>OY728163.1:1883099012-1883748178 GCA_963277665.1 Viscum album
TGGGCACAAACAAGTGTCGATCTTTTGATAGGTATTGTTTCTTAAAAACACGCTATTAGTTTTGATAACGAGAATTAATTTTAAAATTGATTAATTTCACTTCAATGTGTTGAATTTGGAAAAATAGACATCATTTATGAATTCATAATATCAAATATAGCATAGGCTGAATTTTGGGTATTTTTCTGAAAAACATCAATTTTTTTATGAATAGTGAAACCACTTAGTGGTAGTTGAAAAAATGACTCGTTCATTTAAATGAAATTTTACCACTTCTGTGAATTTAATTTCAAAAATCCAACATACATTGTTGTTATCAAGAAGTAAATTTTGGTTCAATAAGATGAAAATAATTTTTTGTGAATAGTGACTTTTGACTTTTATTTACTGCGGTTAAACATAAATAAGGTAATTCAAGGTTAAAATAATATTATTATAATTCCAAATTACATTAACACTTTTCCTGAAATTATTTTATGACTAGTGACCGACCATGGGAATCCTTGGTTCGATTTTGGGACCCCATTGAGCCACTTTGTAGGGATAATGACAATTTGGATTAATTAATTTAATGTAAAGACAAAATTATCATTAAAAAAATAGTTTAGTAATAAATTTTTATAAGGGGTTAGATAAATTATATATTCGACTATAAATATTCATTGGAAAAATAAAAAAATTTCCTAAATGGTGGTTATTTTTTTATTATTTTTAGACATCAAATAAATTAAATTATTTATGACACAATGGTGATGCAGTAATTACCTAAATAATGAAATATTAAAATAATTATTTTTATAAATTCCCAAATAAATGTAATTTTTAACTTTTTATGAATTCCACGAAATTTCTAGGTAAATATGACATGTTAGTATTGATTTAATTAACTTTTTCCGAACTAATCATTATGTTATGATTTTTTTAAATATCAATTACCAAATAGTGTCAAAATTGAAATAAAATAATTTTTTAAAACAAATATTATATAATTAATTGTTCTTATATTCCAAAAAATATATGTTTCGGCCAAATGAATTAGATAAGGTTATATATATTAATAACGAACCACTTGGAATTCGTTTGGCTTGTTATAGTATGTTTATTTACCATATTGTGTAAGAAAACAAGAAGACACTGTAAAGTTTAAATTATTTATCTTAGAGTTAAATATAAATTGTAAGGATAAAATAGAAAACTATAATTGTCTAAAACCAATTGGTTGAGAGTATTTATACCCATCCTCACTTTATATTTGAAATAAATAAATTTTAAGCTATTATAAACCGAATATGACATTATTATAAAATAATATTTTATCTTTTCCCAAGGTGCCCCTCTCCTCGCTTATATAAAGGGAACCCCATCCCTCTTCTCTTCACACAATTTTGAGCCTTGAAGCTCAGACAAACCCTGAAAATTTCAATTTTAAACCTCTCTAGTTATATCATAGAGGTTCTGGTCTTCTCCAAAGACGAACTCTGGTGCCCTAAGAAGATTTTAAAAGTGGTACGTCGAAGAAGAGGTAATCTCTTCTACCGATTATTTCAAGTTTCATTCTTCTTAGACTTCTTCTTATTTAGTTGTTTAATTATAAAGTAATAATATAAGTATAAATAATATAATTATATGTTATTATAAATATGAAACAAACCCATTTCACCTTATATCCATCCTATAGAAAATGAAATCACTGTGCGGGCGTACGTTCTGAATACCGTCTCTATGCTGTGGTGTAATCTGTTTTTCCACTACCACCATAATTAGATGGGTATAATGCTGTAATTAATAACTATATATATTTATTATAACATCATACTAATTCTGATATATTATATCATCCAATCCAATTCAATTCAATAATAATGGGAATGGTATCATCGCCTATGCGTACATACGGATTACCCTCTCCACAACGCGATGGAATTAATTCTCCATGTTAACCATTCCAAAATGATTATAAAGTATATATAATTAATAATAATGAAATATATTACATGATAAAGATACTATATTTATGTATATATATATATATCATATACTTACATCAATTCAAGTCAATAAGGAATGGAAAACAACATTCATGCGTACATACGACCTCTCGTCTCCATGAACGGTGTATCTCCATTCATTTATCTATCTATTATATATATATACTGAATATATATGATATATAAATAATTATTTACATTATGGAAGTACATAAAACATTATATGAGTAATAATAATATCATGAACAACAATTCCATAATCGTACAATAAATAAAACGATTTTACCCAAAACGCATATTTAACATTGAAATTACAAAAGAATGGGTAATATAAAGACATAAATGAACTATATATGATATCTTAACAATGAATATTATTATTTAATACTTCAATGACATTATTTAAGTCATTATACAAGAGGTTCAGATACATATGAATCATATTAGACCTATGGTAAGAGATAACTTTTCCAATATCGTTTTTATCCAAGATTGTTTATTCGTAAGTATTTACTGGAGTTAAATTTATCATCCATGTCCCTATTTTATAAAAATGGCATCATGTATGTTTAAAGTACTTTTTACCGATTTTTGACCTTTATTACATGGTATGTAAGGAATATTTATTTTTTTACCATGTGAGTTACTTTTTGACTTTTCCGGCAAAAGTACGGGGAGAATGTTTTTTTAACTAGTAGGGCATGAACGGATTTTTACGGTTTTATGATGCCTTTTTTTAATTAATCATACCCTAAAAAATTTATTGATTATTTCCAATAAAATCCTTTTATTTAAAAATTTCATGTTATTTTGAGAAAAGAAATTTATTTTGAAGAAGAAAGGATATTTTACTCACGAATTCATTACATGTGTTTTATCAAAACTATTTTCCATCTAAGATGAAATTATTTTGTAATTTTATGTTTCAAGTATAATATATCTATTTTATACATGGTTTTATTTTTCTTATGATGAAATAATATCCATTTCTTTTATATGGATTATGTTATTATGGGATGATTTTTATGAAACCCATTTTATTCTTTGGGGTATTATAAATGATGTATGTTTATTTTTGTGGCACACGAAAGAATGATTTAATTATGAGATGGGTGGGACATATGTCTTCTTCTAATGCATTGGGTAAATATTTATATCTCATTAGATAGACATAACTGGAATGGAATGTTCATCTGGTTTAGTGATATATGACTATAACAAGGAGTGAAATCGATTCAGAAAGAGAGTTTGTCCACTAATATGGTCTTGGCAATAATGCCTTGGCTACTATGGAAATCATAACATGTGATTAATGGTTTCCACAATTTCCTTGTTTTATTCCCATTCTATTTTATCATGATTAATGTTTTTTTATTTATGCCTTACTTACGACCATGTTATCTGTCATTACTCAAGATTTTGATGTTTAAACATTATGTTCATGTTTTTTTATGTTCAAATGTATATTATTTGTTTTATTTTCTCCATGAATACACTTACTGAGAATTTTAGCTCACCCTTTATATGTTTTCTTTTCCCCAGGATTTAAAGAAAGGTTTTATTTACGAAAACAAAAGGGGAATATCTTTATGGGAGATGTTGAAGATATTTCACCACGATTAGAAGATTATATTCCGAGTTTCCAAAGACACTAAACTATTACAGTCCTTGTGTGTCTTTTTTTGTTATGTATTAAGTATACTGCAATAGTAATTTAATGTCCATGTACTTCATGTATAGGTCTCTACACATAATTTCTATTTCGGCATGTATGATATCTAATAGAATGGAAATTATCTTCTTCACCTGTTTTTTAATACATTGGATCTAAACTCGATATATATTAATTTTATATAAATATTTTTAATATGTGTTGTATGAGTTCGCAAATTGTTATTTTCCTTCAACATTCTATATATCCCATATTTTTTAGAATCCAGAATATCCATAATATTATATATATCAACCGATATATTAAATTTCAGTGTAAATATTTTTGGCACAATATTTGATACATAAAATATTATAACTACTAAACTAAATTACATGATATCATAACATCCAAATTCATTTGGAATAATTCTCATCTGATTTTATACCTCATTTATTTACATTTTATCCTATGAAATTTTATACAAAAATTATATCCACTTTTTAAACATGGATCCTTATTTTCCACAGTAATTTCCTTCACATCATCCCCTGAAATTTCTTCAAAAATCATGCCTGACAACTCCTTGATCTATTACATATTAAATTATTAACATCCCTAGAATCATAAGATGTGAATCCCCATACATGTAACCCCTATTATGTAATTCTCCAAAAAGTGAGGACATTTTTAGGGATAACATTACACATATTTTTATATTATAAATATCCTAACATGAATTAAATTTACATTAAGATCTCCTTTCATCAATGGCTCATTGATAAATCCAATTACGTGGGTCCCCAAGTTCTCATAAATCATTGAATTCATGGTTTACCATAACTATGTGATAGACTGTATCAATCAAAAAAGCATATATCTCAACCTCACAAGAAACTATATCCACCATTCAAACTACTTACATAAACCAAGGGGCTTATCTAAAATATTTTATTCACATTATAGGAATTTTTTTGTTATCTCAATTTTATTTCACCCTAAATGAATATTACACTAGCGATTGTTGCAATATCAAGTTCTAATGTTTATTGACCTGTAAATTCAACATTATTGTTTGTTAAAAAAATTATTTAGTATTATTACGAGTCTACAACAATTGACGGTGCTTGATTCTATGGCTCGGTGTGCCCAGAATAGAATTTTGGTTATTTTCTAAGGTACGTTCTTTAAACATGATAGCAGCATTTTTTATCTTTTGAACAGTTTCTCGGAATAAAAAATTGACGACAGCGTTGAATCCTTAGCTTTAGTATTCTTTTATGAGATGCATAACTTTGACCATAGTTGTTCAGGTGAAAAATTTAGTTTTTTTGACTTTTATATAAATAATAAAATAACATAAAAATTGATATTGTTTTATCATACCTCGTGTTGAGCAGCGGTGGTGGGACCAATGGGTTGTCAATCGATTTAATGGATTGACTCTTCAGTTCTGTAACAAAATTGTTGGTAATTAATAGGTTCATTAATTTAAAACACATTAATGAACCTCATTAATTCTTTTGATGCGTTACTCACCCACCCCCTCTATTTAAATGTTTCTCGGGTTGGGGTTTTTGGCAGGACTTCATCTAGAGAGTAACCTCGGGAAAAGTACTGTGAAATCTAACACTGACAATGAAATGAAGCTTGGACAACAATGATCCCAGATTGAAATATGATTATGGATTTATCATGCGAGGACTATTCTCCATCTACGACCTCTACGTCACCTCCATTGACGAGGTAGGGGTTGTAATTAAATTCAATAAAATCACATTTTATTTCATTGTTTTAGAATTTGGTGGTTTTTGATGTTGGAGATTAAAATAGAGCTTAATAAATATTTATGTAATGTTTTTATTTGATACATATATTATATGATACTAATGCGGAGGGTGTAGGCAAATGAACAAGGGACAGACCCTCCGCCCCTTGATTTATCGTAGCATTCTCCGCAAGCAAATTTTTAATTTCATGGAAATTGGAATCCTAGGGTCACCCAGTGAAGGTGGCATCCTGGGAGGCCTGTAGGCACAGACTAGGGTGGTAATAGAGCTATGTAGTGTTTCCAGATCCCTGTGGAAGAATTGTTGATACAACAACCAATGCTAGTAGACGAGGATGGTGGCCTGAAACTGCCGACCATGGAAGGGGATGTCTCCACATGGTATTATGACATATTGAAGGGTGACCGACTATAATCCATCTATATTGGTAGTGAGCGGTGTGGCGTCATGCACCACTGTAGTTGGTCGCGACCTCGATGTTGTGGCTAAGGGGAATTGTGCCCCATGCGTCCTGATATTAGCCAAGGCGATGAAACATGGTGATTCTGGTTTCATAAAATTTAAATGGATTTATTTCCATTTAGGAAGGGTGAGTGAACCACTCCATGCTGGTCTCCTGGCTGGCGGACCGTGCCGGCCATTGGGATGGGCTAGTCCACTGCCTCCCTGGTCGAGCCTCTACGGCCCAGCTGGTTCAGACCATGTTGGGTTGGACCCAGACCTGGTCGGGTCGAGTCGAACCGGGTCAGTCGAACTGGGACCCTTTTCATCCCATATACATACAAGAAGGTTGTATCTTGAAAACCAGTCGTTCATTTGATGAACTGTTTACGGTGTTGGAATCCGTAGTAATAGATATTATTTTTGAGATACTTCCTTTATTATTTGAATAATGTTGGTGTTTGGCCGAGTTGGATCGTACATGAACCCAATAGGGCCCTCTGCACTAAAATGCATGTAAATCTCACACTCGGTGTCTGATTGATGCACTATCTATTGCGTTGGATCCCTTAGGACATGGCTGATCACTTGGTTACTTCTTCAATGGACATTGTTCTAGTTGAAATAAGACTGAGGGATTGAGGATCTGATCCTCCCAGAATCAAACGTAATATGTACTGGAATCGAGGGGCATGCTGGGACGTGATGATTGAATAGAGATCTTATGTGGATCAGCACCTACTGATCCTATATGGATCACCACCTAGAGATCCTATGTGGATCATCACCAATTGATCCTCTGTGGATCAGTACCCAGCGATCATGTGTGGATCAACACCTAGAGAACCTGTCTGGATATGCACCTGCTGATCATGTGTGGGTAAGATCCTATGTGGGTTAGTGCTCAACGATCCTATTTGGGTCAGCGCAAACTGATCTTGTGTGGGATAGATACTATGTGGGTCAGCAGGGGTTAGTAATTATTGATCTTCGGCAGGTTAGATCTTGTTTGGATTAGCGTGGGTTTGTAGCTACTACTATAGTGTGGGTTAGTAGGGGTTCGTACCAAGTGATCCTGCGTGGATCAGTAGCAAAACCCTTGACAGAATAAGATGATATATCTTTATAACTACTCGTCAGTACTCTTGAACTTCAGTTATACCTAGTTTGAGATCTGTATTTATTTGTGATTTATAATTATGATATTTTATTTTGGTTTTCCTTTTTTGAATTATAATAGACCTTAGGGGGCACAGGGTCCCTATAGGGTATTTTTATACTCACCCCTTCTTATGCTTCACCCGCACCGTTTTGTGTCTTGTGCAGACGATGGGCAACATTTTCTATGACTCGGGGAGCTAGGACCTGATCGTAGATGGCAGTGATGATTGACGTAGAGAGATGTGGAGATGATATGTACCTGCCCTTTATGTAGGATCCTTGGTGGATGATCTCAGTAGTTGTTTCCTCTTTTTGGTTTTTGTTGTATCTTTCAGTTGGTATAGTATTCTGGACCCTTTACATTTAGTACACACTCTATCTATAGCATTTTAACTTCATTCTTTCATTTTTTTCTGTTCTTAGACTGTGTTTTCATACAGGATTAAAAGGAATGCCTTCCCATTTTAGATATATTCCTATCTGGTGCTAGTCACCAAACTCTGGGCTTTGTAAGGTGGGCTTAGGGTACTCATGTCACGAGCCCTGGGGGACGGGTCTAGACAAAGTGGCATCAGAAGAGTCGGTTCTACTGAATAACTATGACTCTGGACTATCAAATGGGGAAATAGTGTTATGTGTTTTGAGTCTGTTTTTTTGTTCGTGGACTCCAGTGTTGGTATGGCGGCCGAAGTATCCCTAAAACTGGGCCCTGAATTCTGATGTCCGACCTAGTGCACGAAAACACTGATTGTGTGTGTTTTGTAAATGTTTTAATTTTTATCTCTTTTGACTCAGCTCACCAGCTATAACTTATTAAACATGGAACACCTATTTCAATTTAACATTCCATCGCATATATATCCATCTAAGACTCTATAGAGAGTACATTATTATGGCTCACCGAAAGATGAGGCTTCGGTGCATGCCCCTCTTAATGTGTTGGAACCTTCAGGTGGTGTACTAGCAGCATTTCCACCTGGAGGAAAGAAGTCACCACCAGCCCCACTGGTAGACCATGCACGCCAAATGAGTGTGTTTTATGAGTTCTATAGATATAGGCCTCTGAGGTTTCTAGGAGAGAAAGATCCCCATCCAGCTGATGACTGGATGGAGGTTGTGGTACAAGTTTTTCTAGCAGTTGACACACCAGCAGATCAAATGTAGATCCTAGATACAAGCCTTTTCTAGCACACAATAGGGAGAAGGTAGAGTCTGAAACTCCAGATGCATGAGAAGGTGACACTCTTCTAGTTGGACTCTGATACCTTCTTCTGGGAGAATTTGGAGTACGAAATTTACACTCAGTGTGTTTCCAGGAGCTATTGCACTTACAGTAGGGAACCTATCAGTGGACCTGTACTCAGAGAGATTCACTAACCACTCATGCTACTCAACCGACATGGTATGAGACCCTTTCTTCAGGGCTCAGACATTTGATATGGGTATCTGGTGGGAGATTATAGCATCGAGGATATTGATCAATATCCTGATGCAGGATGGAGTGCTCGAGCGAGAAATATTGGTGGAGAATAACTTTGCGGAGTAGGGAATAACAGCGAGAGCCACAACTAGATGACAGGTAGCCGAGTCATCTACAGCAGGCAGTAGGAAGATGACACAGAGCTCCAAGCAGGCCAGAACTACTGGGGGATGACCCCTGGATGAAGTGACAGAAGTGCGGAGCTCACGAGGTGGGGCACGATAGCAGAGGAGAATATTGTACTTCACATGTGGTTGGTAGGGCCACATGGATCAAAACATCCCGACTCTTCATAAAAATGATCAGTAGACATTTGAGGGACCGAAGAGGTAGTAGCCCTATTTTGAGCATTGGGGTCCACTGGGTGAAGGACATGGAAGAAGAGTAGGTCATGCAACAGGTGGTGGATGACGATTTGATGTTTTTCCACCACCACCATGAGGTGGTCTACCACGATCATTAAGAGTAGGTGGATAGGGGAGATATCATCTCTAGACGGCATCTGAAAATGGCCACGATGCTTTAGAGATGATTATAGGTACAATCTGTTTCTATTCCACCCAAGCTACAGTTCTTATATACACAGGTTTCATTCACTCTATTATTTCCCCAACACTCGTTCGGAGCTCAGAGAATCCGATGGAGCTGTTGGACCGATCATTAAAATTAGAGACTCATATGAAAGAATATTCAATGATTACACACTGGTGTAGAAATAGAGATATCACTATAGGAGGAGATAACTTTATCTGGAATCTCCTAGTAGTAGCGTCGAGGCCTTACGTGGTTATCTTGAGTATGGAATGGCTTTCCACACTTAATTCTCAGATTGACTATATTAGGTACAAAGCATGGAATTTCCACACTGATAGGACCCTATTATTCTTTACTAGTAATAAGGGAACCTTTGTATCACTAGATGGACATTCTAAGAGAAGGGTTCATCCGATCAAAGATAAATTGGAAAGCCTTAGGCTTGGAGCAGTTTACATGATGTGTCTGAGTTATCCTATAGTGGTTGAATATTATGATGATGTATTTATTGATGATGTTCTAGGACTAACTCACAGCAGAGAGGTAGTTTTCTAAATTGACCTGTCTATCGGGACAACACCGCTATCGATGCCAGTATATCTGATAGCCTATGCGGAGCTTTGTGAGGTGCAGGTACATTTGGAAGACTTTCCGAGGTAGGGGTTCATAAGGCCCAGAGTTTCCCCATGGGAATCCCTCATTTTGTTCTCCATGAAGGTATATTGAAGTCTGAGGCATTACATTGACTATTGGTGACTATAACAAGTGACCTTGAAGAACATTAATCCACTCCAGATGATTGATGATCACTTCGACTAGCTGAAGGGAGCTCGTTTGTTTTCAAAGATAGGCCTCATATCAGGCTATCCCCAGCTTAGGGGATGAGATAAGAATGTACCAATGATGAACGTTAGATTTCAGTATGGTCATTATGAGTTCATGGTGATATACTTTGGTGTGACCAATGCTCCAACAGTGTTCATGGGGATAATGAACATGATCTTCCAGCCTTAGCTCGATCAATTCATTATTGTATTCATCGACGACATCTTGATATACTCGACTTTATAGAAGGATCACGCCCCACACCTATTAATAGTTAAGGATACACTTCGAGAGCACTAGATTTATGTTAAGCTCTTGAATTTTTGATTCTGGATATGGTAAGTCTTCTTCCTAGGGAATGTTATCTTGAATGATACAGTTTTAGTGGACCCAGAAAAGGTACAGGTAGTGCTTAATTGAAATCCACCCAGTAGTGTGACTGAATTGCGTTGTTTCCTGAGAATAGATGGGTACTACCAGAAATTCATACCTGAATTTTCCAGATTTTTGACACAATTTCCAGCTTTGACAAAAAAAAGGACAGCCCTTAGTTTGGTTGGAGAGATTTCAGCTGACTTTGTAATAGCTGAGGTAGAGGCTGACTAGTGCCCCATCTTGAGGATACTAGAAGAGAAAATTGGGTATGTAGTCTATTGGGATGAATTAGATACTAGACAAGGTTGTTTCCTAATGCCATAGAATGTAGTGATTGCCTATGGCTCATGGAAGTTGAGACAACATGAGAAAAACTATGCTACCCATGACCTAGAGTTATCAGTGGAGGTCTTTGCGTAGAAGATGTGGCAAAACTACATTATGGGTGAATGTTTTAATTTTTACTCTGATCACAAGAGTCTCAGGTTAATCTTCTCATATAAGGACTTGAACTTGAGGTAGAGATGATGGCTGGAGATCCTCCAGGGCTTCAACGCTGTGATAATCTACACTCTTGGAAAGGGGAACGTAGTAGAAGATGCACTTAGAAGGAGATCTGGTCGACTGTTGGGAAGTGAGGTTCCTAAGCATATAACCATAATGTAGTTATAATTCAAGGATAGTGATGAAGTAGTTTACCTCCATTCTATGACATTTAGTCCCCTTCTCCTTCATAGAGATAGGGAGGAACATCTTTTAGATGTAGATTGTGAGGCTCGATGTGCTCAGATATCCTTAGGACAATCTTTTAAAGGATTTTTTGAAGGTGGGGAGCATGTTGTTCTCTATTGTGGACACACCATTGTACAAGTAACTTTATTATAGGCGTAGTTGAGGGAGTTCCACACATCCTCATTAAGAGTATATCATGGAGTGGTGACAATTTATTAGGACCTCTGGCATCAGTAATGGTGGCCAAGGATGAAGAAAGCAGTGGTAGAATTTTTATCATGATACCGCACATATCAGAAAGTGATGGATAAGAATCAGGTACTAGTAGGCTTAGCATATCCATTTGATTTATCAGAGTGGAAGTGGGATGGTATAGCCATGGACTTCGTGATGGGGATACCGCATACATCCAAGTGCCAAGATTCCATATGGGTGATCATTGACCAACTCACCATGTCGACCCTATTACAACCCATTCGAGAGCAGGGATTAGTAGAGAGCTTGGGGCGTCTCAATGTATATTAGATTGTATAGATTCATAGGATTCCATCATTGATCATCTCAGATCGCAATTGACATTTTACATAGCATTTGTGGAGGATATTGCATGATACATTCAGGACTCAGCTATGATTGAGCACCACCTTTCATCCTCAGACAGATGGTCAGACGAAGCGGACCATACAGACACTCATGGACATGACTCATGCTTGTGTCCTTGATTTTGTCGGTAGTTAGGAGGACCACATGCCACTGATGGAGTTCTCATAAAACAATAGTGATCACTCCACCATTGGCATGGCTCTGTTAGAGGCCCTGTACTGGCGACCATGCAAATCAAAACTATGCTGAACAGACCGAGGTGAGTCCGAACTTATGGGTCCCATGTTGGTACAGGATACCACAAATAAGGTACAGATCATCCAAGAGAGGATGTCGACTCCACATAGTAGGCAGAAGTCATATATTGATAAGAGTTAGAGACCACGAGAGTTTGATAAAGGAGACCATGTCTTCCTACAGGTCTTACCCCGACGAGGATTACAAAGGTTTGGCCAGGGTTGCAATCCATCTTCGATGTTCATCAAACCTTTACAGGTCCTCAGCAGAGTTGGTGAGGGGTCTTATCGTCTAGCTCTTCCCCCCATAGATTAATCAGGTTAATAATGTTTTCCATTTTTTGAATCAGTGGAGGTACATGTATGATATATTTTACATTTTCGACTTGGGAGTGATGGAAATCGACGATTGAGCGACATTTGTAGAGTTTTCTATGAATATTGAGGATCTATAAGATCAGGTCATTAATGGGAGGTAATTTAATCTGGTGTGACTTTGTTGACAGCATAAGAATCTCTTGAAGAAAACATGGGAGCTGGAGGATTAGATACATTCTCAGTACCCACATTTCTTCCCCTATATTTGTTGATGCTTTTAGGGATGAAAAGACCTAATGGGGGGAGAATTTAAAGACCTAAATATTTCATAAAATGTTTTTAAATTATTTTTTATTAATAAGGGTTTGTGAAAATTGAGGGCAGTTGATTCCGAGGATCAGTGTGGCCAGAACAGAATTTTGATCTTTTTTTATGGTATGTTTATTAAATGCTTGAGAATCATTTTTTATTATTTTATCCAGTGCTTAGATAATAAATATGAGGGAACTATTGATTCTTTAGTGCTAGGATTCTCTTTAGGGATACTTAACTTCGACCACAGTTTGTGAGGTGAAAAAGTTAGTTATGTGACTTTTAAATAAGAAATAAAATAACATAAAAATTGTTATTTTATTATCCTACAACATGTTGAGTGGTGGTGGTGGGAAAAATGGGTTGTCAAATCATTTAATGACTTGACTCTATAGTTTTTGTAACCACACCTTTGGGAATTATGTGGTTAATTAATTTATAACTAATTAATAAACATCATTAATTTTGTTGATGTGTTACTCACCCTCCCCCTCTATTTAAATGGTGTTCAGGTTGGGGTTTTTGACACGGCTTCATCAAGAGATGAAGATCTGGGAATGTACTGTGGAATCTTCCACTGATGAAGAATTGAAACTTGGATAAAAACGATCCGGGATCAATGAACGCTGGTGGATTCATCAAGTGAGGACTCCTCTCCCTATTTGACTGTAACATAAGCTCCATTTGCGATGGAGGGGTTATTATTAAATTCAATATACTCTAATTTCTTTTCCTTAATCATGAATTAGGTGGTTTTGATGTAATATACATAAATGGGGAATAATCCATATTTATGTGATTTTTTTATTTGATACCTACTCGATATGATTCCAACGTGGAGGGTGTGGGCTAAAGGAAAAGGCTCAGACCCTCACCACAAGATTTATCATTGCGTTCTTTGTGGGGGAATTATGAATTTGATAGGAACACAAATAAGATGGTCACACAGTGATATAGACATCCCAGGAGGCCTGTAGGTGCATACGGGAATGAAAACATAGCTCCAGAGCATCATCAGAGCCCCGTAGAAGAATAACTGACGTGACATCGGAGCAGCGATGCCGGTGATCGGTGCTGGTGGATGAGGATGAAAAAAACAACTACCATCCGCATAAGGGGATGGCACCGTAGAGGACTGAAGAGTGGATAGATCTTGGCTGACCATGTTGGAGGGGAGAGACGCAAAGTCATGCGCCATGGGAGTTGGTCGCGACTTTGAAGTCGCGGAGAATGAGACCCAAGCCCCACGAGACCCACTGTCAGTCGAGGCTATTCCACGGGGAACTACCATGTACATAAAAGACACATGGATTTTATGCCATCCGAGAAGGGGGGAGAGACCCCCTTCATGTGCGTCATCAGGCTGATAGACCGCACATGCCATTGGGCCAGGCCTCCCAGCAGGTTGTTCCCAGCCGAGGTGGGCCGTACCGGTCTACACCCTAGTGTGCTGAGTAGACGCATCCCAACCAGTTTGGGTGGGTCTGGGATACACCTGGACTGTGTGGGGTGACCCGAACCGCGTCAGTCCAATCAGGTCAGACCATACCTGGACCCTTTTCAGCCCAGATATGCACAAAAGGCCGTATCTCACAAACCAGACGTTCGTTTGATGAACCGTCAACGACGTTGGAATACATGGAATGACAAGATCCTTTGGAAAAACTCCACCAGAGATTTGTAGAGTTTTGGAGTTTGTCCGAGTAGGATCATACATCAATCCAGCCGACCCTCATCATTAAATAGTCCATAACCCTCACATTGAGCGTCTGATTAACATGTTGTCTATTTTAGTAGAACCATTATGACATGAATAATCATTGGGTATCTTCATCATGGGTGTTCATGTAATTTGAAATTTTATTAATGGATTGAGGAGAGGAACATCCCGGAATCAAGAATAGTATATACTGGAATCTAGTGTCTTCTTGAGCTATAAAGAATGAATAAAGATCATGTGTGAATCAACACCTTGCAATCATGTGTGGATCAGCACCTAAGGAACCTATGTAGATCAGCACCAATATATCCTATTTCGATGAGATCCTAGTGATACTGTGTGGACCATCACCTTGTGATCTTGGGTGGATCAGTACATAGTGTTCCTATATGGTTCTACACCTACTAATCATGTGTGTGTCAGATCCTCTGTGGGTCAGCGCTCAGGGATCTTGTTTGGGTCAGCGCATACCGATCCTATGTGGGCCAGATCCTGTGTGGGTCATAAGGGGTTAGTACCAATTTATCCTTGGTGGGTCGGATCATGTGTGGGTTAGCGGGGCTTAGTTATTATCGATCATGTGGGGTACGTTGTGTTTAGTACCAAGTGATCCTTTGTGGATCAGCTGCAGAACCATTGACAGAATAAGAAGATCATTCTTTAAGAATAATCATCTATACATAGGTACATATGTTATACTTCGTTTGAGATGAGCCTTTTTATTTGTGCTTTATGATTTAGATTTTCTTTTGTGGTTTCCCTTTGTAGAATTATGAGATACCTTTGGTGGTCTTAATTACCATACATGGTATTGTTATACTCACCCTAGCATGGGCTTCGCCCAAGAATTTTTGTGTCTTGTATAGTTGACGGGCAGCCTTGACTAGGACTCGGGGAGTTGGGACCTAATGGTGGACGAAGGTGATGGTTGACATAGAGAGATGTAGAGATGAGTTGTACCTACCCTTCAGGTATGATCCTTGGTTGATGATCTCAAGAGTTGATTACTCTATTTTTTGTAGTTTTATCTTTCAGTTTGGCTTTTATTCTAGCCTCTTTACTTCTAGTACACACTCTTACTACATTAGTTTTACTTCCTGGTTGCATATTTTTGTGTCCATGGACTGTGTGATCTTGTATGATTAAAGGTAACACATTCTTATTTTAGGGATATACCTTTTCGGTTCATATTTCCAACCACTATAGTATGGAAGGTGGTCTTGGGGTAGTCACTTCATGGGCCCCAGGGCACGGTTCATGAAAAAATGTTTGAACATTATGATAGTGGATGTCTCATTATCAAGATTATAGTACTTCAATCATATAATGTGCATTCACCTCTATAACCTTATAGAGATTTCTGCAAGCCCTTTTATTTTATTCAATAGATGAATTATCATGAAAAAAATCCAATTCCATCTCATAATTAATTAAACTCATCATAGTATTTAATGAAAATTTCAAATTCAAAATTAAATATAGGAAATTTTTAATTTTACTGATGATAAATTTATCCAACAATCACAGAACAATGCTGCCACCATTACCTCCAACAATATCATGATATAGATTTAAGTCATCATTCATTCCAAAATACCTATATCTTACTTGATCACTTATTCAAAAAAACATATTTGTTTCAACATCATATTACTACATTTACATATAAAAATTTAAATAATTTTATCATAAGGATGGATCTCCCCTAATCCACACGAACTGAATAAATATATTTAACACAAAGTGAAAACAACATCAACCCATCATTTCCATGTGACTGGATCTTGAAACATATCCATTGGAAGAACCTTGTTCATATTATTAAATATTCACCAATAGATTCTCAAAATGAATTCAATATTTCTTATATTTCACTTCAATGTAATTAATTTCAGAAACAAACATACTATTTTCATAATGTATATATAGGCATCATTCACTATCACATAATAGAACTCATATCAGGGAACTCTAAATTTGGTTTAAATTCATGGGAACTCTTTTCGTCTTCCACATTTTCTGATATCATAAAAAATTTCAATTATATAAGTTTCTCTCTTCATCTTTGATCATTAATGGAAAACCAATACACCTCAATAAAATGTGGGTTCAATAATATCCTTCCATTTATTTGTTTTCAATACACTATTCAAAATATACAGTCAATAATGTCCTCCATTTCTTTCTATGTTATCATTTTTAACTACCTTTTATTGAAAATTAATACAATGCCTATTATGGATGCGGGTATCAATTCACATATATGAAAGTGCTATAAATTGTTTCACTATAATTCTACTACATTCATCCTCAGTGTTGAAAATAATAGGTTGTAATCAAGAAAGTAATGTTATCTATACCACCATGATTTTGGTGATGAATCTTATAAACCCATATATTATTTTCCATTTTATTTGATAAATCACATTATGATTGTGAATTAATTATTACTAATTATTATAGTTATACTAATGAAAATATTCCTTCTAAATTTTTACAGTCACATCAACAAAGATATTAAGACATTATAATAATAACTTATTAGTTATATAACATTATAAAATACCCATGTATGTTTCCAAACAACATTATTCCTCAATTCCTTATTTAAAACTATTTATCCCACCTAAGTTAATGATTATCTTCATGAATACTAAGGATGTTATAGTATAATACATATCATAGCTATAACAGTAATACATCACCCTTCATATGTATAAATTTAAATAATTCATAAGAGATTAAAAATTTGTAATCTTCTTGTGTTAAATATCCCCTCAACGGATGATCACTAATATGATGTATTTCTTAGAATTAGAATAATTTTCCAAGCTTACTTATTTTGTCAATAATTCTCCTCAACAATATTAGTATCCCGTTGAATTCCTTGTATGGTTACTAAAAAAATAGTAAATAAGATGCACTTTATTACTTGTCAATGTGACTATATTGGTAGATAATACAATCTCACTTAGTTTCTATTTCCAATATAATCCCATGTATGATTGATTTAAAAAAATTATTACTATTTTTCTAATCTGGTATTGATTCCAAAAGGGTTATTTCTTCTTCATGTATATGGGATATTAATTTGAATAAGAGATATCAAAGCACATTTTTTATTTTGATCATTTTTAATAATATTGAGGAATAATTTTTTTGATATTATGAATTTCAAGAAACAATAAGATTTTATCTAACTTGAATTAACCCCATACATGGAACCTCGTAATTCCATCTTTCATTGTGGGTCGATAATCCCTCCTGAATTATGAATTCATTATGTATAATATATTATTTTCATTTTTCATTACTTATTTAAATTACATATTGTTATTTTATTTCTTCATCAAACATGGATGGCCAAATACGTGAATGTTCTTTTGGAAAGTTATCAACCTTTTAGTTCTTCCAAATGTAATCTCTAATATAGTCTTCACTAATTCAACTATATCATTTTTTATCTCTTTGAAATATATTCCTTGTTTTTCCTTGTCTCTTTCCTCGATAAGTTTGTATTTCGACATCACCATCATAAAATCCTTAGGGTTACCCCTTTTACTATTGAAGTTATTGCATGTCCTTATTGTTGGGTAATTCCATATTGTCTTCCTAAGATATCATAGAAAATAGTGTTTAATACATGTATTTACAATGGAAAACTCAACCTTCTTATTCCTAAATATTATAGGAATTTACATTTTAAAATCATTCTCTAGAATATCTGAGAAATAGGGTTTCTACTTTTTCTAAGTCTTCTGATATCATTTTATATAGAAATTTTTTCTATTGAGTTGACATGAATATACAGCTTATGTTACAACATTTTTTACATAGAATCTTAATATCACTAATTATTTCAATCATGTTTTATGAAAACATAATTATCAAATTATTTAGTGAGGTTTATTTTTAATTATAATTTATACATCATGACGTAGGCTCTTTATTTCTCTCATAAAATAACACATTATTCCATCAATTAGTATTCATGTGACCAAACATGCAAACAAAACCTATAATCATCCAATAATGGTGATGTTTTCATTTTCAAATTTTTTTAAATAGAACAGTTTGAATGTTATTTTTTATCTTTTATATATAAATATTTGGATTAATTTTTGGGAAAAAACTCTTAATGATGATTCCAAATATTCGTGATATACTGGTTATATTCCCACAATTTTCTTCATATATATTTTTTCATGTATTAAATTTAATGCTTCGGTATGAATCAAAAACAAAAATTAAATTCATTAATTTTTAAATTGGAGGGTATATATTATTTATATATATTTTTTAGATTTACCATTAGATGATATAACAGTGTTATGTCAATATCATAGATGTATTCTCCAAAATGATTCTCTTTTGAGTATTTATGGTTGAAGGATTTTTATTTGGATGATTTTAGTAATGATGTTGCACACCATTAGAATTTAAAATATTAATTCCCAATTTATGACCATCATAGAAAAGAAATTTATCTCATCCACATATAATCATACCTTTTCCAAGAACTCCCTTCTCATATTATAAAAAATGTCATTGTTAATCATGTTTCTTTTATGCAAGTAATATTCAAACTATTTAATCTTATATAAATTATAATTTTACTAATAAATATTGACATCAATTAAATTCATCAAATTTAATTCTATTGTATGAAATTTGTCATCAAGTTGTTTAATTTGTTATTTATTTTTTGTCTACTCTAATAAAATACATTATTAAAATGGTCATTTGTATTTGTGATCTAAATTCCTTGTACGTTTTTGAAAATGTTGTTTGTCAAAATTCACACATAAAAATTATTTTTTAACCAAGAAAATTTTATTTATCTCTCAGTCATCCTGTTTTTGGGTGATATAGATCTATAATCCATCAAATGTCCAAATAATAAGTCCAGTTAATAACATTAAAATTATTATTGGATTTTTTATTTGTATTATTTTTATTCATTATATTATATATGAAATAACTATTCAAAAAATGTGCCATCATCCTTCTATTATTGGATCATCTATGTTGATTTCATGATAAGTATTTGTAATTACATCATCTCAATGGATTAATTCATAAAATAACTCTATAGAATAGTTATCAAATTTCCAACCATCTAATTTATTATCCAATTATCTATTCATCATTGTTATTTCTTTAATAAAAATGATTGTATCATGTTCATATTATTTTATACAACCACGTGTTAGAGGGATGGATTCTTATCCTTTTTCCCTTCATTATTTCATAGGTTCTCTAGATTTATGGTAGATATAATAAATCATATTAGAAATTTAACCCTTTCCACAATGTATTTCCTTTATTATTTCGTTGGAATAGAATCCAAATAAATGTTAACATTTAAATAATGATGAATATCATTTGAAATGTGATGATTGGCCCTAAGTCCAACTGAAAGAACCTAAAAGGGATATGTGGGACATTGAGATGGGGATAAATTGGTTTAAGAATACATTTAATTAAATTTACACTTATAAATGTTGTATATACTTTTCATTTTCATGGAATGGATATTTATTTTTATTTATCTTACATTTGGTTCATATACATATATTTATAAAGTAGACTGAAACACTATGCTACACTAGGTTTGGATATGAGGTTTACATCTATATATAGAACTACTTTAATTTGGTGTTGTGGTTATAATCCCTTATACATATATATTCTTTGTTCTTATCACAAGCTCACATGTGAAGGGAATGTTCTTAGATATTTATAAATAATGGAACAATCTATTTTTACTCTAAGAATTATATCTTATTCTCAAAACGAAAGAGTATTAATGTATATACATAAAGTATATGAATATAATATTTTAGTGTCTCTCATTAGATAATTATTAACTACTTCTTCAATTTTAGGTAATCTAAAATGTTTCCATTTTCACCTATAGATCATATAACATAAAATAATTTTATGTTGGGATAAATTTCATTAATATTTGGCCTATATAAAGAAACAAATGTGGTTCCATCCTTTTATTTTTAATTAGATCATATGAACTACACATTGACTATCTTTCCTTGAAAAAAATATATATATATTTTTATATCAGGTCTCATACATTTATTTTACTCTGAATTGTAGTATGTTAAATATTGCTATAACAATAAGATATTTAATGTTATTATAATTTTTATGTTGTATAATAATGGTTTTAAATATAAATATTTCCACAATATTTAATAAATAAATTATCAGGAAGACTCAAAATTATTTCAGGAACTCATAACATCCCTATGCAGTAAGAAAAGTAAACACAGGATTTAATTTCTCATTTATCTATATTTCATAAATAATGTATGCGAATAATGATGGGGAAATTTTTTCCACCTATAGTGGTAACAGAGCCTCATAATAGGACATAATGTTCTCCAGATCCTCCAATAATATTAAAATAATTATTATGAATAAAATCTTCATGATATTTCAGGGTTTTAATGATAATCATTCCAAGAATCATCCAATTTAAATCCCCATATATGGATCACTTGACATTAGAATCACTTAACATCCATGATCTTATCTTTAGTCCATTTACCTGGATGACTAACATGTGAATCCCCTTAATAGATTCAATTTACATAAAGATCCCCTTACTATAATGAATTGAGGATGAATCCCTTCACATGGATAAAATTTATTAAAATTATCAAATTCATTGTTTTCAATAACATATGATGTCTTGTATCAATATTACAAATACACAATATCAACCTCTTGACCATCCATACCAAACATAAGAACCACTTGTATTAATATAAGGAGTAAATGGAGTTCTTGAACAAACCAAGTTTCGCCATATCTAGACTGTACAGTCAAGCTTGTATCATACTTTCAGTTATTTTTTGAAAGTTTAATATTTAGCTTTCTATGAATTAAAAATATTAAGTTTAGAAAATTCATTATCATGTCCACTTTTATGTATTTTCTATGATTCAAAATTAATTTTTACATTCTTTAATATTTTTCTTATCTATCATGAAATCTAATTCATTCACATCCTTTCATCAACTCCTATCAGTATAAAAAAACTATTTGATGTGGAAGATAACAATAGAAAACATTACATGAAACTCAAGATGATTTGAAATATAACTAGTTCACTCCAATTAGGAACCTTTACCTATGACACTTTCCATTTAAAAAAGACAATATTACTTCAATATCCAAAAATTCCCATTGAATTATTATCCCATTCAGAATCATCACATATTTCTCTAACATCATTAATTTAAATTTTATTATATAAATGTACTTATAATGATCATGTTTATGGATAATATCCAATAATTATGTACTGAATAAATATATGGAAAACACTAAAATAGATTATTCAAACATTCAATTCCAAATGAATTGATCTCAAGAATATCTAATGAAACAATATTCGTCATTTTATCCTATATTCAATAATAGATACTAAATATTGTTTAAAAGTAGCCACAAGTTATCTTAATTAAAATTAATGTTATACTTAATGATATAATCATGAATTTTTTTCTCAATGCATCACTCACCTTTCAGACATTGAAAATTATAAGGGGAAATTTTCTATATATTTAGAGTTTTTTGACTTCTATTCTTCATTCATGTTGTTATCTATCAACTGATATTAACATGATAGAAACTTACAACACACACATTTATCATTAATGAAAACAAATTAAAAAATTGGGTTTGAAACTATATAGTTTTGAAGAATTTATATAAAGACACCATAGATTATATAAAAATAGATACACATAAGAAGAAGTGTTTAAACGGAAAATATTTTTCAATTATAGTCATTTTTTGAAATGGTTGACCAAAAAATAGATATTTATATCCAAATATTAATATATCAAATTATATATTTTTATAGAATAATGAATCACTATTTTTATTCTGCACGGTCATAAACTAGCATAATTGAACCATGAAAAAAACTATTAATTTTTGGTTTTTTATTTTATATTTTATGTTTTTAATTATTTGTAACAAAATTCAAGGATGTGGAAAATTGCATGTGTTCCCATTTAAAAATAATAATATTTTATAATATGTAATTGTTACATGAGAAATTTTATTATTCAGATAAAACATTGATTTATCCCCCCCCCCCACCCTCACTAAGGGAAGTTTGAGACTCTTGTCATAATCCAATGCTCCCCTTAAACATGCACACCAAAATTCAATCAACTCAAATGAACATAAACAGATACATAAATGGATAAAAACTCTATTAATATATAATAAAACCCAGTTACCTTGGATTCAAATATTGTAATATCAATATAACCAAAATAGGCAATGGATATATTAATCAGATCATTCTAATCCTATTATCATAAAATATCTATAAGAATATATCCTACAATTAAGAAACATATGACATTATTTTTATATGATATAATATATTTTAATAATATATCCAAGGGAGGATAATAAGAATAGAAAATAATATATGTCTAATAATACAAGTGAAAAACATTCCATGGACATTGGTATGGTGATATTTTTCTAAAACATCAATAGAATTATAATTATAAATCAAGTAAATCCTTTAATATCATACTCATATGTCCATAAAACAATTGTGTGATAATTTACACTACTAATAGGGGTGATAAATGGAGGTAAATTATTTTTCAAATAAATTCAAAAGCATTTTCTAAAATGCATGGTTATTATACATATTTCTTTAACCAACAATCAAAAATTATTTTTATAATTTTGAAAATATATTAAAATATATGGTTATCATTCACTATTTTCTTAACACTCACCAAAAAATCAATGGTTTACTACCTCTAAAAGAATAATTTATAAACATTAGTGCATTATTATGTATAAATTTTCATATAATTAACTAACAAAAAAAATACTTGTAACTGTTGCTAATCAAGTGATTAACCAAAAATAAAAATCATTTTTCAATTATTATTTTTATGGTGTAATAGTTTTCTCCTCCATATGGATTTTAATAAATAAGAATTCACTGGTACCATTTATTAATAGAGAAAATAATTAATTTAATCTATATAATATTTAATCCCTTCCAGGTCTGTTACTGATGTTCATCATTTAGTCAGATCACACAAATAACATGAATGATCAGTCCCCTAAAAATATTCTCTTACAATCAATTAATCTAAAATAGTTTTAAAATAAAATATCAATCTTGTTTCAAGTCAAAAATTTCATATTATGGTATATGTAATTGAAATTATCGATTCTGTAACATCCCATGTAATTAAAGAATAAAATGTTTTCAAATTTATTAACATTTACGAATTAAAAATTATTTTTACTTTAAAGGGGTTGCTATTTTCGATAGCGTACCTGATACACAACAAAGAGTTTCTTTGAAATCTTAAGTTGCACACTAGTAATAAAATAATATTATTTTAAATGGTTGTTAATACGTAGCCATTGTATTGGCGGGAATGAATAGAAATATCTAAAATATGATTATATATGTTTGTTAAATGTTTTTACATTTATCAAATAATGGATTAAGGCTTAAAATAAGAAAAGTATTAAATTTTAGGCATAGATACTCTAATATTCACTAAAGGTCCACTTATCACCTTTTGATAGAGAACATTCATTAAATATATTTTTTCTCACTCTTATACATTCTATTGGACCAAATAAAATTATTCTTTCGAATCGGGACATCAAAATTTACTTTGTGTAAATTTTTGGTATTTTTCCGACAAACTTCATTTTTTAATGAATAGGGGAAAATGTTGTATTATAATTCAAAACCACTTCTTAATATAATCTATTTATATGATTAGATTATATTTTTAAATGGTTTTAATGTAAAATTAGAATATTTTTTTATCATTTAATCCAATTGTGGTGGTTGGAATTAATTTCACTTTGAAATCGTACTTAAACTAGTGTCAATCATTTGGTACTTTTTATTTCATAAAAACAAGCTATTTGCTCTGACAGCGGGAATTAATTATTAAATTAATTAATTCAAACTATATGTTTTGAATTTTGTAAAATATACATCATTTTTTAATTCGGAATATCAAATATATCTTAGTGTGAAGTCTTGGTATTTTTCTAAAAAACTTCAATTTTTGATGAATAGTGAAACCACTAAGTGTTACTTAGAAAACTGATTTTTAATCTAAATGAAAATTTAACACCTTTGTGTTTTTAATTTCAAAAATACTACATACATGGTTTTTATTTGGAATTAAAATTTGGTTCAATGGGATTAAAATAATTTTTTGGAGAATAGTAACTTTTATGTTTATTAATCGCGATTAGAGGTAATTAGTGTAATTTAAGTTAAAAATAATGTTTTAATAATATTAAATGAACTTGAAACATGTCCTAACCGTATTGGATGTGTCATGCCCGACCAGGAAAATCCATGGGTCAACTTGGGGACCCCATGAATCCACTTTGTTAGGAAAATGACATTAATATCTTTTTATTTAATGTTAAAATAAAAATGTCACAAACATGAGATGTTTTAATAAAAAAAAATTTAAATGGGGTTATACATGTCATAATTTTGACTATAAATATTCATTAGAAAGATATAAATATTTCCTACATCATTATTGTTTTTTTATAATTTTTAGACATTAAATAAATTAAATTATTTATGTCCCCACGATGATGCAGTGATTACCTCATTATTTAACGATTTAAATAAAATGAAAAGATAATGTAAAATCAAAGACCTAGACATGTAAAAACCTATTTTATGGGTGGATTTAGAACTCTTATCACCATATCATTTAAATACATAATTATGGGACCCTTTGTATCCGAAAATCAATTTATAATAAGGTATATTTTCTTAACTTTCCAACAGTGCCCCTCCTCTCCTCTTATAAAAGGCACCCACCTCTACCACCATAACCACACCTCTCAAGCCTTTGGTTTGGCCAAGCTCTTCCCATGTGGTCTCTCCACATCCCTCTATTACTCCTATAATCCTAACTTTGGGCAGAAGTCTTCCCATGGAATCCTTTGAGCTTAAATCAAAAAGAGTTACCCGTTTTAAAGGTAGTGTTTTCTCATGTGTTCTTTTATTTTATTTTGAATCTCCAACCCCCTAAACTCTTTTTATTCATTTATTATGAAACAAATACAGTATATCAAATATACTAGGATGTTTTTATATGAATAATTAGAGCTACACTTGCACACACCTTCATCCAATGGTTAAAGAGCATACTGTTTTTGTGGAAGGTGAATTTATGCATCACAAAACGATGATTGTTCAATATTCTTCTAACACCTTCAAAGGTGGCCATTAAGATGTCACTATATTTATATATGATATATAATATTTTTATGTTTTCTTCAAGCTTCTGAATTTTTCATTTATGTAACACCTTTATGGTTTCCATTGTGGGTAAACACGATAATTTCATTTTAGGAAATGCGGACTACCGCCCCCTCAAAGTTATTTGATTCGTTAATGCCATATGTGGGACATATAAAGGATGGATTTAATAATATTATATATTATATTATAATTTAATTATAATATAACTTTTTATCATTATGATTTCAATCCATTAAATTATGAGATAGAAATGAAAGTAGCATTCATGCGTACGTACGGCTTACCGTCTCCTTGAACGGTGCATTTCATTTCTTATCCCCAAATGTAATGTACTATTATAAGAACATATATATAATTGATATATATTATTGATGTTACATCTAAATGATAAATATAATTCTGGAATTAAAATATACATACCTCTCATTTAGTTTGAATTCCATTAATATGACATAGAAATGAAAGTAGCGTTCATGCGTACGTACGACTTACCATCTCCATGAACTGTGCATTTCATTTCTTACCTCTAAATGATTATGTAATATTATAAATACATGTATATTCTGGATATATATGTATATATGATATCCAAATCATGAATATCATTCGGGATATAATGAACCTTTGACCACACGATCATCATGTAATTGTAAGAAGTCCACTTTCGACTTAAGAACCAAATATCAACAAAACAAAAATTATTAACTTAAATGATTAAATAATGTACATAATTTTTAAATAAGTGATATAAAAGGAATAATGAACTTGAAAAAGGTTCTCAATCAAGTATAAATTAACTCATGTTTATTATTTAGGACGTTAAAGAATAATCAAGTCAAGTCGGACCCGAGGTAAGGGATCCGACCTCTTTTTTTTAAGTACTCTCTATTATGTCATTTCATTTAAGAACAAATTTATTATGTTGGGGGATGTTATTTTATATTAATATTTTTGTGAATTTTATGTTAATATGATGAGATACCCTATTTGATCTCATCAATCCATTTTTGATGTTTTATGTGGCGTCGTTAGGCTGCCAAATTTTCATAAGGGGATTTTCATATCACTTTTTATTCCCCTGAGATTCATGCTACATTGGCCACTCTTTCCTTTTGTGTGGTATATGTACTAACGATTATTATACTATTATTATAATATACTCTCATTTATGGGTAGTTACATCTTCATTGTATGACCCTTCTTTCATGGGGTGTACCTTTCAGAAGTTACCCAATTCGGTAAGGAAACCTTTCACCCTCCTCATTTTAAAAGACTTATTTTTAGGTCTTTTAATATTATTATGATGGGATATGTTCTTATATATCCTGGTTGCTATAAATTATATGTCCAAGTGGTGAGATATCCCATTTTTTCAAGGTAACTTTTTAACCCAATTTTGATTCTTTGGGATAATCTTGTACGCCTTGAAATATGTCGTTATATGAATATGTGTGAATGACCTCTGATTTTTTTACACTTAATATCCACTTATATTTTGTGTATTAGTTTTTCAAACATAATTATGTAATTTATTTATCCTTAATCCAAGCATACCGTCTTTATTAGGGACTTCATCTCAATCTCCTTTCATTGGGGCATATTTTTTCTAATACAACACTTTATTTTATATGGAGTATAAACCACTTTGAATTTTAATTTTATACAAAAGGAATATTTTTCTATAAAGAATTTTACAAAACGACAAAAAGGAATGTTTCTTTTAACTTACTCGGTGACAATGACCTTTTCTGCTGCCACGAGTATTATTTGGTCTTTGGCTTCCTCAACAAGTCGTAATGTATTTAAAATGAAATAAATACCATATACACATTTATGTATTATGGTATTGAAAATGGTTTTTATAATGGATTTGTTATGTCAATATATTTATGTGATATATTGTGATCAAAGTGTGGAAATTTTTTCATTTCCATTATATTTGTTTTATGTTTTATGATTTTATAATGGTACTTGGACATTTGATGAGTGGTTACGTGATAAACCATATGACGGGTGGTGCCGTGAATACCAGGATGGGTGGTTACGTTATAACCTCCCATGCATTGGGTATGGAAGTTGGCTGTATGGATATTCCATTATGTGATATGTGTGGAAGTCGACCGTATGGTTATTCCACTTATGTATGTTTATGGCCCAAGTTACCTTTATATGTTATGTGACCTTTATATGGGTTTTATGTAACCTTTTGGTTACAAAAGGGCAAGTAATGATATTTTATTTAGTGAAGAGTTTTTAATACTTCATAAAGGTGAAAAGTATTACTTTGATAAAGTATACATGGTTTAATTATTGTTTCGAAAAACTAACAGCTTTCATTCATTGTGTATCCATTATTGAGCTTTTTATGCTCACCCCAAGTTTTTTTTGAAATGTTTTTCACAGGACTAAATGTGGAATAGTGTCAAGGATGGGATCAAGGGAAAGTCATGCTATCTAAAATGTGGAACTAGACATGTTTCATTTTAATAGTTTTTATTTTATGGAAACGTAGTAGAAGTGACTACTTTGTAATCTTTTGAGATGTAATAGTTATGTCCTAATTCTTTAAAACTATAAACCTAAAAAGATCCTCAATGCGAATTATTCATTTAATTCAATATTAATTAAGGTTTAAGGCCGGGGCCTTATAGTTGGTATCAAAGGTCGGTTTAGATTACTTTAGGAGATATAATTCTATTAAATGATTATCCAAAAATATTTTTTTGTGGTATGATTGAAATGATATAGTATTTGAAGATTACCATGTTTCTTCTCCTAAGATATTTTTGTGTTAAGAATGGGTTTTCATAGGGGAAACAAAACAGATTTTCGTGGATGGCATACAGAGGGAAATGAACTTTCAAATCAGTATCCTGAGATGGTCAGAATGAGATCTAAATAGTTTGTTGGATTGATGGCTTAGTTGACTAAGGTGAAAAATATTGGTTGTTTTTATTGATGATATTT
Organism: Viscum album; assembly: GCA_963277665.1. Lineage (NCBI taxonomy): Eukaryota > Viridiplantae > Streptophyta > Magnoliopsida > Santalales > Viscaceae > Viscum > Viscum album. The sequence continues at coordinate 1,883,127,481 of OY728163.1, forward strand.
TTCTGTTTTCTAAAAGTAAAGAGGAGCATGAAAGTCATCTAAGGGTTATCTTGAAAACCATAAAAGAAAAGAAACTATATGGAAAATTCAGCATGTGTGAGTTTTGGTTACAACAAATTTCTTTCCTTGGTCACATTGTTTCAAAAAATGGCATAACAGTTGATCCTGATAAAACAAAAGTTGTTGGAGAATGGCCAAGACCAACAAATGTAATAGAGATCCATAGTTTTCTTGGTTTGGCAGGTTACTACTGAAGGGTTGTTGAAAAATTTTCACGGTTAACTAGTCCAATGAGTAAGCTAACTCAGAAGGGTGTTAAATTTATCTGGACAAAATAATGTGATGATTGTTTTCAGGAACTGAAAAAAAGATTGGTGAATACTCCAGTTTTGACACATTCTTCCAAGAATGGTGAGTTTGCTATCTACAGTGATTCTTCATTGAAAGGACTTGGTTGTGTCCTTATGCAGAATGATCAGGTAATTGCATATGCTTCACGTCAGTTGAAAACTCATGAGGTAAATTACCATACACATAACGTGGAATTATCTGCTGTTGTTTTTGCTCTAAAAAATTGGAGGCATCATTTGTATGGAGTAAAGTGTGAAATATATACTGATCACAAATGTTTAAAGTATATATTCACGAGGTAATAATGAAATCTAGGTTACTGTTCATCACTTGACTAAATCTGCTCATTTCCTTGCTATACGAGATACTTTTTCTCTAGATCAACTTTCTCCTTTGTATCTTAATGAGATAGTCAGGTTACATGGAGTTCCTATCTCCATTGTATATGACCGTGATCCCAGGTTCACTTCTATCTTTTGGAATGGCCTTCAAAAGTCGTTGGGTACTGAATTAAATTTTGTACAGCTTTTCATCTGCAATCCGATGGGCAGTCAGAATGAATAATTTAGACCATGGAGGATATGATACGAGATTTATCTATGGATTGTTGGGGAAGTTGGGACCAACATCTTTCTTCAGTTTAGTTTTCTTATAATAACTGTATTCATTCCAGTATATAGATGGCATCATTTGAGGAATTATAGGGAAGTGGTGTCGAACTCCAGCTTTTTGGGATGAAGTGGGTGAAAGGAAACTGATGGGACCAGAATTGGTAGAAGAGATGGCAGAAAAAGTTCAGTTTATTCAGAAACACATGAGAACAGCTCAGAGAAGACAGAAAAGTTATGGGGGTAACTGGAGGAAGGATCTATCTTTCGAGGTAGGTGAACATGTTTTTCTCAATGTTTTAACATAGAAAAGTGTGATGCTATTTGGAATGAAAGGAAAGCTTTGTCCACGGTTCATTAGACCATATGAAATTTTGGAGAGAGTTGGATCAGTTGCATACCGAGTGTGTTTACCTCCAAGTTTTTCTTAGGTACACAATGTTTTTCATGTTTCGATGTTGACAAAGTATATGCTAGATCCATCTCATGTTTTGAGCCCAGAGTAAGATCAGTTGGAAGATAATCTCTCTTATGAAGAACAACCAGTCCAAATTCTTGACCGAGTAGAGAAAGTGTTGCGAAATAAGGTAATTCACCAGGTAATGGTTTTGTGGAAAAACCATATGGTTGAAGAGGAAACATGGGAATCTGAAAATTATATGAGGGATAAATACCCCCACTTATTTTGATAAGTGAATAAAATTGTGAGGACACAATTCCAAAAAGGGGGGAAGGATGTATCATCACAGGTAAAAAAGAATAAATCATTTTCATATTTATTAACATTTACGAATTAAAAATTAATTTTATGTTAAAGGGGTTGCTATGTTCGATAGTGTACCCGATACGCAACAAAGAGTTTCTTTGAAATCATATGTTGCACACTAGTAACAAAATAATATTATTATAAATGGTAGTTAATATGTAGCCGTTGTATTGGCACGAATGAATTAAAATAACTAAAATATGATTTTATATTTTTGTTAAATGTTGATGCATTTTTCCAATAATGGATAAAGGCTTAAAATAAGAAAAGAATTCAAATTTAGGCATAGATATTCTAATATTAACTAAAGGTCCACTTGTCACCTTTTGATGGTGAAACATCATTAAATATAGTTTTGGTCACTCTTATACATTCTTTTGGACCAAATAAAATTCTTCTTTAGAATCAGGTCATCAAAATAACTTTTTGTAAATTTTTGGTATTTTTCCGACAATGTTCATTTTTTAATGAATAGTGAAAAATGTTGTATTTTAACTCAAAACATCCTTTTTAATATAATTTATTTATATTATTAGATTATATTTTGAATTGGTTTTAAAGTTAAATTAAAATATATTTTTACCATTTAATCCAATTGTGGTCGTTGAATTAATTTCACATCGAAATTGGACTTAAACTAGTGCCAATCTTTTGATACTTTTTGTTTCATAAAAACACGCTATTTTCTCTGACAGCGGGAATTAATTATTAAATTAATTAATTCAAATTATATGTTTTTAATTTTGTAAAATATACATCATTTTTGAATGAAAAATATCAAATATACCTTAGGGTGAAGTTTTGGTATTTTTCTAAAAAACTTCAATTTTTGATGAATAGTGAAACCACTAAGTGGTACATAAAAAATGATTTTTCGTTTAAATGAAATTTTACAACCTTTGATTTTTTAATTTCAAAAATACGAAATACATTGTTTTCATTAGGAAGTAAAATCTGGTTCAATGGGATTAAAATAATTTTTTGTGAATAGTAACTTTTAAGTTTAATAATCGCGATTAGAGGTAATTACTGTAATTTAAGGTAAAAATAATGTTTTAATAATATGAAATGAACTCGAAACATGTCCTACACTTATTTTATGTGTCATGGACGACCAATACAATCCATGGGTCAACATGGGTACCACATGGAGCCACTTTGGTAGGAAAATGACATTAATATCTTTTTATTTAATGTTAAAATAAAAATGTCACAAACATGAGATGTTTTACTAAAACAATTTTTAAATAGGGATATAAAAGTCATAATTTTGAATATAAATATTCATTATAAAACAAAAATTATTTCTTACATCATGATAGTTTTTTTATAATTTTTAGACATTATATGAATTAAATTATTTATGTCACCATGATGATGCAACGATTACCTCATTTTTTAATGATTTAAATAAAATGAAAAGATAATGTAAAATCTAAGACCTAAACATGTAAAACCCCTATTGGATGGGTGGATTTAGAACTCTTATCAACTTATCTATTAAATATATAATTGTGGGACCCTTTTATCCGAAAATGTTTTTATAATAAAATATCTTTTCTTAACATTCCAAGAGTGCCCCTCCTCTCCTCTTATAAAAGGCCCCCACCTATACCACCTTACCCACACCTCTCAAGAATTTTTATCGGCCAATCTCTTCCCATTTGGTCTCTCCACAAACCTCTATTACTCCTATAAGCCTCACATTGTGAAAAAGTCTTCCCAAGGAAGCCTTTGAGCTCGAATCAAAAAGAGTTACCCGTTTTAAAGGTAGTGATTTCTCTTGTGTTCTTTTTTTTATTTTTCTTCTACAACCCCCTAAACACTTTTTATTTATTTCTATTGTAACAAATATAGTATCTTCAATGTAATAGGATGTTTTATAAGAATAATTCTAGCTACACATACACACACCTTCATCTAATGGTTAAAGAGCATACTGTTTCCGTGGATAACGAATTTATGCATCACGAAACGATGATTGTTCAATATTCTTCTAACACCGTCAATGGTGGCCATTAAGATGTCACTATATTTATATATGATATATAATATGTTTATGTTTTCATTAATCTTCTGCATTTTTCATTTATTGCACACCTTAATGGTTTCCATTATGGGTAAACACGATAATATCATTTTAGGAAGTGCGGACTACCGCCCCCTCAAAGTGATTTGATTCGTTAATGCCATACGTGGGACGTATAAAGGATGGATTTAATAATATTATATATGATATTATACTTGAATTATAATATAACTTTTTATCATTAATATTTCACTCCATTAAAGTATGAGATAGAAATGATAGTAGCGTTCATGCGTATGTACGGCTTACCGTCTCCATGAACGGTGCATTTTATTTCTTATCCCCAAATGTAATGTACTATTATAAGTAAATATATATAATGGATATATATGATGTATGTTACATCTAAATTATGAATATAATTCTGGAATTAAAATATACATACCTCTCATTTAGTTTGAATTCCACTAATATGACATAGAAGTTAAAGTAGCGTTCATGCGTACGTACGTCTTACCGTCTCCTTAAACAGTGAATTTCATTTCTTACCTCTAAATGATTTTGTAATATTATAAATACATTTATATTCTGAATATATATATGTATATATGATATCCAAATCATGAATATCATTCTGGATATAATGAACGTTTCACCACACGAACAATATGTAATTGTAAGAAGTCCAGTTTTGACTTAAGAACAAAATACCGACAAAACAAACATTATTAACTTAAATGATTACATAATGTGTATTACAAGGCAATAAGTGATATAAAATTAATAATGAACTTGAAAATTTTTATTAATCAAGTAGAAGTTATCTCATGTTTATTATTCAGGACGTTAAAGAACGATCGAGTCAAGTCGGACCCGAGGTAAGGGATCCTACCTCTCTCTATTTTTAAGTACTTTCTTTTATGTAATTTCTTTTAAGATCATATTACATATGTTGTGGGATGTTCTTTTATATTCCTATTGCTTTAAAGTTTATGTTAATATCATGGGATACCCTATTTGATCTCATCAATCCATTTTTGATGTTTTATGTGGTCCCGTTAGGCTACTAAATTTTCATAAGGGGATTTTCATCTCACTTTTTATTCCCGTGAGATTCATGCTACATTGGCCACTATTTCCTTTTGTGTGGTATATTTACTGCCCATTATTTAAATATTTTTATAATATACTCTCATTTATGGGTATTTACATCTTCATTGTATGACCCTTCTTTAATGGGGTGTACGTTTCAGAAGTTATCCAATTCGTTAAGGGAACCTTTCACCTTCCTCATTATAAAAGACTTATTTTTAGGTATTTTAATCTTATTATGATGGGATATGTTCTTATATATCAATGTTTCTATAAATGTTATGTCCAAGTGATTAGTTATGCCATTTTATCTCTCATCAACTGATTTTCTGAATTTTGAAGTGATGTCGTTAGGCTGTCGAATTTTTGCAAGGGAACTTCATAACCCAATTTTGATTCTTTGGGATAAACTTGTACTCCTTGAAATATGCCATTATATGAATATGATTGAATGACCTATGATCGTTTTACACTTAATATCCACTTATATTTTGTGTATTAGTTTGTCACACATAATTATTTAATTGATTTATCCGTAATCCAAGCATACCGTCTTTATTAGGGACTTCGTCTCAATATCTTTTCATTGAGGCATATTTTATTCTAATACAAGACTTTATTTTATATGGAGTATAAACCCCTTTGACTTTTAATTTTATACAAAAGGAATATTATTCTACAAAGCATTTTCAAGAAGACAAAAAGGAATGTTTCTTTTAACATAAGCGGTGACAACAACCTTTTCTGCCGCCGCGAGTATTATTTGGTCTTTGGATTCCTCAACAAGCCGTACTATTTTTAAAATGAAATAAATACCATATAACCTTTTATGTATTTTGGTTTTGAAAATGGTTTTTATAATGGATTTGTTATGTCAATATATTTATGTGATATATTGTGATCAAAGTGTGAAAATGTTTTCTTTCCATTATATTTGTTTGATGTTTTATGATTTTATAATGCTACTTGGATATTTGATGGGTGGTTACGTGATAAACCATTTGACGGGTGGTGCCGTGAATACCAGGATGGGTGGTTACGTTATAACCTCCAATGCATTGGGTATGGAAGTCGGCCATAAGGCTATTCCATTAAGTGATATGTCTGGAAGTTGATCGTATAGTTATTCCACTTAACTATGTTTATGTCCCCAGTTACCTTTATATGTTATGTGATATTTATATAGGTTTTATGGTAAACTATTGGTTATAAAAGGGTAAGTAATGATCTTTTATTCAGTGAATAGTTTTTACTACTTCATAAAGGTGAAAATTATTACTTTGATAAAGTATACATGGTTTACTTTTGTTTTGAAATACTAACATTTTTCATTCATTGTGTATCCCTTACTAAGCTTTTTATGCTCACCAGAAGTTTTTTTTTGAAATTTGTTTAACAGGACTAAATGTGGAATAGGGTCAATGATTGGATCAAGGTAAAGTCATGCTATCTAAAGCATGGAACTAGACATGTTTCTTTTTAAGAGTTTTTACTTTATGGAAACTTAGTAGAAGTGTCTACTTTGTTATCTATTGAGATGTAATAGTTATGTCCTAATTTTTCTAAAATTCTAAACCTGAAATGATCCTCAATGTGAATTTTTCATTTAAATAAATATTAATTAAGGTTTAAGGCCAAGGTTTTATAGATTCTTCTTTGATTGGTTTGATTTAAAAAATACTTAATTACATTATTCTTCGTTGAAATTTCTGACAATATGACACATATGTAATATATTATATAATCCCAAAATTCCCTACATAACCAGTTGATGTCTTGATCTAAATACTAGGTCATATATATACCATGTGAGAATGAACTATAATGAAAACAAATTCTATAATAAAAACATAAGATGGTTTTTTTTGAAATACTCTCATTGAATTTATATTAACATGGGGACATTCCCACCATCTCCCAAATAAACTGCACATGATTGGTCATCATCATTATATAACTATATCATATGTGATCCTTTATTTCCCCTAGTTCCTAACTAATAAGTCACATGAATAGTAAAAAATAATATAATTACATGGGTTCCATACAAATCATATCCTGATAAGTATTACAAAAATAGAGTGCCATAAAACAAAACAAATTATTTATTAAAAATTTAATACACAAAAGTAATAATATATTCTATTTTCTGTATATTCTAGTCAAATTTTGTACACATATAAGTAGGATATATCATTATAATCACTAACATGGAACCCTTATAATTATAATTCACTACCTTAGTCTTGATATAAATCATTAAACCTGGAAAACATTCATTGTATTTGGTACACATTCAATCATACCAGAATTATAGAAAAACATGTTTAATAAATATTAATAATAATGAAATTCACTAATACGTAAAAAATTAATAAAAATCATTACATCGTAGACTACTAACCAAATGGAATAATATTTTATAGTGACCTTGATATATTAAAATTAAAACCCACTCATATGCATTCTTGTTTATATATTTTCACATATAAATGTAATAATTACCTGGAAGGTCATTGTTTTTAATCATACACCAACTTAAAAGACAATCATTGAGAAATGGGTTGTTGATATCATTATTTATTATTTTTTACTTAAATTATCAATATTTGTAATAATATGTTATCTTATATCAATGATAAGATCCTGAAAACGAAAAAGTAAAATCAATAAAAAAATCTTCATTAGTACAAGAGGAATAAAATATTTTATCTGAAAAATAAAAATTTGTGTTTTCTACTGTAAATTTTTCATTAATTAAAACCCCTAAATTTATGGTGTCACTAATCCTTTTATTTTTTGAGTATTATTTTAATATTTATTTGAAATGTTTTATTAAAATATAAGTCCCATCAAACATTGAAAATATCATATGATATCGCTTCTCATCTATCTATAGATAAGTTTACTCTAACATCTCATAAAATTATATTGTCATACCACTAAAATCATAAATTATTTTAATAAGTATAAATCATTTATTCTCCAATGTAATTCACCTTTACAATTGTTCAATGAAAGTTCATATTAATATATTATAGACATTTCTCTCACATTCAATGTCGAAATATCAATTCCCTTTAAATAATAATTTAAACTATTATGATATAACACATTGAATCTCCCACTGAATAGGTAGTTTTTTCATATCTTGTTAATATAATCAACTATCCCCAATTATAATTAATCCTTTAGATAGATTTTAAAAAAAATTCTTAATTTTATACAACTATACACCACTACAATATCATCTTGCAAGAGATACTTCCCAAGACCATCCCAAATTTAGCACATTATAAAAATCATTCATAGATATCTATTAAAATTGTTTTTTAAGAGGATATAAGCCTTACATATTTTTCAAAATGAAAATGATATTTTATTTCCAAATCTAAGATCACACCATTCTATGTCGATGTTTTAATCTATAATATACTATTTGAGAAATAACATATAAAATATCAATAATATATATGAAACATTGTAAATATCTCATTTTAAATTACATTTTTGGGTCTTTCGAAATACATAATATCCCTAAATCCATTAAGACTAGTTTATATTTCTTTATCCAAGAAAACAATCCAACTAATCAATAATTATTGGATATAATAATGAAAAATAGAATATTTTTTATGAGACCAATGTTTTTATAATGTCTCTAAAAAAATTTCTACTATTATATTTGGTATGATTATGATCCCAAGGAAGTCATGATTTCATCCAAAAACACAACAAAAGAATTTTGAAATATATTCATTAAAAATAAATGTCATTATAGAAATAATATTATAATATAAGTAATAATTACATACGACATTACAATGAATTAACAATGTGTATGATATACTTTCAAATCCATTTTAATAATTTTTACTACATTTATCCTCATATGGTGATATTTTAATCTCAATTAAAACATTAATAACTAATTAATACACTTTAGCTGAGAAAATATATCAATAATTTGATCTAGATGGTATTTATTCTTATCAATCACTTTATTGAAATTATGATAATCAATATGAAACTATAAATAACCATACAAATTGTTGATAAAAAAGAAGTTCATCACATATTAAAATGCTTATCTATTTACATATATTTTTTCAATTCATCCATCTATACATTTTCATCTTATAATAATAATTGTATCATATGATAAAATGTCATTGGATGCATGCTCATTAAATTAATGATAGGATATAAAATAATATACATTCTATTATGTTATGAAATTCCTTTACGAAATTTGTCAAGATACTTATGAGCCATTGTTAAAAATAATATAAATATTATGATTACACAAGGCCAAGAAAAAACCAACCAAACTGGGTATAAAAAACTACAGTGTAATGATAAAAAATTACCTCCTAAATTAAATTTACATGAAATAGACATCATAATCTATGAACACACTCATATGTAAATATAAAATAAAGTTAATGAAATTGAAAGTGAAAACGGGAATGAAATATCATCAAACCGTCCTCTTTAAGGATGGGACCAATTTTTCAATCTCATGTAATAACAATTATACTATTTTTCCAACATTGCATATCATAATTGAAAACAATTTACTTGAACCCCCACTTTAAACTTTTTCATATAGACAAGATGATTAGTATGAAATCTATAATAATAAGTTCCATAAGAAAACGAAAATTTTAATTATCATATATAGATGAAAATTAATGGGATATACCTATATTGAAAATTAAATGTTTAATGAATAACTAATTAGATACAATTAATTATTTTAGTTATGGCCTCAAAATCCTTTAGTGTATACTCCATAGTGTATAATTATTCCTCAATTTATTACCCTGACAATTTAAATCATCAATATTAGTTTTCACATGATATTCAACAGTAGTATTCAAGGGATTGTCCCTAGATACAACTAATCCTCATATATATAATAAAGTAACAATATTAAATCCTAGATTATAACATTTATAATAACACTTATGATATCCCAACATCCAACATTGACGTTGTAAAAAATATTTATAAGAAAATAATCTTAAATGTCCCACTCTATGCCTATGATGGAAAAAATATTATATTTCTCTTTGAAGAAAAAACCAAATAATCTATTCTGAGTACATTCAATCCAAAAATCATTCTACACCCTATTTTATCCCCTTGAAGAATGGTAACCCCTATTTGATTTTGAGGAAATAACCAAGACTATATTCCACTATAATATCATTTCATATCATGGAAAATATATTTATAACATCAGTTTCACATTAAAAATCAAATAGGGTACCCTTTGATGAAATCACCTTTCATTGACACATCCAAAATCATATAATTTTGAAATTATTATTTGATTCAAACTATAACATAAATTGAATAACATAATAACGTGAACCAGAAACTATTTATTCAATATTCACCCATGATCCAAATTAATGATCTCTAATTATTTCATCAGAATAATTTTGTCCACACAAAACACTGAACTAAACATAATTTTAAAACCAACACATGAGTGATAATTCTGTATCAATGATTCCCCCATTTTTTCCACCACATGAATATATTTATCACCAACATGTCACCAATAAAATTAACATCAATTACTATTGTGTATATATAAAGTCGACGAATGAGATTTTTCTCTCTAACTAATCGTCCACATCTTAGTCATTCATATTCTTCCCTAAAAAATGTATTCTCCTACAATAATTTTCAGGATTGATTGACCACCACTGGTAAATCAATGTTTACCTAGATTTCTATCATGTAGAGAGAGTAAATCTGTGAATTCATGAGCATAGATACATCTCGAATGTCAATACATACTTCTTGAAAATAGTTTTCTATACAATTATGTTTTTTTATTAAAATAATATAATTATCATTAAAAGTACAACACAAAACTGTATTTCATATACAACCCAAATTACATAAAACAAAATAATTATATCAACTAAAATCATATCACATCAGAAAATTCACTTATAAATTCAATGTATAATTATAAATCATCAATTTCGTCTATTCTATTTATTTAAAATACAGTATCATGAAAAAATCCATCAAATGTATTTCAACAAAATTTTTCCATGATAATATTATTAATAAAATAAAATTTAAAAAAATTAATACATTGATATCATTTCAAAATCTAAAACTAGATAGAGAAATAATTAAAAATGTGAAATAATATTTATATCTACTATATGAATATTTAAAATGATACAAGAACACACTTCCGAACCAACATTTTCATATTCTCAAACACTCAACTAATATAAACAAGAAATAAAATATGATATTAAACGATAGAAAATTGAACCCAACTGACTAGAAACACAAGTGTTATCATATAGAGGATAATTACATATTTTTTATATTTATATATCATTTCATGATCATCATAATATATTTGACTGTCATATATTTCTTATCCATATATATAAAAAGTATTTTATAAAAACTATTTTATAAATACAATTTCTAGTGTGACATCCAAAAGAATAACCATAATACATGATCCGTAGATATAAAATCAAAATATGTATTATCTATGATCATTAAATTATATTGAATGTTCTTGAATATTGTAAAACTGGATAGGAAAATGACATGCCTTAAATATTAGTAAACCCATGATTTTTTACATAATGGGTTTTTAATAAAAAATTATAAACAACTTTAAATAATTTGTAAATGTAAACCAAATATAGTGGAAGAAATAAACCCATGAATTTAGAGATAAATAAAAAAAATTATATTTATTTCATTGGTGGACATCTAAACTCCTAATACAAACATATTGAAAAACACTATCATATTATTCCACCATTAAAACTCTATTTTTAAATATATAATAAATTATAAATTATTCACATTAATATAAAATAGTTATAATTTTTCATGTTGAAATAAAATTTTAAATTCTTAAAATACTTATTTTATAAGATTGAGTACTACTTTATCATGTGTTTTAAAATTTTAAAATTAATTATGAAATAATATTAAATTGATGATATACTTTTTTATTTATTATTATTTGTATAATTTTTATTTATAAACATTTATTGGATATTTTATATGTTTACTAAGAGAAATGAAGAATTGTTTTCATACTATGTTGATGAAAAATCTAGTATATTTGAAGAAATAAATATATTATAGATGGTGTCAATAACTAATGGTCACTTACAACCCAACCAAAAAGGGAATAAAATGAATATCATTTTCCATGTGACTACATAGAATTATGAATGTTTAGTAAAAAATCATATTATTTTGACTAATGAAATGATGTATTTCCCTTGGTCAATATTAATTTTTCACTTCTATTGAATCATGCTAGATGCTTCCCTGGACAGAACCTACGATAGTGAATCCCAATAATGCAATATATGAAGATTTCAAAAAATATGTGTAAAATGATTGGGGGAAGTGATAATAGGAATTTTTTATAAAAATATGAGGGGTCTCACACTAACTATCTATGATAAACCATTTTTAGGTCCGGTATCTCTAATATTGACAGTTTTACCCACATTTACCTATCAATTATCACACTGTTGGTTATGTCACCTATATGATGTATATGATGATTCCTAACCAACAATCTAGAAAATTATTTTTTTAGTCATTATCGTTAATTATACAAGTTCTACCTCCATATAACTATTTAATTCATAGAATAATCCAAGTTCACCATGGGGATAAATTTTTTTCTTTGTTTAATCGGGGAGGCCATGGTTGTTTTTATAATAAGTACAAAAAATAATACACAAATTCATGTAATAAATAACACAAATATGATAAATTATTTTCTATGTTGTTTTATTTAATATTCCAATCAATCATTTTGTAGTACCCAGAGGAATTACATAAGGAGATTCTTTAATTGTGTTAAATTTGTTACATTCCAAAATATTTTATAAATTTATAACTACCTCAACAATTCAAAACCATGCCTAATAATTCCGTTTTAGATGTTATATCCATGTGTAGGTGATGTAAATAACCAAATATAATGATGATTGATTTAGGAAATAATTATTCCATACCATGGGATAAAACGATACTTATTTATGTCATTTTATAGTTTCATTCTGTATTATAATTTTTCCCTTCCTCTATGTTGTCCCCAAACTATAGAGATGGGTAACATGTTTTTATTACTATTTAAGGTAACCGAGTATAGTGGTTATATTTGATAAAAAATATTTCATGGATCGTTAATCTATTTTCATAATCTAAGGATTCAATGTGCCTGGTGATTTTGGTTGGGGATATATTTCTACAACTGATCATGATAGATATTTATTATTAGTATTTTTTTCAGTGATGCGGAAATAATGGGGTCATTTCTATGTGTTTATTATTTTACTATAGTGTTTATTATTTATGTATTATTTTACAATGTGCAAATTTATTTATTTATTTTAAGTGTTTCACTGATTACCCTTTCATCAGTATCCTATATGAAATTATGGAAGTAGTTTATTATGGTGGGAGAAGTCTGTATTTGTGACTAAGTGTGTTGGGATTCATATCCCAACACATGTTTTATAATGTCATCCCACCATGATAGTGGATTTTTTGGGTATTTAATACGAGGTTACCATTATGAAATCCCTGGTTATTAAAACCTTTTAGTATAAAAATAGGATATCCAATTTAATAAGATTTAATGAAATTGATATTCAGAATTAATATGGTATATATATATTATAATAGGGAACCACTTATGAGAAATTGATTTATGGAAATCGTTTTAAGATCTATGATTTAATGAACACACATTCTCACATTTAATAATCTTTGGATTATTCTTATATTATTTTTCATTATAATTTTAATGAATTTATTTTCATTTCAATTCGGTTAACCACGAACATCAGGTATATTTAAAAAATATTATAAAGTTTCATCAAAGATCACTGGATAATTTTCCGCTTCTTTAAGAGATTACCCTAAGTTTAGTAGATCTATTACATAATTATGAGTTTATAAATATTATTTCAAGTGAGTATTTGAAAAAAGGTCTATTTCCTGAATAATTTTAGTTCATTTGTAAGAAATATTCAATCATTTCCCCATGTATTTTTAAATTTATTTTTATCTTCCTTATTTTATTTGTTAATTTATTCATTCCATTCAACTAAACTTATTAACATGAAAAATAAAATGGGTTGGAACATTATTAAAGTTTATTATATTTATATTGAAGACAATATTTAATATATGTAGTGACCCAAACCACGATAGCTTTTAGTTAGTTCCTACAACCATTATATTGTCAAAGGATAAATGGAAATTTCATCTCAATTGATTGATTAGATTTATTTCCTTAGTAAACAATATATAAACATGAGCCTCATAATATAATTGAATACACTAATTATAAAATAAATGTTTTTCATTTTGGAGAATTTATTTATTTACCCCAAAATATTCTTGTATATTTTTTATAGTAAACTTCATAAAATCATGTAGAATGAAAAAAAATAACGGTGATCTCAAATGATCCGTAAGGGTTAAAAAAATCTTAAGATATATTGAATCAATCAGAAAAATAAATTTTTCAAGGTAAATAATAGAAAATTGATTCCATTTAATCAATAAAATGAAATGAATCCATATATTTTATCATAGTGAAAATCTTATTGATAATAATAGCTGAATCTGGATAATAGACATTCATAATTTCTTGATGTTAGGTTTTCTAGGGGCATGATACCTTAACCATCAAGATCTATCCCAACATAGTAAAAATATACTCAGAAACAATAGATTTTATTTGGACATTATCTCTACGGTCATGATTTATCCTCAAAATAGTTTAAAACTTATTGGTTCCAAACACAAAGGGATTTTCCAATAGACTAAATTCGAGGAGAGTACCGATGCATCAAGTGTCTTACATTAAATGTTCCAAAAACTTTTTTATAAATATTAAAATTATTCCTTCAATATAAAATAATCTATTTAATTCCTAAACAATGTTCCATATCAAATATCTGAATTTAGTAATGTATACATATTTATCAATATATATGTAGTTAATAAAATAACATTGAAATTAAAATATCATATATAAAAACTATTATATTGTTTAGATAATAAACATTCCACTCACAGATAAATGTGTTTATTTATGATAAATTTAATTTCTCATGAAAAATTATTAAAATAGAGTTAGTTTTTTAAGATAATGTTATCAATAACAACAAATAGTGATATTGGGAAGTGACTTCCATCACTTCATAATTTCAATTCAATCCCACATACATGAAATAATTTAATGTGAAACACAAAATAGAATGAAGATATAGTAATTCATGATATTAAATGTGAAATTGGTGTAATATGATCCATACAATAGGTAATTGGTGCATAATAATAGATACTTTTCACTAGGATGTGAATTGAGAAGAAATCCATTACTCCTTGGGTAACATTTGAATCATGAAAACTGTTAAAGATTAAAATCAATGGAAACCATTAATAAATATTAAAATATTAAAACAAGGATATTACCTATAATTGAAAATTATAAACCCCCCACAATATAAATGAGTGGTGAATATAAAAAAAGTCTCATAGAAAAAAAAGTGAGATAATAAATCTAATTACCCCACACATTACTTTTGGTTGTACTTACATTAACCACAAGTATACTGGTTCTTAAAATTCCATTAACTATTAAAAGAACTCTATTAATATTTTTTTATCATAAAATATCCATTTATAATATACTATAACTCTTTTCTTATTAATAATTCAATATTTACAATATTTTGGTAGTTAATTGCCTTCTTTTTTATAATGTTTTTGTAATTTTTTTATTCTTTCTCATTGATCATAACTTATTGCTCTCCATGATTTAAACCCTAAATTTTATATCATAAATATTAATTATATATTTATTTATATTAATAAAAAAATATTATTGATATGAAATTAAATACACCATTCTTGCAGATGGTAAGCCTTATGTATGGAGAACATTGTTTCAATTTACTTTACATATTAAAAGAAAGAATATTTCATGATAAATATGTATATTATCATTAATGTATCATATTTATGTCATATGTGTCTCATATTATTATTAAAAACCTTGTTACTATGGTCAATGTAATCCATGAATTAATTACATCACTTTATGAGGTTGTAGTATGTCATACCCACAAATGCCATTATCGTATTCCCAAAAAATTGAAATCACGAAAGTCTATGTGATATTATAATTATATATGAATAATAAATTTAAAAATATGATATATATGATATATAAACTATAAGTACATCAGTATTACCAACCATTTAAGGGGTATTGGAATAATGAATGACAACGGTTCATGAGGTACAAGTCCATCTTATACAAGAATAATGATATTTTATCCATTTTTAGGAAATTTTGTGCATTTTTATATAATAAAACAAGAATAAAAAAGACTATTTATATTTAATTTAATTATGTTACTATATAATAAATATATATGAATAATTAATTTGGTCGATAAATAAATAAATAATGTGTTAATTTGAAAATGTTATATCCTCTTTAGGTAGATCCTTTTGATTTATATAAAAATCCATCCTTGGTTTGATTTCTATCCAATGAAAAATATTATATGATAAGGTTAGTGATTCTGGTAGTTTAATTAGGAATTTATTTTATCAGAGAAAATGCTTTATAGTTTGAAATAATTGAGTGGGTGGGTACTATTTTATAGTGGAAGAGTGGTATCTATGTAAATACCAAAAGGTAAAAAATCATCATTGGTCTACCTTACAGACAGATCCCAAAATAATTTAAAATTTTAAATTCAAAGGGGTATTTTTTCTAAATATTTCCATAAACTTGGTTTTGGACAAGCTTCTAGGTTATTTTTCCCATCTAGATTAATAAATAACTACTATGTAAAATCATTTTTACATTAATCAATATAATTAAATTTAATTTAGTTTACATATATTTATTTGAAAAAAACAAAATTAAAAATATTATAAATTATAATTATTTAGCGTTAAAATATATAATACCTTTTTCAAAATTTAATTAATAGATTTGGAAGAATATTATGAAAAATTAATCCTATAGATTGGACGAGAAAGACAGTTTTTCAAAGAAAATTTTCAGAATATCACTAAGTATTTATTTCTAATTTCAATATAAAAATGATTCTAATGACCTAAATTGTATTAATATATTCATTAGTTATCTAATTTTTTTAACAATTTAAAAAAATAAATGATATAAATTATTTACGTGAAATGACATTTTTTAATGAAATATAGCATTTTCACTATTCATCACAAAATAAAAAATGTTATAAAAATAATAAAAATTTACACTACACTAATTTTAACAGTTTGATTTCAAAAAAGTAATGTATTTTTTCAATTAAAAATTATTAAATTTTGAATAATGTACTTTTAAAATATGGGTTCTATTAAAAGGATGCAAAACTACCCTTATAGAAATAATGATTCATGAAGTGTAAAATTGGATTTATATTTTAAATATACCTATAAAATATGTTGGATTAATGTAAAAATTATTTAATTTAATATGATATATATATATATATATTTAATTAATTTCATTCATCAAAAGTAATTAATTTAATTTTATAGGATATCCTTTATGGTCTTCAAATGGGTTTTTATGATAATTTTTCTTTTTATTCAATTGGTTTTTATTTTCATTTCAAATGAATTGGTAAACAATAAATTCAATTCATATTTATGTAAAACATATAATTTTATATGTTATTGAATCATAATCAAAACAACCAATTAAACTTCAAGGAGATATTTTTCATGTTAAAACTAATGTTAATAGAGTTTGGTAAAACATAGTCTTTCATGTAATGTAAGCTATTGAAAAAATCATTATCGTGTGCTACACAAGCTCACTCAGTGTTGAAGGGACTATAGGGTGTATAATATATGGATTTTTTTAAAATGGTTAATATATCATAAATTCTAGGGGTGTTATATGCCATTATTTTCTTATTGTTTCATGTCATACACACCATTGAATAAAAATTTGTTCTTCAGGAATATTCAGGGTGTTACATTTTCCCCACGTTAAACAAATTGCAACATCAATTTTTTAACTAAACCTAGGTAATTAATTGTTTTACATTTTAAAATTATGTTTTTGAAATACCTCCTTATTAAAAGGACTGTTTAAAAATCCTCTTGAAATTTGTGAATGGGGTGTACCATGGTCATATAGAACATCATATTAATTGGTTTCTAAAAAAGATATTATTAGTTAAAACTAAATATATTTTCATGATGAAAAAGAATATGTAATAATATGGAGTGATTGAAGTCATTAACAAAAACATTATATCTATCTCATATTATTTTCTAAAACCAATCTAGCTAAATACATAATATATAATCCAATAAATAAATACTTTATGTTCATCCTTAATATTTAGTTTTCTTATTTTTTAACTCAAAAAATGATATATTCACAATGACACCACATATGCAAGTGGTAGGTCGGAATCCATTGTCACACTTTGGCTGTGGGTTCAAGGCCCACCACCTCATAGGATGTGATGGGTTTCCACCATACATATGGGTTTACATATTTCTAAACTACAATAATATAATTCCTTCCACATTTCGAAAAACTATGATGGACATCATTGAAATTAAATTAACCATTTAATAACCATTTTAATATGGGTTTCAATACTAAATATTTTTTACAAAGAAAAATATTATTATTTTGATATCAACCCAAATGATTATCAATACAATTAAAATTAAGTATATAAAATTATTATAATTATTCTAATACTATTATTTCTTATAAAACATACACATTACATATGTTTCATCAAAATAACCTTAATCTTGGTAGTCCCCCATCATATAAAAACAAAAAATGTTGTTTAATACATTGAACCTATCATCAATCATAAACTCACAAACCTATTATGATATGATTATAGATATGTGTTATTATAAAGACAATAATTTCTATACATTACCAAGACATTGATAAGTTCTTTTTTACTTATCCTTCAATTATATCATAGTGTTGTGTTTTCAATTATACATTTCCCAAAATTTAGTTTGCAAGGTTGTTACTAAAAATTTTCTGATACCAAATATGGAGATCCCAAACCTAGTATCCCAGTTCTGGTTCTATATACCATTAAATATCTATAAGATACGATAATTTTTCGTCAAATGAATAAATTGTTTATTATTTCTATTTAAATAGATATTTACATGGGTCTCTTAATACAATTGAATTAACAAATTACTACATGATTTTTTTCATTTTTTAGAATAAATTTATTTCCACTATAATATTCATGAATAGCAATCATATTAAACTTCATAAAATCTTCTGTCAGGGAAAATTACAAGGTTGAACTAAAATTTATAGACAAGGTTAGTACGGTGGAAGAAATAATGAATCAATTACCACAACAAATATTTAAATTTAAATAATCAAAAACACTCTCTAGTTAATAAAAAATATGTAATCCATCCATTGATTTTAAAAAACTAAAAATATTATGTAAATTAAATAATGAATCATATTAATGTAAAGAATTAATTATTTTATGTCAGATTTCCAAGTAACATGATAATTTTACTATCAATATATATCCTTAAGATAGTTTAAAACATACCGGTAAAAAACACATACAGTTTCACTAGCTGATTTCATCTAGTCAGTCTATCGACGTGTGAAGGTTATTACATTAAATAGTATACAACCCATTTCCTACATATCTATATCATTCCACTTATATTAAATAATGGATTTAATTCATAAAAACGGGCCTTATAATTTTTCTATATTGTGTAAAGGAGAGAAAATTTACCAATATTCCCCTTGTTAATTAAATAAATTTCAATGTAAAATAACATATATAAATATGGTATAAAATTTATTAAATTATCATTTACAACACAAAATAATATCTATATTTATGATAAATTTAATGTACAAATAAAAATCATAACAATAATGTTTTTTTGTAAAACGTTAACAGTCAAAACATAATGTCATATTAGACACTGACTTTTTTCACTTGGTAATTTTTGATTCAAATAACATTAGATGAATAAAATGAATATGAAACATAAAATACAATTAATAATGAATAATTAATGATTTAAAATATAAACGGATATTATATTAACCATATAAAATTGAATTGGCTCATAGAAATAAAAAATTCTCAGTGGTTTGTGAATTGAGACAGAATCCCAACCGTTCTGAGTTTTTTTCGAAACATGATATCCATGAAAGAGTAAAATAATTTGAATCATTTAATATCATGAATTAAATAAATTAATGATATAAAATTTAATATGTAATTATACACACACAAAATAAATAAATTAGTGGTGAATATGAAATAAGTCTCATAGAAATATATGTGAGAAATAAAATCCCCTTACCTTAAGAAATCACTTTTTTCAATATTATTTAACATTATATATGGATGTTTTAAAAGTGTTTTTGACTAACAAATTACAATATTAATTTTATATATATACAATATAATCTATATATAACATTTTATTAATCATTTTTTAATATTCATTCATTATTGTCAATTTTTTGGGTGACCATTTCCTTCGTTACCATGTATGTTTTGATTTGTTACTTCTGAATCATTTTACATAGAATATGATGTATTAATATATAGAATGTAAAACATTTCATAAATATCATTAAAATTAATAATATATTTATTTATTGTAATGCATAAAATTTAGTGATAAGAAATGAAATGCATTGTTCATGGAGATGGTAATCCATACATAAGCATGAATACTGTTTTTATTTTATTATTATATAAAATAAAATAAAATTAAATGAAATATATATGTATATTATAATTATATTATTAAATTCAGGTTCTTTATAACACATATTATTTTTAAATTTTCCCTTAATACATTACATGTAAAGCATGAATAAATCACATTACTTCACAAAGGAAGTATTCCATCGTACACACAAATGACGTTATCATATTTCAAAAAAAATTAATTCGTGAAGATATATGTGATTTATTAATTAAATAAGAATAAATAAAATTTTAATATCTTATTTAAAATATATAAAGTCTAAATCCATCATTATCTCTAAGCTTGAATAGTGTTAATATAAGAATTAACGATATTAGTTTGTGATGAGGTAGTCTTTCATAACCACAAATGATGATTGAAGATCCCATTTTATGGAAATATCTATGGGTTTAGGTATAACCATTAATGTTAAATAATATCAGTATATTTAAGATACATTGGACCTTATATAAAAATTATATAATTAGAATTAAATTGTAGAAATAGAAAATTAAACATGACTTCTCGTCGAAAAATGTTACCTCTTCTTCGAGGAACTCCTCTTGGTATATACTAAAAACCTTCCTTGGATTTATTTAATGCCAAAAACGTTTTATTGGATTCTTGTAGGGTTATTTTATGCTTATTTGGGAATGTTTTGGATGTTCCAAAATTTTGAAGAGTGGTGAATAAGTGTGGGGCAGTACTCTTTTATAGTGGTGGTGGAGTGGTATAATTATAAATAAAAAATAGTAATCACCATTGGGAGGTCTCGCATGTATACTTTGCCTCAAATAACTAATAATTTACTTTAAAAAAGGAAACATGGTCAATATATTTCCATAAAATATGTTTTTGAAACGTTTATAGACCATGTTTTTTATTTATGTTAATCTCCAACCACATATTATTCACATTTTCACATTAATCACTATAATTAATTTTATCTAATGTTAACATTATTTTTATTCAAATGCTAAGATGAAATTGATCTAATTAACAATTAATTTTCTTTTTCCAATTATGGAATATATTTTTAAATATTAAATTCATATAAGTGGCTGAAATTAATTTAAAATTACTCCCACACATGGGACGATAAACCGGGGTTTTATATAGAATATTTTAAATGATCACCATGTTTTAAAATTTAAATTCATTTTTAAAATGACTCCAATGAAATAATTTCTATTAATATATTTGAATTTATTTACCATAAAACCAATTTAAAATATTATTTAAAATTTAAAATTATTTTGTCTAAATGTTAGTTTTCAACTATTTTCCGTATTTATCATTATTTAGTAAAAAAATGAAACTTCTCATAAAAATACCAATAATTCACCTTAAATTTATTATTATATTATGATGTAAAAATATAACCATACATACTCTAATAAATTTTTTAATCTTTTGAAAATTAATTTTCAAATAAGAGAACCATTAAAAGGCAGAAAAACATTCCTTATAAAAATACTTCTTTTTTATGCATAAAATTGTATTTATTCTTATCTTATGCCTATAAAATATATCTGATTAATGTAAAAAAATATTTGTATTAATATATATATATATATATATCAATAATATCATTACTTAATATTAATTAGTTTAATTTATTATGTTAAATTTTTTTGGGATACTGAAAATTTTCTTTTATAGAAATCATTCATTTTATTTAAATTTTATTCAATTTTCATTTCTAAATAATTGATAACAAATAAATTACTGTTTTTATTTAATTATATTAAATTCACAATATATTAAATCAAATTCATAACCTCCAACATAACTTCTAGGAGATACCATTCAGGTAAAATAATTTTATTAATAGTCTTTACTAAAAGTCAGTCATGTGGGTAATACAAGATATCAATGAAATCAATTTTGGCATTTAACTTATAAAAACATAGTGCTGTGTGCATTATACTATTTTGAATATATTGGATTTTTTAAAAATATATAACATATTATAAATTTTCATGATTTTATATTCCCCTCTACTCTTGGTGTTTCATGTGATACATCCACTGAATAAAAATTTATTCTTTCAAGTTTTTATAAGTGTTACACTATAAATATGATTGGTAATAAAATTTGTAGTGGTGGAATTCTTACCAAAAAAATTAAATTGATCATAATTAATCTAATAATGAATTTGATATATTTTAAATTATGTGAAAATAGTTATAGGAATTATAAAATGGAATCAATATAAAATTAGGGAAATATTCCCAAGGGAATCTTAAGGAACCCAATGATCATATTCCTACATTTTTTGAATATATGAATCATTCTTATATAACAAGGTGGAGGATTAAAACATAGTATTAGAGGATGAGTTCAAATTTCATGATTCTCCCAATAAATATTTACCATAGGAACTACAAGAGGATAAGAAGGAACATTTTAAAGAAGAGGGATATAAATATAATCAGAAATAAGATATTATTATAGAAATCCAAACATTCCTTAATCATTTTTTTTGAAAATTGTAGATTTAGAAGTTATGATTCCTTACCTCAGGGTTATTGGAGGGAAAACCATGGGAGAGGTTGAAATATTTTAATATTTATTGGAGGAGAATATTTTTTACAAAACAATAGTTATGTTGATGATACTAAATAAGCATCATACCTATTATAACTCACATACCACCCCTTATAATGTAAAAAATACCATTCTTAGATAATAAATAATAATAATTTTTAATTTCTCCTTGTGAATTTTATGAAGAGGATAATTTTCTTCTTCCACTCCAACCAGAATTATTATATTAAACTAGATAGTGGATTGATAGTCATAGAAAATAATAGAGTATCAATATTCATTAAACCTATTGGAAGATTATATGAGTAAATAAGTATTGTTACAAGTCATATAATATACATACAACATAAAACAATGTATCAAAACATTAATTTGTATATAGTGAAAATTCAATACCTCTTTCTATCTTATCCCAAGTCATTTTTTTATTATATTTTGCATTTTCTTGAGTTCATTATAAAATATTTAATTATATTTTTTTTTAAAATATGGATTATATACGAATCCATGAATTATTTCATTACTCAATATGATATTTGGGAATAATAGGGTTTTAACCATCCATTATATATGTTATAGTTTTATACTCATCTTATGTATATAACGAATAAATAATAATGATGGATACAATATGATAAAGTGATGGGGAAAGGGTGGAGACCTGTTGCTAAGAATGTTTAAATTTGGTTTTGGGATTAAATTTTAGAGTGTTTTGGAAAATGTAAAAAAAACATGAATAATTTAATAACCATTACTATTTGATAAATTAAACTATATTTATTATATAATTATTATTTTAATATCATTTTATCATATTCGTAAATTTACATATGTCTTGAGAATAATTCAATTTATTATGGTTAATAAGAATGTTTTTCCATCATTTTTTGAATTTATAAGAATTTGATGATATTATTAAAAGATATTATGCAATAAATTTCAAGTATAGTTATTATAAACCATTCGTAACAAACCAATTAATCAAAAAAAATTTATTAATTCCCATATAATTCTTGTACTGTATTATAAGTAACCAAATTGAAATTATTATTTCCTCACATACCCTTATTAGGATCATTATTCAGGGTTAACACTAAAAATAATTGTGGGAAAGTGTTGTTTTTTTGGATTAAAGGATGCAATGATTCATGTTTGAAAATATATCATGGTTTCAAATTCATTTTTATGATAGTAAAGTGTTCAAACACTTATCACTTGTAGCATTCACATAGAATTTTCTTTTCAAAACTAGAATATAGTTTTGGGATAAAAAATTTCATTTTCTAATTAGTATTCATGGGTTGGTTCTTCGTTATCACAGCAATTAAGTATTTTTTTTATTTCTATATTTTTTAAAATAAGAAAATAAGGTTATGTGGTGTTTTATTAAGTTTTAAATTAAATTCATTGGTGATAATGTTAATACAGTAACGAATAATTAAAATAGGATTAGGAATAAATAAGTTTTGTATTGGATTTAATTTCAATGTTTAAGATCCATATTTTTTTTCATAAATCATTAATCCAAATGTAAAAAAAGCAATAACATTAATCTATTAAACAAAAAATATTGTCTTTCTTATATGTAACAACTAATTCTCTTTATAATCCTCAATTAGAATAAAAATTAAATAATTATTCTTTGGGAATGTGTAGAAACAATCTAAAATTGTGTTAATTGACATACTCACTCTTTGAGATGAAATCACAATTTATTTTTCCATTCAAATCCTACTACTCTACTATATTAAAGGGTGATTTGAATAAATGGCGACATTAAAGCGAATCTGGAATAGGACATCCATAGTGTTAATGAAATTTTGAATGGTGATAAACTACACTATGTATAATATTCAATATAATTCCAAATTTATAGAAAATTGAGTGAAAATTTAAATCATATAAATTCATGTGGACCATTATGATTCCCCATGGGAAATCCATATAGTCTTGGAAATCCATGATCATAGAAATTTGGATCAATAGGATGCCACATGGGTGGGGGAAAATGATTAATTGATGGATAGTGGTAGTGTAGCATAATGAATAATGAATTTAGAATAAATTTTATTAAAAAAATTATAACATAAATCTTAAGTACAAATAAACCATGAAAAATGTCGTGGTTCAGAACTATTTTAATGTGAGGATATGTTAAATTTTTCAAGAAGGAGATATTTCTCTTACATCTCATTCTCTGTGTTTTTTAGTGTAAATATTTGAATTTTTTTCCGAACATTTGGATTCAACCTATCCCAATCAATAGTTAATATGAATTCAGTTAGAATAATCTTTCTAGATTTGAGAGTCTCTCAAGAGAACAATTATAATGCATCTATTATTTTCCCAATTTATTTGAAGCCATAATTCCTAGGTGTTGTGGAAAACGAGTGTTTCCCATTGTCACATGAGGAGGTAAATATGTTGGCCCATGGGTTTTATAAATTAAGTCTTATTATTAATGATAATGGGATTCAATGTCAGGCTCGATATAATAAGTCGTGTTTCTATAGATCATCAATATCAACTGTAAATTATATGGTTTTAATTTGGATTTAGCATATCAATGGTGAAATAATTTTATATCCCCATGGATTGGGTTGTATTTTGACTATTACCATACATGTTTTTACCTTTAACAATGATGTGGGATTCACATGCACTAATGATTCATGTCACATAATTTATTCTAGCACTCAACACATATAAATGTCATTAATAGTCTCAACAATGTATTCAATATATGTCATACATAACTAGTTCAAATGGTAAATTTTATATTTAAAAGTTAATTTATATGTTTGGTAAAGAATGAAGAATACTGTATCATTTATTGAAATAGCCACCACATTGAGGATCTCTCATGTCTCACAAATATTCGTTCTATATAGGGAACACACATAGCTTGAAAATATATAATTCTATATCCTTCATTATTTGGATATTTTCTAATATTAAAAAATAGAGTTTGGATAATTTAATGGACTAATTATGGTTAAATGATTCATAGGATATGTCTTCTTCTTCTTTATTCATTTGGGTATTTTTAGCGGATTTCATTCACCATGGTAAATATTATCACATACAACACTAGATCAATCAATTTTAATTATTTCCTTTAATATTGAATCTTGTAATCAATCAAATGGAAAAAATTCATAGCCCAATTCTAGAAATGAGTTTGGATATAGTAAATATAATAGAAAATCGAATCCTTACACAGGATTGATCTAAAAATAGATATCAAAGTCAAATTAAATCTAAAACTACATTGATTCAATCACTAATGTCTCAGTAAATCTTATTTTCCATCATCCTTACTAAATTTCATCAGATTTTATTAGATATTAATATTATTCTCAACATTGGGCTTAATAGCCTTAGATTATCACTTTGAGGGATAGAATATGGGGGTGTGATTGTATCGGTTTATGTTCCCCCTATAAGAAATATTCATTGATATCAATTTTATAATGAAGTTGGTGTATCAAATAATGTTTTACATCCATATCTAACTCTGAAGGATTTGAAGTTGTGACTTCTTAGTGTGGTCGATTGAAGAGGGGAATAATCGATTGAGTTTCCCATTATTACAGTTATGTTATCCATAGTTAGGTGAGACTTCTAAATGGAATTAGAAGGGGTGATGGTCAAATGTGTAATATGGTACCACAAATATGAGTAAAATGGATGCATGTTCTAAATTTAAATAGTAGAATAAAATTCCACTCAATGGTCATATAATTTTCACATCATGGTACGTAAATATTGTTTCCACTATATTAGACAAGATCCAAGATTCATGGCATATGCTTCATGGAAGTACCATAGGGCCATAGTAGTAGACCATAAAATTTTTTATAGTCATATATCACAATCCATGGTCACAGTTGTGACATGAGTATGTTAGTAGAATGAAATGTCGTAGACCGATCCCACGACATGATCCCAAGGGCATGGTTGAATATTTTTTATCTCAAACTCAATCTATAATACAAAATGATATATCTTTCCTATGATCATGTTTTTTTAGATTCATATAAATAAATAATAATATTAAACATATAAAATAAAAGATAAATGACCATAAACATTATTATTCCATATTATTATAAATATTACATTAATCAACCATTTCAAAATAATATTCCACAAAATATAATATTTTTATTTACTAAATTAACATTTAAAAACAAATTTAATTTAATTAATTCAACATATTTTCATCCATTTTAATTTAAAAATATTAATAAATATAAAAAATCAAACTATTTCTTCTCAATTGATAATAAAATAAATAAAATAGTATAAAAAATAAATATTTGAAATATTTATTAATAAATTCCAGATTCTCCAAAATCACAAAAACCACAAATTTTGATGGTATTAACATTAATCATTGGATTAATTTCTTTGAAATATATACAGTAATTATTAAAAACTTTATCTCTCATCACTACCCCACACTTGATCAATGTAACACCAAAGAAATACATTTAATTCAATTATTTAAATGATTCATCATGCCAAGATTTAAATTTACAACCGAGATATGAAGTATGCATATATTTATTCGTTATTGAATTAGCATGACTCTTATATGATTTAAACACACTAAATCACATCTATTACAAGATTATTTATAATCTTAGAATTGGAAAAAATATTTATTTGGAATAAATATTTTAACAAGAAATTATTTCATTCATTCCATTCTAGTATGATTCTAAACATAGAGCTCAACTTTTCACTTTATTGATTCAAAATTAAAGATTTTATTGTAAATCTGTTTCCCCTTTCTTCATCCTTGTTCTATGTTCCCCTCAAAAGAATGAATTCATTTTTTTGTATTATTCACCTTTTAATCATTTTCAATTTATCCCATATATGTTTGATTATATCAAAATATAAAGGATCTTATTGAATATACATAAAAAATGGAATTACTCATGATCATGGTTCTTAATGTATCTTATATTCCCTATAAGACCCCAAAAAACCATTTTCATCCATTTTAAAAGTAATTATATGAATTTATTTTATGTTGGATCCATATTTTATTCTCTCTCAGAGAGTACAAGTTACATTGAATTATGTTAAAAATAATAATTGACTTCATTATATAGTTATGAGACCTTAAGTACCATCCCATTCCCACTACTTTTCTTTATTATAGTAAATAAATTCCCATGAAAGAATAAGTTCAACTCAATATGAATTCTTTTAACTATCACAACTATAGAACTAATGACACCCTTAACATAAGCCATAAGGTTTAACTAATAAGGGTATAAAAGAAGATCAAATTAAATTTAATAAAATCATATTAAAATATATGAAAATGAACATGAATAACACTAAAAATAAAAACATATTTGTATTTAAATTAAAATTCTAATAAAATAGATCATATGAATATTATTATAACTAACATAAATACCTTTTGTTCAATCTAGTATATTTGTTAAAATCTATCTACTAATATTCTAGATAAATGCACGAAATTTTCTATGATTAAGAAATCAATAAGGAAAAACCCACATTCTAGTTTTCCAATAGGATTAATTGAGGCTCACATCATAGTTACATATAGAGAGATAATCCTGGCCAACTACTTAGTGTAAATTTATTGGAAACATCCAAAAATCAGAATAATAAATTTAAATATTAAAGAAAAAATAATAAAATGGAAATGTAGCTTAAGGGAATAGATTCTTTACTATTTCCCTCAAAGATAAGTGGCATTGAAACAATCCATATCTTTATATTCCAAGGATTATCCATAATATTTTTCTAGGTTAAGAATTTATAGTATAAATCACCTATTGTTTTTTCCTTCCAACTCCTCTAAACATTTATCTTCTTTTAGAGGTCCCCACGGATAGAAAGTGTAGTGTGTTCTTCGCATTAGTTTTGTAGAACATCATGTAATTTGGGTCTATAAGAATCATTAATGGGGAATCATATAATATGATTGTAAAATTACATTCTTCTTCCATCTAAAGTTGTTATACTCTTTATGATTCAATATTTTCAAACATGGGAGACTCATCATGTATTTAAAATTGTATAACATTATGACATATTGAGTTGAATTCAATTTCACCCATAATATATGAAGAAAGTTTTTATTTTATTTCATTAGGAGAATCATCTCAAATCATGTTCACTATTTTTCCACCCTCTGCTTATTTCTCATTATATGGTTGAGGGATTAATTACATCGCCATATTTTTTAATATTTGTACTCACCCATCATCCACTTCCTGAGTGTGATCCTATTATATCTCCTCCATGTCATATAGTGAAAATTGTAAATCTTCATCATTTGTAAATATATTAAAATGAGAGGATTCAACATTCATAATATTAGAAAAAAATTCAAAATCATATTTATCTACAAGTAATTCATAGTGAAAAATGATTTGTCCTAATTTAGTTCAGCTGGTATCTTGTGTTTCTCCAAAAGTGACTCAAGAATCATCATATAATTGCTTTTAAGGGTGATATGTTTTAGTAATTATGCCTCTAGGATGTATTTGTATTTTGTTAAAGGTTTCTTTTTTTCATTATCCAATACTACTCCCTATATGGTGTTTAATCTCGATAATGGTGTTATATTTTTCAAAAATATTCATCACTTCATCTAATGTGAGAACATTTTCAATATGTTCACCTATATAGTGACTATTATTTCACTATATTAGGAAAATAATCTCATATTCACTTTCTATAACCTTGTGATAGTCTATGTCTTTTTTTGTTAAAGATATTATATGAAAAAAACAATTTACATGGTGAAAAAAACAAGTGAATATCAAACCATTGTCCCTTGAAATGGTACCTTTTTGACTGCATTATTCCAATGGGATTCATTAAATTTTTTTAATTCATGTTAAAAATGATAATGGGGATTATGTTCATTTCTGAAGGAGTGTTTTTCTATGTAGTTTATTCACAATATCTTCCCCTTATGTATTTTCTTATTGTTCTAACTGATATGAATTCATGGAATATAGATATATCTCATCTATTTGGTTTTCAGAAATAATAAATTATAAATAAATTAAATATATCCAAAAATATTGAAAATGTGGTCATAAATAATTGTAGTTTACCTATAGTCCATTACAACAGGTGATATCATCATTTAAATTTTATCCAAATATTTTAACTAAATTTAAAGACTCAAGATCATTTATCTATACACCCTCCATTATTTTCCTATTTATATTGAACCTCTAATATACTATAAAATCTTTGATCTAACTAATAAATTAATAATTCTCCTTGGTGACTTAGAAATCACACTTCACAATCGTGTGTATGAACATTCTCACTCACCTAGAAGAAATGACATATCATTATTCCATTTACACCCCACAACTCCATTGTAATAATGTGTGATCTAAAATAAGCAAGAAACTATAGCATAATAAGAAATGTATTGTTGAATTATTAATGGATTATATAGTGGTAATTATATTCTATACACACCATATTCATTATTGAACAAGGATATATAATATAGTGGGAAAAATTAAAGCACATAAAATCAAGTGCACCATTTTAGTTCCTCTATGATTGTCGATAGTTGGTTATCTCTCCATGATCATTGCTTTTTGGATAACTATGAAATAAAATAGGTGAGACCCATAAAAAATTATATCAAAATAGGAGAACTAGATGATGATCAATGAATAGAGAATCAATTATACTAGAACTAAAAAAATATAAGTAATAAGATAATTGAATCCACTATAAAGGATAAGGTCCAGACCCATTTTATATTGAGATAATATAAAATATTTTTATGTTATAGTGAAATAATTTCATTATCATTCTCGATTAATTTTAGTGTTGACAGTTAGATTCTACATTCATAAGATAAATTCCATGTTGTGTGCCTGATGGTATTGTTAAACTCAGTTAGCATTGTCCTTATCAATTATAGAGCCTCCCACAATCATGCATAAACTACTTCAATAATTTTTTTATTATATGTTTTATTATATTCATAAATTATATGTGGAAAATTCTTGTTACCCAATGTAATATAAATATTTATTGGTTTTGTCTAAGGTGGATAAATTTGGCACTATCACCACAAAACATTAAATTCAATGTTGGGATCATTTTGATTAGAATTTTTTCTTCTAGTTTATATTTTCAAATGAAAACTCATGTTTTTGAAATTTTATCCATCATAGGATTCATTAACTTTTAAAATAATACTAGCATGGGAATAATTTTATAATTATTTGAAATTTATCTTACTGAAATATTGATCGTATGTTTTATAGGTCTAATGATATATGGGATTTTACTATTTCAATCCATCAATTAGGGGGAATACCATTAATATCCTCATCCATTGGAATTGTGTCAATGGTTAATTTTTATGTAGAATGAGTAAATTTATATTTGAAGATTTTATGAGGTGTATTTGATGGCATGCGGTATGTTATTTTCTTAATACTAATATTTCCACTCGTTGGGATCACTGATGTCTCACCATACATCAATGTTTATTGAAAAAACACAATTCTCAATATTACTTCATTCTACATTATTATTCACGATAATGTTGACTCTTATTATACAATAGGGAGTGACAACTAGGAAGACGACATGATGGTTTGTCGATTCTCATGAGAAATCGTCTTCTTCAGTATTCAGTAGTGAAATTTTGGCCATTTTCTTATACCCCATCATCTATAATACCCTACTAAATTAGTTCATTCATGTTTTATAATTAACCTAAATCAACAATATTTACATAAATTAAAATAACATGAACTCGATACTCTTAAAAATGACCGTGCTTAGTCCTGAAAATGTAACAAAAAAATAGAATCATCTCCCAATATTGATGCTCACATAGAACTATTCAATAAAATTTGACTCGATCCACTCTTATTATTTCACAACATACACAGTAAATCTTACACAGTATCTGTAATTTTATTTATTTTATATTTCCTAGGTTATTTATTTTTTATTGACCATAGTATTAATAATAATAAAATTCACACATTGTGGGTCAACATTGGGTAGTTAGCTAGCATCTAATTTAGTACCCATTAATCAAATTCATTAGTGGGCTTATTATTCTAATGATGGGGGTTTGATGTTTAAGTGTTGATTTTTATTGAGGAACATGAAGAAAATGAAATGGTGGATGGTAATTGTTTTCATTTGATGATTTTAATGGTTTCTTCTGTATCAATTTGGAGTTTCATGGTTTGAGAATAGTTGGATGAACCATACACATGTTATTAAAATGGGGCCACAGTCAAAGGTGGGGTTTCAATGTTAGACTGGGAAGAAATATATTAGCTATTGAATACCCAATTTATGTGGTTTAATGGTATGAGGTCACTCCACTCCATGGTTGTAGTATTTTTCTTTTCACAGTCTTATAATTTTCAATTCTCACGATACCAGACATCATAGTAGCATCATTGATGTATCATAGGTACAAGATATCATATTAAATTTTTTTAATATCATGTGTTTTACTCCCTCTATAAATTCATAGTCGAAACACTTGAATAGTAGTATATTTCATAATTGCAGACAGAACCCAATGTAGGGTCCTATAGAAACTTTTAAACTTTATCATCATAACCAATAACTGTAATTCAAAACTATATTTTATTATGTGAATAATTTATTTCTATTTGATTTCAAAAAAATTAAAAATAGTATAACTCAAAAAAAATAAACTTTACTAATTTATTTCCATATTCATTTTAAATTCAATTTAATTAATAAATTAAAAAACCAAATTTCTGAAAAACATTATTTGTATCATTAAAACATCAATTTTATTTAGAAATTAATTTTTTAATTTCACATATTTACATAAATATTAATTTAAAAGATGAATAAATCTTCAAAAATTAAATAATGTATTCCCAAATGATTTTTAAATGAATATAATTATTAAAAATCTATATTCAAACAAGTTATCGATATAGTTAGTATTATCAAAAATCATAATAACGATAAATTTATATTGTATTTACTTGAATTATTAACAACACTAAATTAAAATCAAAATACTATTATTTACATTTTTATCTCACAACATATTCTTCATTAATTTCATTTATATTTATGGGACACTCTATTTATCAATGAATAAGAAGGGAAATTTTTGAATTAAATGAAAAAAAATTACAATAAAAATGGAAGAATAATTCACTATCAAAATTATTTTATAAACCTCTATAATAAAAATGTAAATTTTTCAATGGTTGAATTATATTTCTTGGTAATTAGTGTAGTGTTATCATTTGATGGAATACATTAACATCATGTATTATGATTTTTATATAGCATCCAATTTATTCAGGTAATTATTTTTCACATGAAACACTTTAAATATTTTCTTATTAATAAAATATTAAATATATTAATATTGGAAAAAAATATGTATTCCATAATATATAATCAAGAGGCACTATAATTCAATAATGACATATGCAGAAGTATGATAATGAAAAAAACATTTATAAGTATAGAAAATATTAATAAAGAAAATATATCTTGGAAGATAGGTGGAATTAACATAGGTTTACATAAAAATATGAAGGGATCTATAATTTTAGAAAAATAAATTATGAAAATTGTGGTTAAACAAAAAAAAATTATAGTACAGAATATTTTAACATTTTAAATGTTTAATAACTATTTTTTATTGATTTAGATTCTATAATGGGTGTATAAATTATATTTAGTTCATTGAATGCATTGATTTATAGTAAAATAAGTAATCCATGGGGAAATGATTAATGGAAAAATACACAACATTCCAATTAAAAAATTTCTTTTTTAATATACATATAAAACTAATAATTTGAGAATAAATACCTTATTTTTTATGTTTTGATATATTTTTATTTAATTCTTATATTTATAAGTCAATACTTTATTTAATTTTTTCACTATTTTAATAATTAATTTATTCCCTATATTTGTATTTGAACTCTTAATTTATAAATATGGTTGAAAAAGACATTACGATCTATTAAGGTGGTGAAAAATGAATGTATTATAGAGAAACTAATCATACATTGATAGAAACAATAACATATTGGATCATATTTCCTAAAAAAAGAGTAAAATATATTTTCATTCTCATTATACAAGCATGATGTTTGAAAAAATTATTACATTTCCTATTATAGTAATTTAGGTTGTTAGGGAGGGATAATGAAACATACATCTCTAACATAGTGTCTGAAACTCAGATGTTAATAATCAATATATACCGCATTTAAGAAACCCCC
This sequence comes from Viscum album, assembly GCA_963277665.1. NCBI lineage: Eukaryota > Viridiplantae > Streptophyta > Magnoliopsida > Santalales > Viscaceae > Viscum > Viscum album. The sequence continues at coordinate 1,883,162,005 of OY728163.1, forward strand.
ATAATGTTATATATGTGGATTCATGGCATATCATTAAAAAGGAACATAAAAAATGTCACTATTTACTATTTTTTAGGGAATGAACTATCATTCCCTATTTTTCTATTGAATAAAATTTTAGATTCATCTTTACTAGGGTAAAAAGCACTATATAAATTATTCTATATTTAATCTCAATAAAGACATTAAAACCTATATTACGTAGTCTAGAACACCAACAAAACAAGATTTAGGATATTATTGTTTTCTAAATTACTATAGTGGATATAATCAACTCAAACTAACTTCTCATGACATAGAATAATTCGAGAAAACTAATTTGAGAAGTTCAAAATTTGTAAATAAATCCAATGTAATTTCCAAATTTAATGTAGATTTCCACTTAGAATAAATTATATCCAAAGGGAAAAAAATTAAAATCCATATTTTATTTTCTAAACATTATAGAAAATGATTCCCACAATTAATTACTATGTCCGTGTTTGAATAATAGAATAATATCTAATGAAGTCATCTAATTATATATTTTCCCAATGTTTATAATGAAATAGAAGTACAAAAAATCATAACATATATAGGGAGTAAAAATATTATACATGATTTTTATTTGTGAAATTGATATCAATATCTGATAAAGGTGAGATTTTTTCTAAATAGAAGAATGTGGATGTTGAGTAAAATTCTAAAATATGTAATTAGTGAATTTATTGTTATCATTTTTATATATTTTTATTATGGGTTATGTATCACACCCAAAACAAGGAAATTATTTTCATTCATTCCCTTCCTAATATATGAACTCTTATTTGATGCTTGGGTTGAGTAACTGGATTCAATTTTTTAATACTGGCCTTTACAAGTGAGTTTTCCCCTTGAGAATGGTTTGTATACATGGTTTTCAGGTTTAGCAGACCAGTATGTACAATATGAGGGTCTGTTTAGTTTATTTTTTTCTTGCACGGATTGAAATTCACTATTTGAGGAAGACATAGCCTAATCTATGTGAGGCCCTGGTAAAACTATTCATCCCAGGAGTTGGTGTTTGTGCCATGGCTCTTTACTTGCGCACGATTAGGATAATCATTGTAGAAAGCATATGTGTGGTTCTTTAGTTTTTAATATATCCATGTATCTTGGTTCTATCTTGTTTTTACAAACTCTATATCCAAACAATGACGAGTTCCCTCTTATACATTAGGGTGCACATGGTTGGCATACAGTTTGGAAAACCATGCCGCTTAACTATCCGAACTACCCATATTTAATGAAATATGAAATTATAGTTTTTACCTCAATTTATTTATCTCAATTTAATGATTTTGTACCCCTTTGTTTATTTTTATCACATATATGTGATCCCAAGATCCATTCCCTTGGTCATAATCTCAATTTTTGTGCTTTATCTTCTATTTTAATTTCAGTTCCTTTTGGTTTTTTGTTGATTTCATTTTCCCATCATTCATCTCTTTTGATTTCATTTCATTCCATTTCTTTGTTCTCTCTTGGATTAAACCTATAGTATAGTTTTTATGTGTGGTATTTTTTCCTAGATGTTATCTTGTACGGGTCATTCCTTGGAATGAGTTCTTCATTTGTTAATGATTCAATACGTTTTCACATCATTGATGTATGAATTTTTATCCATTTCCATTCAGGAACAATCTATTGATTCTTGAAGATTCCATTAATGATTTCTAACTTTTATACTATTAATTGTGACATGCTTGAGAAAAAATTTGATGTTTTTATGCTGGTATGTTGGTTCAAAGTGATAATAAAAGGGGTTTTATTAAATCATCCAATCCATATTTTTATGCATGGTGTTTTCTAAAATTCTAATTAGACTTTAAAAAAGATGTTTTATTTTTTGAGACTATTTTTTACCCTTTTCTATGTATTGGTGTTGTGGTTTGATAGTGATTTTAGCCTTAGGTTTGAGTTTTGCTGACTTTTTTGGTTGGTGTTATGTGTGAAAATGAAAGTTGTGGTTCATTGAAAATGAATTTGGGTACTCCTTTGGATTGGTAAAAATATTATATTTAACGTGGTCATATCCATAGGTTCATCGGGTACACCTATGAATAGGAACACAAATGAATATGGAATTATAATGAAACGTACATCTTTTCCGATTGATTTTCAAAACAAGAAGTATACTACTTGTTTAACATCCTTATATATATTCTTCTTCAATTGGTTCATTTCAAACCCCTTTTTATTCCAAAATGGATTCATGGTTCAGAAATTATTTGGAATATGGCCTCAATGTTAATTATAATGAGAAGATCATTAAGAATCTTGAGGCCTTGTTTAAGTAAATAATTGATATAAAGGATCATTTTCCACCTTATTTATCTTATCGTATGTTTTCACTATGGTTTTGGGAATGTTTTGAAAATGGAATTGGATTTCAAATACTGAGGATCAATTAGTATGTTGATTCATTTTAGATAGTGTTTTTGAAATCACGTGACGTAAATGCCTTGTTGGTATTTTGTAGTGTTTGAGAAATTGGTTATGAAACCCATATGATGTGACAACCTATTTGAAAGTTAGAATTGGTTTTTTTAGATAGAAACCACTTGGGTGGGTACTCCAAGGATAGTTTCATCTCATAGGGTGTATTGGTGTTTGGGATTGGAAAGAAAAGTGGTTCTGTGTTGTTGGTTTGAGCCATGTCAGTGAGAACCTCCCCATAAACTGTGTACTATTACCCTAGAGTTCCTATGTATCATCTATAGGATCGATTGATGGTTGATTATTGACCCCTATTAGATGGGTTGGTATTACATTAATTATCTAAGATGACATGAAGGTATTTTATATTAGATTTTTTAGTACATAGTAGTCAATTGGTTATTTACTATAGGGTTGCACAATACATCAGTAGTTGAGTCTGAAGTGACTACATCAAGGTATTTATTCTAATTATATTACATAAATTCCCATGATTCTTACTAATATATTTTGGTTTTATTTTCTTGAACTCTGTATTTTCTACTTACTATATTTTTCCTGGTTGATATAGTTTCACTATTTTCATATGTTGTACTATTGAATTATTTTCAAAATAGATGTTTTATCACCTGGGTTGGTTTTTAAATTTAGTATTTTATTTATAGAATAGTTTTTTAATATAAATATTTTTTATGAAGGAAATCTGTGAGTTGTTTCCTAATGTTAATTTACATGGAAACTAATGGTTGGATATTTAATAGGATAAAAATCATATTTTCAGAATTTATTTTCAAACTATTGATTTTGCAATATTTTTGGGATGTAAATGATTTGATTCTTCAGTGAAATTATATATATTTTTATTATGGGACCTTAGTTATGTCACAGAGGAGTTGGTATACTAGATCAATTTTTCTAGTATTGGTTTTTTGTGGAGCTGGATGGTCTCGTGGTTTTTGGTGACCAATGGGTCATGTGGAGATTGAGTTTTCATTGGATAGGTTTTAGTTTCATTGTATAGTCTTAATCAATATTGATTTATTGTTAAATCTAGATAATATTCATCTATTTGTAGTTATATAGTTGTTAAGGTTCATTGTTTCATGCACTTTTTGGTTATTTTAACATCATTGTTGTGGAATAAATCACTCCTATTTGGATTATCTTTTATACCCCATAGTAGTTTCCGACCATGTAGGATCATGAATGCCACGCAGGCCTTCTCACAGATTGAATCAGTTATCAGGTCAGATGGTATCCTAGATTGGTTCATGTAAAATGAAATCATAGAATACATTATTATTTAAGGAATTACCTATTTTGGATATTAGAACTGTTGGTAATCAAGTGGAAGGTATGATAAAGAATCAATTAACACATGATCATTTTAAACCTTGAGTTTCCAGAGCTATTCCTAGATCTGAGTATTTGATTTTGATTTTATTTTATAGATGAGTAATGAAAATGGAAGTGTGTATGTGTTGTACAGCGGTCTCACATGGAGGGGTGTCCTTTGTGGAGACTTAGTGTACTTCTTAGGATATTACAAGTGGATAGTGCTTTCATGGTTTATGTCCATGTAACTAGGTCACCAGGTAATGAAAAAAATACTAGTTCCCTACCCTTGGATATTGGTGTGAATTGTGTGTTGATTTGGTTTTTTTTGGAGTGGGTAAATTTTTAAATAGAAAATGGATTATGAGAAAAATTGGTAATCAAAAATAAAAATGTTTTCATATTATTGTTTTTCTTCAATATGGGATTTATTATTTAAACTAGATTTTTATGTGATTAGGGTATTTTGAAAGGTATATTTGGGATTCAAATGGTCTATATTGGAATTTTAAATGGTGGAATTGAAAGAGTGTTTTGTCCTTTCATTCCACTTTTTGGATTATGAACTATATTTTTTGGATACAGATAGTATTTTGATCGACTTTTTATTATATTTTGATTCTGGTTTTATATTCCTGATGTTGTTTAGAGTATGATAACAAGAGAGGTTATCATGGTTAGTTGTGAGTTTTTTCATGTTGTTGGTTTTTTCCAAACTCTTATTGGTGGTGTGTTATTTGGTTATTCTTAATCGTTTCCTATCTTCCATGATAATAATAATCAGTTTTAGGTTCTTTTATTGACTAAGACATTAGATAGTTTCATCATGTCATTGAGAACCTCAAAATACAGGATTTTTATACCATTTTGGTTTGGTTTGAAGATCTGAGTTTGGATCTGTGGAAGGTGAATTTTACATCATATTTAAAATTTGTGATGAAATGTGAAGTTTTTATGGCCAAATTCAGGTAGTGTTTCATAAATGAGGTAGGTAATGAAATTAATGTGGTATGGATCTTGAGCATTCAATAAGGTCATTAAATAATAAAGGCATGTATCGATTAATTTATTCGAGTGGTTCCATTTTGTCTTGAGGTAGCATTGCCTGATAAATTGAAAAATATTCTCTTTGTTTGGGGTCAAAATCCCAAGAATAAATAATGAGACTTCTCAAATTATAAATCTCAGTTAATCAAATTTCTTGTGGTATATTTTATCGCCAATCTAGTATTTGGAATGCAGAATGTTGTGGACAATGAACATGACCTTCTCAATTCATCTAAAGGATCCCTATATGGATAAAGGTGTGTTCCAGATGACTCTATTCATGTGTTTTTTCGTTACTTAGTTATAGATTCTTATTCATCGGAATTTTTTCTTGTATGTTTCCTGTGTGGTCAGCTTAGGCATTGAAAGATTCCATATTCTAATCCTCTGAAAAATTAATAATGTTGGGGACACATAGACATATGGGAGTGGTTTAACAAGATCATTTTCCACAAAAAACTTATTTATTGGGGGTATCAGATCCTAAATGTGGGGTATTATATGTTTCAAAAAATAATGTATCTATCCAAAGGACTTGGAGTGACTACATTCAGATAGCCTGGAATCATGAATGTGTTGGGATTGTTGGCCTAGTTTTATGTCTCCAACATCAAAGTGGTGTATTTTATTTTCCAACATTGTAATTTTCTTATTTTTTATGTGTTTCTCTCAGTAATAAAAGATGATTTTAGATATATTATATTTTTAATTTATAGGTTTTTATTTTTGGGAATGGATAATTTGATAGTTATCTTCTATGGAACGTTCTTGGCTTTTGTTTTCGGTTGTTCCTAATGTGCATATGTTCGAGCATTTTGGAAACGATAAATTTTGTTTTGGGTTTAATGATTGTAAAATATCCATTAATTGGACCACTATGGTGTTGAAGGTTCAAGTTTCAGTTTAGAGTTTTTTGTTTTAGTGACTGGGTTGCTCAACCTGGGTAGAGAAGATTTGGGTGGGTTTATAGGTGGGTTCCAGTTTAGGTATAGGTGAAAGTACAGTTCTTATAATGTAAGAAACCCTCCACCATTCCTTATGGATATTTTAAATGATGTTTCTCTTAGAAGAATATAAGAGCAAATTTTGGAGCTAAATGTCTCACCCATAGGTCTTTGGTTTTATTAGGATTCATTTTTTTAAGCTCAAAATTTGTTTCATCGATAGTTGGGTTTCTGTTTGAGGGTAAAAAGTGTTTGTGGTTGTAATAATTACCAATCCCAACACAGTAAATTATTTTATTTTATTACCTTAATTATATAATATCCATTACATGATTCTTGGGTTGATTTATTGTGTGTAATTTTTCAATTTTGGAGTTTCTAGGAGTGTTTCGGCCTTAAGGAGGGATTCTATGCATGGTTTAGGGGTAAATAATTTGGCCTAATGAGTCCGATGGTGTTACTAGAGAATTTTACTCTTGAATTTTTTTTCATGGTTTCATGAAGACTTATATTAATCTATGTTTATCCTACGGTAAACCTTGCGGCCTGTGGGTTGGTTTTGGGGACCTGGGACGTGGCCTACGCACAGTTAAGAGAAACCATGCAACAAGTCTGTGAGGGGTTCTATTGTTTTTACGAATCCTTGGTGAATGGTTGGAGAACAATATAACAAATCATGTGGCCAAGCCATGTGGGGTTCCCCACATATATAATAAGGTTTGCAGGTTGTCCCACCATTTGGATAACCATGCGGCCAAACTTTGTAAGCTTCACAAGTTATATAAAACATGACATTGAATGTTTTCTCCTTTTATGTATTACCACATTTTAGGATTTCCTCCCTTTTGATCGTTTTTTTTCATGATGACGATCCTAATGTCCCTTTAATTGGTTTCAATCCCTCCAATGGTGCTTCCTCATCCAATATAAGGTGTGTTCCTTTGGATTTATGGTTTATTTCCACTTCTTATCTTCTTTATATCTTGATATCATCATTTACCTTTGGTGGGTTACCTTTTGGGTGAACCCTAGAGGATAGTGTTGTTGTGTGTGTTGTGTTTCTTGGATGTTTATGTTTGTGATTTTTTCCTCTTTCTATGTTCTTACTTTCTTAATGGTTTTATTGTGTGCTCACAAAGTTGATGTAGGAATTTCTAACAATTTATTTTATAGAACATTTTGTTTATGCTTTACATATCCATTAATTCATTCTAAATCTTATAAAAATTGTTTTGATGTGTAATCATTAAATTTTTTAGTGTTTTCACAGTGGTATGTTGGTACAAATAGTTTTCACAATTGGTTTTCATAAATATTCATATTTATAGATGAATGAAAGATATTTTATGAAATACCAATTGGACTCTATAAATTAAATATGGTATTTTATTAATGTGTGTGGGCTTCTATATGTGTTGGTGGATTTTTATGGCGATTTATTCTGTGGGTGTGAGTTATAGTGACATTTTTGTTGTTGTTATCTAGGTGAATGATATTCATTTGTCTTAAAAATAGACTTTGGGTACTCCATTGGTTTTCTAATGATATTACATATGATATTGGGATATCTATTGGAGCAAGGGGTGCACCAATGTATAGGCACAAAAATGAAAATGGAATTTAAATAAATGTTATTTTTAATTCTTGAATTTTTAAAACACCATATTCTCATCTTATTTCTCTTACACGGATCTCTTTCTTCATGAAATGGTTCTTTTCAAACCCCTTTGTATTGAAAAATGGTTTCATAGATCTCAAATGACTTCATATATATTCTCAAAGGTGTTTTCTGAAGATTTTCACAATTGGCATATTAAAGCATGGTTTGAGTAACTAATTAATATAGAATATTTTTTGGAGTCTTCTGAGAATGTTGTATGTTTTGGACGTGGTTTCAGGGAATGGTGTGGTAATGGAAATATATTTTAAATGAAGAGTAATGATTGGTAAATTGATGAATTTTAGAAATTGATATGGAAATCATGAGATGTAAATGCCTAGTTTGAATTTTTCAGTTTTGGGGAATGAGATTTTGAAACTTTTAGGACGTGATTACTGGTTTGCACTTGTGAATGACTTGTTTTGAGATTGGCCCCTCTATGGTGGATCCATCAAGGATAGGGTCATCAAAAAGGTCGTAATAGTGTTTGGGCTATAAATCAGGGTGGTTTTGGATTATTGGTTCGATCCATGTGTTTGAGGACCTACCCAACAACCATGTACTATTAGCATGTGATTCATGGGAGTCATTTAGAGGATTGAGTGGAGGTTTCTTATCAACCATAATTAGATGTTTCAATACCTCATGGATTAGTTAATAGGCCAGGTGGGGTGTTCCACTATATTGAAAAGCATAGAGTAAACAATTGGTTATTGATAATGGAGTTTCACCATATGTATGAAGCCATATCCTAGATTAGTACATCCATGGAATTATTCTAGAGATGTTTAGGAACTGCCCATGATTATTACCTATATGTTCTTGATTTATTTTTGTTTCAATCTTGATTTTATCCATACTAATTTTCTCTTACATATTATATTTTCACTATTTTCAGTATGTCTATTATTTCATTTATTTTTAACCTAGAATTTTTTATCACCTAGGTTGGTTTTTAATTTTACTTTTGGATCTATAAATAGGTTTTTCAATGGAAAAATATTTTAAGAAGGAAAACCATGAGTTTTTTAATAAATTGGGTTTTTTTGGGGAAAAGGTGGTCAGCTAATTAAAATGATAAAAACACTATTTTGTTATTTCATTTTCAAATTAGTATTTTTGGACTATTTCATGAAAAGAATTGTATAGATTAATTATTGATTTCCTAAAAATATACTCTATGATAATTCGTTACTTATGCGACTCAACATTTGAAGACCCACTATTTTTTGCATTTTTAGGTTTTTGGTTTGGTTTTCCTGGGAGCTGGATGGAAAGTTGGTTCATAGTGACCATGATTTCATGTAGAGATTGAGTTTTCATTGGATTGGTTTTAGTTTCATTTTGTATATTTTATCTTGGTTCTATTCTAGTTGTATTTGGATCTAAATCATGTATTTACTATTATTCAATAGGTACGATTCATCGTTGCATGACATTTTTATTATTTTATAATTTTTAATCATAAATCATTCCCCTTTGAATTTTCATTTATACTCAGTGTTATTCCCCTACACGGATGGTTCTATAATGCCTCTTAAACATTTTCATGGACTATGTCAGGTGTTGGGTTATATAGACGCACAGTATGATCCATGATATTATTTATTTTTTCTTCCCTCTATTTTTACTCCAGTTCTAGAGTGGGAAAATAAGTTTTGTTTATTTTATGGGAGAATTCAATGTAGTTATCAAGATTGTTAATATTTATATAATTTTTCACCAATTACATTAATAATTTCAGGACTTAATGTGTTACGTGAGTGGGATCAATAAATTTTTCGTAGCACTGAATATAATGTATATTATTTTTTATACAATTATTTTATCCATTAATTCTATTTCATTACCAATCTATTATATGACTATAGAACATGGTGGATATGGATGGTTTATTCCATGATAGTGGTTATGTGAGTTAGGTTTAAAATCCTAGAATCATTTTCATAAATAATAGATATATTATAATTAATATTTTATATTTATAATATAAGTGTGCCATTGATAATTCATAGTGTTAGTAAAAAATAAATGTGACACCCCATGAATTGCTTATATTTGTCTTTCTATTATATGATTGAGTCCATTGAATGTGAGGATTTCCTAGGGAGGTCTTTTAAAATTTAGATTCATTTATAAAGTCGGATTGTCTTCTAGAATATTTTATAAACTATGTAGTGAAAACTGTTTGGCCTCTACAGTGTTTTATAGAGGTGATTTAGAAGATAAAAAAAGATTTTCCAATCCATTTTGGTAAAAACAAATGACCCGGTCAGTTCTGGTTATTTTGACAATTTCCTCTTGTTTTTATTTTCGGGTCTCTTCACATTCTTAACAATTTTAAATAGATTCACATAGGGGATCATCCAAGCCATTTTCATCTCCTCCATTAACCTAGTATGGGGATTCAATTGTTATTATTTCAATGGTTCTTGAGGTATGAAATACTTTCATCATATACATTTCTATATTATTATCTTCATCCATGTTAATCCATGTTCTCTAACAATAGATCACAGGTTCACTGGATTTAATGGATATTTTTGTCTAGTAAATTGGATATTTGGTTTTTAGGGAATCTGATTATTCTCTTATGATATATCCTATTATCTTTAAATGAAAAAACATTTCTCCACCTCATCATATTGTTTTTTTGACCTCGTTGTTGTTTATTTAAGAGACTTTAAAATACTAGGTATTAAAAACATTAGTTTGAACACGAATAATGAACATCATGTTTACTTGACATTTTGGGTCAAATGGATTCTTTGTATTATTTTTCTTTTCTTTCACATAATGAATAACATTTATTATCTAAAATACTAATATTTCTAAAATTATATTTATAAATTTTATATGATTTTTAAAATACCAAAAATGATTTTCTTCAGTATAAATGATGTTTTTAAAAATTTTAGGAGAATTTCAATTTTAATTTGGGTTTTTATTGTTTTAGGGGTTTTACATTGTAATTTAAGGGTGTATGTTTGAATTATTAAATTATATAATTCCTTCCCTAGATGGATAGTCCTTTGAAGTGGATCACAAAATTTTATTCCATTTGATTGATAATTTTTTTAAAAATATAAATTGTTTCAAAATCAGTGGTTACTACTTTGAAAGACATGTATATGTTTGGAACCTTTTGTATGGTTATTTGGTGAATTTTTGGTTATACCATACATTTTACACTTTTTCATATAGGTTTTGATTATTTTATAAAATCATTGAAAAAAAATTCATTCATGATTTTGTTTTTAAAATGGACTAGGGATAGTTATTCAAGAGGGATCTTCGAGGTGGGATGGATATGACAATCGGTTCATGTTTAATTTTTCTAATGTGTAGTAATATAATTGATGTATTTCATTTTGTAACCTAGAACATGTTTTCTTTGAATGGTGGACACTTGGATACATAGTGGGAAATAAATGTGTGGGTACTATTTTAGTTGTGATTATGCACCAGCTAGTAACCCCATGTTTAGATTTTCAATAAAAATGTTGTGTATCTGATGAGACTATTTGATATTGATCTTGGTAGTGAATTATTGAATTTTTATCCTACCAGCTATGGGTCTCACCTAGTATATCAAAAAAAATTCTCCTATACCCCTTGTTTTACAATATTATATATTTGATAAGTTATGATTTTATATTTCTTATTTTGAATATGAATTTTTCTCACTCATACTATGAATGATTTTTTTGTTCATTCCATAATAATTGAGACTTGACGTTGATATGGTTGACCTTTTATTGTTATTTTCATTCCCTCGGTAACTTTTATTATTTTCCTTTCATTTCATGTTCTCAATTTTTCATTATTTATACCTAAATGTAGTTTCATTGTATTTAATTGTCTGGGAGGTAATATTTTTAGAGATATAACTAAAATATTAAATGAAAATATAATTTTTGGTCTCCAAGGGTAATAATATTAAAAATTAAAATTGGGAATTATTTCTTATTTTTATGAAACCATGAACATGAAATGAAAACCTATATATTTATTTTCAATTTTGTGGAAATTTCTACTTTTATGAATTGAATGACTTGGATGATTTTGTGGTATCCAATTTATTATTGGATAACACCATTCATAATCAAATTTTTAGGAATTCTTTCAAATGTATTCTAGATTTTCGTAAGGTCTCTACTTCCTAGGTTAGTTAGAAGCACACTCCATTAAAAGGTGTGTGGAGCTTGGTTCATCGTGGTGACTTGATAAAGAAATGGTGATGGTGGAGTTTGTCTCTATAGTTATTTGGAATTGTAGGGTTTTGTTTTTTATGGTTATTATTGACCATATTTTTTTGTTCAATTTTATTCTCCTTGATTTTTAAAACCTGTAAAAAATGGTTCCAACTTTTGGGGTAATTGTTTTAGGTGTTTATTATTAATCATTATCATTATTCCTTATTAAATTGGACACTTTTTATTATATTTTTATTTTCATTAGCATAATCATATAATGTATAGAGGCTATATATTATTAGAAACCATAATTTGTCTATGGATTATTGAGGGAGATGTAATTCCCACTTGGTCACTTGTGTTACCATAGAACTATTTTCCATCCTAGGGTGATCTTGAAAATTATTCCATCCATGTAGTGTGTTGGTTTTGGTGATCCATCAGGTTGACCCTAGATCATTCATTAAAAATGTTTTTTGGCACCGCATTTAATTTTTTCTTTAAGGGTATATCAATGATAGGACATTCAGTGCTCCAGAGGCGAGTCTCTATGTGTTCCTGGTAACCTCTTATTCACCATAATCCTCAAGGAACCATGGGTTTTTTTGATTTTTCATTTGTATTCAGTTTTTATAATTGGGTATTTCTATGATTTCATATTATTTATTTTCTACAAAATATGAGATTTAGTGATATCCCAGAAGTTATTTTGAAATATTAATTATTTCTCGTGGAAGATATATGTTCTATAAAATGTGGTTATCTAAGGTTCACAAATTTTCAAACATCGTGTAATCTATGGAGAAAAATTATAGGGGACTCCAGTGACACTTTTATGGTTAGTTCATCTTCTAATCCATTATTCTTACAAAGTACACATAGTGGGAAAATATAAATTATATTATATTTACGAATTATATATGTTTAATATCAGTTATATTTGCTTTTTGTTCTTTCTGAGTGATTAGGTAAAATATTTGGGATTTCAATTGTGGCTTGTTTGGGAAATAGTTTTGTTTGAACTATCTTTTTGTACATTATATACAAACTATGTTTTGTCTATTTTGAGATTAAATACTGAAATTCTATTAAATCAATCAAAAAAATTATATCCATAATAGAATTGATATTGGGGACTATTTTTTTTTAAATGTTTGTGTTCTGATTTTATTTATTATGTTGAGTTTTCCACTGTTTAATGGTTTCTAATATATTTAATGTGTTTTGATTTATTAATTATATATTTTTAGTGAATTCATCAGATTGAATGTGTTGGTTTATTGATGACATTTCGTATTTCCATGTATTTATAGTTTGTATAAAAATGATCTTACAATGTATTTCCAAATCTATGGTCAATATTTTTCTTGAAAAATGGATCATTAGAAATTTATATAAGGTTACTTGGTTAATTATCTATTATACTATTTATTGGGAATCATTGTTATCAACAATATATTTTTACATCTATTTATGATCATTTGAATTATGATTCATTTATATATTTTTTATTTTCGATTTTTTATAATTATTTATGCATTTTATTCATTGGTGGAATGAAAAATATTATTATATTATATTTCCTTTTGTTATGTTGTTTCCATGTATTTTAATTTTCATTGATAGTGGACGATCAATTTTACTTATCCGATGTGGAAACATTTGATAAATTATAAGAAATTATGGGATGATTACTCTTCTAGTTGACATAATGAAGTAGCTAGTAGAAGTTCTTTTAAGTTTCACCATGGTAGGATTCTGTCTCTCTTGTGGCAAGTTGAGAGTGATTCTACTGACAAATTTTATGAGCAATAACCTACCAAATGTTCTTCCCTCTTTCTTATTCATTATAATATATAATTAGTTATTATTTTTTTACCTTATGAAATATATTTTATTTCATTCTTTCATTATGTCATATCAATAGTAGGAATTTTTATCTTTTCATCGAGTATATTTTGACATGTATATTCATTTATGGTTGAGCCTTATGTTTTGTATGGTTCATCTAGAATTATTTTTGTAATTACCTAAATTTTTTTGTGGTATTAATTTATTTGATAGTTTCCCCCATTTCATTACTCTAACCTTACTAGTGTGTAATGGTTTAAAATAACAGGGGTTGTATTTTTTTCTTAGTGGATATTCAAATCTTAAATTAATTTTCATTGTTTTTTTCAAAATGAAATCATCTTCAAAAAAATTTCTAAGTTATTTGTATTCAAATCAAGAAAATTAAATGCAATACACTTTACATTGTTGATTTTCAAACATTAGTTCTTTGTATCTTTTAAAAAATAACATATAAAGACTCATTGTGTAAGTCTTCAGGATAGTTGATCACACCCAGCATAATCAAGCTTTTGATCATATATCCTTTATGACTTATAGAATTTTGGGTTTCACATCATCCAATTTTTTAGAACCACTATTGCATGAGAGGTAAGTGATATTTGGTACATGTTGGTGACTTGAGAGTCACATCATGATGGTGGTGTTCATCTCTCAATTATGTTGGACTAGTTGGGACATTCTATGTATTGACCTTCTTGACCTTCTTGACCTTCTAATTGTCATTACCTTTTGGTTTCCTAATTTCTATTACTCGTTTAGAATTGTATATATTTTAATTTTAATCTATTTGAAAAAAAATTATTTTTATTATATAAATTCCATGATAGGAAGGATTTGATTTATTATAACAATTTATTTCATTTTTATGGTCATCTAATAAATGGATATCTTAAGTTTGGTTTCTGATTGGAACATGTCAGTATTTTTTTAATTATTTAGGATGAAATAATTCCCAATTGTTCACTCATGATACCATTGAACTCAATGTCATCCCAAGGTAAATGGTAACACACCATGGGATATATTGCAAGATGAGTCTAGTGATGGGTTGGGTTGAAAACGATTAGTCTATTACAAGTCATCGTAGATAAATAAGATTATTGTGTGTGTTGATGAAATGTAATGATCTTATAAAATGAAATGTGTATGTGACTAAAATAATAGGGATAAAATATCATGAAATATATTTTTGTTTATCATTTGAGAACTATGATACAATGAAATTTCATGTAACTAGATCTTAAAACCTAGCTTTTTACTAATGTCAATTTTCATTTTCAACAATATAATTATTTTTATTTAGTATTTTTATTGACCCAGCCCTAAATAACAGTGAACGTTTCCCTAATCCATGTTGGCCACATAGCCTCAAGTAAATATCCCCAAACACCAGAGGCTACCGATAAGATGTGATGGCCTATGGAGTATATGTGGGTAGACAATTCCCACTTACTAAAGTGTAACATAGTGGTATCAACTGTACACAATAATAATTCATGAAGTAAATCAAATATTAATTGGGTAATCATGAGGAGTAGAAAATTACTCTAATTGTAATTTCATGTAAAATGAAGACCATTTTAATAAGACCACAAATATCAATCTTTAAATAGCTTCATGAGACTCCACTCAACCATATGCTCCCCTGCTTCTATGCATGGTACAAAGTCAAGCATGGAACTATGGGTAATTCCCCCTATGCCTACATACATCCAAATATTCTCTTTGGATACCCAAAAGAATCTTGAACATGGTATGAGATACATTCCATGTAGAAACAACCCAATGCTCTATAACAAGTCATTACTGTGAAATATTTTCCAGCATCATATAGTATAATACATATCATTGGTAGGTTGTAAATTATAGTAAAGTGCTTATGTCATATATTCTACATTGTATGTGATACTGGATAGTCCAACAAGTATACCAACAAAATAGTGGTCAATCTCATGTAATAAAAAATCTATAAACAATACATAAAAACTTATCATTTCCTTCCCATAAATCCATACATATCATTTCATCCACGAACATGCCTTATAATAAATATATCAAAAATCATATCCAATATATTTAACAAAAAGTCTCTTTGAATCCATGATCGATATGTTTAATCTAGAAAATCACATTTAAAACATTTTTTTTCTATAGTCATAGTGTCAAACCCCACAGGGCTAGATCCATTGTATAGTTGACAAAGGCATCCTCGTTGAGTTCCATGATCATTTGATGGAAATATTGTTATGATAGAGTTGGGGTCCAATGAGGATGTATATCGACCAGGTCCACAAAATTCCCAATACAAAGCATATCCAAGTGGTAGAAAGTCCCAAGTCATACAATGGAATCAATACACAAGGATTAATCACATACAAGGAATCTACCACCATGTTAATGATCAATTGGAGAAATGTAAATTAAATCTAATAGATTAATTATCCATTGTTTACCAACCATGGAATCCAATACCACATTAATTCATCACATTTAATTTATCAAATTACATTCATTAGTGTTTCATGAGTACCCCAACTCCATATTCAATTACATTAAATGATTTTACCCACTCATATAAAAATCTATATATACCATTATAACATATTCATCATGAAAAGAAACCAAAACATATCCTAATTAGTCAATTCAGGTCAATTCACTTATAAATGGGAATCCGCTAACTAGAAAAGATCAAATACACACACCATGGGTGGCACAGAAAATAAAATCTAAGAGGCACACCCTATGGGTTTCCTCGGTTTTGGGAAACATCCCTCAATGTGTCTCAAGGATCTAAAGTATATCCGTAATGGGTTCAATGTCATTTAATTAAATTAATTAATTAATTTCTTAGATGCACTTGAAATTATGGTGGGTGGTATAGTATAATAATTCATAATAAAGAACCAAACTACTTGAGCAAAGTATATACAACCTAACATTGATTTGTACTACATATCTCATCCACTGTCATCTTCTTTATTGAAATCTAACTAGAAGGAAAATGAAAAATTAAAGAAGAAACTATAAATAGAAAAAAATTGTACATAAATAGAGAACCTTATTCCTGGGAGAATAAATAATTAGGAAAATGTAATTGAGTACTGAATAATACGGTTCTATGGATTTTAAAATCACTCAAATATGAGTTCAAAAAGTGAATATATCCCAAAACCTAGTTAATGAATAAAATGAGTTCTCAAACCCCACAGATTACAATAGAGGAATAAATAATAAAATAGGTTGGATGTTAAATAAATTTATATGTTTATTTATTAATTTCTCCCAAAATATAGTGTCCCATCGTTTGACATCATGGTAGGCCAGACCACACACCAACTAAAATCCCACTACTACAAAGAGTGAATCCTCACACAGTCACTACGTATAGTTTTCCAAACAATGAAAAAACTAGGTTGCATTGAAATGTAAAAAACAATAGAATATTTCTCATGATCATGCACCATTTTCCTCACAGTTTCCTTATACCATGGTGGATCCTCTATCCCACTGTCAAGCTCAAAATATTTGTATGAAATTATATGGCCTAGGTATCATGGTAAATACGAACAATGTGCCACTTTATTTAATCATAAAAGTCATAATTCTAGCTCAACACAACCCCCAGGAACCCTAGATAAACCCACTACCTCAATGGGTAATCACATTAGGCCATAAATATATACCTTGAATAAAAAACTGTTATATTATAATCTTCCCCATATAAATCAATCCATCCCCATATTTCCCTCTTAATGGTTTTTAAGATTAGTATTATAATAAAACTATCCACTAAGCTTGTATGTCTGCCTCCCTCTACCATGTATCATCCTATGCACTGTTTTTCTTTCATAGAACCCATACTAGAGGAGCTTACATTCCTCATTTAATGTTTGTTCTTCTATCCATGATAAGACTCTGATGATTCTAAAAGGATGAATCAATATACAATTCAACATCCTTAGGATAAAAAAAGTACACTATTCTAAGTGTAGCTGTGCTGTTGAAATAAATGGAATAATAAGTACATGGGATGGTAACTCTAAGGTAAACTTATAAGATACAAAACTAGATCAAATTTATCCAAAATAATTATTGGATCCAACTATCAATCTAAAATATTATTTTCCCTCATAATTCATATATGTCCCAGCCTTTGTAAGATACGTACAAAGACCTGATCCCTAACCTCAAACTTTATAGGTCTTCAGTGTTGATTAGAATAATATTTTATCAGAGATTTTGTAGTATAAATCTTCTTCTTGATCAACTAGACCACATCCAAAATCTTTGACATGATAAATGGACCTAGAAAAGGTTTCTCACCCTTCCTAAAACCAGCACAGGGGTTATCACCTTGTCCAACTATACAAACCACCATAATGTTTCATCTGTTTAGTATTTTGATAAATATTATTATTTGTGATCTCAACAAGGGTTATATGAATACCCCAAGAACTCATATAACCACAAATGCATGCTCAAGTGATATTATTAAGAACCTGTATTATACACTCTGATAGGACATCAGTTTAAGGGTGGTATTTCATGGTCAGAACAAACTATGTACCTAACGACCTCTATAAACTCTTCTAGAAATGGGATGTAAGTCAGGCATCCCTATATTAAACGATAGTTCATGGGACCCCTTCAGGACTCAGTATCTCATGGATATAAAACCTCCCAATATCATTTACACTAATGGTCTCATTGTTATAAAGTAAATGAGAATATTTATTATCGTATAAGTAACAACCCACGCAGTGTCACTATCTCAAGGTGACATTAAAAAACTGGTCAAAAAATCCATTGTGACATTACCCCATTTCTACTCCGAAATAGGTAACTACTGTAAAAGCATTGATCATATTCTATTTTCCTCCATCACATACTAATTGGTGGAACAAGTCATGATAAAACTAGAAACCTCAAGCTTCATAATTGTCCACCATTACTAATGGAATATGTCACAGTACATCATTGTAAAATAGGGATGCACTGCTCAAAATAAGTTATCAAACACTAAGATTAGTTCCTAACGTATGTCCACCAGAAAAAAACACAACCATGTATATGTATGATCTAATCCTTAACTATGGTCCAGTCTAGAGGTGAATCCTAACATAATACACACTCCCATATGACTAAGTCCCTTGAATCTTATAGATACATCATCCTTAACATATCCATTGGGTATAGGTCATCACTAAAGATGAAAGAAAATTATTTCCCTCACTATTATACACCACCAAGTGAATCTCATAGAGTATAACCAGAAGGTGACACTCAATACCAGCCTGTTGATCTTCCTATACTTGATACCTCTTTCTCAATGAATTAAAAACGACATTTTCCTTCCAAGGAATATGGGAAAGCTTTATGTGAAAATAAATTTGGTACTGACCCCACCATCTCTACCTCATATTGATATAATACAATGTAAATATATAAATTTGGGTTTTATTGTGGTTTTAAACCACAAAAAATCTTCCCTAGTATGTATTGTCTCTAGAATAAAAAATCATGAACAATAGAAGGTTTCTAAATATTGTGCATATGGTAATTCCTTACATGTGGACTTAGCAATCGATACCTATACACTTTAAATCTATCTACATGCTTCAAACCTACTACAACATCAATACATAATGCATTATAATAGATATTGTAGCATCTCCCATGCTCTAAAATAATTAGGATTGGTGCTGAAGTCAAAATCACTTTTAGCTCTTAAAATATTTGTCCATAGGTATCATTCTTTAGAAACGTCACACCCATCTTAGTCAATTCCATTAACAAAAGTGCAAATTTTTATAATTCCACTAAGAAAAATTTATAATATTCAAAAATCCCCAAACAAAATATTTTTTCAAATGAATTATTTTTTTTTTCACAAGAAACTACATCTCTTGTCTTCTCTTGGTCTACTGATACTCCAATCATTGAAATAATTTGACCCATTACGTGAATCATATACATCAAAAAGATACTTTTTGTGAGATTCAAAAATAAATGATTCTCTATTAATGTATTCGAAATGATATTAAAATGTTTGGAATCATAATTTAATTTTTAAAAATACACCCAGGTTTCATCACTAAAAACCACCACAGAAAAATCCATATAATGATGGAAGAATTGGTTCATCGGCACTATAAAAACTGACGGTGTTTTTGTGAGACTGAATAGTAAAACTAAAAAAATAGATGAATTATTATATAATATGTATTATGAGGTATTTATATTGGTAGAGAATTTACTTGGTTATATTAGAACCACAATACAATTTTCAAAAACACCATTGGATACTCAAATATGATCAAACATGCCATCATTCTAGAAAAAGGGAAACTAGTTCTTAATCATCAACGTGTTCAATTTTTTATAATCCATTCATAGCATAATCGTACCATTCACCAATTTCAGAAAAAGTATCGGGGAACCTCATATAGATGTTCTAGGTCATATGAACCTCTTTAACTCTAATTCCTCTCACTCGCTCTTGAGTTCTTACATCTTCGTCATAGGTATCCTCTAAAGTGAAATGGGTATAGGTGAAGCACCTAACTCTAGCTAAATTGAGGAATCCACATACCTCTAATGTGATAAACTAGAATATCCTTCAGGGAGAACATCCCTGAAACGATCAACCACAAGAGGAATGCATGGTTGATGTGATCCCATGTTATACAGATTCGTACTAGTAATTTTTGTTGTCATCACGTCCATCCCACTATGATATACTCTATCCCAGTAGACAAATACATCCATTTTACCATTTTTATTAGAAAATAATCCCTATGGGGATGTGAAATTTACCATCTGATGATTGCATTCAACAACTATACTTGATAATACACTATAAAATCCATCTTGAGTTTGTAATTGAACCCGCTCATCTCAAGGAAAAAAAGATTCCACATGAAATTACACCCACCAATCTCAAGGTGGAACTCCCTACACTGATGTACATCCTCTATTTCAATCCCCAGTGGAGTGTGAAGTGTCTAAAAAACCCTCATAATATAGAAACATGATCCCAAGGCTCTCTAAAAAGGTATATTTATGAAACTATTTGATTCACCTATGTAAAAAAAAGATAAAGTTAATAGAGTTGAGGATATTATGATAATACCTCCAACTATAGATTGTCTGCTGCTCTTCTCTTTAGGGGTAGGATGTATAGAATATATCTATTATAAACCATGAACCTATAAAATATCTTTAGTATGAATATTAGGCCCACTTTTTTGTCTTGGTGTAACTAGTGTGTGCCTACTTTGGTCATGACCACCATAACCTCTACCTCATCGATCGATATATCTATGAATCCCTATCTAACACATGGATGAGAAACATTCACATGAAATTATTATTAGAGATGACCCAATAACACTCATCATAGGAGGGAATGTCCTAATGTTTTTATCTTCTAGTCCATCCTACCGAATGCTCGACACTTGAATGGGCCGTAATCATACTGATTTATAATGTTTCCCTACATTCCACACTATTAATAGAAATATTAACTACTATCTCTAGTATTAGTCCTAGTACTCCACTGATGGGATTCCTTAAAATGGTGCTCTATGTCTAAAGGCGTTGAAACACTAGGTCAAGAGACTGCATTCCTCTACACTTCTCCCTCATCTTCCTTCAATGTTTTCTTTTTAATTATCACACAATTCAAAATTTCACTAATAATCATCAACATAAAAAAGTTTATGTGAGATAAAATTTCATATTAGAGACCTTCCTTATGTTTCTATCTCCTAATAACTAATCAAGTGGGTATGTTTTCCCACAATGTTGAAACTATATAAATCATGTCAGTTATTCCATAATTGTTATAGCTCCCTACTCTAGATGGATGAACGAACTATCCCACTCAACCATCATAGTCTCAGGATAAAAGTAGTCATAATAAATTGTTTTAATGTCAACTCAAACCATATATTATAGGATGATATCTTGATTCAGAACATCCCATCGTCTCTTTGCTGCTTCTTAAATCATACAATTCATGAAATTCACTATCCTCCCATAGGGTGTCTCCAGCTACTCAAATATTTATACTATAGTCTACATAAATAGCTTAGTATCCTATGGACCTTCATAATCTTTAATGTTTGGAGGATACTACTTCTGGAATGTAGGTGTTAGCTCATCCATAAATTTGGAAAGCTTTTGTGCTCCCTAAAAAGTCTTCATAAAGTGTATACCTCTCATGGAACTATAACTCAGCTACTATGTCAATGGTATTAGTTTTTTCTACAATTGGAACTAATTTAGGATCCTCTAATAGCCCATGTACCACCATGCTTCCACTTCTTGGTCTTCTCCACCCTCCTAGTGTATGAATAGAGGTCATTATGGTCTCATGCCACTACAGTGAAAAACTCATGAAATAAAAATTATGATTCCAATGTTCTAAGATAAATGTGTATTATTGTTCAAAACATCACTATAAACTAGTCTAATTTCCCATTTTAATCGGAAATCTATTACATGTAAATATAAATAGTTAGAAAAGTCACTTCATTCATTGACTCTTTACCACTCAAAAGAGGAGTCTAGGTAAGGCCTCTATTTCCAAATTTAAATTTTCATTTTATTTTCCTTTTCATTTCCCCTTTTATATTAAATGGTTCAACTAAATTCTTCACCACATTCAATTTATAAGGACTCATACTCATCATGAACCAAAATATGCCATCCACCTATTACACAGCATTACACATTCCAATCCAAGTGACTAGCAGTCCAGGACATAACATGAAACAGTTGGATAATTAGGGTGTGTGAGTTATCCTAATTAGGAAAATAATTCTATGGTTACAGTATGAACAATATGTCCTGACCTTGTTTCTCACACTCTACAAAAATGTCTTTCACTGCATTAGGTATATCATGAAAGGCACCTATCACAACATCGTGGAATTAAGAAATGAATCCTATATCAAATTTAAATAATTTATGGAATGTTATTTCTAACAATTTCCAAAAAAATATACATTAGATGGAATACCCTCATCTCATCAGGTTGTGAAAATATAAAAACCACATTCATATCAATGATCAAATTACCACTAATGTGAAACACCTAATAGTGGAATTAAATCTACTTTAATAGTTATAATCAAGAAAAAACAATTTCATTTGATGTAATTTCAATTTTTCATATATGTGGATTTGATATTCCCATACACAACTCATTGAAGAATTCAATTTACATTCTATCCCTTTCAATTTACTAAATAATATTAATGAAAACAAAACATACAATTCCCTCTTGTACCACTTTGTAATGTCTTGGACCCGGATGCCACTAAATGGTGACCAGATATCGGTTGGCTAAATAGACTCAAGAATATCTCCCCCATTTATATAGGCATATGATAATCAAAAAGGGAATATGTTGTGTCTATAGGGATACCATTACCTCCTAACAGATTGTAACATATGGTACAAGTCAAACAAAACAATAGCGGATGTAGTAAATAAATTAGACAATAGTTAAATAATAGAAATTGATAACAATGAAAAGAAGGAGTATCACACTCAATGAAGATCATGTCAAGTGGATTCAAAGGATCTAAATGAGGTATACATGGAATCAGTGTATTATAAGTATCAAAATACTAAAACATCCAACAACACATTCTCTAAATAGCATAATGACCCTTAGAGCGGTCCTATAATACAATTATTCAATGCATGTCATAATGTCAAGCATTAGACTATGGTCTCCTTCCCCAATCTAAAACTTCATCCAAATAGAATTTCAATATACATAATTGTGGCTCGAATAGGTTGTGAGATATAATCTCATTTGGTAACCACCCAAATGTCTATAAAACATTCTAACTGTGAAATATAACTATCTAAGCATAGAGTATTACATATCATAGTTATGATGCAAATAAAATTAATGTTCCCATAGATTATATACTAAAAATAAGGGGATAATATATGTTCCCACAAGGATCTATTCAAATCATGGGTCAATATACTCTAACAAGGTAAGGACACACCTTATAAAAAATTATAACACAGCTTCACCATACATCCACACATATCATGTCAACCACATCATTATTATATAATCTGTATATCAACGATCCATGGTCATGTTGTACAACCAAACGTGTTAAAACTACACATAAATTCTATATAATCAATCATATCACATTTACTGTAGTTGTTTCATATATTCACAGTGTGAGAACCCTCAAGGCCAGGTCGAATGTATTGTGCACCAGGTCATCCTCATCGATTCCCAAGAGAATGTTGATGGAATATTTGATGGGCATGAGTTGGAGTCCAACGAGTATCTCTATTGACCTTATCCATTGTGAGAATAATAAAAACATGATCTTAGGGGTAGCAAGGCCCATGTCTTCCCACTAAATCAAGACCGACGGTCAATCTCATCGAAGGTGTCCACTATCGCATTTAGGATCTATGGGAGAAATACCCATGGTTTCAAATGGAATTGTGATCACAGGAATGCCAACCCAAACATCCACTGCCATTTAAATTCATCACATTTAAATTTTAAAATTAGATATAATCATATTCGTTGTTTATGACCACTCATATAGACATCCACATTCATTACATTCAATGAATTTACTCATTCTAATAAAAAATGAATATAAATTATTTAAAAAAAATCAACATGAAAAGGAGGGAAAACAACCTAATCAAACAATTTAGTTAAATTATTTTACAAATTAAATTCCTTTTAGTATTAATTATAAAATAAAAACCCCATGGGTCTTATGAAAACGGAAATCTCAAAGTCACATACCATGGGTGACCTTAGTTCGGGAAAATAACCTCCAATGAGTCTCATGGAAATATAGGCCATCCCTAACATATTCCATTTCATATAATTCAGTTAATGATTTCATTTTTGGGATCATAAAAGAATATATTTATATTAGTACAATACAAACTAGATTAATAATGAACCAAACCACTTTAGAAAATTATAGACCACCTATGGTGGGTCCTTAGTAATATGATAAACTATTATCATCTTCTAATTCATCTCATATTAAAAGGAAAAGGGTCAACAGATGATGAACCTAAATATAGTGAACATTAGATTTCAATTAAATACCACATATGTTACCAAGATAAAAATAAATAGAACAAAATTAATTTAGGAGTCACCTAAGTGGATCTAACTAGATGAACAGCTCACGATTCTGATTCCGGACGATGAAGATCTCCAAAATCCTAGGTTTTTCATCAAGGGAGCTCTCAGATACCATTGCTGACAAAGAAGGAAGAAAGAAAAAATGGATCTATTTAAAGCCATTTTTAAATATAATTTTATATTTTACACAAATTATTGAGTCTTATGGTTTAGCCACACATTTTTCACTTCATTGCGCCAATCGTCTGCCCACAATTGTAATGATGGGAACCGTGCATTCTCACTGTGCAAAGATTTCTAATCCATGAAAAAACGGTGTCCCATTGTACTCTAAAGAAATCATAGGATATTTCATGGGCCTGAATCTCCATTCACACGATTTCCTCTAACCATGTAGTATCCTCAAGCACATTTTCCACCTCCTCATATTTTCATCAAACATGTAGCTTGGGATGCACAGTAACAACTAACCATGCACCCTAGATGTTTTCCTATAAAACATGGGTTCCTGGCTCCACACAAGCCTTATAACCCAGGGATACATCAATCACCACACTGTGTAATCCCATTAGTCAGTAATAAATTATTTAATCTGAAAACAACAATATACCTACCTTGTTAGAAAACTCATAATCTTAAAATATTCATGAAACCAAAACTCTTGTTCTTTACATCCTAAAAATAAGTAACAATATAAAATAAAATAATTTGACACCAAGGATCTCTATTTTATTAATATATTCCTTGATATATGACAATGAGGAATAAGCTATTTTTAAATTATTTTGAGTTTGAATGTAACTAGTTAAATGAGGAACCAAATGCATGGTATATCAACTGATTATCTTATTTTATTCAATATTATAAAATACAATCACTATATGTTATCTAATTTATGAATGAATGTGTATGTAATTAATAATAGTCATATTTCCCTAAATGAATCTATTTTATTTTTTTGTATGAACAATCTCACAGTATTTATCAATATCATTTGGAATTAAATATCACTTTGTAAAATAAAATGTTTTCTAAAAAATATTTTACAACAAAAATAAAATAAAATTTTACTCTATCTCAGTTGAGAGTTACCTTGACCTAGTAAACCCCACCACATTCACTAATTTTTGAATCAAAATAACATTAATACCATTATATCACCATATTATATATATTATATTTTTATCATCTTTTATTAGGAACCTAAGAAAATTATGATAAACAAATTGTAGCTATATATACACATATAAGCATAGTGTCACTTGTGATCGAATTGAATCCTCTAGAATATTAATGATAATGATTCATTACATATATGTCATGTTCATTCCCAGTAAAGTGACATAGAAACATATACATTCATATCAAATTGCCTAAGGTATTTATTTTCAAATTTATGGAACTTGTGTTCATAGTTAATACATTGTTTCCAAATAATTATCAGATTTATTTTCTAAAAAACCACAAAAATAAAAAATATATATTAAATATAAACATGATTTATCATAAATAACCCATTTTTTCAGAAATTTTCATACCTGTAAATGTCATTGAGAAAACATCAAAAATGAATTTCAATTTTTTCCAAAAAAAATCCTCTTTTAAATTAATTATAATGATTTTCAAACTCTAAATCCTCAAATATACACATAATTTATCATCAGTATTATAATTTTTGAAAATGTATCATTTATATAAATTCCCTCAAAAAACACTTCATAATTATAACTCACTTTTTCTAAAACACCACCCATTTGAAAAAAAACTATATTGATTTACCAACTCAAAATCATAAATTTTTAATAAGAACTAAATCTATTTTTCACAAATAAATGACTATTTTTATAATATTTTATAAATTTAAAATATCATATTAAATACCCTCCATGATTTGATAAATATTAAAGAATATTACGTAATGTATAAAAAAATTAAAACCACCATAGAAAAGAACATACTCCATAAAACTAAGATAATGAAATAAAGAATCTATAAATATATAGTTTTGTTGGTTGTCTACGTTATCTAATTCACCAAATAAATTCATTATAGAACTAGAACTATAATCCTTATGTTCGTGATATAATATCTTAGAATCATTCATTTATGATTTGATTCATCAAGATAGAGCTTCCAATAGAAAGTGTTGAGAGAATGAAATGTAAACATCTAGGAAAAAAATGATACTGATTTTCTCAAGTCTTTCATTCAGTGTCTATTTACCGTACCCTAATTTTTTTGAAATAAATAAAATCCCATAAAATAATCTAATAATATCCCTAAAATAAATAAAATCTACTTTATGCTAAAAATGCAGTAAATATAGGGCAAACGGTTTTTCAAATACAATTGAAAATAATCTTTGAAAATGAATGGTTTTAATTCTTGATTTCTAATACATGAATTGGCTATGCAATCATTTTTTCAAAAAAATTTCAAAATTCATGGATGATATGAACTATTATTTAACTATAAAACCCAATAGTATATATTAATTTCCTCCATAAACCTGAAATTCATGGGTTTATTCATAATTATCTAATCATGTGACTCCAATGAATGTTATAAAACCACTTATATTATATTTTTCATATCGGAATAGACCAAAACTCAAAAAATGATATTATAATGGTTTTAGTGATTTTAAAAATTATTCCTTCAAAAATAGTAAGATAATTAAAATAATAATAATCGAAATATATAAAATCCAAAATATTGAATGTAAAAATAAATAATTTAAATGTAGTTACAAAAATACACATAACATATAATAACCAGAAACAATAAAATTATATGATTAGAACACACTTATTATAGTTTCTACTATAAATCCTAGTAATATATGTTCTTTAACTAGGGAATTATCTTTTGAAATTGTAAATTAAAAATTAATAAATCAAAATCTTGATTAAAAAATATATAATGAATAATTAAAAATTATAACATAAAAAAATATCATAAAATTTATTATTCCCAGGACTAGGATACTTGACAATAACCAAAATATTTAATTACATGACTTGTATCAAGACTATAAATATGCAAGATGCTTCTAAATAGATTCATTTTCTCGAACCATATATTAGGGATACTATTTATTTACTATCAAATCTCTCAACACATATTAATAACCAATCATCATCCACATTTATTAATCAGGGAACCCAACAAAATAAAATTCATGATATACTGATGAAAAGATGTTAAACAATTATATGACCTAATTGATCATCTTTTTGGATGAGAACATATAAAAAACAAAATAAGAAAACATAAGTAGTATGAAGAATTATCCCTAAGCCTCATCATTATCCAGTATCTAATTATTAGAATGCTTCTCCATCCCGATCCATTGTTCAAGAATTTCCCTGACCAATATAACAGTCATCAGTTCATCCCATGCACCAGTATTCCCCAGTTGATTAGTATAAATAACTCTCAATTGGTTCTAACCATCTTTCCTATATATCTCATATCATATTAATATGTATGAGAATGTAAATTAAATAATTGAAAAAAATATACAGGACAAGTCATTGTGTTGAAAATCATCCAACACAAAACTCAATCATACATAATTCATAAAATTATATAATAATATACCTCATACTAAAAAACATAATCTTGGGCCACACATTAAGAAATAGTGTCATAAATCATACAATTCTAACTACTACCAAAAGATGTGGAGTATAATGTCACCACACGAATGACCAGTACTTGACGACTCAGGGCAGTGTATCTCACCAGTACTCCACCACCACCCTCTCTTAGAGTAGGGGTAATACCATGCCTTATATGCATCATATAAACAATTGAAATCAAGAACATTACCCATTTAATTTTCTCACAACTATATCATTCACTAGTCCTTTCTCATTCAAAGAATAACTTTGAGTATCTTTTCAATGAAAGAGAGATCAAACTTTCATTAATACATCTTATCACATCTTCCACTTTCCTCTCTCAAGGAGGATGTGATAATTCCCTACTCAAACATTACCTTATTGCTAGAGGTAGGGCCCAAAAATAATCATCCCACTCAAGGTGAGACCATCCATGTACATTATAAATTCTACATCATCACTCAAGGTATGTTATCATATCACATCATCACCAATACATTCTCACTCAATATACAATACCATATCAAATACCAACCACAATATTCACACACAAGGTAGGTCCATAACAACACATTCTCACTCAAGGTGAGGTAAACCAATCCCATCAAATATCAAATAACATATCAAAACATGGACACTAAAATCCCTCTCAACATGTGGTTCTATCAACACCATCTCACTCCTGATGAAGTCTAGAAACAATATCTAAAACACCATCACATATCTCAATATTTCCAATAAATATTATGTCCTGTAATTTTAATTCCAACACCAAATCTCTCTTGG
This sequence comes from Viscum album, assembly GCA_963277665.1. NCBI lineage: Eukaryota > Viridiplantae > Streptophyta > Magnoliopsida > Santalales > Viscaceae > Viscum > Viscum album. The sequence continues at coordinate 1,883,191,077 of OY728163.1, forward strand.
TGAGGATATACAATCCCTTCCTATCAACAATTGAAACTGAGAACATCCATACAACAACAGAAATTGATTCACCACCCATTCCTTGTTCTCTCTAATAAAATATATCTTTTCACTCATAACTGATCCTGACATCCCTACAAATGTATAATCAGTGTTTTTCTGGTTAGGTTATTATTTTCAATACCAAGTTAGTCAAAATATCAAAAACAATCCCTATCTTCATTCTCCTCTTGACCAAAAGGGATTCCACTTTATTATAGACACTCAATCGATTATCTCATTTTTTGTACCAATATTGAAATGCCACCACATGATGACCTCAAAGACTATAGGATAAACCCGAACATAGACTAAAGAGTACATATATTAATATTCAAATTTTAACATCATGAAATGATCCTTAAATCCATGTATCATCAATTATAACCCTCCTTAATATTCGTAGAACCCCATTTCATTTTAATTTGGACCATTCCCACTACTCATACATGTTTCCATTTCAAATCTCACATAAATATAACATATAAGGGTATACCACCAAGACACATTGTACCAAGACTTGAATGAATTAGCATTCACTTATAGATCAAAAAGTCTGTAATAAACACTCTAGAGGTTCACCATAATCAAACGTGAGATGTGAGGATGTACCTCCTATAAAAAAATACTAACTTGATCATACCAATCAACTACCCCTAATAAGATAGCCGGGGATACAGATATCTAATACTAGCCTCTATTATTATACCAATCCCTTCATGAACTCAAATATAAAATTCACCCACTTTGTAACAAAGTATCTTGATGATTTCCAAAATTACCATGTGCAATGGTTCACATTCTCTAACTCTTATTGGCTTAATGCCACCCAATACCGTTTCCTACTACTATCTATTTTCTTTCCATTTCACTAATTCACATTAAAATATAATAGAACGTATAGTACGAAATAATTATAAATGTGATTCAATCCCATAATAACCCACTAACAAGAATAGAGTGGAACCCCTATATTATTATCTTTATGAAATAACCCGATATTTTAACTAATGGATCTTTTAAAAATTGATTTCTTTTATAGTTTGTTTTGAAAAAAAAGTGAAATATTATATGTATATAATATATAATCCAATAAATTAGTTTTAATAAACATGAATAATTAATTTATAAGATAACTAAAAGTTTACAAATAAATATCTATTTATTGGTATCTTCTACAATATTACTACACAATCATTAGTAAAGTCAATTAATTTTTTAAAAAATATCATTTCTAAAAACAACATGTTTTTTTCTTTTTATCTAAGAATATTAATTAAATTAAGTTCTATAGAATTTATTTTAAAAAATTATTTTCATTTTTGAATTCCTAATAAAGATATTATCTTGAAATGGTTATATATAATTTTTTGAAATCATTTCATTCCTGAAGGAATGGTAAAAATATTAAATTTTAGTGCAAATTTTATTATCTTTAAAATTATATCAAAGGTAAAATTATGTTTCAGATTTGTTTTAAATTGTAATTAGTATATTTTCATTTGAAATAATCAAATTATTGATTTTAAAAATGATTTTATTTTTATATTTTTTATAAATACATTTTATGTTTAAGAAGGGAATTTTTCCGAAAAATCACTTTTCATTGCATTTTACCAATACTATTTTAAATTAAACTCTTCACCATATGTAATTTGAATATTGTAAAATTGATTAAAAATTTGGATTCATAAATTCAAAATTATGTAATATGGTCCCTTTTATTTTTTTCCATTATTAATAGTAATGTAGGTATATTTCACTACCATAGTAATAGGTAAATTTTGTGAATTTGGACAAAAAAAATTAGAATGAATATAAAAGGACTCTAAAAGTTCAAAAATTGGAATTGAATATATATAATTAATCCATTCAATCCGATGATATAAATTATTTTTTTTATGGACACTTGTCCATGAAAATGGATTATATACTATTAATGTCAGAGAAAGTCACAAATTGTCTCTTTTTACTCTTAAATATCACATATGATCCCACAAGGAGAAAAGGTTAGGTTATGAATGAATAAAAATGTATATTTTTCAGTTAATAATAAATTTTCAATTATATAAATTTAAATTTTACTTTATGGGCTACGTGGAAGAAATTTTCATTTTTATAATATTTTATTTAATTAAAATTTTAAGATGTATCATTAATGTAATAAATTAAATAGCATTTTTAATATATGTCAAAACTGGATATATCCTTAATCATAAATTTTATTTTGAAATTCAAAATATTTAGGTACATAATGTTAATTTATTTATATTTTTATAGAATAAATAATTAACTTAATTAATTACAAAATAGTGATGCTATAATTATGTTATTAACATAATTATATAATAAATTTTATTTAAAATATTATAATAAATATTATATGGTAAAATTTATCTGATAAAAAAGTTTATAAATTCCTTGTACCTATTAATAATATAACAAATTTTATTATTCAATTTCAACTTGTTGTCATTATTTGTTAAAATTTCTAGGTACTCAATATTTTTAAAATGGACAATAATGATATTTTATCTATGTAATTTATTACAAAATTATTAAAAAATCACAAAAAATGATTATAAATAAAAAATAATTATAATAAGATCGATAATTTCAGAAATTGATCATTTGTGTTCCAATTTTTGTCCAATAATTAATCATTATATCCTTTTAATATTGAAAATTCTATTACCGTATATAAAATTAAAAGTAGGTTAACTAAGGGTCGATCCAAATTGAAACGTTTTAAATAATACAGCTTCAGATAGATTGTGTGTTGTAGAATGTGTTTTGATCATCACATTACCATTGCACATTTCCCTAAAACTCCCAATAGTTCTCCCATCTATAGCTGAGTATAGACTTTCTTTCCAATGTTCAATGTTCATCTGTGATTTGAGGCCCATCAAGTACTCGCATTGGTCGAGAAGATGTGATTTCAACCTCATTGCCCCATTTTGGGGGGAATGATTTCCAACTCCGAGACTCTCTTATAGATTGAAGACATGTTCATGAATCTCTCTCTAATCCCATTACAATATTGGTTCCCCAAAAAAATATTGTTGGTCTATTATCTTTTATGTACAATAGAATTGGATTCATCCACATGTATCTGAGGTTTTACATTATTTTTTGATGTGAGAAATCACTTATTTGCTGAAGTCACATGACTAATGGTTTCGGCCTATTATTCCATGTTTGGAGGCGGTTGATATTCTGAGGATTAAATTGAGCCATTATGAGGCATCCTATGTATTTTGGTTATTATAGTAATCATAACCCATGTTTTTGGATTCGACTTTGGAATGAAACACTATGTTTTCCTTATTTATGATGCCTAATGAGGTGTTCATTGCATCCCCCAAATCCCATGTGAGCAGTGATAGTTGTGAGAAACATGATGTGGTTCATTATTAGCCACATTGTATGGGGAAATGGGATTTTCATATTATGTAATTCCTTGATATATTTGATGTGGATATCAATCCTTTAAAGAGGTGTCTTACATATCCCAGTGGTAGAGGTAATCAGAGTCCTCTAAGTACATTAAAGTTGGGGCTTACAAACTGAGGATTCACTGTTTATAATGCCTAATGAGGTGATTGTTGATTCCCCCAAAGCCCAAATGAGCCATGATCATTGTGAGAAATAGAAGATAGTGTATGATTTGCCTCATGGAATGTGGATGTGGGACCTGCATATTGGGGAACTCCTTCAATTATTTGATATACAACTCGATCCATTAAGGAGGAATCACACATATCCTAGTCATTGTAGAAATTGTAGTCCTTGGAGTTCTTTAATTATGGGGCTTACACATTGAGTCTGACATGATGAATGGTCCTTCATATCTAGAATGGGTCACGTGATCCTGTCAGCATACCCTAGGAGTGATCGTGTGACATGGATCGACACATATGGGGGTGTCGTGTGATCCATGGTGACATAGTTTGGGGGGTGTCACATGACTTGGTTGACACCTTAGGGAGACATCATGATTCAAGGCCATCATGTCCCATGGTTTGTTTCATGTGTTATCCAACACCTCAGAGAGACATGGTGAGTCCAGGCCTACATGTCGGAGGAGTGCTACATGTCTGGGATGACTCCTTTCATGGACATCATGAGACCAAGTCAGCATGTCAATAAATGTGCGACATGTCTTGTATGACTTTTCTATGTAACACCTCGAGACCGGGATGGCATGTACATATGTGTCAGGGGTCTCAAATTATTCTTTCAAGAGGGGCGCTGTGATACCAGGGTATTCATGTTTAGATGTGTCGATAAGACTCACCTTATGTGTGTAAGTACTATCATACATGTCAGCTGATGAATCCGAAGAACATCCCATGTTCATGGTGATAAACCCATAGGGTTTACAGGATCCTGGTGGTGGCCTCATAAGATTCTCAAGACATGTCCTGACATGTCTGTAGAATTATTCATGTCCAATGTTACATGAATAAGGGGTGTTGTGAGATCTGGTGGTGTGACTTGGTGATGTCGTGAGTCTTTAGATGGTACTAGTGATTCCCATATAGTTCTGATATCGTGTCCCCTTCTTGAGTTTTTCACTATGAATCTCATCATTTTCCCATGTATTTTAGGTGCCTCGTCATGGTTTAGTGTCAGTTTTTTTGGGTCTCTCATAATCTAGAACACATATTTTGTGGACTTACATTGTTCTGATATGAGTCATCTTCATGATCTTTGATAGATCACCTGAAGAACATTATGGTTCTCTCATGACTGCTTCAGCGGTCCGTTGGTGTATTACCAGCCATAATGTTGGTTGATCATGTGATTGGGTGTGCACAAAAGCCTAGGATCTAATTGTCGATGTGCGTAGCTTCTAGAATCCATTCAATCTACTGTCACCCTTACCAACTAGGAAACCAAACCTTTTTTGAGATGGAGTATAGAATTTATAGTCATGTTATCATGTGAACTCAAATATTTGTATGAGCAGTCTTAAGTGAGTTTAGGAAGGTGTCTATGATTAGTTTGACATTACATGGTTTTGCGAGTCTCTATGGTGGACCATGTTTTGGGCATCACCTAATTTTAAGTAGTCACGAGATATTCCATCCTTTATCGGATTATTGTCAATTATTGAAGACTCATGTCATAATGGTCTTACATTCATCCATATCAATATGTCCAAGGGTCTCCATGAGATCCATGTGCCTGTCAAAGGGAACTTGTGAGTCCTTGGATGGCCTATCTCGAGGTCCCACTCTCCATGGTGAGGTTGCACTAGATGCGTTGTGTGTCTTCTAGTGACCATGAACCTCTTCCATCCCCCTACTCCACCTCATCACTTTATGTGATAGAGTTCCGAAGTCTTGTGTGATTTCAAGTATGGAACAAAGGGTATCTATTCTATTTTTTAGGGAAGAGTCACGTGACTGACATGGGTCACATGTTGATGCATGCATATTTTATGGAAAAACTATATGTTCAACCGTAGAGCACCGTATGGGTGCGTGAACATATGTTTGGTCTTTTGTTTAGTGAAACTGACAAGCTAGTGGACTCTTATGAGTTGAAGATATCATGACACTGAGGTCTTGCGGTGTCTAGTGGTTTCCTCAGGACATGCTTCTCTTTCCTTTTAGTGATCGCAGATACCACTTGCCTCCTCCATTTTGATCCCCCTTTTTATTTGATAAGGGCTGGGAGGTACACGAGATTCCTTGGGTTTTATCCATCATATTAACTTGAATTTTCAGTGGTGTATGACATGAATAATGTATATTATATGAGAGTGAGAATTTATTATTGAAAAAACTATGAATTGTTTTTTAGAGAATTGTGGAGTAGTCTGGTAGTTCCCATGTGATGCGGATGATAATACAAGTGGGCTTAAAAAGACACATCAGATAGTTTGGGGTGCATCATGTGTCTTTAGGGGTTCACCACATTCCTCCAGTGACTACAAAACCCTCTCACATCATCATATTTATCTCTATCATTCTTTGTGGTGATGGATCATAGGTCTCACAAGATGGATTGGATATCATATAGGCATTTTATTCTTCTTAATGATGCTTTATCATGTGATATTTGTGACTAAACTGGGTCTCCTCCATGAAATGTTTCTTCCCTTATTTTTCAAGGTATTTTGGATAGTTTCCCTAGAACATTCAAATGAAGAACAATGAAGCCTTGGGGGATGCTCATATGGCCTTCACCGCTCGGTCTCTAGCAATAATGGGTGTTTGATGATGAGGGATTCTTGGGAATTACCATGGTATATGTGACATTGTATGGATACATCATGTAAAATTGACGTGTTTACACAATCGTGATCCTTTTAAGGGTCTCTATATGTCTCTAACCATCCTATTCTCCCATGATTTTATGGTAATGTTAATAAACATATTCCGTTATTTCTTCCATTGTTATTTTTTGGTTGGTGCTCATGTTTTACAATTCAATAACCCCCCCCCCCCTCAAGAGTGTAATCTATGGGGAAAATGAACCAGTCCTAAGGATAACTGGATGAACACTAGAGCTGTTAGGGGGTGTTGAAAACTACTTCTTTCATGTGATTTTCATTTCACTGGGATGCCTCTTGTAATCCACGAGCTGCCTATATATTGGGGTGGAGTGCATTTTATTCCAAAGGCTGATTTCTTCATGAGAGTGCTCCCGCTACATTCTTGTTTCAATCCTTCACCGCAAACCCTGATTACGAGACTTTTCTATTATTCAACATATTGACTCTTGATCACGAGCACAAGTCCTATTCTAAACTACTTCCTACTAAGAAAATCGTTCACCTCACCGATAGACTAAACATTAGTAATTTCTCGGACTTAGGCGGCTCTCATGAGGACTCAGCAATTTCTATTAGATCGACCTCTCAATAAATTCGCATGACCATGTACAGGTCCCATGATTACGATCCTTCAAGGATTTCATGTGATGAACTTAGGGCCTCTCAGGGGTTATGTTCCCCGCGGGACCTCTGAATACAATGTGGTTCATGAGATTCTCAATTTTGTTCATGAACTCTTGGCTAAGTAATGTGATGTAATTGATGTAGTTGGGACATTTTCATGACTTTAATTCTACCAAGAATTTATATTGTTTTTTCTTACATGTTATAAATACTTATTTTTCATATGGATTATAGATCCAATAATGTTTTCTTAGTTTCTGATAATCATAGGGCCCAGATTACAAGGAATCACAATGTCACCCCTCACTATCATGTGCATTCAGATATTGAGAATCTGTAAACGTTTCTTTTTCCCATCCTCTAGGAATATAACTTATCTGGCCTTATTCAATTATATATCATTCATCTGATGGAAGACATTGTTATTCCCTCCCCAGGCTTCAATCTGTAATCTCATTAGGTACTTAGTTCTTCTGACTGCATTCATATGTCGATTACTGAGGATGGCTAGATGGAAACTAACCAACCTCATGGTTTTTCCTATCTATTGGAAAGAACCTCCTAATATTAGATGGTCATGATATCATCCAATATCCTATCCCCAAATTTAATTCAATAATATTTTCCTCCTCCCTAAATTTTCCTAGTTGTGGGTGGTATTCGAAGTGGGACATTTGACCAGGAAGCAATTTCTATGATGAATGGGAATGGCCATTCTGGTTATGACAGGCCAATTTAGAATTGAGAAAGAATTTATGCAGGGTTCATCTTCATGAATCCATGTCTGTATCATAGTTCATTTTCTACTACCAGGTTGAACTCCTCCAGGAAAGGTTCATCCATTAGTTCCCTGGGACCGACACATTTCATCTTTCCCATTGAGAAGTGGGAATCAGCCTATTTTATATCCATTAGTTGGGAATTATTTCTTCTCTCAGATAGATGTATAATGAGTTTTTACTTGAAAAAAATATATGGTTTGATCCCCAAAAATCTCTAACTGTAGAAAAAGAGAATGTCGTCCTTGCAAGGAATGAACTGGGGAGATATATGATAGTGTGATCAATCATTTCCATCACTGGTTGGATCAGAATAATTTTGTGTAGAAATTATGATAAAATGATCATTATTTTCCATATTTTGTGTCTCTCCCATCTAGTTTGCGATGATTATGGCTCATATGGGTCCATTCTGGAAATCGGGGACTATACGTCATGGGGCGATCATGTGAGCCTGAAGGTTTCTTCTGACCTCTAGCTAGGGGATTTTCTGGTATTTTTTTTAAATGGATGGATCTTCTCAAATGGAGATTCATTCTCCAACATATGCATTATCACCCTAGTGGTGGAATAATGAATCATAGATGGATTATGTGTCAATTTGTAGGTATTGTTTCATTCATGCCATTTCCAAATGTTGGCCCATATTCAGTAGGGCAACACTGCCTTCAGAGTTGGTGTCCTCATCAATTCTTGTTTGGTTGGATAGAAGACCACATTCATTGCTATGAGTGTTGCAATACATCCCAATTTCTAGATCCCATATCCGACCCCAGAATGATGTATGTATTTTGTGTTTGACCAATGTCCCTAACCACTAAAATGGTCAAAGACGTGTTTTCCCAGCCTAACAATTTCTACATTTCTATTTCATTTATACTAGTCGGTGCAATAATCAATGATGGAAGTATCAATCATTATGGTATATCTTGTATAGTCTCCCTTTGTTAAGGGGTCCTTGAATAAATGGTGGATGAGCTTATTATCTGTGAATTGTATTCACTACATCAACTTGCTCGATAATTTTGTTATGTGCCGAGTGATTCCCCCATAACCTTTTCCAGTTTCTATGGTTAATAACATCATGGTGTCATCCACTAATTTGGAAGATGCTATCTCGTAAATACACAGAGGATGTGATTATCTTTCCACCCATCAATTCTCCTTCTTACCTCACCTAGGATTATTCCCAAGCCTGGATGATGGAATATCCCGATGGTTTGTTGGGCCATTCGTTCTATTATGTGGAGAAGCCTCTCATGTTTCCAATTACACTATCCATAGTATTGATTTACCTAATTAAGGATGTGGAAGAGGTTTCCAAGAATATTCCTCATTCTGATGACAAATTTTTAGACAGAGCACTAGATTTAATTGAGGAACTCAATTCACCTATGCATGCTACTGATGATTTTCTTATTGAAAGGGGGACATTTAGAGCCTCCTCTAATATTTCATCATTAATTATCTTAGTCGGTGATCCTTCTACGATACCTACTTCATCATCATTTTAGGATCAATTTCACAATAGGATCATACGGGAGAAAATCATGGAATTAATTACTATTAACCCTTTGGGACCCATCACACGTGAAGGGGGTGGCCTGTCCAATTATACAATGAGCTTGGGAAATGAGGTTTTGATCGGAAGCCTATATTCTAAATAATAGAACATGTCATCCTAGAATGAAGATACATTAATTCATAGGAGAGTATCCAAGATGATCATTCTAATGGGGACTCAATCGCTACACAATTGTAAGAGGAGACAGAGGCCCTCGGGAAGGGTTTTCAACTTTTGGCTGAATTGAAAGCTCAGATGGATGTTTGGATGTCACATATATAGAGGTACAAATATATTATTTCTCATATGATGTCTAATCTCTCAAAATCATCATCCTTATTGACCATTTCATAAATTAGGGGTGATTAGATTACTAGTCTAGTCTATGTTCATCGTCATGTGGTAGAGGTGGAGGATGCAAGGAGAGTCACACTTCAGCACTCTATTAAGGCATCCTAGGAAACAATTTCTGTTCTTTCCAATTTTTTGATCATATTTTTCTATAATTCATCCCTACCATGAATGGATGATCTTGGACATCTATACAATCCTCTTCTTTGTATAATAATTGTCAGTTCCATTCCATTAAGAATCGTTGTATATGTACATTTCATTCAGTGGGATATACGAGAATGAATGTTTGATATGCAAGGAGATCATCAGGGCAGGAGATATGTCCCAAATGATGGGTTCTATTCATATATGTGCAAATAATCTTGAGCATGATAGGACCATTTTTACAGGACTCATGATGAATATCACACTGTATATTTTAGGGAATTTTACCTTGGATGATATGTTGCTTTAGTTTTGGGACTTCTATCTCAGACAACTATTTTATTTAGTCTGGGACTTTTAGATCGGACCATCTATTTATTTCATTTGGTTCTTTTAGCTCAAAACATATATTTCATTAATTTATGTTCTTTTTTTATAGAACCATGTGTTGATTTAGATTAGGGTCTTTTGAATCAGAACATATGTTTCTTTGGTTCAGGGTCATTTAGATCAGACCATCTGTTTCTTTGTTTTAGGTTCTTTTAACTCGGACCATCATTTTCTTGAGTTTAGAGTCATTTATTTTCTACTCACTATTTCATTATTTTAGGTTCATTTATTTTTGACCATCTGTTGCTTTATTTTATGGTATTTTATCTCAGGCTATCTATTTCTTTTGTTTCACATCTTTTGTATTAAACCATTTATGGCTATAGTTTGGGGTCTATTAGCTCTGGCCATATATAGCACTAGATTTGGGTCATTTATCTTATACCATCTATTTAGATAAATTAAGGTCTTTTGTCCCGGACTATCTATTTCATTAGTTTAGGGCATTTTAGTTCAAAACATTCATTGCTTTAGTTTTTGGTATTTTAGCTCAGACCATCTGTTTCTTTAGTTTTGGGTCTTTTGTCTCAGAACATTTTTTTAATTAGTTTATGGTCATTTAGCTAGAACTATCTGTAGGATATGTGACCAACATGCCAAAAAATGACTCAAAATATCAATGGATGTTGATTTTCATTATGATACTGATAGGGATCACGTAGATAGTATTTCAAAGAGCTATGGAAGGTTTGTGGGGTGAACATGATTGAGGAAAAATAGTAGAGAATCTAGTCCCACCTGGATAGTTCGAATGGGGGTGGCATAAATCAAAACTAGAAATATTAAGATAAATTATATGGATAGGTTTAGAAATGATGGGTATCCCCTTTTAAACTAAGGGGGTGTCAGTTTCTTCCATTGGGTCGTTGAGGTTCACAAGTGCTAAAAGGCCTTATATGCTGGGCCGAGATATCCTCTGTCGGTGGTTCTGAGCCCTTCTACATTGGTTTCATGGACAGGTGGAGATATATATTTCTCAATCAAGGGGTTATGATATATTTATGTTGTCTCAAAAATAAATTTGATGAAGTTGGGTATGGAGGGAATTCAATCCATGATGGGTTTTGGCACCCAAGGGACACATTGATCTCAATTGAATAGCCCAGTCCCTAATACTTATGGTTTTGAATCTTGTGGTGTAATCCATCAAAAGGTACAAGAATGAAGGTCATCATTCGGGCATTGATAATATATACAAAACATGGTGATGAAATGTTGTGTATATTAGATCTTCTTGGATATTATAATGTGGAGACTATAAATCATAGTCCAATGGCCTTATGTCATTAGGATGTTATGGAAAAATCATTTAGGGGTAACCTATAACACAATGGGGTTTAGTGTTCCACCCTCGTGACATTAAGCTCACAATGATAAAAAATATCTTCATGTGGGGTTATGGTATTTATGGTTAGTGGTTCTGATCCCTCGTATCAACAGCATGGCTAAGAAGAGAGATTTTGTTTCCAATTTAAGGGAAATGAAGCATTTGCTATGTCTAAAGATGATTCAGATAATAAAGTGCATTATATGGAAAATTTAAGATACAAGGAGAGTTTGAGTGCCCTAAAATATGTACCCCCACATGTTGAATAAATTATCATGTTGAGGAGATGTGACGAATCATTCTTCTTATTTTCTCCTAGACTAGGGGTTCTAGTGAGCATAACATGGATATTACAAGGGATACATAGTCGACCGTGTGGGAATTACGCCATGTTCAGTTTCTCCATAATTGTTCCCTAAATTCTATAGATCATGAGTTAGAATGAAATTACTAAAATATTTCCCATGTTTCATTTTGTGTTTTTTCAACCTAATGTGTTTTGTGTCAATTTCATTAATAGTATAAGGTCTTACAGTCTGAAAAATTATGTGATAGAGTTTATAGTTGTATAGATTCTACCAAATTGTGAGAAATTTAAGTCTTTCCACATGGATTTATTATGGGGATGATATACAATAGTATTCTTTGGAAACACAAGGTCAAGAGACATCCAAAATCCTTCTAAGTGGGAAGTGTGGATGCTTTAATCATGGATCAAGGTTATCAGTTCATGAGTGATGATATGGGATGATCATACATAGAGTGTTTCAGACACATTGGTTTGGATGAGTTATTCCGTGATGATTCTAGGGATCTCAAGAATGGGAATGGCCATTTTCATTGTGACGTATCCGGTTGACAGTCACAAGCACATATCCAGGAGTCATGGACATGCATGCCTAGTCAATACTAGGGTAATTGAAGCTAGATATCCTTTAAAAGGGAAATTCATGGTTGACGATGTCCAGATACACTCAATACATAAAGTGTGGGGCATGGATTGAGGTTACTAAAAATACTAAAAATGCACTCCATCCCCTGGTTGGCTAGGGTAAGGCTCATCTAGTCCTTTGATAAAGAAGGGTTGAGGAAAATGGCCTTCATGATTTATCATCAGGTAGTGAGAAGTTCTTGCATGGATTTTAATGACTTATAGTGAGATGTTACGTGGTTTAATGTCATAAATTAAGGATGAGGGTGGATTGTCAAGAAAAAATAGGAATGAATGGGGTCTATGAAGTATTGGGCTTAAACCCTGGGGGGTTTCCAACATACCCTAGGTGGTAGGGAATAAAATAGAATTCCATTTTTGGAGAACCATTCAATTAAACAAAATTAAGTGATGATGAAGGAAGAACTAATGTAAATGAAGTCCAAAGATACCCCCACCATACCATGAATCCAGGAAGAGGCTTAGGCCACGCGGTACAAAATAAGGTCTGTTTTGTAGTACCTAGGGCTGGACCCAAAGACTAAATGCCTAGGAATTCTTACATATCACATAAGTATGGATGTCATGGAATACAGAGTCCCAGGGATACCGTGTAGTTTAACATCATGAATCAAGGAATTATCAGCAATGTTTTTTGTAGTTTGTGAGTCATTCCATGCAGTTTAACATCATGTGACAACGAAAAAGGTCACCCAACATGAATGGATGATAATCATATGGTTGGGATAATAATAAAGGGTTCATGTGTCACTATGTATCTCATTGATAATGATAATCATGACTCACATAGTTCATGAAATGATGGGGTAGTAGGATGTTTCCTACAATTACAGTGTTCCTCACAGATGAGATCGCATGAGTATACTACTTCATGTTTTGTAAGGGAAATCATCCATTCTGTTTAACATCATTGGGTGAGGACTCATGGTATCCCATTTTTCTCTTTATATTTTGGATGATAATGGGTTCATCCCAAGCCTTCACACCCTGTTTTGTGTCGAGAAACCCTTATTGAAATTCCTATGCTCACTTCAGCTATGCCCAATGCGAGAAACAAGGAATGATAATGACCCCTCCCACTATTCATAGGAATGGAGGATAAGATGGAAGTGTTTTATGTCATTTGTGGTTGGGCCAAGATATAGGATTAGGGCATCCAAATGTATTTCATTGATAATGGGAGTCAATAGGTACATAGTCCTAGAGACACTGTGTAGTTTAACGTTATGCATTTAGGATTTATCTGCACAGTTTATTGTCATATTTAAGACATTTGGTTCAATTTAATGTCATGTGTCAAGGATGAGTAAGGCACTTACACAAACATGGATTCCCTATTGCTGGTAATTATGAAAAGAATTTCATGAGAAATCTGACATTGGTGGTTGGTGTGGAACACTCTTCATCCATGAATACATGTTAATAGACTATATTTTGATAGACCATATGTATGATATAGGGTCCCTCCAACATGGGTTCCAACATCAGGGGATTATTCCTTGGTATCATTGTGGTTCGGAGAGCCAGAACCAATTCTCCATGGAGGAATGAATGGAGGATAACCTTTTTATTGAAGGCATGAGATATCTGGTTCTAGTGGATTTATAAGGTTTGCAGTGCACACAACCTCTCCTCTTCTATCAACTCCAACTCATCTAGGCCTTTTTAAATTTTTCATCATCAATTATTTTCCCAAAAATGGCTATTTATAGAGAGGGAAACTACACCTCTACAGGTGTCCCTATTCAGTCCCGTACACCAATGCGTATGGTATTTATTGTGTAGTAGTAGGCATGGTGGTGCGGTAGGCCCACGAAGCATGGAGTAGTTTTTTTTCGGCCATGATTTCTTATACTTCGTCACCATATTCTATGGTATATTCTTCAATGTCTTATTTAAGGCCCTTATTTTTCAATTTTCTACTGCATGATATCACGATGAGTGATTGGATTTGATTTTATACTTCTGATATAACTTCTTTGTCCTTTTAGAACAGATGTTGGTGTCATTGTCCTTAAATACCATGTGAGAAACTCTAAACCAAGTGATGATGTGGGTCTTACTTTTTTGATAATATTCTTTATCCAGACATCCTTGAGGGGTAACGCCTAATCCCATTTGGTGAAGAATTCAGTTACAGTAATGATGTACATGGACTACTTTGCTATGGCTGGGGGATATGGACCAATAACATTCATCCCATAAATGGTGAATGGAATGGATTATTTCACTGTCTGTAGCAATTCTAGGGGATGATGGATGATGTATTCATGAATCTATCATGCATGACATTTTATGTTGAATTCCATGCATTTGGGTATCATGGTTTGTCAGTAATACCCCAAACATATGATTTGATGAGAAATCCTAGTTTCATATTGGAGGGAACCACATGAGCCCGCATGGAATACTTCCAATATGGTTAGAATTTCTCCTTATACTATGAATCTGAGTAGAATTCCATCGAACCCATGCTTATATTGCATTTTATGATCATTTGGACCATCCTTCAAGGTTATGTTTTTCGACCGCCACCAGATCTATTCCTTTCTATCTCAATCTGTCGAGATATTCTTATCCCAATGATAGCTAATTATGGGATTTGACTATACAGGGTGGTCACTGGTTTGCCATGATCCGGGGAGGCACTGATCTGATTTACTTCTTTCACATCACACATTGTGATCGATTAGACCATTTTTCGATGTGTCAGGTGAATGGATGTTTCCTCTTGATCAGGGTACGTCAAGATGGATTATTCATTAATAAATTATTTGGAACGTGAAATATGTGTTCATGGGATGTAATGAAACATGGGATCAAATGGGAAATCCACAATTAGTATAGTGACATTTCTTTCATAGGGGATAGTTCGTCCTTTTTTATGGCCTTTTTTCCATTTATAATCTTTATCACCGTCCCTGAATCCCATTTTTTGTTAAGGTAGGCTATATTCCAATATAATTCTAGTTCCAAACTAGTGAATAGGGCTTGGTACTCAGCCGCATTGTTCCTGTAGACATCAGATAGTGGGATTGAAGATGGAATCACTGCTTTAACTCAGAAGACACATATGACCCCAAGCCCAACCTGATTGAGTTTCGGGTTCTCTATTATTGTTCCAAAAGGACTCTGAGATGCTCCATCCCAATACATATCCCATGTCCAGGGAGTGTTGTGGTCATATAATACGACTTTATCAAGTAGTTTGGGGTCTTCTGATTCATTTTCGAGAGAGAGATGTGCCACAAAAAAGTAAACCAAGGCACTCTCCTTTACTAGTTTTTGGGATACAAAATGGATGTTGTATTTCTATAGGATAAATTCCCACTATGACAAACATCCATTCAACATAATGAGAAAAAGGATATACTTGAGAGGTTCGATAGGAAAGACTGGGTAGATTTTATGGTGTTTTATGTAACACCTCAACTATTTTACATTGAAGACGAGTGAAAGGTAGTCCTTCTCAACATGAAAATATCTTGTCATGGATCCTAGCATAGTCTAGATGAGGAAGTATAGAATATTGTCACTCCTAATGTTGTTCTTTTGAATGATAATGGTTCGCAATGAGCATTTAACAGAGTCCATATATTAGAATAGTGTCCTCCCCTCCCTTGGAGGTATAAATATAGTCCATGAAGTTGATACTTCATTAGATTCTAGAAGGATTTTTCAATCATCGTCCAATTTATAGGAGACCCCTCATTTTCTTGACGATCCTAGGGGTGACATTGATAAGATATCTTGGGTCTTATTTGTGTCACATCATTGCCACAGTGGCACATCACAATTTTGAGTAACTTGCCTAATGTTACCGCAAAAGAGTACTTGCATGGATTCATCTCCATACTATGTTGTCGAAATTTGTTAGAAATTTCATGGAGATAGTGGATGTGATCCCAATGCTTTCAAGATTTTATGATCAAGTCATTAACAAAACACTCCTCTATCTTCCCCATGATTGTCTTAATCATGTGATTCCTGGCAAGTTGATATGAGGAACTAGAATTATTTAATCCAAATTGAATGAACTGGTAGTAGAAGATCATTTATGGTGACCATTAGGGAGTGGCTTATTTATCCTCAAGACACATATTGATTTGATCATACCCCAAGTAACCATTCAAGAAGTAATGGGCTAGTAAGCCATTAGTTTTGTCGATCAAGAATTCTGTGATTGTAAATGGAAAATCCTCTTTCAGGCAGTGCTGATTATGGCCTCCGAAATCAATGCAGAACCTGAAATGGTGATTTTTTTAATGGGGATGATGTAAAAAATCCAATTGGTTTATTACACCTCTAGAAAAAGTTGTCTTTGGTTAGCTTATCGATGAATGCCTCTACATTTGTCACCTAGTAGTAGTGTATTGTTCAGGCTATCATGTTGAAGCCTCGATGATATTCGGGTAGTGTCAGATGGTGTGTATCTATATCAAGATTCAATATATGAATTTATCTATAGTTATAGGAAAACAAATAACAGTGCTACTTTAGGGATATGGTTTACATACATTCTCCTCAGGAGGCATGATGGTGCTAATGAAAGTCGGTCATTTGTCTTCTTTTGTACCCATATTTATCTTATGAAGATCATCTATGGGGGTGGAAACACCTTCCTCGAATGCAGAATGGGTGTTTCTGAGATCATCCTCATCCTTTTCTATTGATGAATTCATGGGGACTAATTTGGGTGAGGATGGAAATTTGGAGGACTCTCCTTCACTATCAGGGTGTGGGAGATTATAAAGAGAAATATCATAACCTCCCATCATATGTGATGTGGAAGAGAGGTGATGTGTGTGACTATTTCTGATGATAGGAGAGGGATAGACCTTTAGGACTGGGATGAATATTTTGGCCCTGTCTAGGGGGAGCACGTATTCCTCATCAGGCATGCTCTAGGTATTTACAAGGGTGGTACCCATGTCTTCGGGGGAGGCAAACTGTATAACGACATCCGCTATTGGTTGTCTACCTCCCTTATTTTAGGATTCATCTTCAGCATATAAGGCTCTAAATGTTTCATAGGGGAAAATAGTCTAGTGTATTATTCCATAATTTCCATTGATGGGGTACTTCAATCATTGATGGAATATTGATGACATTGTTGAGTGGCTATGGAGCTAGGGCATTCCAAGAAAGAAATTGTATGTGGTTTCTTGTTTGATAACCTTGAAATCAGAATCATACATGAGATCCCCAAATTATGTCTCTAGAATTATCTTTTTGATGGGCCTTTTCTCATGCTTATCATACCCATGGATGGTCAGTTATATAGAAGATATATCCTCTTCACAATACCCCAAATGTCAAAGGGTCCGTGATGGGATGATATTTATCCTAGATCCATTATCTATCAACATCCTTTGGATTCCAAAATTATTTATATAGCCTGAGACCTAAAAGGGACTGATGTTTATCATTATGTCATCTTCAATATGTTGGTCAATGAATGATATGGAGACATGAAGTCCTTAGGACAACGTTTCTTTCTTGTTAGACCTCTATAGTAGTGACTTCTATCTAAAATTTTATTGGGGTTCAAAGTGCTTCAACATGTTCTACCATAATTTCATTGGAAAGATGAAGCACATCAGGGATTTGGAGTTGGTTGGGACCACGAATAGCTAGTTTAGAACATCATACTTATACACCAATGGACTCCACTTATCAGTATGGGGTTTCTTTTAGGCATACAGATGAAGAGTTGGAGCAGCTGAGGTCAATGGACTTGGGGAATTTGTGGAGGTTGAGGGTATATTTTCAACTAGTGGAATATGTTTCACCCACCATTCATGTGGCTTGGGATGATCAAGTAGCACCTTATCAAAAGGTTCATGCAATACAATTGGGTAGGGGTGAATAATGGTGGGTTATTAGGCACCTCCCTACCTCTTTAGATCCCACGAGGGTGTTTTCCTATGATTCTTGACTTCATGCAAGTCCTTCTGTGGATATGACAAAGATAATGTCTTTTGGAAATATCTTCATTGGCCCTTGTATCCCCAAAAATATTTCATGTTACCTATCATTCCCTTATTATATGCCTGAAATCTATATTTAAGAGCATACTAATCATCAAAGGTGGGGATCGTCAAGTGTATCATGTTGATAGAATCAAATACGATTTGTTCGCCTAATTAGGATTCCATTTGGTGTGGTGGTTTCAATTCTCCAGATATTGTATGGATCAAATATGCGACGTTTATAGCCTAATTTGTATTAGAATATGACTCTTCCACCTCTGGTTCTTCCTACTTCCGATGGTCATGGTAACCCTTAGGGGGGACATCATAATTCTCCGTTTTTAATTGTAGAGTTTTTTTGAGTTTTCACAACGGTGCCTTGAGGGTGCCATTATCATGGTTATATTTTTTATGATTCATCCAGTTGTCGAACATTTTTTCTTTCCTAGTGGGGAATTTCTTCCATCCTTCCTCTTCCTATGATTGGGAAATGGTTTTGAATGCCACTTGTTCGGTATAATATTATAATGTCACTTGTTTAGAGTCGGTCATATCTTGAATAAAAATCCATAAAGATGAAAAGATTATAGATATTATAACTCATCCTTCTGTGGAAAGGTCATTAATCAGAAAGTTCATTGTGATTGACATCATTGGGCATCCTGGTCTATTGATGTTTTAACAAGATGTTGTCCATGGCTGCAAAGAAGTATCCTAGGACATTATCATTCTGGAAGGAGTACGCCATATTCATCTTATTATAGAATCCGAAGAAGACCTAGATTCATTGTGCATTTGGATTAGGGTAATTCCTCAGTTGTTGTCTGTTCACTGTGGGTGTAGGGTGGTTCCGATATTTCCTAGGTTTATGGACTGTTGTGGCCTTAAGGTTCATAGCTACATCTTTTTCTTTTTCTAAACTTTTCCCTTATGTTGTGGGCGTGGGCCAAGACATTGATCGAGATCACTAGATATCTTCTTCAAAACACTTTTATATGCCCACGAATTTATGGAATCCAACTTGTTATTTCATGAAAAATAGGGGTGTCTATAACTTAACCCTCATATATTCATCATAGAGTTCTAGTAGTTGTTTTTGAGAGAGAGGGGTGTAGAGTGAATAGGTTAAACACTTATACATTTCTATGAAATAAGACACCATCACATTCTCATGGTACTTTTAGTTTGTTTGGTCGACGATCATAATCTTCCTTAGTGTTGAACTGAATTGGTAAATGAACTGACAGTGAGGTAATTTACATCCTATGATAGACCCTATGGGTAGACTATAATACCATATGATGGTTTCCCCTATAAATTTCTGTACAAAATACCTCAGTTTGGTCGCCTCCTGGTGATCCTAAAGGCCCATATTTGGCCCATCTTAAGACAAAAAGTGTGGGAGATGTTTTTCCAGATCCCTAACACTATTGATAGTAGAGAAGGTTGGATTTACAAAATTGTGTGGTCGTGTGGTATCATCTACCAATTCTGGGTATGGATTCTTCTCATCATGCACTGGCGCTCGTCACCCTTCCATGGATTCAACTAGGGTATCCAGGGATTCAATTACAGTTAGATGTCATGGGGGAATTATCGTCTGAGTGTCTTCTCATCTGAATGGAGTGGGTTGGAACCAATGAGGTGGTCTCACATTCATCTATCACTGATCCTATGATTGAGGAGATACCCTGGTGAGGGAGAGGTTGTTTCGATTGTGGAGAGAAGTCCTAATTCATTTAAACATCCTCATTTCAGAGGATGGGTCGTCTATAACAAGAGTCAATATGACATCCATATGTTATTCTTGTGGGGAATCATCCATAGGAGGGTTAATTTCATCTTCTAGCTAGAGAAAAAAACTATGTTGGAATTTTTCCCATTCATAGATATTCATTGAGTTGTCTTAGAACTCGTGTATCACACTAATATTGTGAAAATTTATCAACCAAATTTTTAAACCTAGACTCATTTAGTTATTTCTCTTTGTCTTTAAGGGTTTTCCACTATGTTGGTGGCAGGTCATCATTTAGTGGTTCCAAATTCAAGATAATTCATTGATTCTAGGTTCACACACCCTCATTTGGGGTGTCCAATTCACCCTCCTCATAGGGTATGTATTACCTATTGTGATCCACTACATCTAGACCTTGATCGATCTATTCCATGTTAATAGTAATAGTGTTCACAGTGGAATATCAATAAATGGTGGTTATTGCAATAATTTCAACTTGGAAATATAGCTCTTCAAGTCTTGTATTAAGGTTGGTACTCGAACACTTCGACTTATTCATCCAATTGAGCATTCATCCCCGGTGAGGAATTATTGATTTAACTATACAATCATCTCATCTTGGTATCTTAATGGTGAACTTGAATGAATTTTCTATCAAGTATTCCAAATTATAACATTCCAAAAGAGGTTCGTCAGGTGACTGGAGGAAGAGGTGGGTTGGTAACTGTTTATCTTTTCCTCCCAACCTGGAGAATTCTAATTCCTTCTATGGTATTGATGATGTTAAAATTGACCCCATCCATATGGGATGAAATTTCTATAGAATCTCCATTAATTTTTCCTAGGTCCTTTACAGTGATGATGACTTTAAACTTGACGATGGAGATAAAAATTTCCCCAACCCTGTAGGCTGGGGTTTTCCTATGACTATTGTAAACTCGTCTTGAATTTACACATGGACATATGACCCAAAAAGTGTAGGGAGTGGAATATATTACCCTTGAATAAGGGGTTATGTATGCTCCAATAATGCTTTTATAGGGTATACTACTAGAGGATCCATGATGTGGTGTAGTTGTGTTTTCGTTAGAATTGGTTGTGAGGTCATCCCATTATGTGGATCTCTCTTTACAGGTAGTTTTCTAGGTGATTTAAAATTTGATATTTATGTATGTAATATACTAATATTATCTTGATGGGTCTAATTTTACGTCTTTTTGTCTATCCATTCTCCCCATCTGTGATATTTGGGAATTGTTGGAGTGGGTGATTTTTGGTGCAACGAGCAACTAGCTTGATAATTCCGGAGTCCTCTTAATTTTTAGGAGGCTATAATATTGTACTATGTTATGTTTGAGGGGAGATTTTATTCTAGGGGAGTGGTGAAGAGTAATTATCTATACTGTCTCCATCTTAAAATTTATATTTCTGTCGTGGCTTTGATGATCAGCTTCTGAATTTTCATGATTCAATGGTGGGAATCATGTTGCAAATTTTCATTGTGCTTTTCCGGTTTTGGAGAGTAGGACATGGATATAGAATCTAGGATGCTATGAAAATAGATTATACTAATTTTTAGGAGGTGAAACTCATATCCTGGATAAGGTAGATGTTTATCCTTTAGTCGTTGATGGTTGACCTGCATATTCTGTTGTAGATAAAAAAGAACCCCTTTTCTAGATCAATAGGGATATGATTTATGGATGAAGGGAGGGACAAAACAAGATGGTGATTCTATTTCAAGATAATTATATCAGGTTTTCAATGTAGGCCTCTTCTTTTATCAGAATTATGAGCATACATCCATTCAGACCATAGATTATGACTCTGACGGTTGCCTGCTGAAAGTGGTGGATTGATGTTTGACACTGATGGGGAAATATATATTGGTGTTTCAGATGTTTTGAGAATCATTCTATACAAAGGATTCCGTGTATGGTTCCCCTATCCTCATATAGGTGTCTAAAAAATAGATAATTTCCTTACCCATATGATATATCACTCTGAAGAGTTTGACCATTGTCGATATTCGGAGTAGCGTCTCTATGATCCATCTCCACATTACCACGAGGAGGACTATCAGGTAATGAAGGTCTCCTTCTTCTTCTTCGATATAAGAGTTTACAGACCCCTGTAGTGTTGATTGTGTTTCTCAAACAACATCAAGGACATTGGAATTTAGAAGATTATAAATATGAGTCATGTTCTACATCATGTTTGGAATATACCAGCATCCCTTGGGTGGTTGTGTAGGGATATGGGCCTGTTGTTTGGTAGTTCCCGGAATTTACATATAACTTCCTGGTTCTTTAGGGATATAGGTCCACTATAGAGGAGCTATCAAAATTTTTCGACGTGATAACTCATTTTTTTTAGTGATATGAGCATATCTTATGGTGGGTACCACTCTCACATGTTTAGCCCTCATTGGTTAAGAATACACACCTGGTCTGAATATGTATTCCCCACCTGAATATTTTACGGTACTTCAGAATTGGAGAATAAATATGAGTATCCTCTTGTATTGCCTTGTAATGATGCTGGTGAAGTCATTAATTAGATGAATAAGCAATATGGGGCTTGGTTTGTGCCCTGCTGGAGTATGCTAGGAACATTTTCTGCATGGAATGTGGGCATATCCCAAGGCTTGTACCTCTCTCACATGGTTATCCTCTACTAGAATAAGGATATGGGCCAGATCATGGGCCTTTAGATCATGTCGTAGGACTTCTTCGATAGGCATGTTCCTAGGTCTGAAGGTGTGTGATGCTCTCACTGGGGTTTTCTCGGTTGGAACAAGATTATTGTCCCATTTTGATGCCTCTCCCTTCATTAAGATACGTCGATAATCCTCCAGGTTATGAAAAAGAATGTTTGATTTCTCTAATACAACCACATGATCATGATGACAATATTGTTGAATCATCATGGTTGTAGATATAAGATTATTCCTCTATCCCATAACCTGTAATTGACCTAGAATAAGACAACATAATTCTTCAGCTACTGATAAAATATATTGGCACTATTGATAAGTGTGTACAAGAATATAATCATGCATGTTATCCATTTATATAATATGTTTATAGATGTATTTTATTTATGTGGGGATATGATACCACTTCATTCCACTATGTACCATCGCTATGTGCCCATGTGATTCTAGCATGGGTGTAGGAGTATGAACCTCGACCATGTTTGTTGAGAGAATATGACCATAGACCTGATCAAAGAGGGTAGTGATATGATCTTACAAGTTGGTCCCTACTAGATTATGATGGTGGGTGTTGTTGGAAGGAGTGGGGAAATTCACCCAACCTAGGTATCTGTAAAACTCTCCTTTTAATGTGTATTTTTTGGTGGAGTCCATGCATGGGTATCTGAGATGGTTGTCCGTCGAAAGGTTCCCATTGTAGGAGGATGATAGGTACCTGTATCAGGATGCTAGTGATGATATATTGCATGATCCATACTTAGAAGTTCTTGGACTGTAGTAGAGCCAAATATTATTTCTTAACCCCCCCTTCATGAGGTACAGAGGGTGGTGGTTGTCACACTTTGTGGATAGAATCCTAAAGCGATTGGTCATGATGGTGGGGCCCACAGGCTTAGCGGTGACATCCATCGAGTGATGTGGACCCGTCATGTGCCGCTCTAGGAGAATATCATGAGATGATTATATAGTTTCAATATTTCCACATTAGTGTTCCTCCTAAATAAGTATGTTTAATAATTATTTCTAGAGCCATTTGGAATGCGAGACTGTTTTACAACACCTGGGGTTTTTGACAGAACATGAATTGTCAGACCAATTACTAGAAGATGAAGATATTTTCTCAGATCGGGAGTCCGGAAAAATGATGGCAATAAGGAACAATGTCACCAATTAGTGCCATTTCATAGGCATGATAATGATCATTCATATATGCATGGATAACCCAATCTCCATATGTTCCCTTTCTAGAAATTCTTCTTGGCTGGAATCGTAAATGTGAGTATGGACATACAGAAATCCCGGTTTACGATGGCCTTACTAATTTTATTATATTGAAATTTCAATAAAAGGTGTCCCAAGAGTTTCAGGATGAGAATATCAAATTTTTCCCCATTTTAGGGGCAAGAAAAATTGCATAATAGAACAATAACCCATTCATTTTATTTATTTCAGAGACTCGCTTCGGCTTCACCATTTTTCTTTTGGTGGGAATTCATGGCTTGGAATGGGATTTTCTCATCACATTACCATTCCACTTTTCCATGAAATATCAAATATTTCCCCCATCCAAAGATGAGTACAGACCTATTTTCCAAAGGCCAGTAGTCATCTGGGTTTTGAGGCCCAACGACTCTTAGGGACTCACATTCATCAAGATGATGAGAGGTTGGGCTTATCTCACCCTTTGTGGTGGATTTTTTTCCTAATCTAGAACTATCTTATACATTTAAGATAAGTTCGTGAATCTCTGAATAATCTATTTATAGGACTGGTTCCCATGAAAATATGACTATGATTCAATTCTATTTTATGTATAATTGATTTTGACTCATCTGTATATATCTATGATTCTCCATCATTTCTTGATAGTGGTCAATCACTTATGTGATGAAGTGATATGTCCAACTTCTTTGGGGTTTGCTCCATTTTGTTGAGGTAGTTTATATAATGAGGATAGGATTAATACATTATGAGGCATCCTATGTATCCAGTTCATTGCAATAATCAAAACCCATAATTATATTGGGGTGGGGACATACACACTGAGTCGACGCTCTTTATGATGCATAATGAGGTTCTCATTCCTTTCCCCTATCCCATGTGAGCCATGCTCATTGTGAAAAAAATGAGGGAGTGAATTATTATCCTCATAGAATGTGGATAAGGGATATTCATATTTGGGTAGTTCATGATATATTTGATATGGAGAATGACCCTTTAAGATGGAATCTTATGTATCCTGACTATAGTGGGAATCAGAGTCCTCATAGTTCCTTATGGCTGGGGCATACACACTGTGGTTTTACTATTTATAATGATTATAAGGTAATCATTTCATTCCCCTAACCCCACATGAACCATGTTCATTTGGAGAAACAATTAGGATTTCATGATCAATCTTGTGGAATGTGGATATTGGATCAGCATATTAGGGTAGTCTTTGAGATATTTGATATGGAGCTCGAGCCATTAAGGATGCATTCTACATATCCTACTTATAGTGGGAATCATATTTCTCATAGTTCTTTAATGATGGGGATTTCATACTGTGGATGCCCTAAAAATGGGCCATCATATCTAGAATTTGTATCATTTTCCTATTGGTACACCCTATGAGTAATCCGGTTACCATGCTCGAAATTTATGGGAGCGCGTCACGAGAGAAATGGGGACATGGTCCCTAGGGGTGTCATGTGCCTTTCCTAACACCTTAGGGAGACATTGTGAGTCCATGATTGAATGTCCAAAGGAATTATTCATGTTTTAGTTTACCCCCCACGGAGACATCACAAGTCCTAAACAATATTTCTAGTGGTTTTCCACATGTCTTGGTTGACTATTCCCCGAGACACCGTGAGATCGAGCAAACATGTCCACAGGTTTCATGGGTATTAGATAACTCATTTAGGGTGTTGCTTTGAGAACTAGATCATCATGTCTAGATATTTTTATGAAACTAATATTCTGTGAGTAACCATTGTCATATGAGTCAGGCGATGCATATGAAGAACATCAAATGTACCAGGTGACAAACCCAGAAGGTTTGCGGGATCTGTGTGGTTCTCGTAGAAGGTTCCCCTGGCTTGTCCCAACATGTCTATAGTGTTCTACATGACTCATATGACTTGATGAAGGGATGTCATGAGATTAGGGTAGCACAACATGGTATTGTTGTGTGTCTTTAGATGGCACTCATTGAGCCCCCATAAGTCTGTGATCATGTCCTTCTCTTGAGTTTTCTACTTTGAAAACTGGCTTTTTTCCTTGTATTGTGAGTGCCTCAGCTTGGTTCGTCATTAGATTTTTGGATCACATGTGATCTGCAAGACTTGTGATATGGTCTTCACATGTCTCTTCAGGAGTCCTTTATAGGATATGTTTCTGATCACATGGGGGATATTATGCTTAGTGTATGTCTAATCTAGCATCCCTCTAGTGTATTACATGGTGGAATGTTCATTGATCGAATGACTAGATTTGATCATAATATCTCTATATAATCATCGACATATGTATCCTCTAGCATCCAATCAATGGACCTTTAAAAAAATGACTAGCCAACAAAACATTTTATCGAGTTATAATCGATAAATTA
Source organism: Viscum album (assembly GCA_963277665.1). Taxonomy (NCBI): domain Eukaryota; kingdom Viridiplantae; phylum Streptophyta; class Magnoliopsida; order Santalales; family Viscaceae; genus Viscum; species Viscum album. The sequence goes on from OY728163.1 coordinate 1,883,217,557, forward strand.
TATGAACTTCCATTATGCATACTCATCAGTTTTTGCAGCTCTTCTTACTTGATTCTAGGATATTGTCGACGTGGGTTCTGGGATTACACAGTATCACAATTCTCTACAATGTACCTTGTATGGAGAATTTCCATATTTTTAGCAGTTGCGGGCCCATCCATTTTTATTAGATTATTGTAGATTATTGAAGACTTTCACCATGAAGTGCTTACATTCCATCATACTGATATGTCCAAGGGTCTCCATGAGATCCATTTTCTTGTCAAAGGTCACTCACAAGTCCTTGGATGGCCTATCATGTAGTCTTGTGGTATATGTCGAGGGCGCCTAGTATGCATCATGTGTCCCTTGGTGACTGTGAATCTTCCTCACCACCACTATTTCCATCTCCTTCATTTTATGTGACAAAGGTCGGGATTCATGCATGATTCCATTTATGGAAATGGGGGTATTTCCTCTATTTTTAGAGATGTTTCATGTGACCAACCTGGGTCACATGGTGATGTCTAAGTATTTTATTGACCAACCTATTTGTTCATCCTTAGAGACCTGCTGGGTTGCCTGGACAAGTGCTTGGTATTTAATGTTGTAAAGATGAAATGCAAGTGGGACCTCGTAAGGTGATTCATCCATGAAACTAAAGTCTTTTAGGGGTATCACAATTCGATTAGGGAGTGTGTCTTATGTACTTTAGTGACCACTAACAACACTCGCCTCCACCCTTTTGATCCCATTTTTTGACATGGGTTTGGACGTACACAAATTTTATTAGGTAATATCCATTATTTTTACACTATTTTATTATTTTGTATCCTTTAATCACTGTATATTATAAGAGAGTGTGCACATATTGTGAAAACATATATGGTTTGTCCTTAAAGTGCCTCTGACTTGTCTGGAAGCTCTCATATGATGTGGATGAGAATTTAAGGGGCTCCACGAGATGCACTGGAAAATTTTTGGAGTGTCGTGTATCTTCAAGGGTGCAACATATGTCCTCTAGTGGCCATATACACCTATTTACTCGTCCTATTTATCCCCTTCATTCTATTTGGTGAATTTTAAGAGGTCTCACAAGATGGATTGGACAACGTCTAGGGATTTATTTCTTCCCAATGAATCTTTGTTTCCAGATCATTGTGACTACGAGTGTATCTTCCTTTAGATTTCACTTCAATTAATTTTCAAGGGATTTGGAATTTTTTTTTTGGCACTTGACCATGACAAAAATTGTTGCCTTGGAGATTCTCATTCGACCAACACCGTTTGGTTGTTGGAGTGAAAATCCCCCACTGAGGAGTGTTTCTTGGTGCATTTTATAGTATAGGTTCCACGTATAGAGACTTCACATGACCTTGTGGTGGTCCCATGATCATTATCCTTTTTTTTGATCCACAAGTCTTTGACCATCCTATTCTCCCTTACTTTCATGGGAATGACAATACCCTTGTTCATGTTTTTATTACTTTGTTATTTTTAAATTGGTTCCTATTTGGTAGGTGTCATCAAATACCAAAATATTTCTAAAATAAATTAGTTAATGATAGTGAAACCACATATCATCTTATATTATTTTCCTTGGCCTTTTGGATTAAATTTTTTTAACATTGATTTTATTATAAATTAATATTTTGGGAAATTCAAAATGTTCCCCTCATCAAAATTATAAATAGAAATGACCTCCCTAAATTATTCACATCGAATTAAGACATGAATATCGACCATTACACTATAGTTTCTATTCTAAATAATCACATTAAAATATTAAATGATATGATATTTTTATAAGACAAACCATAAATTTTATTAGAGGATATCAAAAGAAGACACTTCAAAGAAGAGGTAATCTCTCTAATTGATCACAATCATTTTGTACCCTTTATTAACTCTTGTAAATATATTATTTTTATCATAAAATAATAAATTCAATATCCTTAATATTATTAAATACTATTTTCATTATCAAAACTCCATTATATGCCCTCTTTCTCATCATACTAGAAGTGAAAGTATCAATCGTTCATACTTATGACTTACCATCTCTACATAGAGGTACAATTCATTTCTAATCACCGTTTTATATGAATATGTATTATGATGGGATTAGTGATTATATATTATATTTATAATATACTTATACCTCTTGGATGATAATATTATGTCGGCCTTAAAATTATCATCCAATTATTTAAGAAATGATAAATCACTCGTGCATACGTAAGGACTAACATCTCTGCAATGCGATGTGAATCATTTTTCACTTATATTTCACATATGTTGTGATAAGGATGATTAATATGAATGTATTATAAATATATATAACGAAATAATTATAATATATTGTTATATTATTATTTACCTTTCTTTCATTTGATTAGAAGAAAAATGCCTGTATCATTAATATGTACGTATAGACTTCAATCTCCATTAATAGTGTAATTCAGTTTTCAATATATACATTCTATATATGATTATAAATATATATATATATATAATGAAAATGTATGATTTTTATTCCATGAATAAAAATATTGAAATGATGATACCATGATCAATGTATAAGGAACAAGACTGCTGAACTGAAACATGATTGGAAAACAAAGCAGTTATCGAATAGAACAATGATTGTAATAGAAAAATATTTATAAATAGGTATTGACGTGTTATAAATAAATAGTACATGGAATGATAAGGTTATTGGATAAATTTATTATATATCAATAATTATTATACATGGGGTTATACTTTGAATAAAGAAAGAAAATACTTTAGGTGTGGGATGTTTTACATAAATTTCCATTCATTGGGTCATCCTTTTATTTCATTGATTATGTCATTATATAATTATATTAGAAAAAAATTTATATTTTGTTTAATTTAAACTATTTTATGTTTATTTATAGTCAATACAAATAATTGATTAGTTTAATTAATTATCATTTCAATTATACGATATTTGAAATAGTTTATTACGAAATATCATTTTAAATTCATGATTGTTTATTTTTGAGGATCTAATGGGAAATATTTTTTTCATAATACATTATTTATAAAAATGATTTAAAATGGTTTTAATAACAAATATATTAATTTGTAAACAAAATTTTACCCATGTTTGAATTTTGAAAAAACCTTTCTAAAATAATTATTTTATTATTTTCTAAAAAACGTACATTGTGACCTATCAGAAAAAAATATTGACGAATTTTTTTTAACATATATGTCATGATAAAATTTTACCTCCTTAAAAAATAAATAATTTCTTCAAGATTTCAGTAAAATATTATAATTTTATTTTCAACAATAACAACTTCTTTTATAAATTTGTGACTATATAGAAACTAGATTACATAAAAGGGTTATTTGTAAATAATTATTTCTAGTGATCTTTGAAAATTATTTTCCATCTAACATAAAATTATTTTATGTGAACTATTTATTACTTAGATTATTAATCAATAATAATTTAATTATAAATTGTATGGTTAGTTTATGTTTATTATGGAATCATGTTAATTAATCCCATTTCTTATACATGGGTTTTGTTATGATGAAATGTTTATGAAACCCATTTTCTTGAGTGGTTAGGATATGTTGAATAATATATGTTCATGTGTAACACATATCTATGGTTTTATTATGTGATGGGTTAGACTAATATATACAGCCATGGCATTGGTGAAATATTTCTATCAAGTTATATATATTAGACTATAATGGACTGAGAAATCAGATCAATAATACATTTATGGAATGAAGAGTTAACCTGGTTCTATAAAAGTCTTTGTCTACTATCATGGTCCACGAAGTGATCCTTGAATAATATGTAAGTTATTTTTTCGAATTATGTGTATTCCAAAATTCTGTTTCTTATGTTATAATCAAATGATTTTTTTTAAAAAAATTCCTTCCTTACGAATATCGATGACTTAATCGAAGACTCAATATCATGATTCTTTATAGGTGGTATATCTTTTTCAAATGTTACATTCATGTTCTTATTCCATTATTCTTATTATACCTCCCTTGATTACCTTTACTTACAATTATAGTTCTCCCTTTATTTATTTTTTATTTCCCTAGGTAATAAATATGAGTTTTATGTTGGATAGATAAAGTTGAATATATTTGTGTGAATCATTAATGATAATTTACATGAATAAATGTTTTTGTTACAAATTTCCAAGGGAACTAAAAAATTATGGTCCCCTGCCTTGTATTTGTGTAATTTATTTATTATTAATATAAAATATTGAATTTACATGTTTGCTAAGAATGTGTAATTATTGTTGGTATTATAAAAAAGGTATAGTCAAACTTTGGATACTAGGATGAGTAAACCTTATTAATATTACTATGGACAAGTCTATATGTTGGTTATAATCCAATAATTTTGGTAATGATTAACGATAACCTAGTATTAGAACTAAGGTATCATCATTTGAAACTAATTTCCATTTATTTTCTAGTTTTTCCTATTTAATTAGTGTCCCTCATGATATAATTTTAGTTTTTGTCAATGGATAGAACCTGGAGTAGCCATGTTAATGCAGAATGTGATTGGGAATTCAATTATTATCATCCTAAGAAACCAAATGTTGTAGGAGATAGAATGAAACACCCTATTTATATTCTCACACAACATTATCAAGTTATGATTCATGATAGACTTCTAAATGAACTACAAAAGAAACAATATTTTACTATTTCCTTAATGATAAAAATAGCACCTTGTTTCAGTTGGTCTTTTGACCCACTATTGGTTGAAAAATGGATCTGTACCATTGAAAGTATATTTTTGGTTGTCCAATGTTCATAACATGAGAGATTAATTTTTGTGGTCAATAATATGAATGGTAAAGAAGATCAATGGTGAAATATATTCATGATTATGAGGCAATAAGATGAAATAGACTCCTTGGAATGGAATGAGTTTAAGGACATATTCTTAATAAGTAATTTTCCATTATTCTTTTTAACAAGATGAAAATGGTGTTCTTTGTGCTAAATAAAAAGGGTTATGAATCTTTTGGTACCTACAAGACAAATTATACATAATGTGCATGGTATTCTTAAACAATTATTATCAAAATTGGATTTAAGGTTGGATGATATTTCAGTGGAATAAAACCAAGTCTCCAGATGGAATTATCAAAAAGATACATTAGTAGAAATGATTAAATCATCTGATGTGACATCAATTTTGACATGGATGTTGGATTTATATATCAATATCATCATTTTTGTAGGAAAATTATTATATTATTTAATGAAGAATATTAAAACCAAGGTGAAAAGAATATAAGATTTACATTATGTTCAATTTGTTGAAGGAAAAAATAAATGAAATGATCTTATATGGACTATAAAATGTTTTAGGTGTGGGGAAAATGGTCACTGGTCAATTGAATTCTGACCTGATGGGAAAATTATAAGTAATGATGTGAATGCAGAAAAGTCTACACACAATCTTCCTCCCTAACATCAATTTTTCCAGAGAAAGGAAAAATGAAAATATGATTACAAATTCCCAAATCCAAGGGCTAATGATCATGTTTGTTTTTAGCAACCTCTTAGAGAAACATGAATTGGGAAATCACATGATATCACTCTTGGAGATTTGTAGTATGACAAATAAGTGGTGGAATGATTGGTTTTTTATATATTTTAATTTAGGAGTAATGTTGTAGAATTTCATTTATGGTATTATGGAATAAATGAAACCTATAATAATTTGTCAACATTAATTTTAACTAAATGATTTTAAAGAATATATTGAATAGTAATTGTAACCATTAAAATTGGAGGATGTGGTATGGTAATATTGGATTTAAAAGTCAACCCTTAATATTTCCATGGTTTTTGATAAGGAGAGAACGAGTTGTTTGCTTTTGATAAAATAAAGGGGATGTTTTTGATGACCTTGAAACAAAATAATAAAAAAATAAAAAGGTGGTTTATGAGATCGTTGATTGAGTTAATTGCTTTTTCAGACTAATGGTATGAGGAACGTGTTAATTTTTGAAATCATTCCTGATTCAAATATGGGATTTTTGAAATTTAAGTTATTACCATGTTTCAATATAATGTATTAAAATGATATTCGAATATTTGGTGGGTCCCAATTAATATATATGTTATGATGTTTAAAAAAATGATATGCATATTTTTCAAATTTATGTACCTTTTTCCAAAAGTTTTGGTTTTTTTTATTTTAGAAGCTTCATGAGGGTAAACATTCATTTTTTAAGTTGAATATTTTATGTGGATTTAGATATTATTGTATTATTTCACTGTATTATTATTTATTCACATTGGATAACATATAATAACCATTTTTCTATAAATATAACTAGTGAAATAAAGATGAATTAACATCCCATTATGGATAATATGATCCGGTAGTTCATCAGAAATTACAAATTTAGTTTTATTTTTTAGGGTAATAGATGAATTTTAAATTGATTAAGGAACAACATAGGATTTTTTATTTTAATTATTAATTTAAATTAAGAGAGTACATCTTTTTAATGTATTTTGAAATAAAAATTTATCCTATTATAATAATTTATGATGATATCATTGAAATTTTCAAATCTACATGGTCAATGTTTTTTTGGTCGTTAACTATTTAATTAAACTTTTCTCTATCATTCCCCATAAAAACTATATAGTTATATTTCTGTTAAATGACAATGTAATCACTTCCCACTAATGTTATCCTATTAGAAAGCCTAATTTCGTATTGAACATCATATTTCCCATTCATATTTATTAAAAGAATGTTTTATTAACCCTATTTGTGATGTGGATTTTAGAAAATGTATTCATAAAATATCCCACAATTATTTTTTATGTGCAATGTCAAAATGAGAGGATGTAAATTTTTTAAGTTCTAGATCGTATCAGGATGGTGGCTTATTGATTGGTGCTTCCACCACATCTCTCTGAAATTCATGATGGGTTCCATGTATCTATCATGAGTAATTACATAACTAATAAAAAACATTTAATAATCTATGATGTTGTGACACTAGAGCATGATGTTTTTTATGAAGAGAAACTATTAGATATTCTGAATCATAGAGAAAATGTTCTATTGAAAATGATAACTCACAAGGTTAATGCATTGTGGAATAACTAATAATTCAAGAAAGAAACATGGGACCTTGGGAATATAATGAGGAAATATTATCATCATTTTTTTGATACCAATGTAATTAATATTGATGAATAAATTCATTTAACATGGGTATAATTAACCAACCATAAATTTTTATTATATAGATCATTATATAATTTGATTTCTTTGATACCCTATGTTACACGAACCGAGAAATACTATATGTTAGTTATAACCAAGATGATAAATTTGATGGAATAAATATAAATAAATTATTCATGAAATAAATATAAATTTCCAACTTAATATAAATGTATCGGTATGTTGTTAGAAAATGACCACACACTTTTTTGTAATGACACATTATTGTTTAGAAAATATATTTTCTCCAAAAATTGAATTTTTATTATTTTTTATGAGTGAATAATAGTTAAAAAAATTTTTAATTAATACTTTTAGTTTTTTATTTATTAATTCTACAAGAAAAAATTATCTTAATGTAATTTTATATAATATTTTTAAAACATTTATGTTTTTCAATGAATAGTAAATGTACAAATTTTTAACGCAAATAGTACTTTATTTTAAATTATTTATGGGATAAAAATCGGTTTTACATTAATTTTTAATTATAATTAGTTCATTATGATAAAAAATAATCAAAAAATTATTTCAAAAAATTATTTTATACAGGAATTTTTTATAAAAAAACATTTTATGTATAAAATGTCATGTGTTTGAAAAAAAAACTTTTTTATGACATTTTACAAGTTTTATATTAAATTATATTCTGAAACTTTTTTGTTTGGAATTTTCAAAAATGGAATTAAAATATGGATTCGTAAGTAATAAATTGGCTAAATAGGTCCCATTATTTTTTGATCATATGAATAGTATCCTTGGAAATTTTTATTACCACTATAAACGGTTGATTGGGTAATTTTGGTGAAAAATAAAATAATATGGACTATAAAATGACCCTAGAAAATTCCCATATTGTTTTGGATAAATATAATTATACCATAAAAATAAAATTATCTATATTATGCAGTTTAATTGACACATGACCATGAAACCAAAATACATAAAATTTAATTCAATGAATGTTACAAAATGTCACTTTTTTGTCTTAAATATCCCCTACGATTCCACATGGAAAAATGGGTAGGTTATGAATGAATATAAATTTCCATTTTAAAATTAATAATCATATGTTCATGATATGAATTTATTTTTGACATTTTGGGCCTCATGGATGAGATTATGATATTTATAATATTTTATTTTATAAAACTCAAAGATGTCACATTGATGTTTTAAATGTTATATCTTTATTAATATATGAATGACCTAAAAATATATCCAGTGATAAATATAATTTAGAAATATAAATGGTTTATAAACACAAATTTAATATATATATTTTTTTAGCGACTAAATAAATTCTTTTTAATCTTACACATTGTCGATGCCGTAATTATTTTAATAATGGAAGTATAAAATAAATGTTATTAAAAATTGTAAAATAAATAAAATTTTATATAATTTATGAGTTAAAATAATTTTATATATATAATATAGATATTGGTGTTTTAAAATAATATGTTTTCGAATTTAACTTGTTTTCATGATTTTGTTAAATGTACAAATAATGAAAAGTGTTAAAATTGACAGAAATGATATTTAATCAAAATAATATTTTATAAAATCATTTAAATTATAAAAAAATAGATAAAATAATAATTCAAATATGGAATAAAATTTCTTAAGTAATTCATTTAGTTTCAAATTTAATATTTATTACAAAAATTAACAATCTTTTCAATTGAAAATGTTGTTACCACAGTAAAAAAAATAAAAAAATGATTATAGGGTTAATCAAAATGATAAGGTTTTAAATATTACCCAACCATGTATAAAATATAATTTTTTATTCAATTAATGCCTTATCATATCTTATTTTAGAATACATGGAATTTTGGAGGTTTTTTATTTATAATTAATATATTAATAATTAATAAATTTATAAAATCTAAAAGTTCCCCTCCATTTAATTATAAAAAATCACCTCCTCCCTCACTTTTTTACATCACTTTTAGAATTAAATATTTACCATACCTTCCAATTTCCCTTCTAAACATACATATACACATTATATAGATTATGGATTTCTGAAAATACAATCCCAAGAGCCCATAAGAGGAGATCCAAAGGATACATTTTAACGAAGAGATAATCACTCTAACTGATAACTTTCTTTTTCTACTATAATTCTCCTCCAATAAATATATGATTTAAATCATTAAATAATATATTAAGTGTCCTAAATATTCATAAATGTTTTTATGATTAATAAAATATCCTTAAACAAACTCTATGTTATAAAATATTAGTCAATTTATCTATTGAGTGTACATATGGCATACCTTCTCCACATAGTGGAACAATACATTTTTCATCACAATATTATATAGATTGGTATAATGATTGTATTAGTGGTTATATAAGAAATTTATATTATAGATATACCTATATAATGATAATATTATGTCTTATTTTAAATTGTTATCCACTCATTAGAGAAACGATAACATCAATTGTGCGTACTTATTGAATACCATCTTCAATATACGATGTGATTCATTTTTCCCAGATATTTCTCATTTGTGGTAATAAGGATGATTTATTGGAATGTATATTATATATATAACATAATAATTATTCTTAAAAGGTTCATTATTATTAACCATTATATCAATTATTATATAAATATATGATTATCTATTAATTTTATTTAATAACTAATTTTTTATTTCCACTTTTTTAGTTGTTTTAGGGTGAATAAACAGAATAAATGAATTTTATTATATGTCACTTCTATGATATTATATTTTCAGTGTTTTATTTCAAATTATCATTTTTATTTGAAATTTTTTCTGTTTAAGTATCTTCTAGGGAATATTTTTCTTCCATATCCATGTTTTATAAAAAAATCATTACAAAAATTCCCTATAATTACATAAATTTTTATTATTTAACTCTTGTTATAATTTTTTAATAATGGTTTTATAAGAACATTTTTCCCATTTTATAAACATTATACATTATTAATTATATAAAAGAAATATTGAATAATTTTTTTAACTTTTAATTCAAGGGAATATATTCCTTACATTATGATGAATTAATTACCCGGACCATCCATTACAAGAATAAAATTATATTTTTAATGAAAATTCAATCTTTTATAAATGTGTGTTACCATAAAAATAAATTAGATAAAAAAATTTATTTTTCAAACATTATTTCAGGTTATCTTTTGAAATTATTTTCTATATAATATAACATTATTTCATTTTACATATTATTTGGCAGGGTTATGATTTATGTATATAATCCATATATATTATATGGTTTTCATATTTTTATTAGGCAATGATTTTTTGGAATCATATTTCTTCTCTATGGGCTCTGTTATGATGAAATGTTTATGGACCCTGTTTATTTTCAGGGGTTATGATATGAGGAATGATTTATGTTCATGTTGAAAACATATGAATAGATTCATTATGTTTTGGGTGGGATCTATATCTACATCCAATATTTTGGGTAGTGATTTTAATCTCATGAGATAGACATGACATGATGGGGGAGTGAACCCAGTTCAGTAATACATGGAAGGATCGATGATTGACTTTGGTTGATCAAATGACTTTTTATGCTACGATGGTCTTGGTAGTGAGCCTTGACTAGTCAGAAAATTATATTTTGTGTTTATGGGTATTCTAAAATTTCAGGTCTTATGTTATATTCTCCTGAATTGTTTTTATAATTCAGTTCTTATGAACTTCAATCATTGTTCATTAACTTAATATCATTATTCCTTATATAGAATATATAATTTTGAAAATTTATTTTCGTATAATTATTCCCTTGTTCTTATGTTATGTCCCTTTATTACCCAAACTAAGAATATGAGATTACCGTTTTTATGCTTCTTTTCCCAAGGTTATAATGAATGGTTTTAGGTAAGAGTAATAAAAAATAAGATCTTAGTTGTAAACATTGAATATCGTCAACTAGCTTATAAGAATGTGTTCCAAGATTCAAATTGAAAAAATATATTACAGTTCTCAGTAATCTATTTTTCTAATGAAATGAATATTCATCTAAAAAACGTAATATCCATGTATGATAAAACAACGTTGTTATACTACATATCCTTGGAAAATCACGCTCATGCCTTATTAATTTCTTACCATCACTTTATCTTTTATCCCAATATAGTATATTAAAATAAGTATTTATAAAAATTTAAAATCCATTATCCTATATATAATGAAGAATAATAATTCTAACAATATAACTGATCAACATCAACTCATTAAAATATCGACAAATGTTAGACCAACATATTATGGAATGCTCCTAAAAATGTTTCTAAAAAATACCATAACACTATCAACCAATCATTCTCCCAAAATGCAACAGTATTATTGAAAACCTAAAAAACATCATTGTGTAGTAAATACAAAAATATAGAGGGAAATAGTGTTATTTTATCATCATTGAATAATTGTATTAACTGTATCCCAAGGATCTATTTTTTGGTAGGATTCTACTATGTTCAATTGGAATCATCGAAAACATAATAGAACATGTTTTCAAAAATTATATGAAACAATATAGAAAAATAACTACAGTTATCTTATGGAATAACTCACATTGAATCATAGTGTAAAATTCCCAGAATAACTCTTCTCCATTGGGGAAGTTATATAGTAATAGAAGAAAAAAATTCCCTCAATGTACCACTCTTCCCTATAATCATGTCAGAAGATTAATTAGGCATGACATTAATGCTACTATTTTCAAAAATGAGAATAATGAAACACCATAAAAGTACCTATATGGATCACAATGTAATTAAATTTTTCCAAAAACCCACATAGTGTTCCCCCTCAAGACATAGGAGGAGACACCTCCACTAGGAAGACACATCATTTTGGGGCCAATGACATTATGAAATGTCCACATTACATCACGTAATAGAATTTAACTAAATGGGAATATCCATCAAACTCCATACCAATACACATCACTTAGGAATTGATTCATGTTGATGTATGGGTTTAACAAAATAATAGATCTCCTTGAAATATAAAAACTTTATGCACCCAGAAATTAATACATAGCCCTTCTGGGAGTGGTATGAATAAAATAACACATGAAATCTATAAAAGTGATAATTCATGGTTCCCATGACATAATAGAAATAGTATCTATACTATAATTTTACCCGCACCCATATTTTTACTGAAAAAAAATTAGACCTTCACCTTTTGGATATTTTAGAATGTAGGTATCAATGCTAAAGAGTGATGCCATCATCCATGGGTTGACTTACCTTAAACTCTATGTGTGTGCAACCCACATCATAACCACCATATTATTACACTAACTATTCATGGAGTGACATGAAATCCTTACAACATGGTTACTCCCATTGAAATTCTGAGATTACTCTATCATTTACTTATCATGACATTTCCCTAACCTATCACAACATCATAATCCATATATAGTGGGACTTTATCAACAAGTTACACTAACCTACACCGAGTCTAATAATTAAATTTCCCTATAAAATAATGGCTATTAAAATTTTTATTCCATTACAAAATTCCACTAAAATTATTGATCCTCATTAACATTCTTTCAAACATTACATATTATTTCAACCCAGTATGCTTACACTATGAAACTCTAGACACCATGGTTCATTATACACAAAAAATAATGATACCAACCAATTACCATCACCATCACTAAGAGATTTCGCACCATCATTTTCACTTCATAGAAACAAAATTATCATCAATTTATTCTTCCTCATACTCATAATCCCCATCATCATAATAATTTTCCACTAAAATATTGATATATATCATCATATTTCATCCATAGAAATATCCTAAAAAGAATTCACTTCATGTACTATACTGACGCGCTCGGTTATTTTTCCAAAAAAAGACATCAAATTACACATAAAAAATGTCTTCAAAAACAATCAGCATCACCAGGTGAAACATATCCACATAACAACACCTGATCACGATCAGTTAATTACAAAACTGCATCATTATATCTTTTGAAATACCCACTCTAATGTAAAAACATGAAACATGAGGAAATTCCATCGTTTTATCTTTTTTTGTCTAAATATTACACTGTACTCTTTCTAACGGGATGGATACATTATTCATCTGAATTGCTCTTATATCGCACGAAATTCCACCCCAATTTTGATTCAGATAGACTAACTATATCCCAATATACAAATTATTTCCCAATATAGTATATTTTAAGAAATTAGGAAAAATAAGAACATCCAACACACTTGCATTTCATTACCATACTAAATATCTTCTAACCAGTGTCACTACACCCACAACCCTTCGGGCATAGGAGTCATACATCCATGACTGATTTGATTTCCCCACCCACTATAATAGTACATGTTTCATTGATATGTTGATATTAAAATCCTTATCTTCACAACCCAAAAATTGTTCATTAAATAACATAATGACTTGATAGGACCACCCTCCTCATATTGAATAATCAAAAAAATCAAATAAATCCCATTCTTTTATCCCAAAGAACATCAACTTTGACATTCCCCAAAATTATATTAAAATGTTGTTCATGCCTAATAATTTGAAATTATATGCACTAAAACATATTATGTCACTGATATTGATCTCTAAAGAAAATCTTGATAGGTAATATCATTGCATTCTTTTCTTTTTTCACGATCTAGCCCCACAATAAATGATCATCATAGAAAAGGTCAATTATCATTTTGGTCATACCATAGAACTCCCATAAAAACATAATTTTTTCTCATACTATATTGAGAAACCATAAATTCAAATTAAATCATAAAGTCTTATTACTCATAGATTCCTCATTGAGTACCTTAGTTCCTGACTTATATATAAAACCTAACAAATATATATTCTAACTTGGTGCTATGAATAAAAAATTCACACTTTCAATCAAGAATTGAGAAATTTATTGAATATTCATGAGTTCCCTCCCTCTACTATTCCTAGTTAGAGTGATTCTAAAAATAATTCTATAACAGGTACTTTCCTATTTCAAACTTGATCTCATCCAAAAAATCGGTTTACACACCTATATCCCCCAATCTCATAACTAAACTCCTATACCATTGAGTTTCATTACATAAATCATAGGCTCAAATTCTTGTCAACTCACCATACATCTTACACTTTTTAATATCATGAAAATAAAATAATCCAGTATGATTCATTCTCAATAATCTTGATTGTATTTGAGTCATGAAATATCCTACTTCATGCGCAACCATATATTAGGTATCATCCAAAAAACAGAATGCATTTTCACATCCTAGACCCATCCTAGAACTATACACCTAGGATCTTTATAATATAATCTCATGAATCCTAAAATTATTACCCACAAACATGGAATCATATCAATAGTACACTATGAAATGTACAACATAAAAATATAAAGGAAACCCCCAAGAATATATTCTATACACTCAGGAATATCAACATCTAGAGGGAACATGTGCCCATCTCAAAAAAAAATATGAGGCATACCTCACCTATAAATAAACATCACAAACAAAAAAATTTATAATACCAAACCCTAGGGGTTACTATATAACCATTTAATAGAGGAATATTATATTTTCATTTTATAATTACCCATCATAACATCTATATGATTAGTTATCAGAAAATAATATTGTTTAGCAGAGTAAATTCAAAAACAATATTATATAAGAAAATACTATATACATTTTTTATACATTAAATAGTTAAACCTCAATCATTAGAAAAATAAATCACACAAAAGAAAACATATATTAACTTAATCCTACATGCCAAAAATATTCAATGAAAACATACTTCTAATACTACCTCCGGAAATAATAAAGAAAAACCAAAAGTCAATAACTTCATAAAAACCATACATGGACCATATAAAAATCTCAATCAGAATAAAAAAAAAATAAAACTCCCATAACTATAGTTACCTATTATTTTCATATACTGGAATTAGATATTAATATATGTATATGCATTATATTACATTACGATCTTTGTAAGAAAATAAAATGTTCAGTGCCATAAAAAATGAGATACATAAACATCCAATTCATTAATAGTCTTCATAGTCTCCCATAAATGCTTTCTCATATAGGAAACTTCAAAAACATACGAAACATTAATTCATTCTTCACAAACTATAGAAATTAAACATAATAAAGTGTGAGGTATATTTTATGTATGGATAAACAATAAAATGGATAAATGATCACATAAACATGATATGAGTAATGGAATATGAGTATATGGATATGAGAACAAGAGGGTATAAATTTAAAAAACATACCCATCGTATCATATATAATAATCTTGAATTACATCATAGATATTTATGTTATATAAGACATAAATCTTAATGGAATCAAATAACATGGTCTACGAGAGAAAACAATGGGATAATATATAAATTTTCTTTCTATATATAATCATATAAAATCATATCATTTGTCAATGATAACATCCAAGAATATTATAGTGTTTTAAATTCACTCCACATTCTATCATATCCTTAGTAAATAATCACTCCCTTGACTATCATTGTATATAAGGTCACGTACATAACTAGGGTCAATACTAATTATTGACGTTATTATACTATGATATACCCTTATTTACTTAATGTATTTTAGAGATATATAATTCTAATACCATATATCATATAACTAAAATAATACATTAGGGTTATAAAAAGATCATAATACATTGATTATACATCATATCCCTTAGTAAAATAGTATGTATTAAAAAAATTAAACAATACATCATAGCATAAAATTTGGAAAAAAATGTATTCATATATGTTTCATCATAACATAATCATCCCATGGGAATGAAACATGGGTCATTAAATTAACAAGAATTAATCATCATCATATGAAATAAGAATATTAAATGTTTATGTTAAAAATAGAGAATATCCCAATAAAATATTAAGTAATGTCATAAGATGTCAAGAATATTTATTGATGAAAATAACATTTTCATTCGGACATCATATATTTAAAATCAATAAACATTCAAAATATTAAAGAAAAATTTTACTTCAAAATATCCATTTTAAATTATAATGAAATATTTAATCATTGAGAAGTCATAAATGTGGGAAATTATATTCACGTGGTATATGTTAAAATAATGATTTCTAAAATATATTTAGTAAAATTAAAATTTACCTCATTCATAAAATGAAATAATGATTCATTTTGAACTAATTTTTTGAAATAGAATTAATTAGTAAAATGGATTTAAATTATTATTGAAGGTTACTGAAATTATTCATGGAATAATTTTTGTAAAACAAGGACATTGAATACATTGATTCTCGAACAAGGAGGAAATAGATTTAGTTTTTGACACAAACATTATCTATGTTTAGCGTATGTATCATTGAGAGTATAATAAAAAAAATTAATGAAAAATCCATAAATATCCAGTGTAGAATAAAATGAAATGAATTTATTATAGAATTATAAAAAAATTCAATAATGGTAATTCAAGAATAAGACATAACGATTAAAGTGTGATTGAAACATAAATCCCTAGCCATAACATCAAATTTTATTAAAATTATAGTAAAACTCTGTATAATAGAATTATATTTATTATAATTCTATTCAGGAATCATTTAAATATATATAGTATCATATATTGTCCTGTTATAATACTTCATCTCCCATTTGTACATAATTCATTATTAAAATTGTTGTTTCTAGGTGTTAATATATTTGTTCGTGTATTAATTTAATATCAATAGTTTCAGTTCATGACAATTAATCCCAATTCCATAAAATACATATTTGCAAAACATGATTTAAATATTATATATAATCATTATATTTTGTTTTGTAATTATCCATGAAGGACAGGGATAGAAAAAAGTAATTACACCATCCATAGGGATGGTATGTGGTACGTAAGATTCAATGTTGTATCCATTTTTCGATGGATGGAATAGAACATAGGTAAATAATAATTCATATTTATATATTCTTTATTCTATAACATAAATCATATATACTAATTAAATTTAATTATATTACCTTACATGTAATGTGGAATTTAAAATTGATCACATTCCATCCTAGAGGGGGCAGTCCACAACTACCAATGAGCAACGTTATCATTTTACAAAGGATCAGAGCATGGTGAATAAATATTGTTCCATAAAAATAATAATATATAATATATAATATTTTGGATACATAAATAATTATTTAATAATGGATACCACAGATTTAGGGGATGTTTATGTAGAAATAAATTGAAAACGGTTGAGTAAGACGGTTATCTCTTCTTCGAGAGATCTCCATTATATTATTTATTAATGACCCTGAAAATTATATTTTATGTAAAATAGAACATCTAATTCATGTATAAGGATTATACGAAGGTTATTGGGTGGTTTTTAATTGAAATCATGTAAATCATTATGAATAATTATGGAGAGGGTGTTCTTTTTTATAAGTGAAGGTAGGGTCCCTATTGGAATAACATTATGTATTAAATAATATAAATTAATTTTCATTGGTAACTAAATCCAGATCGATATAATGAGTAAATATAATGTGGATGAGTCAGCACAATCTAATAAAATAATATATGTATAGGTTAAGGTTATTTTTTTACACTTATCAATTTATTTTAAAACCTGTTTAACCCTATTTGTAATTATAATGAGATCAATGCTTTTTATTAATTTAGTTGTGAGAATGATACTTTAAAAAAAATAGAAAAACAATAATGTAAAAAGATATATATTCAACTCCATTTCGCATTCAATTTTTAGAATAATGGATTTTTATAAATATTAAATCATTTCACAAAATATATTTTATTATTAAAATACCACTTCTCTAATTTTTGAAACCATTCATTTAATTTAAATTTGAGAATACATGATATCAATGAAACTATAATATAAACCTCTAACACATAAATAATAGTGTTTATTTATCTATTAAAATAGTGGGAAACTATTACAAAACAAAAAATTATTATTTTATAGTTTAAAAGATAAATTAATAATATTTCTTGTATTTATACAAGCACCACACCAACATTATGTATGCGTTTAACATACCTATTTTATCAATAATATGTGAAAATAAAATACTATAATATAAAATAAAATTATATCTAAGATAATACCTTCTAATAGAACATTTTTTTCCCTATCACATTATATTATATAAATTAAAATCATGAAAGTGACATTTTTGACTTTATCTTTTACCTAAGATTTATAAAGGTCAATATAAAATAAAAAATGAAAATTTTCTTATTTTAAATGATTGAATGAATCTGTATGAAATAAAGTCATACAAAGAAATAAAAAAATCATTATTAGATAATTGTTTGCCATATAACATTGGTTTTAACCATATTTAACTTACTTTAACTTTCCCATGGAAAAAAAATGTATTATGTTTTATATAGAAACTGACCAAAAAAAATTCTTCCAATTTCAAAAATTGTGACCACATGAATAAAAATATAGAATAAAATTTTAAAGATTAAATATATATATTTTTTAAAAATTAATTTTAGATAAAACATAAAACCACATTAAATGCACTTTTTCAGAAAAAAAAATTTCCATTTATGCTAAAAAAATGTTTTTATTATAAAATCAAAATAGAAATTGATTTAATGAAATTAATTATATTATTAAAAATATAATATAAAAAATTTAACTATGGAACCATTTATAAAAATTAAAAATAATTATATTATTTAAATGAGAAAATATAGCATTAATAAAAATTAGTATTTTTTACTCTTCATAAAAGAATCAATATATTCAAAAAAAATTCAAAAATTCACACTAAGTTAATTTTACTATGATGATTTTAATAAAAAATTATATCAATGATAAATTTCCCAAATGATTAAAATGTAATTTTATTATTATATCATAATAATAAATAATTTTTTTAAAGAAAAATGAATTTTCAAAAAATATAATGACTTTACTAAAAATGAGTATTCATTTAGAAACGTGTTTTTTGTCAAAATTATTTATAAAATCATTTCTAAATTTTTATTCATACTCTCTTAATAAATTCATTTTCTTCATTATATTGGTATTAATTTAATAGAGTTATTTCAGACATAGTTTTGCATGTATCATAAGAAATCAATGAAATAAATCTCATTTGTTGAGAAATATATCATCAAACCATGATTTTTTACATTATTAACATCTTAAAAATACATCTAAATTATATTACTATGATAAAAAAAATTAAGGATGTCATTTTTTTCTTCACATTATTAGGTTCCCATGTAGCTTCTTTGAATTTCATAATCATTGAGATAACATTAACTAGGTGTGCAGACTTCTCCAAAATCATTGTATCTATACAATATAATATTTAATTGAGTTTTTGTTAATTAAAAAATTCTTATTTTTTTTTATAACATTAAATTTTTTTTATACGAGAAGTATTAGGTATATACTTCATCGTTATCTATAAATAAAACACATCAAGAATTTGAGAGAGACTCGGGAGAAGCACCAATAAATAAGCTATTATACCTACTAAATCAAAAATCTCAATTGGGAAAGTAGAAATAGGGATCAGATTTCACTTTTTTCTAAATATAATAACCACCTTCAAGAGATAAATTAATATTATTACATTCTCTCCTACTTCAAATTATAAAATTTATTGATCATTATTAGTGTAAATTTTATATCAACTATGGGATATGTTGTCGTGCTTCTTAATATAATCAAACTTCTCTATTATTTTCCTATATAAGTCAAATAATATGATATTTTATTCACCAACATCATCCCAACACATTAGAGTCACGAACTTATTACCATTTATGTATTTATAAGGAGAAATCTAAACTTTTTAGTGAAATTATTATTATAAGAATGATCAATTAGAAGAATCTGTTTATCTAAACCACATTTTAAATACAAAGAACAATATATCATCATATACTATAGAGTTTTAGTGGTCCTATCAAATTTACTATTAATAATAACATGATATGTAGTACAAAAAACAAATCTGAATAAAAATTATACTGAAGAAATGGCCCAAACATTATGGTAATCCTCGAATCATTATCTGATATAATATTTTTTTTCTACCCCATGAAACCTTATAAGATATTTATTTTCTATCGGTATATGGTGATAAACTGATATATATTAACTAATATAATTTATTTTTGTGGAATTCATAATTTTATTTACCAAAACCAAAATAGAATTCTGTCCCTTAGACATTTTGGGGAGGTAAACTACAGAATCTACAGTGATGTTTTCCTATTTATATTATTGTATTTGAAATGGTTGTAATTTATAATTATAATATTTTTTCCTGATACTCAACCCAATAACTTACTAAGGAATGATATATATATATATATAAATGTCTCAGTTTGTGATTTCCCACTATAAAAAATATTTCATAAATATGTAGACCCTTATACCTATAAGATGAATATTAAATGATGAAATATACGCTTTAACCAGAATCAATTCTATAAAATTTGATATGGATGGGTTAGTTACATGATTTTTGAAACATATCATTCCATCACAATAAATGTTTAACTTAGGAACTTTTCTTACCTTTTTTTTAATTATACATCATCCTTCTGCAGCTCTTTAATATTCACTTGGATAGATACTTGAACAATAATTTAGGAAAGATAAAATTACTCCCTTTTCTTCATGATTTATAGATTCATCCTTAACAAATCAATAAATATTTCTTCTTTTTAATCATTGTTGACGCTCCTTTCCATTACAGAGTCTAACGACTACCAAAAGGGAAATACCTTAGTCCAAAGTGATTCATCCATTGAAGAAAGATCAAAAATCGACAAAGGGATGAACAAGGAGAACATTGTCCATATGTCACCCAAGTTCCCTCATGGTCGCGCAAGTACACTTGCACGCCGCCTAGTGGTCATGCAAGTCTACTTGCGCGACGCCTTATAGTCGTGAATGTGACTTGCGCGACCTAAGTGATAACCGCCCGGTAACCACTTGGGGTCTTCTTCTGCCAATAAATAGACCCTGTGGGCCCCCCATACGAAGAGGATTTTTTTTCAGAAACTCAGATCTAAGATCCCGACGCCCAAGTCTTTTCTCAAAGCTTCCGGAACACTTCTAAGGTAATTTCTTACCTAGAACGTATGATCTAAAGAGAGGGAGAAAGGGATAAGTGTTGAAACTCATCAATACTTGCGCGCCTGAGTGGCCAGCCCTTAAGGGAAGTGGCCACACTTGCGCGCCGCCTTACTCCTTCAATAGAACTTGCGCATCCCTTTTCTGAAAGAACCTTAAGAGTATTATAAAGGCCTTAATGAAGAGTCGCTCAAATATTACAATGCTGGTTGAACACCGCGCAAGTACCCTATACATGTCGCGCAGGTATACCTGCGCGACCAATACTTGCACACCCACACAGTACATGCGTGCCTTCCAAGACATGAGCGCCCCTTCCTTTTTGAGTGCCCTTCTTGCCCATTTTTCCCTTCTTAAGCCATTACCCCTTTCATATTCAAGATTAAATCTTCAAGACACTCTCCAAAGCCATTTATGGCATGATTTCTTGATTTGACTTCCTTATTTGAAAGAAATTCGGTGGAATATCTCTCAAAACCTAGTGATTTACATATCTTTATGTCACTAAAGATTGAGAGTTCATTCATTCAACCTCATCCTTTAAATCCTTAACTTGGGTATCCTTTTCCGGAATAATCCCCAATCCTAAGTCCTCCAAACTTGGGAATCCTCCTCAGGAGTAAGCCCCAAATTCTTAATGTTCCCAAATCTAGGCATCCTCCTCAGGAGTAAGCCCCAAACCTAATCCTTAACCTGGGATTCCTTTTCAGGAATAAGTCCCAGTCATAATTTTGGGCTTCCTTTTCAGGAGTAAGCCCCAATTCCCCTAAACTGGGCTTCCTCTTCAGGAATAAGTACCTGTCATAAACTTGGTCTTCCTTTTCAGGAGTAAGCCCCAAGTCCCTTAATTTCTCTTAACCAGTCCTAATTTACTTTTGATCTAGGATTCCTTCTCAGGAGTAAAACCCAATTATCAATTCTCTCCTAATCTGGGCTTCCTTTTCAGGAATAAGTCCAAAATTAGAGTATTCAAATCTCCATGAAGCACATATACATTTATGGACCCTGTTCCTGGATTTTCTCCCTAAAGTAAATCCTAATATTCATTTATCTGGGCAGTCATACATACATAAGCCCCAAACCATTTCTTATGATTACATCTTTCATGGACCAATTGTCTATTTTATTACCAATCTCTCTCGTTTCTCACACCGAAAATGACTCAAGTGAGCTTAGAGAGTAAAAGTAAATATGACATTCTTCTTTGAGCCATCAAACATAAAAATCATACTCCCTTACTCGATCTACGTGGGTTCTGGTTCCTTTTCCAAAACAAAGGATGCGTAGGTAGCGCATGTACGGGTTCGATCCCAACTCTCAAATAATCCATATCCTTCTGAATGAAAATAAACTTCAAGTGCCCCACTGAGTGGCTTTAAAACCATCCTGGTCATCATAATGACCAAGCGACTTTTATATAAATGTTTTGAAGGATACCATTGACCAAGAATCTCTAAATAGATATATATGATTATCTATTTATGAAGAACCTCGAATATATATAAAATATTCTCCAAATTTCTTACATATTTAATCATTGATTGTCAAAACTAAAGGAAATGCTCATTTTATACTTGGTAATTTAATAAGTATTCACAAACATGACTTAAATCTATAAAGAGAGTCTCAGAATAGACAATAATTCCCCTAAAAAGGTGTGATGAGTCCGACCTCCCATCCTCTCGACCAATGCAAATTCCTAAGCCTCATTAGTCCACAAGCTAATGAGCGCCTACCATTGGAAAGTAGGTCCAAATGGATGTGGAATCATTGGATGTTTCCGGTTCTACGAACAAACCCGTTAGAAACAGATTGAAACGTTTGAATCTCCCACCCAGGAGGTCATCCCCGAATTCTGAGGGAAACAAAAAATGGTGAACCCGACGTGAATCCTTAACCAAGTTAAAATGATGTTTTACCTATTTTTTAAGCACCTATTTTAAACTCAATAAGAGGGCAAATAAAAACAATCATTGACATGTGTTCTCATCCAAAAGATGTAGTGGCCGAATTTATCTTGATTACGTCTGTTATATCAAACAGACACTATTTTTCAAGATTTTCTGTATTTCCATAATGGCTGCTCTCAAATTCACACATGTAAATAATACTGCTGAAAATACCACTGCTACTATTCCTACTGGATCATCATCCACTCTAAGGATGACATCACCTACTTAGCATCTTCAACGCTAGGTATCAAACGCGTTGGTTAAGGAGTACCGTCAACACGGTACCATCCCAACTCTGGAGGCTGCCCGACAGGCCCTCAAAGTGAACAACTCACACAGGTTGTCTGGACAATGACGACCAGTGATCAAGAGGCAGGCAGTGCTGACTACCGTCTCCAACTGTTTCGGGTCGTTATCCCCGGAACGCAATTTCCATTCCCTCCCTTACTCTGAGGAAGTGAATGAGCAGGTCCCTCAGGACCTTAATTCAAAAATACAGGAGTCATTCTCGAGGGCTCCCATCACCAATCGCCGCCAGACTCGTGCGGCAGGGCTCCCTCAACATGATGAGGGTACCGACTCCAGGCATTCGGCTCAGTTTCCTCGAACCCGATTAGGCAAGATGAACCGCCAGAGGCGGAATCCGGTGAACAATGGGACGGTTCTCATCCCTGCCATATCCGGAGAAGTCCACCAACCTAACTTGGTGGCGAACAACAAGCAGGCACATACACATACCCGTTTTAATTCCGCTGTCCAGCAGACTCGTCTGGCAGCATCACGACAATCCCGCCAGGCAATTCCGGCAGAGTACTATAGGAAGAAACATACAACTTCTTATACATCATTAGTTAGTCAGCAGGCGCTCTTAACTACATATGATGGATCTCGTCAACTGTGTTTGGCGAAGTGTAATCAGTAGGCACATACACCTGCTAATACTAATCAAGATTACCAACAGTCTCTCTTGGTAGCGCACGGAGAAGTCAGTCGGAAAGCTCCGATGACAAACATGTGGCAGACTCAACTCTCTGCCCCCACACTTGAGTACTGTCAGGATTCACTGACGGGAAAAGGAGGAAAGGAGCAGGCACATACACCTACTCCAAGCCTGGAATGGACGTATATCCCCGTTCTGGCAGCTGAAGTCACCAAACATATTTTGTCAATGGTGAAAGAGAGGAAACAAATTTCTGCTCACATTCTAGATGTTTTCTAGGATATCATAACATCATCAGCATCATCTCAGGGAAAGACACATAAATCTATCCCTATCAGTGGAGTGACACATCAACGATTCACTCCGGAACAGACACACACATCTGTTCCAGTCCAAGAGGGTTATGGGGTATACTCCCCCATATCATATGGACAACCAAGTCAGGAACATTCACCTAATTTGAGTGAAGATTGTCAGCCTAACCTGACCATCTTTCTTGATCAGGCACATACACCTGCTCAGAGCAACCACATTCATCAACAAGTGGTTTTCAAAGCGAGTAAGAAGGCATCTAAGAAAAATATCCGCCCAGTACAGTCAGGAGATCAAAGTCCAATCTGTAACAAGGCCTTGCTCGATGCTAGAGTTCTTGAATCCCTCAGTCATTTATCTGTTGGAATTCAAGATTCTACTCCCTCAGTTCCCAATAACGGGAACATTAATTCCGAAGGTCTTCAACAGACACTTCCTCATGAAGGCTTGATTCGTGACAATTCGGTCAATCTTGATGTTTCTTCTTTAGATGAGATACACATGAACCCTCTGTGTGGTCAGAAGACCAAGGAGAAAGAAATCTCATCATTTGCTGTAACCCATTATTGTGGTCCTCCCCATGATGATAAATTTCTCTTGGAAATTCCTCTCCACAGTAGTGATTCAAATTTCCTTTAAAATACTCCAATGGACAATGTAGTGACGAGAAAGCGCTCTTATCTTGAGACATTTTCAAATGCAAAACTAGTCATGTATGATGCTCTATCGCTAGCAAGTGAAATACTTTCTCAATCAGAAGATAGCCCAGGGTGTAGGTCATTTTCCGAACCACCCCTAAGTCATGCATATTTTAGTTTGATAAATTATATCTCTACCAATATTGTTGAATCCGATGAAGAAACAAGGAAACACCAACTCTGTTCAAAACATGTAGAAGAATATTCATTTAATGATAAAGAGGAAATACTGAAAATGAGGAAAAAACTGGAGAAAAGTGAGATACCAGTCATGTTTTGGCCTTTGGCTGACTCCCAGTATGACATTCCAAAAATGTTGATGGAAGATGAAGTCCATGATATTCTTCTCAACATATGGAAAACTATTTTTCAATTGAAAAAGATGGTATTATCTTATTATGAATATAAAAATCATCTTAATATAATAAAAGTGCTACAACGTCAAATTGATTTGGCATCTCTATCAGTCTCTTGTTATCCGAAGGCTGAAAAGCAGCAGAGAACCCTTCAACGTTCATGCCTTGGCGCACTAAGAAAATTGCGTCAGTTAATTGTCAATGCCCCATCTGGTGTTCATATTAGAGGATGGGGTGTTCACGGAGCACTACATTTCACAGTGCTTTCCAGTCAGCAAAGCCCGCCGAAAATGGTCTCATGCAATGTTATTTCCCATGGCCGGCCACAGTCAATGGGCTATGTTTGTAATCAAAAGCTTTCTCAAAAACATGCTTCAACTAGTTCCTCTCAAAATCAAGCATATAGAGAATAAGTTGTTGAATTTCTCCTACATCAAGCAGGTGAGAATATTGCACAAGCCTCTCGTATGGAGCAAACACATCATCAAATGACAGTAGTTTCGGAAATCATCCAACGGTCTGTTGAACCAGGTGATAATAATGGATATAGGTTAATGCATCCAGCTAATTTCTGAACTAATATTCGCTAGATCAAGTGATCTTTTAAGAAGATCTCAGACATAGCATGTCAAGAGCCACCCCAGCTTGTCAGACTGAGGACTCCTTTAACCCAACCCTCAGAAACAACAAATGAATTCAAGGAGTTGAGCGGAAACAGCAGGAACATCCCCAATTCACAAGACTGGGGACTCTTTAAAATCATCAATCCCCTCCTCAGAAAATGTCGTTCTATTCTCGATTGGGGAAGAAGCCCCAAGAGGAATGAATAACCAAATTATCAGGAGATTCCCTCCATGTTATAGCTCTTCGAGAAGTTCGTAAAGGATTGAATCAACAAAAGGAAATGTCTTATCAAAGACATGGAAGAAGTCAATATCACAGAAATGTTGATAGAAGGGATGCGATGCATTATGCATCAATCAATGTCATCAATGTCATTATTGCTAATACACCAGAGGAGGCTCACTCAGGGTACTCAGATGAAGAGCATCATGCTCAAGAAAATGTACGCACTGATAGAAATGAAGAAGGTGTGCGTACACGAAGTCAAAGGATTACTCAGAACCTAGGTAATCCACTTCCCTCTCTCCAAAAAGTATCCAACAAATGGAGGGTAAAGAATCATGTTACATATCCTTCCTCTGTAGAAGGTCAATCACTCTCATTAGAGCAAAGTATTGCACAACAGGAGGAATAAATGAAAGAATTGAGAAGGTTGAATGCAGAATTACCTCAGTGTAATGTTCTTCTTAATAATGTTGGAGTCCGACAGCCGAAGTAATTTGTTGCATCTACTGAGATGGATCAGGAATATCATCCTTTATCAGTACACCCTCATAGGTCCAATCCTACGAGTCAAGCGCAACAATGGTTGGCAGTGCTACCATCAGTTGCAGCACTAACCACCACATCTGTCCGAGCTCCATTCATTGCACCTACCCAAGAAAAAATTCAACCGGATGTTTCTCAAAAGTTAATAACTACAATTGAGTCATTAAAAGCTTGGTTAGAAACTATGGAAGGGAAACAGGCACAAGTTCAACCTAAAAATAAAGATTACCCTGAATGGGTAGATTATATTTCTCCTCCATCCAGTTTTGGAAACCCTGTTTTCCCTACATTCAATGGATCAGGCGAACCTAAACAACATTTGACACATTACGTGTCTTGTTGTGATCCTATGATGGGATCTCCAGAGCAGCAAGAAGCAGTGAAACTCAGATGCTTCGTGCGAACCTTGCAAGGACCAGCTTTTGTCTGGTATACAAGCTTGCAATCCCGGTCAATCATCAGATGGGGGGATCTTCGCAAAAAATTCCTTCTTCAGTTCATCTCAACTTTGCCAAAAATGACAGTTTTCGATCTTACAAATTGCAAGAAAATGGAGAATGAAATATTCTCTGATTTCATTGCTCGCTGGAAGGGAATAACATATTCCCAGAGTTTAGCACTCCCTCAGGAGGAGCTGTTGCCATTCTGTGTGGCAAATTTGCGTTACAAATTATGCACGCCATTGATCCCTGTGAAATACAAAGGAGGATTTCGAGACCTTACTTCAATCACTCAGCAGATTGAAGATTCCCTTATACAGGCTAAGGCTAAATCTCGTGTAATTCAATCAGCTCCAGTAAGGAGAATGGGTAAAGAGGAAACCGATATAGTTATGCTTAAACAAGCACCTTTACCTATTTCTACTTCAAAAACATCATCTTCTCGAAGGGATCCACCGTCTGAACGCCAAAAACAAAGGTCGTTTCATCCATTTGATCAAAGAGATCAATGACGAAAACAATTTGAGAATTTGAAGAGTAAAACATACTCTTTCCGAAATGAGAAAGTTCCTAGTTACTTCATTTCAGCTCTGGAAAATAATTTGGTTCAATTACCAGTGCCCAAGAGGCCAAACAAGGAAGGAGATGAAGACCGTCCCAATTATGGTCCCTTTCATCAAATGTTGGGGCATCCCATCCAGGAGTGTTTTGTCTTCAAATACCTCCTGCAAAAGATGGTCTACTTGGGACATGTCAAGTTGAAAGGTTCTTCGACTCAGGTATCATGTGTTACTGCTACAGTTCCAGAAGAGGAAGGTGAATGGCAAGATGTAAAAGGCATAAATGCACAGAAGTGTGATGATTGGATGGTCAGAAAGACAATCAATCGGACTCATGCCATTTTGCGAACACAATTAAAGAAACCAATTGTGTCTTCTTCCATGAATATTGCGGTAAAACCCTCTTCGTCAGAGGGAAAGTCCTCAAAGAAGTGGTTTGATTCAAAGAAGGAAAAAGAATCAGAAGAAGATGAGTATGTGTCAAAGCCTATATTTTCTTTGACTCTAGCAGACTTTATTTCATCTACTTCAAAGCCACAGGCACCTCCCCATCAAATGGCACAACCTAAACAAGCTAATCAGGCCGAGTCATTATCAGACGAAGAGTTAATTTTAGGTTCTGTTAATATGATTCAATTAACAGATCCGTATTCTAGTCGTAATTTCAATTTTGATGAGCCTGAATTCCCTATATCAAATAATGGAATCCGAGAAAGTTCTAGAGGTTCAGGATACAAGGGAATACGTGGATAATTCCGAAGCCACTACTCCAATTCTACCCCTGCTAGCACTATGTATGCAGTAGAAACTCGTGGTAGAGCCCTTTAGCGAGCTCAAAAAGAACAAGCAAGTTCTTCTGCCAATAGCCAACTCAGTCTTGGCACAGTTATTTTGGAAGACTGATTGATGGTTCCATCTTCTTTATCTCAGCAAGTAAATAGATCTAATTGGTTTAATCTTCCAAAACCAAGGATATTGCCAACTTCTATCCCAATACAAGATGCATCAGCTTCCAAAGCATCTTCTTCCAAGCTACCTACTAAACTACATATTACTATAGGGAAATGCAGACCTCTAGATCAAAATTATGATATATTGAAACACGTGGACCAAGTACCAGCCATGTTATCTATTTTGGATGCTTTGAATCTGTCAAAAGATCTTCGGGAAGCAATCATCGAAGCTTTGTTAAGTCCTTAGGAGTATGAAGCTGAAATTGCTGCAGCTGAAGTCTATCACATAGAGAATAATCCTGCAGAATTCCATGCAGTGATATCTTTTACTGATAAAGATGAAGATGATGTTGTGCATGGGCACATAAAACCTCTGTACTTATCTGGAAAAGTCAATCGTGTATATATCCGAAAAGTTTTCATTGACAATGGTTCAGGAGTCAACCTCATGCCCATTCGTACACTTCGTTGATTAGGCCACACAGAATCTGATTTATCTCCTTCTACCATGATGTTACAAGGATATGATAAAAATGAATAAGAACCATTGGGTGAAGTTACACTCAGAACTCAGTTTGGAGATCTTGTATCCAATTCAGATTTCATGATTGTTGATCAAGACTCAGCTTTCAACGTCTTGCTTGGAAGAACCTGGCTATATCAGCATGCGACTATCCCTTCATCATACCATCAATGTCTCAAATAATGTTTCAATGGTCATGTTGGAACATTGTATGGTGATAAGGACCCATTCAAGACATGTGAGTCTCAATACATTGAGGCATAATTTTATAACATGAAGGGAACATAGAAATCTAAAATAAAGGAAATTAGCAAAGTTAATGCTCCATATGGTTTGGGGAAGATTCCAATAAATCCATTTACACATGTGAGTACATATTATGTGTTACCTATCAGTCAAATTGACAAAATAGGCCCAAATCAAAATACTCTTATGGAAGGATCCATAATGTCAATTACGGAAATCGAGCCAGACAACATGGGAGTAATTGGTAACCTACCAAACAGTGATGAAAGCACAAGTGGTGACTTTTTCATTTCATCTGCTGAATTCCAACAGGTCTATACTTTGCCAATCAGGCCAGAAGAAGTTATAGCAACATCGGAGGTGAATAATGATGTCAATTCTCAATCCATCATCTCCTATTTATTTCCCAAAGAAGACCCTTTATCATCAATAGGCTCGGAAATGGAAGCTTCTTCTTCAAAATGTGCAAATTTTGACATCTCTTCTGATCATGAATATTTCGTTTTTTCATCTACTATGGAAGTAGAAATGGAAGAAATAGCACATGATGAAGAGGAAGAGGAAGATCTTAGAGATGCTCCTCCAGCATTTGAAGAGGGTATCTCTACCACTGTTTATGACCTCATAGAAATAAATCTGCGTACAGAGAATGATCCACGCCCCACATTAATTAGTGTGGCCATGACCATTAGAGAGAAAGAGATGTATATGTCCTTTCTAAAGTAAAATAAAGATATTTTTTCTTGGAACTATACAGAAATTCATGGGCTTGATCCTGATGTTCCTACTCATCATTTGGGTTTACCAAAAGAACATCGAGGATTTAAGCAAGCCGCGAGAAGAACACACCCATCTTATGCTTCCAAAATTGAAGCTGAAGTGGATAAACTGATCAAATCTATCTTCGTCGGAGAAGTTCAGTATCACAAGTGGTTGGCTAATATGGTCCCTGTAAAGAAGAAGAACGGACAAATTAGGGTTTGCATCGATTTCAGAGATCTTAATCGGTATTGTCCTAAAGATGATTTCCCAGTTCCGATTACAGAACTCTTAATTGATGCTAAGGATGGTTATGAAGTACTTTCCTTCATGGATGGATATTCCAGATATAATCAGATCCGAATGGCCCCAGAAGATGAGGAATCCACAGCCTTCAGAGCCCCTCAAGGTGTGTTTTGTTACCGGGTGATGCCCATTGGTTTATAGAATGCTGGTGCAACATATCAACACGCCATGCATCGTATCTTCAAACCGTTCTTAGGTAAGTTTGTTGAATTCTATGTAGAAGATTTGGTGGTTAAATCCAAACAACGTTCTAATCTCTTTGCTGATTTGGAAGTCATATTCCACAGGCTTCGACAACATAATTTGAAGATGAACCCCTTAAAATGATAATTTGGGGTATCCTCAGGAAACATTCTAAGCTTTTTTGTACGCTATCGTGGTATTGAAGTCGATCCTGAGAAGACCAAGTAAATCCTTGGTATGTCCCCTCCTCAGAATTTGAAAGAATTAAGAGGACTTCAAGGACAAATAACCTATATTTGGAATTTCATTGCCAATTTGGCATGCAAAAGTTTACCCTTTACCAAATTAAGGAAAAAAGGAGTCACTTACCAGTGGACTGAAGAATGTCAAGAAGCATTTGATGTTCTCAAGAAATACCTCTTGAGTCCACCAGTTCTCATGCCACCTGTTGAAGGAAGACCACTTACCCTCTATGTGACAACTCTAGAGTGATCATTGTGTGCCTTTCTTTCTCAAAAGAATGATGCTGGGAATGAAAATAGCCTCTACTATCTCAGTAGAACTATGCTTGAAAAAGAAACCCGGTATTCAAGTATTGAGAAGTGTTTCCTGACATTAATCTTTGCAGTTCAAAAACTGATACAATACCTGCAACATCACGTGGTCCAATTGGTATCTCGCAATAATCCGCTCAAATTCATCCTTAGTCGTCCAATGCTTACAGAAAGTCTAGCAAGCTGGGCAGTTATTTTGCAGCAGTTCGACATTCAGTATGTGTCTCAAAAGGAGATAATGTGCCAAGCTCGGGCTGATTTCCTGGCTGAAGATCCTTCAGTGGAAGACACATCTTCAGATATTGAACTCCCTGATGAGGAAGTTTTCTCTATTCAAGAGAGTCCTCAAACATGGGAAATGTATTTTGATGGTTCTTCCAGAAGTCCAACAAGGAAGAAAATGGAAAATCCTAAATTCAACAAAGTTGGTTTAGAAATTGTGCTCATTTCTCCAGATAATGCATTGTTACCATATTCCTTTTTATTTTGGGAAGGTGGTACCAATAATGAAGCTGAATACCAAGCTCTTATCACAGGCTAGGAGTTAGCACTTCAAGGAAAATTGAATCACTTAAAGGTGAAAGGTGATTTGGACCTGGTAATCAAACAAGTCAATGGGGATTATGCCATCAGAAAAGAAGAATTAATCCCTTTGTATGATTATGTCAGAGAGTTAATGGCGGAATTTCCTTCAGAACCGACATTTTCTTATGTCCCAAAATCACACAATGCTGAAGCTGATGCGCTTGCTAATATAGCCACAGCTCTAGCATATCCAAATCAGGACGAGACTACCATCAGTATTTCCCACCGTCGTGCAATTTCACCTTATGTTCAAACCAGAACATAGGAAATTAATGAAATTAGTCCCATTAAAGAACCGTATGGTCATACTACAGGATGTATGTCACCTAGCAGGGAATACCTTCAATATAGAACACTTCCACCTGATAGAGCTGAGAAAGAACAAATCTGGTGACGTGTGGTCAATTTTACTCTTTATGATAGCCCAAACCACCTAGAGAAAAATCTCTACAAACGTGGTTTTGATGAAGTTCTCTTCAGATGCATTGATGGTGAAGAGACAATGGTTGTCATGAAAGAAGTGCATGCAGGAGTCGGTGGTGGCCACCAGTTTGGACATAGATTGTCTGATCAAATTCGAAGGCTTGGATACTTTTGGCCTTCAATGATACAAGATTGTGTTAATTTCACAAAGAAGTGTCATTCATGCCAAGTAATGCCAACTACATTAATCAACCGCCATAGTTTCTTCATACAGCTAAATACTCGTGGCCATTTTCCACAAGGGGAATGGATGTGGTGGGACCTTACCCTTCAGCTACGGCCAAGCAGTTTAAGTACATTCTTACTGCTACTGATTTATTTTCCAAATAGGCAGAGGAAGTACCTCTTAATGAAGTCAGTTCTAAATGCATTGTTAGCTTCATCAAGTCTAACATCATTACTAGATTTGGTGTCCCTCATACCATATTGACGGACAACGACACCAACTTCTGTTCTTCTGATGTGAAGAAATTGAATCAAGAATAAAACATTAAATCCAACCATTCATCTCGGTATCATGCGGCGGCCAATGGCCAAATAGAAGCCTTTAACAAGACTCTTTCAAATATACTGCAAAAGATGGTGGATAAAGATAAGAGGTCATGGCCTGATAAACGCTTTCATGCTTTATGGTCTTATCGGACATCCACCCGCAATGCAACGCGGTTAACTCCATATTCGTTGGTATATGGAACGGAAGCAGTCTTGCCAATTGAAGTTCAATTTCCCTCACTCAGAGTAGCCATTTGTGATCAGTTATCTATAGATGAGAAATCCCAAAAGAGATTGAATGAATTGGAACGGTTTGATGAGAAAATATTGTGCACTTGCACCACCTGGATATCTATCAGAATCGAATAACACGAGCTTTTAACAAAAAAGTTCGTCTTCATTCATTCATTCAGGGAGAATTGGTATTAGTTCTCAGAACTCCAATGATACCAGGAAAGAAAACTCCCAAGATTGAGCCAAAATGAGAAGGACCTTATTCAATACATAGTGTCTACTCCAATGGAGCTTATTCATTAATATCGATGGATGTAGAACTCATTACTACTCCAACTAATGCCAGATTTTTTATGAAGTATTTTGTACAAACTACAAAGTATTGATAAAATGTCCCCGCAACATGAAACTAAACTATGCGGCACCGGTTCGTCCTTGTAATATGACGTTAAACTATACAGAAATGGTCCAGTATGACCATAAACTCCCCCTTTTGTCCAACATGATGTTAAACTATAATGTCCCCGCAACATGACACTAAACTGTGCGGCACCAGTTCGTCCTTGTTATATGACGTCAAACTATACAGCAATGGTCCAGTATGACCTTAAACTCCCCCTTTCTTCCAACATGACGTTAAACTGTAATGTCCCCGCAACATGACACTAAACTGTGCGGCACCAGTTCGTCCTTGTTATATGACGTTAAACTATATAGCAATGGTCCAGTATGACCTTAAAATCCCCCTTTCGTCCAACATGACGTTAAACTGTAACGTCCCCGCAACATGACACTAAACTGTGCGGCACCAGTTCTTCCTTGTTATATGATGTTAAACTATACAGCAATGGTCCAGTATGACATTAAACTCCCCCTTTCATCCAATATGACGTTAAACTGTAATGTCCCCGCAACATGACATTAAACTGTGCGGCACCAGTTCATCCTTGTTATATGACATTAAACTATACAGGAATGGTCCAGTATGACCTTAAACTCCCCCTTTCGTCCAACATGACGTTAAAATGTAATGTCCCCACAACATGACACTAAAATGTGCGGCACCAGTTCGTCCTTGGTATACGACGTTAAACTATACAGCAATGGTCCAGTATGACATTAAACTGCAACTTCATCCCACACGACGTTAAACTGTGAAAAAGTTCCCTAAAAGGGCCTGTATGACCTTAAACTACACCATGGTCCTATATGACATTAAACTGCACCATCCATGGTCCATTCATATGACCCTAAACTATTTGAAAGTCCCATACGTACAGAATGACATTAAACTACATAATCATCAAAGGTCTTTTATGACCTTAAACTATAATTATGTCTAGCATGACATTAAACTGCACCATCCATGGTCCATTTATATGACCCTAAACTATTCTCCCTTTCGTCCAACATGACACTAAATAGTTGAAAAAATCCCCAATGTGTCCAACATGATGTAAATGGTGTGTTATTTTGTTCTTACTGCATGACATTAAACTGTGCAGTCCCCCTTTTTGTCCAACATGACGTTAAACTATATTGTCCCCATCGTCCTAACTACATGACACTAAACTGTACAGAAAGTCCTTGATAAGTCCTACATGACATTAAACTGTATGTTTTCCCCGTTACATGACACTAAATTGTGCTGCACCAATAGTCCTAACTACAAGACTTTAAACTGCATAGTCCCTTTATATACCCTACATGACATTAATCTATGCATCGTTAAGGTTGTTGTTGCCTCTTGTTTCTCACACCGAGTATGAATCACGTGAGCATAGAGAAAACCACAACCATGACACTCTCTTTGGGCCGCTAACCATGTATATGTCCCAACATCATAATTTTTTAGGTCATTGACCCCAAAAATAATTTGATAATTAATTTATTCTTTAATTGAACTACGTGGATTTTGATCCTCGCCTTCTAGGCTGGGTACGTAGGCAACCTCCCAATGTTCAAGCCCAAAAAAAACAATCTCTTCACTTCTGTTCACCTTTATCTCATACGATGTTGATTTATGAAACCACCCTTAGAATCAATATCTTTACATTTGATTCACTTTCGTTCTTGTTATACGACGTTAAACTATACAACAGTTTTATCCGGTACGAAAATAAACTACAATACTCTTTGATTTCCTCATTTGAGAGGGAACCATTATTTACATTGATTTTTCAATCATGTTTCATTTCAATAGACTACGTGCATACATGGTAATGCCTAAACTTTTTATATCTGGTTAAACCATCATTGTACTAAAGTCCCCTTTTACCCTTCACATGTACGAACCAAATTTGTACAAAGGGTATTTCTAGAACTATGTGGGCTTGATTCCCATCGTTATGGGATACGTAGGAACGTTCGAGTATCCCTCGAATCCCGCCCCAAGTCTTTTGGGCCTAACCCCAAATTTCACTTTCAGTCCCTTGGCTGAAAAGTCCCCATGAAAACACACACTGTGTATTCATTATTATGGTCCAAACTCTATGACCCTAAACTAAGATCTCTCATACTTTCGTCCTGCAGGACGTTAAAATGCATCTCAATAACTATGTATGGTTTGATTCTCATTCTTATGAGATACGTAGTGAAGTCCAAAATTTCAATTCAGGACCTAGCCACAACATGATTATGGTTATCATTGACCTATGTATCTCTGTATACATTGGACGATACCCATATTTATGTGTTATAACCCTAACCTTTAATATTTTCAGATCTTCATAACCCTTTTCATGACTTTAGGTCACAAAAATGTCAAAATTCTGAGAATTTGTTTGTCTGACTATGCAGCACGTTCCCATAGGTGGCCTTTGTAACACCCGAGACTTTTATGTTATATAAATCATCAAAGGAATCTTTTTCTACACAACACTTGCTTGGCTTGCTTTACACGCAATCGCGACCTTCCTCGATAGCTTGCGTCGTACGCAATACCGAGTTTCACTAAACAACAATATGTTATTAAAACTAGCCGTTATGAATAGTAATAACCACTTTTTAAAATTTTATAAATTTTATTTTTCAAAATGGACTTCATTTTTAGACTTAGAATATCGAAATTAGCCTAGGGTGAAATTTTGGTATTTTTCTGAAAACTTTCAATTTTTGATGAATAGTGAAACCACTAAGTGGTAGGTTAAAAATCGAATTTTGCATAAAACATAATTTTACCGCTTCTGTGAATGGAATTTCAAAAATCCGAGAGACACGGTTAATATCAAGGACTAAAATGTGGTTCAATGAGATGAAAATAATTTTTTTGTGAATAGTAACTTTTTACTATTTTTTACCACGGTTAATAGTAAATAGGGTAACTAAGGGTAAATATGATATTAATATTACCCTAACACATGTACTAATTCTATTGGACAAGTGTAATTCGACCAAAAACAAACTTAGGAATAAAATATGACCATTTAGGCCCACTTGGATTAGATTAGGACATTTATTATTAATTTATTTAAAGAAGGGTTAAAATAGTTAAATTCAAAGTTTAATAAGTAAATCATTTTTAATATGGGGTTATACATAAGATAAATTCGATTGTAAATATTCATTAGAAAGCTAAAAATATTTCCACTAATTTTCTAGGTTACTATGATATATTATTGTTGATTTAATCAACTTGGTTCGAACATATAATTCTGTTATGACTTTCACAAAAATCATATATCAAATAGTGTCAAAATTGACACAAAATAGTTTTTAAATCAAATATTATATTTGTTATTTTATTCCTAAAAAATCTAAGGTTCGGCCAAATGACTTAGATAAGGATATATATATTAATAATAAACAATTTGGGGTTCTTTTGGCATGTTATAGTAAGTGTATTAACCATATAGTGAAAGAAAACAAAAAGACACGGTAAAAGTTAAATTAATTAACTTAGAGTTAAATCTAATTGAT
The DNA here is from genome assembly GCA_963277665.1 of Viscum album. Lineage (NCBI taxonomy): Eukaryota > Viridiplantae > Streptophyta > Magnoliopsida > Santalales > Viscaceae > Viscum > Viscum album. Next base: position 1,883,254,888 of record OY728163.1, read on the forward strand.
AAGGTTAAAATAATACCCTAAACTTTTCTAAATCCTATTGGTTGATAGTATTTCGACCCATCCCCACTTTAGCTTAGAAATAAGACCCTTTGGAACCATTATAAACCGATTTTATTTTGAGATATTCCTAAGGTGCCCCTCTCCTCCCTTATAAAAGGGCACCTCCTCCCCCTCCTCCTCACACCAATTTGAGCACTCAAGCTCGGCCAACCCCTGCCATTTTCTCCTCTCCACTTCCATAGAATAATCCTAGAGGTCCTGGTCTTCTCCAAAGACCAATCTTAGTTCCTTAAGTGGAGGATTCAAAGAAGCGTTCCAAAGAAGAGGTAATATCCATTACCGATCTTTTCAATTTATTTCTTCTTCAACTTCTTCTTCTTTAGTCGTTTCATGATAAAGTAATAACATCAGTATTACTTACATACTGATATGTTATTATAAATATGAAACAACCCTTATTCACCTTCTATCCATCCTACGGAAAAATGAAATCACCGCGCGTGCGTACGTACGGAATACCGTCTCCACGCCGTGGTGTAATCTATTTTCCACCACCACCTTACAAGGATGGGTATAATGGTGTAATGAGTAACTATTAATGATTATTATAAAGTAATATTGATACTGAAATAATATATATATACTCCAATACAGTTCCACGATCATAGGAACGATATCATCACTCGTGCGTACGTACGGAATACCGTCTCCACGATGTGATGCGACTCGTTCTACATGATCTTCATTTCATAATGATTATATAAATGAATTGAATGAATGAATATGGTATATACTACACTAATACCATTCTGGAAATGAATTATCTATAACCTAAAGATAAGAATAAGAATGTATTCGACAAAACACGCATAAGAACAAAAAGTTATAAAGACCCGAGTAACAAGTAACAATGAAATATTACTAACAAGAAGCTAATAATATGACCATATATGATCTCATATCAATATGTATGATTCTGGAATAAGTCAATAACATTATTTAAACCATTATACAGGAACTTCGGACACGTATAAAGCAAATCGGACCTAAGGTAAGGGAAATATCACAATCTCATTTTTATCCGAGATTGTTTATTCGTAAGTATTTACTGGGGTGTATTTTATCATCCACATCCATGTTCCCTCAATATGTAATATTGTTTCCATCCACTTGCAATGGTTTAAATCCAATTTTACCCTTTGATGAGTTTTTAGTAAAGAATATGAAAGGAATCTTTTGTCGTTTTTCCGTACGAGGTACTTTTTAACTTTTCCGACAAAAGTACGAAGAATGTTTTTTTAACTTATACGGCATGAATGGATTTTTAAAACATTACTTCAAAGAAGCTTCCTTTACAAGTTTTCAAGTTTATTTTTAATCAACTTCATTTATTTTAAAGTTGTATGACATGTTATGATAGGAAAAATGTTTTTGAAGAAGAAAGGATATTTTCCTCAAGAATGAAGTTCAAGTGTTTTATCAAAATTATTTTCCATCTAAGATAATAAAGGGTTATATTTTTATCCCTATTATTACATTGATTTGATCATGTTGTGATGGAAATATTTTTATGAATTCCTTTATCTTATATGAATTGATTTATGATGTCATGATGTTTCAAGAATCCCATTTTTGTTACTTGTGTTATGCGATGATGTATGTTTTATGACCATGTGGCACACATAAGAAAGGATTCATTATAAGATGGGTGGGACCTATATCTCCCTCCAATGCATTGGGTAATGATTTTATATCTCATGAGATAGACATGGCTGGAACGGAAGGTTATTTCGGTTCAGTGATACAGGACTGAAACGAGGAGTGAACTCGGTTCAGAAAGGGACTTTGTCCACTAAGATAGTCTTGGCAATGAGTCATGACTAACAAGAAATGATTTTCCATGATTATGTGTGCATGCCACAAAGTTTCAAGTTTTATGTTATGATTATGGGGATCTCATTTTCACTTCTATGATTTATTCCATGTTAAGATATTATGATCTCTTTTGCAGGTTTTGATTTTCAAAAAGATATGATATGATTTTTATTTCCTTTATTTGCCCTTGCTGAGCATTTGAGCTCACCCTTTTATGTTTTCTTTTCCCCAGGTCAGGAAGATGGATATTAAGAAGAATATGCTAAAAGGGACCCTAGATATGATGAAATAAATGGGAGACACTGTAGAAGATTTATGAACCAGTTGTTTATGTTTCCCAGTTTCTAAAGACACTATACCTATACGGTCCTTTGTGGTTTTGTCATATGTTGTAATAAGTGTGCTTTAAATTTTGAAGTATTAACAATGTATGTAAAGTATGGGTCGTTATAGTTGGTATTAGAGGAAAGGTATAGTCAACCTTTGGAAACTAGGATGTGAAATCCTTAGTAAGAACCCTAAGGATAAGTCTAAGCATAGAACACAATCTTAGAAATGGCCATGAATAACCTAGGATAAGACCATAAGCATGAATTGTTTTTTTGAATTATGTGGTTTCCTATTATAATTAGTGTTGCTCACACTATTCTTCTTGGTTTTAGTCAATGGCTGGAACCCGAAGGAACCGTGTTAATGCGGAATGCGATGGGCAATGCAATGATTGTCCCCCTGAGAAACCAAACGATATGGGAGCTGGAATGCAAAATCTTGTAGCCATGCTCACACAACTTTCTCAAGCTATGAATCATGCAGGATTTCCAAACGAACAAAGGAGGGAGCAACATTCTGTTGAATCCTTCATGAGGCATCGTCCACCATCTTTCAGCGGGTTTACTGATCCATTAGTTGCTGAACAATGGATTAGTACTACTGAAAAGATATTTTCAGTTCTTCAATGTTCTGAGCATGATAAAGTTATCCTAGCAGTGTATCATTTGGATGGAGATGCAGATCAATGGTGGAATCTTGTTAAGAATACGAGGCAAAGGGATGAAATTGAGTCTATGGAATGGGACGAGTTCAAGAACTTATTTTTCAATAAGTACTTCCCTCGTATTCTCCGAACAAAGATGGAGAAAGAGTTCCTTGAACTGAAGCAAAGGGATGATGAATCTGTTAGTACCTATGAAGCAAATTTTACAAGACTTGCAAGGTACGCTTCTGGTATTATTATCCAACCTGAGAGTAAGATCGATCGATTCTTTAGTGGCTTAAAACCAAGTCTTCGAAGGGCGTTAGCCATAAGGGACTTCAATAGCTACGAAGAAATCGTTCGATGTGCTCTCAAAGTCGAGATGGAGATTGGAGTAACCCATCAGTCACATGGGTTTGATAAGAAGAGGAAGATGGAATTCAAAGAAAAATCTAAAGAGCACACGGAAAAGAAGATGAACTTTCCCTTATGCTCAAAGTGTGGAAAGAAACATGGAGGGAGTTGTCTTAAAGGGACAAGTAAATGTTTTAAATGTGGAAAGTAAGGTCATCGGGCATTTGAATGCCGTGATAATGGGAAGAAGATGTCTAATGATGCAAACAAAGGAAGGGATACACAGAATGAACCTACTACACTTCAATGTTTCAAGTGCAAGGAGATGGGGCATTATGCCAATCAATGCCCAAATCCAAGGGTTGATGATGATGGTCGACGTCAACAAACTCATAAGGCTAAAGACAAAGGAAAGTCACATGCAATTTCTATCAGCGATGTGGAGTATGATAACGATGTGGTGAAAGGTACACTTACCATCCACTCTAAAGTAGAAAATGTTTTATTTGATTCTGGATCCACCCACTCTTTTATTTCTGAAAAATTTTCTAAGGGTATCACCGTATTACCTCAACAATTAGATGTTGAGTTAGCTGTGACAACACCTAATGGCACATCAATCGCATCAAAAGTTTATAATTCTTCTCCGATCGAAGTTTGTGGGAATGTGCTTCCTGCAAATCTTGTGATCCTTCCTTTAGTGGAATTTGATGTGATTCTTGGCATGGATTGGCTTTCTCTACATGGAGCTCATATCAATTGCCAAAGAAGGGAAGTCACATTTCATATTCCAGATCAACCTACGATCGTCTATCAATGCAAGGATGAACATAACCTTCCTGTGGAAATTTCTTCCATCTTATGGGTATTGATTCCACTAAATAAAGGTTATTTATCTCAAATAGTTGGTGAGAAACTCACGATTAAGAATATGCCCATTGTACGGGAGTTTGATGATGTCTTTCCGGAGGAATTACCGGGTCTTCCACCAAATCGTGAAGTTGAGTTTTCAATAGAACTCGTACCAGGTGCTTTGCCTATTTCAAAGACACCTTATAGAATGGCCCCAATTGAGTTGCAGGAATTGAAGAAGCAACTCCAAGAGAATCTTGATAAGGGATTCATACGCCCTAGTGCGTCACCTTGGGGAGCACCTATTTTATTTGTTAAGAAGAAAGATGGATCAATGAGACTCTGCATTGATTATCGAGAACTTAACAAGATCACTATCAAGAACAAATATCCTCTCCCACGCATTGATGACTTATTTGACCAACTACGCGGAGCTCAATACTTTTCCAAGATTGATCTTCGTTCAGGGTATCATCAATTAAGGGTCAAAAGGGAGGATATACCAAAGACGGCTTTCCGTATAAGGTATGGACACTATGAATTTATAGTGATGCCATTTGGTCTTACTAATGCCCCTGCTATCTTCATGGATCTAATGAATAGAGTCTTTAGAGACTATCTTGATCAATTTGTGGTAGTCTTTATAGACGATATTCTTGTCTATTCAAAGAGCAAGTAAGAGCATGAAGATCACTTGAGAATTATATTGAAGACCCTGAGAAAGGAGAAGCTTTATGCCAAATTTACCAAGTGTGAATTTTGGCTTCAAAAAGTTGCATTTTTGGGTCATATAATCTCAAAAGAGGGGATATCTGTGGATCCAGCAAAAACAGAGGTTATCGAAAGATGGTCAAGACCAACAACAGTAACTGAGATCCGAAGTTTTCTTGGTTTGGCTGGATATTATCGACGTTTTGTAAAAGATTTTTCACGATTATCTAATCCAATCACCAAGTTGACTCCGAAGGGAGTTAAGTTTGTCTGGACAGAGGAATGTGAAGAGAATTTCAAGGAGTTGAAAAGAAGGTTATCCAGTGCACCCGTGCTCACACTGCCTTGTAGTGGAGAATGGTTTGTGATCTACAGTGATGCATCCAAGAAGGTATTGGGGTGTGTTCTTATGCAAAATGATATGGTGATAGCTTATGCCTCACGACAGTTGAAAATCCATGAGCAAAATTACCCAACACATGATTTGGAGTTGGCTGCGGTAATCATTGCATTAAAGATTTGGAGGCATTACCTTTATGGTGAAAGGTGTGATATTTATACTGATCATAAAAGTTTAAAGTATATTTTCACACAAAAGGAGTTGAATATGCGTCAAAGAAGATGGTTGGAGCTGATTAAGGATTATGACTGCTCAATCCATTACCACCCTGGGAAAGCAAACAAGGTGGCAGATGCATTAAGTCAACAAGACCATGCTAGTTTATCCATGATGAGGATCACAAAAGATCCAATATTTATGGATTTACAAAGGATGGATCTTGGAATTATAATGGAAGGGGAAAAATATTATCTTTCTCAAATGAATGTTCAATCATCTATACATGTGAAGATTAAAGAGGCACAGAAAGAAGATGTCGAGTTACAAAAGAAGGTGAGAAATGTTCCTGAATTCAACCTTGATTGTGATGGGATAATAAAGTTCAGGAATCGGGTTTGTGTTCCTTCCATCCCCGAATTAAAGAAGGAGATGCTGGATGAGGCTCATAGTTCTTCATTCTCTATTCATCCTGGAAGCACGAAGATGTATAGGGACCTGAAAGAGTACTTCTGGTGGGATGGCATGAAAAGAGATGTTGCTGAATATGTCTCTCGATGCTTGGTTTGTCAACAAGTTAAAGCTGAGAGACAGAAGTCTAAGGGGATGTTACAACCATTACCCATACCCGAATGGAAATGGGAAAACATCACTATGGACTTTGTCACAGGACTTCCTAAAACATCCAAAGGCAATAATGATGTCTGGGTCATAGTTGACCGTCTTACAAAGTCTGCACACTTCATTGCTATTAGAGAGGATTTCTCTCTAGATCAGCTTGCCAGGATATATGTAAAGGAAGTGGTAAGATTGCATGGAGTACCACTTTCTATTATATCTGATCGAGATCCGAGATTTACCTCGAAATTCTGGCGAAGTCTTCAGCATACTCTGGATACAGAGTTGAGTTTCAGCACTGCTTATCATCCCCAGACAGACGGTCAGTCTGAGAGAACAATTCAAACCCTAGAAGATATGTTGAGAGCTTGCTCTATGGATTTCAAAGGAGGTTGGGATCAACACCTACCTTTGGTGGAATTTTCTTATAATAATAGCTTTCACTCCAGTATTCAGATGGCTCCTTATGAAGCTCTCTATGGAAAGAAATGCAGGACTCCAACTTGATGGGATGAAGTTGGGGAAAGAAAGCTATTAGGACCTGATCTCGTTGATGAAATGGCAGAAAAGGTTAGATCTATTCAACAACACATAAGAGCAGCTCAGAGTCGACAGAAAAGTTATGCCGACGACCGAAGAAAAGACCTAGAGTTTGAAGTGGGCGATAAAGTGTTCTTACGAATATCTCCCTGGAAGAGGGTTATGAGATTTGGAAAGAAGGGGAAGTTGAGCCCTAGATATATCGGTCCTTTTGAAATACTAGATCGTGTTGGGAAGGTAGCTTACCGATTGGCGCTTCCACCGAATCTCTCTCAAGTTCACGATGTGTTCCACGTATCTCTCCTGAGAAAGTACATACCAGATCCTCCACATGTACTCAGCTCAGAAGTTGTACCGCTGGAGCAAGATCTTTCTTATGAAGAACAGCCGATAGAGATTCTGGATCGTAGCGAAAAAGTCCTACGAAACAAGACCACTCGCTTGGTGAAAGTTTTATGGAGAAACCACCAACTTGAAGAAGCTACATGGGAGCTTGAGGATATGATGAGGGAGAAGTATCCTCATTTGTTTGTTGCAAAGTGACGAATTTTGAGGGCGAAATTCTTTTTAAGGGGGGTAGAATGTAACACCCGAGACTTTTATGTTATATAAATCATCAAAGGAATCTTTTTCTACACAACACTTGCTTGGCTTGCTTTACACGCAATCGCGACCTTCCTCGATAGCTTGCGTCGTACGCAATACCGAGTTTCACTAAACAACAATATGTTATTAAAACTAGCCGTTATGAATAGTAATAACCACTTTTTAAAATTTTATAAATTTTATTTTTCAAAATGGACTTCATTTTTGGACTTAGAATATCGAAATTAGCCTAGGGTGAAATTTTGGTATTTTTCTGAAAACTTTCAATTTTTGATGAATAGTGAAACCACTAAGTGGTAGGTTAAAAACCGAATTTTGAATAAAACATAATTTTACCGCTTCTGTGAATGGAATTTCAAAAATCCGAGAGACACGGTTAATATCATGGACTAAAATGTGGTTCAATGAGATGAAAATAATTTTTTGGTGAATAGTAACTTTTTACTATTTTTTACCACGGTTAATAGTAAATAGGGTAACTAAGGGTAAATATGATATTAATATTACCCTAACACATGTACTAATTCTATTGGACAAGTGTAATTCGACCAAAAACAAACTTAGGAATAAAATATGACCATTTAGGCCCACTTGGATTAGATTAGGACATTTATTATTAATTTATTTAAAGAAGGGTTAAAATAGTTAAAATCAAAGTTTAATAAGTAAATCATTTTTAATATGGGGTTATACATAAGATAAATTCGATTGTAAATATTCATTAGAAAGATAAAAATATTTCCTACATGATGGTATTTTATTTGTAATTTTTAGACATCATATAATTTAATTTATTTATGACAAAAAGATGATGCAGTAATTATCTTATTAATGAAATATTGACAAAATTGATAATATAAATACCAAAATAAATGTAATTTGAGACTTTTTATGAATTCCACTAATTTTCTAGGTTACTATGATATATTATTGTTGATTTAATCAACTTGGTTCGAACATATAATTCTGTTATGACTTTCACAAAAATCATATATCAAATAGTGTCAAAATTGACACAAAATAGTTTTTAAATCAAATATTATATTTGTTATTTTATTCCTAAAAAATCTAAGGTTCGGCCAAATGACTTAGATAAGGATATATATATTAATAATAAACAATTTGGGGTTCTTTTGGCATGTTATAGTAAGTGTATTAACCATATAGTGAAAGAAAACAAAAAGACACGGTAAAAGTTAAATTAATTAACTTAGAGTTAAATCTAATTGATAAGGTTAAAATAATACCCTAAACTTTTCTAAATCCTATTGGTTGATAGTATTTCGACCCATCCCCACTTTAGCTTCGAAATAAGACCCTTTGGAACCATTATAAACCGATTTTATTTTGAGATATTCCTAAGGTGCCCCTCTCCTCCCTTATAAAAGGGCACCTCCTCCCCCTCCTCCTCACACCAATTTGAGCACTCAAGCTCGGCCAACCCCTGCCATTTTCTCCTCTCCACTTCCATAGAATAATCCTAGAGGTCCTGGTCTTCTCCAAAGACCAATCTTAGTTCCTTAAGTGGAGGATTCAAAGAAGCGTTCCAAAGAAGAGGTAATATCCATTACCGATCTTTTCAATTTATTTCTTCTTCAACTTCTTCTTCTTTAGTCGTTTCATGATAAAGTAATAACATCAGTATTACTTACATACTGATATGTTATTATAAATATGAAACAACCCTTATTCACCTTCTATCCATCCTACGGAAAAATGAAATCACCGCGCGTGCGTACGTACGGAATACCGTCTCCACGCCGTGGTGTAATCTATTTTCCACCACCACCTTACAAGGATGGGTATAATGGTGTAATGAGTAACTATTAATGATTATTATAAAGTAATATTGATACTGAAATAATATATATATACTCCAATACAGTTCCACGATCATAGGAACGATATCATCACTCGTGCGTACGTACGGAATACCGTCTCCACGATGTGATGCGACTCGTTCTACATGATCTTCATTTCATAATGATTATATAAATGAATTGAATGAATGAATATGGTATATAATACACTAATACCATTCTGGAAATGAATTATCTATAACCTAAAGATAAGAATAAGAATTTATTCGACAAAACACGCATAAGAACAAAAAGTTATAAAGACCCGAGTAACAAGTAACAATGAAATATTACTAACAAGAAGCTAATAATATGACCATATATGATCTCATATCAATATGTATGATTCTGGAATAAGTCAATAACATTATTTAAACCATTATACAGGAACTTCGGACACGTATAAAGCAAATCGGACCTAAGGTAAGGGAAATATCACAATCTCATTTTTATCCGAGATTGTTTATTCGTAAGTATTTACTGGGGTGTATTTTATCATCCACATCCATGTTCCCTCAATATGTAATATTGTTTCCATCCACTTGCAATGGTTTAAATCCAATTTTACCCTTCGGTGAGTTTTTAGTAAAGAATATGAAAGGAATCTTTTGTCGTTTTTCCGTACGAGGTACTTTTTAACTTTTCTGACAAAAGTACGAAGAATGTTTTTTTTAACTTATACAGCATGAATGGATTTTTAAAACATTACTTCAAAGAAGCTTCCTTTACAAGTTTTAATGTTTATTTTTAATCAACTTCTTTTATTTTAATGTTGTATGACATGTTATGAAAGGAAAAATGTTTTTGAAGAAGAAAGGATATTTTACTCAAGAATGAAGTTCAAGTGTTTTATCAAAATTATTTTCCATCTAAGATAATAAAGGGTTATATTTTTATCCCTATTATTACATTGATTTGATCATGTTGTGATGGAATTATTTTTATGAATTCCTTTATCTTATATGAATTGATTTATGATGTCATGATGTTTCAAGAATCCCATTTTTGTTACTTGTGTTATGCGATGATGTATGTTTTATGACCATGTGGCACACATAAGAAAGGATTCATTATAAGATGGGTGGGACCTATATCTCCCTCCAATGCATTGGGTAATGATTTTATATCTCATGAGATAGACATGGCTGGAACGGAAGGTTATTTCGGTTCAGTGATACAGGACTGAAACGAGGAGTGAACTCGGTTCAGAAAGGGACTTTGTCCACTAAGATAGTCTTGGCAATGAGTCATGACTAACAAGAAATGATTTTCCATGATTATGTGTGCATGCCACAAAGTTTCAAGTTTTATGTTATGATTATGGGGATCTCATTTTCACTTCTATGATTTATTCCATGTTAAGATATTATGATCTCTTTTGCAGGTTTTGATTTTCAAAAAGATATGATATGATTTTTATTTCCTTTATTTGCCCTTGCTGAGCATTTGAGCTCACCCTTTTATGTTTTCTTTTCCCCAGGTCAGGAAGATGGATATTAAGTAGAATATGCTAAAAGGGACCCTAGATATGATGAAATAAATGGGAGACACTGTAGAAGATTTATGAACCAGTTGTTTATGTTTCCCAGTTTCTAAAGACACTATACCTATACGGTCCTTTGTGGTTTTTTCATATGTTGTAATAAGTGTGCTTTAAATTTTGAAGTATTAACAATGTATGTAAAGTATGGGTCGTTATAGCCTTGCATAAACAGTCCATATAACAGACTTGTCAGCCGAAGGATACAATTTATTTGACTATGCAGCCATTTCCCGTAGGTAGCCCTGTATAATTCAACACCCTAACGGGTTTGTCAGATAGTGGTAACTTCATTCTTAGAAATAATGCATCTTTTGTCCTTATTTTTCTTAAACGACAGTATGTAGGGATCCGCAAAAAATAGTCATCCTTAACATATTTGTCCCATATCCTTTTTCATGATCTAAAAGTATTCAAGTCTATGGTTTATTCTTCTTCCCTACATTTGGGTCAGACCTTCATAGGAGTGATATCTATTCAATTCTTCGATAGTCATGTTCAGAAATATCTTCTCCATATTCAAGTACCTCTTTCCATACAACAACCTCTATACTTTGGAAAATTTGAATCTCCATAAACATTCATTGGCTTTTAACACTAGGAAATTAAATTTCCGAGAGTTCTTTTTCCTGACTATGCAGCATGTGCCCATATGTGGCCTTTCATAAACAGTCCACATAACAGACATGTCAATCAAAAGATGCTATTTTTTTGACCATGCAGCCAATGCCCTTAGGTGGCCCTCCATAATTCAACCCCCTAACGGGTTTGTTAAATGATGGTAACTTCATTCTTGGAAACTATTTCTTCTAATGTCTTTTAGCTCTTTTTCATATCATTCCTCAGATTCAAATATTCTTAAGTCATAGCTTACATATTTTCCCTAATACTTGAGTTTGGTACTATGTTTTCAGATGAGTTGTCAAGGAATTGAGTCAATTCTAATCCATTTCGGTCAAAGCTATTTCGACCTTAAACATTAGCCTTTGTATGTCCGACATGCATGACTTTAAACTGCCAGATTTCTTGTTTTTATTTTCACCTCAGAGTCAAATCCTCCTTTCTATCCGGATCCAACTCTAAGGGGGGACTTTTGTTGACGCTCCTTTCCGTCATAGAGTCTAACGACTGAAAAAAGGGAAATACCTTAGTCCAAAGTGATTCATACTTTGAAGAAACATCAAAAATCGAAAAAGGGATGAACAAGGAGAACATTGCCCATAGGTTGCGCAAGTTTCCTCATGGTCGCGCAAGTACACTTGCGCGCTGCCTAGTGGTCGTGCAAGTCTACTTGTGCGACACCTTATGGTCGTGAATGTAACTTGCACGACCTATGTGATAACCGCTCGGTAACTGCTCGGGGTCTTCTTCTGCCTATAAATAGACCCCGTGGGCCCCCCATACGAAGAGGATTTTTTTTTTCAGAAACTCGGATCTTAGCTCCCGACGCCCAAGTATTTTCTCAAAGCTTTCGGAACACTTCTAAGGTAATTTATTACCTAGAACAGAATATCTAATGAGAGGGATATAGGCCTAAGTGTTGAAACTCATCAATACATGCGGGCCTGAGTGGCCAGCCCTTAAGGGAAGTGGCCACACTTTCGCGCCACCTTACTTTTTCAATAGAACTTGCGCGTCCCTTTTCTGGAAGAATCTTAAGGGGATTCTAAATGCCGTAATGAAGAGTCGCTGGAATATTACAATGCTGGTTGAACACTGCGCCAGTACCCTATACATGTCGCGCAGGTATACCTGCACGACCAATACTTGCGCGCCCACGCAGTACCTGTAAGCCTTCCACGACTTGCGCGCCCCTGCCTTTTTTGAGTGCCCTTCTTGCACATTTTACCCCTCTTAAGCCATTACCCCTTTCCTATTCAAGATTCAATCTTCAAAACACACTTCAAATCCATTTATGGCATGATTTATTGATTTGACTTCCTTATTTGAATGTAATTCAGAGTAATATCTATCAAAACCTAGTGATTTACATATCATTATGTCACTAAAGATTGAGAGTTCATTCATTAAACCTCATCCTTTAAATCCTTAACCTGGGTCTCCTTTTCAGGAATAATCCACAGTCCTATGTCCTCCAAACTTGGGCATCCTCCCCAGGAGTAAGCCCCAAATTCTTAAAGTTCCCAAATCTGGGCATCCTCCTCAGGAGTAAGCCCCAAACCTTAATCCTTAACCTGGGATTCCTTTTCAGGAATAAGTCCCAGTCATAATTTTGGGCTTCCTTTTTAGGAGTAAGCCCCAATTCCCCTAACCTGGGCTTCCTCTTCAGGAATAAGTCCCAGTCATAAACTTGGGATTCCTTTTCAGGAGTAAGCCCCAAGTCCCTTAATTTCTCTTAACCAGTCCTAATTTACTTTTGATATGGGATTCCTTCTCAGGAGTAAAACCCAATTATCAATCCTCTCCTAATCTAGGCTTCCTTTTCAGGAATAAGTCCCAAATTAGAGTATTCAAATCTCCATGAAGCACATATACCTTTATGGACCCTGTTCCTGGATTTTCTCCCTAAAGTAAATGCTAATCTTCATTTATCTGGGAAGTCATACATACATAAGCCCCAAACCATTTCTTATGATTACATATTTCATGGCCCAATTGTCTATTTTATTACCAATACCTTTGGTTCCTCACACCGAGCATGACTCACGTGAGCTTAGAGAGTAAAAGTAATTATGACATCCTTCTTTGAGCCATCAATCATAAACATCATACTCCCTTACTCGAACTACGTGGGTTCTGATTCCTTTTCCAAAACAAAGGAAATGTAGGTACCCCATCTACGGGTTCGATCCCAAATCTGAAATAATCCATGTCCTTCTGAATGACAATAAACTTCACGTTCCCCACTGAGTGGCTTTAAAACCATCTTGGTCATCATAATGACCAAGATACTTTTATATAAATGTTTTGAAGGATACCATTGAACAAGAATCTCTAAATAGATACAGATGATTTTCTATTGATGAAGAACCTCGAATACATATAAAAGTTTCTCTAAATTTCTTACATATTTAATCATTGATTGTCAAAACTGAAGGAAAACCTCATTTTGTACTTGGTAATGTAATAAGGATTCACGAACATAACTTACATCTATAAAGAGAGTCCCGGAATAGACAATAATTCCCCTCAAAAAGGTGTGATGAGTCCGACCGCCCATCCTCTGGACTAATGCAAATTCGTAAACCTCATCAGTCCATAAGCTAATGAGTGCATACGTTTTGAAAGTAGGTATAAATGGATGTGGAATCATTGGATGTTTCCGGTTCTACGAAAAAACCCATTAGAAACCGATCAGAACATTTGAATCTCCCATCCAGGAGGTCATCCCCGAATTCCGAGGGAAACAATCACCATCATATATATTATTGAAGGTTCCTTTTGATTTACGGTATCTTCCACCATGTTTACCTTCCTAAGGTGGTAGTGTTTTAAGCAATTATAGTCATAAATAAACCTTAATGACATTTAATGGAGTATATTCAACTGTTTATGAGTAAATATGTACATTAAAATTGTATTATTGGAATATATTTCAAAGGTTTCTCCAATAAGATAATTCATATAAATATTAGATAAAAAATACCTCTCTTAACTCAAAATATAGATTTATGTAATTTATCACAATAAAAATTAATTTTTGGGAGGCATATTTTGTCATTATATCATTCTCCATTTGGAATAATCTCAATCCCTACATTGTTACATAAATAAAGATAACAAACCCTTTCCCACTCTCGGGTATTCTATGAATTTTTTGGTAGGATAACATTCTCTTTAATTCGGTGAAATTTTCTTCGTATCCAACTACCAAATTAAATTGGGATCAATTATTTCTTAACATGGTGAGTGGATTATAATTATCTTGTAAATTTATCATAAAGAATAAATAATGTCTAAAATAAACTAGAAAATAGTGTATCTCATTCATTGTGGTAATTTATTGATACAATTCAATGACATCTCTCATTAATGTATCAATAGATTCTCCATCACTAGAAAATATATTACCCATGAGATAAAACTCTATATAGAAAAAATTTACACATGGTTCATTTTTTATAAAAATTATCTTTATTAGGTTCTTCCAATGAATAAGCAAGTGATCATCATGATATTGTTTTAACATTTAATATATAATAACATCCACTAAAAAATACCCAAAACCAATCATGTTATTCATCAAATTATCTATTCATTAAATCCATGAAGATAGTTGTTCATTGGTAAGAAAAAATGGTGTCCCTATAAATTGATAGTGTTCCTACATCATACATAAGGATCTATTTGTTATGTCTTCTGTTTTTATACTCAGTATATAGTATCCAGATCAATATTCAATTTTTCATTGTGATATTTGAAAAATTTATTTCTCAAATAATCAATATGAGTAATTGGTCACTTTTTCTTACTTTCGATCTTGTTATGTTCTCGGTTATCAATGCAAATTCACATTAACCCATCATTATTATGAATAAAATGATTTTGTATACCCCATGGGGATTCACTTGGATGAATCAATGCCAAACCAATATTCTGCTAGAGTATCATCTTTAATTAGTACAAATAAATTTGGGATATTCTATAAGAAGAATTTGACGTAGGAATATCACCAAGTATAATACTAGGAAACTCATTGATATTAAATAAAAAACATCACATAAAATGTTCAAATCATTGATTCCTAGTTTCTCCCTAACAATATTAAAAAACACACAACTTGAATATGAATCAAGACCCATATAAAGAATTATATTTCCATATGAGGTTCATATTTATCATTGTATTCATAAATGATCATCAGTTGTTCTAGAATATAAATTGTCAATTTACTTCCCAAGTAATTGATTTTGGATTTATGTAAATAAGACCAATCTATTCCAAAAATAACATTAAATTCTAAAAAAGGGATAATAATGATATTTTTTAAAAAAATACCTATAGACATGAATCAGAGAATATTATGAGACGTGGGATATGATCATATTAAAATTAGATGATCTCATAAAAAATTAGTCATTTAATCAAAGTCATGGGTTTTTGGTACCCTTAGCACTACATTCTGATACAATATAGTTATTGGATCCCTAAGAAAAAGAAACATTAGGTGATCTCAAGTGGATGATAGGTGTATATTTCCATACATCATTCTCGTATCCTACTTCAGCAATCATTGCATCCTAATATTACAATTTTATCATAGGGATTAAGAGTTTTTTAAAACCAATCACTATAAAAAAACCTTTAGAAACGTTTTCTAGTTGGTGTAATTTCAATAATTATTTCACTTGAAGCACTAGAGCATGGGTGGGGAAAACTATGTTTCATTCTCTCCATAATTAGGTAACTTCATCATACCATCAAATTGGAATTCAATTTCCCAATAATCCTCCTTTGATAAATTAATAATATACAATTCACATTATAATAATTTCCTTTTTTTTCTTCTACACATTAAGCATCAAGAAAACCTCATCAACTTCTCTCCGTTGTTTTTAGTATTATAATATCCTTTGAACTGCGTATTAATTTTCTTATCAAAATGTTGATATTGATTGGTAAATCCACTATCTATATCAACCATTATACCAAATTTAAGGATTTCATCATAGCTACTAATGTCACATATGAAAAATTCCATTTATAAACTTAGGTTTAACCATCTAAAGAATCAAAAAATATTACTTTCAGGTTGGATGAAATATCAAAAACATACCTTGTAACCACTTTATAATATTCCTTATATAAAATAATATATTAAAAATCATTCCTCCTTATCTCATTAAGTTAATTCTCTACTTTATTTTGAATAATTAGAGAAAATACATGTTCAAAAATAATATATCAAACTAATCCCATTCTATGGGGTCACATTTATATTATTTTCATATATTCATGATAAGTGTCTATCATTTATATTATTACCCTTATATTTGATCGACATCAAAAAAAAACATTTCATGTAACTATCACTACAGAATAGAAAATATTTTTTAGATGTACTGATCAATTTCATAGTAATTAGTGAATTATTAAACCCACTAAAAATAGAGGATGATTTCTTATAAAGGACTAAAAGGAAAAATGTTCCATCATTTTATCATTTGAAAACTCATCATGATTTAAGAAATAAGAAATATCCATAATCATAGAAATGGGAATTTCCATTCTATATCTAATGACATTAGGGAAATGAGGAGGAAATCATTTTTTTTAAATCATACATTAATGTGATTCCTTCAGGTTACATCCATTGACTAAAATAAAAAATTATATTGATTGATTTACAATGAACATTTTTGGTAACCGTATAATATCACTCTTTTATAAATATTAAGATGTTATACTATTTAAATTAATTTCCCCTGGGTTATCAATATTGTTTTCCAATCAAAATAAATAATGATTTACTAAAACCTATTCTAATACCAACAATTGAGATAAATATTTTTACATACATTGATATTATATCATAGTAGAAAAATATTTATTACAATACATTATGATCCATTCCATAAGTGAAAATTTTATTTTCATTGTAGACTAGGTTTATAAAATTCTTATTTAGGAATTCTCTTAAACATCTCTCATAAGTATATCCTCCAATAGAACACTTCTACACATACCACAATTTTAATACTATCTTCATGTCATGTGGAATGGAAACTTGATAAATCTGGTTCTTAGATGAATTAAATTGATATAAATGGGAAATATCACTGATCACGAAAAAAATAACATGAGTATACAGTTATAAGAATCTGAGTTCCAAATTTGAAAATTATACACACCATTTCTTTGATTAAAATCATCATTCCTGACATAAATCATATTATTTTTTATGACACGAATCAAAAAGGAATCCAAAAACATGATCCATTACATAATAACAATGAAATTATAAAAAATATTTTGGTGTACACATAAGCATATAAAGTCATTTAATTAGACAATGATCATCTCCAACACTATTATTGAGGTTTTAGTTCACTCAATATTCCATTATTACATTGTTCATGGTGCACTAAAAAACACACAGAGTCAAAAGAGTCTGTTACTAAAAGGAGCTCACTATACAATATGGTCTGTATTATCTCATTAAATTTATAAATTTACAAAATGAATTTGAAATCTATATATTAATTACCTCAAATTAAATAATGATAAGCATATATATGTGTGCCAAATGATCATAAATCATTCATCATATATCATATCCTATTGAATTTAAATGAGTTTCATAAATATTTCAATGTTTTATTATTTTGAAAAATAATGGAAAATAAATGGGTTACAGAAAGGTTTCATCGATTTATTATCATGAACCATCCATGTTACCCTGGTGACCCTATAACAATGTTGGCCCTATGATGGCCTAAAAAGAATTCATGTTCCACAAGATTTGCAGACAAGAACCTAATATCATAAAAAATATAAGTTGAATTTCATTTACTAATAATGATGTTGGTTAAATATAACAAATCATTATACATACAAACGAAAATATACTGGGAGAAGTGTACCAGATTTCGAAATGGTATTAAAACCAACATTACTATATAAATGTACTTATAAAATAAGAAGATAAACATCCCATGTACCAATATACAAAGATCTCCAAATCCATGGATCAATTACTAGAACCACCTCTATATGGTGGTCTACCCCTTCTTGAACGTCGATAAAGATAATCTAAAAACGTCCATAGGAACATGTACATTGTGAGATAAAATCCATGTAGGGTCTCAACATGGAATCTGTAACAATATTCCAATATGAAATTAACCAAATATGTTAATTATATTTTAAAATTAATCGTTTTTTCATACAACGATAATTTTAGAAAAAATCATTTTATACCAATAAAAAATATGAAAATACATGAACAATTCATGATTCACATTTCAAATGATGGAAATACTTTCAAAAATGCATCTTTAGGCAATTTTTATAAATAAAAACATTTATATTGAAAAGTATCCATAAATTCACAATGCATGGAAAAAAAATTTACAACAACATAATACAATTATATCTCTTATATAAACAATTGAAAAAATGGCCATCTACCAAGATGTATGATTGGTCCAGTTTAGGGGATCCTCGCACACTCATGATATAAATTGCAATGTGTACACACATCCCTTGGAAATGGGATGAGAGATCTAATATATTCCATATATTGTAATAATTATGTTCTAACCAATGTTTTTTTTTAAAACAACAATACATTAAAAAGAGAATTAAAAAAATTGTGATTGTCCAAAAAACTCACTAATTACTGATGATTAAATGTTCTAGGGTACAATTAAATGATAATAAATTAATTTTATGCAACCTAAAAATACAATTAAATATAATTTCATTATTTCAAAATAAAATTTCTATTTAGAAACCAAAACCTATTTTAATAAAAAGTAAGCATTTTTACCAAGATAAAACCACAAGGTTTTTATAAAACTAATTTCAAGATATTTTCCACAAATAAGAATTTGAAATCATTTCACAATGATATTTAATAAATCACATTAACAATTAAATACAATAATATAATTCCTATCAATATTCATCACTTTCACAAACCCAAAATTCAATGTATTTGGAGGTTTTCAAAACTATTCCCCCAAATATATTCAATAATTTAAATTTGATTCTTTAAATTCCACCAATTCCAATAAACACTCCCCAATTCAATGGATTTGGGTTTTTTCAAATATCATGTGAAAAAACCAATTTTCTGAACCCCAATTCAACATAATAGGAATTTTCCAACATAATATTTCAAATACATTTGATAAAAATATATCCATTGAATTTATTTTAAAAAATTAGAATTAAAAAAAATAAAATTAGGGTTAACATAAATTGGGTGTCCTAACAAAAATACAAACGTTAGGATCAATGGATCCCGTAATCCCTAACCATAACAGATATTTTCCATGTGGAATGATTAGTCCAAAAAGTGTAATCAACCCTTTGTTTATGATCCCAAAATAGAGGGTATGAGATCCATAAATCAACATGGGGATCCAGGAAACCCTAGGGACAATAAGATCGATCACTTGAAATAGAGATTGGGGTGAGGGAATTAGTTGGGGTAAGATTGAAGGGAAATACTAAGGCTTCAAATCGCTTTCAGGAGGGATCTGAGGGGCCAAGAACAGCTCGAGAGTTCATCTATTGAAGAATAAATTAGAGGCTTTCATGATTGGTCTATTTGAAACATATAGGGGAGTTTGGGATTTGAAATTTGGATATCTGTTTTAATGATATCCCTTTCATTGTTATCTAGGAAGACTAAACTATTCGAAAAACCATGCCGGATAACCTTGTCCATGTATTAAATGAGTTGCGCAGTTTCCCCTAAGACGGTGCATGGGTGACTAACTGTGTCCAACCATGAAAAAACCAACTACCTTGAGTTTATGATTTTCTATGAGGGTATGCAAAGATCAGGTTTACTGTGTGCCAACTGTACAGCACCCCAAAATTTTCAAATCTCTTTAAATTATAACCAAATACAACCCAAGAAAAACCTAAATAAGACGTTGTTGAAATGGAGTTTAAGAATAAATAAAAAATAATAATCATGATGTTACAAACTCCCCACCATAGAAACATTCTATCCCTAGAAATTATACTCAGAAGATCCAATTCCAAAAAGATGAGTTCATTGATCTCTCATCATCACCTCCCTCTCACATGTCTCATGAATATAAAATATATTATTCCATAGAAATCAAACAAAAGCATTCATCCTCCATTTAAGTAATGTGATTTTATATTGAACTAAATATTTTATTTATTCTCTTTAACCAGGCGTGCTATAACTAATGAAATTTCACAAATCTCCAACCAACATAATTAAGATATGCAAGGATTGCTATATAAGGAATCAAAAGGCACCATTTACATCATGGAATTGTAACTATGTTTATAATAAAACTCAACCATCCCCAAATGGTTATCCCAATCCCCACCAAAGATGAGAACACAAGAGTGTATAAAATACTCAAGAATCTGTATTTCTCTTTCAATCAATCCATCTAACTGTGGGTGATATGTCATACACAAAAAGATGTGGGATCCTAGTGCATGTTAAAGGGACCACCAATAAAAATAAGTGATCCAAGGATCCCTATTAGAGACTATATTAGATGAGCCTCCATTCAACCAAACAATCTATTTCAAAATGAGACGTCCCAACTCTTCAACATTGGATGTATCATGAATGGGTATAAGGAGACACAATTTTTTCAACTGATCTATCCCAACCCATATAGAACTCTACATTCTATAGGAATTTGTAAACCCAACCAAAAATTCCATAGATATCTCATCACATATCCAAGTAGGTAGTATAATTGGCTGATGAGAACCTGGTGGTTTCTAATTCTCAAAATAAAAATGTTGGCACATATAATAATGAAAGAAAAAATAAAAAATGACTCATCTCATACCGGGACTCCAGTTCATTCACCTCATTTCATTTAACATATTCATGTTTTGTAGGTGAACATACCATTTGGAGTTATAGAAATCCCATGTCACGTCATTTCTTACCACTAACAAAAAATAAAACGATTCTAATATTTTCCCTCTTTGGAAAATGAACACTCATCAATGGTCTCTCCACTATAAAGAGACTCTATAGTGATGTAGAACACATCATCATGTGGTTGTTTTAGAATAATCATTATGATGAGAGAGAATTTCAACTAAACAATGGCCAACTGAATCCTAATCTAATAATTACGATACTTCAATATGAAAATATTTATTGAGATCCACCAAGATCCACTCTTTTGAAGATTATTTCAGTATTGGGATTGAAATATTCAAGCTCAATAAATCTAAGATGAAATTGACTTTCCCCATGGTATAAGAAATGTCAATGTAAAAAGATTACAAGCATTGAAACCAATACATTTGTCGGAGATTAAATGTTTTTTGAGAGAATATATAACTCATTATCTTATGGTTAGAAAACACATTAAACCTTTCTCTATAATGGTAATTCCACCAACTCTAAAGCATCTTCATCACAATTGTGAGTTAAAGGTCATGGATCAGATAATTTTTCTTATGTGTCCAAATATGGTGAGATATGTAGGAAAATACATGATAACATTTCTTAAGGACACAACCCAAACCTGAACTCGAAGCATCATAAAAGAACATATATAACCCTACCCAGTCACTAGGAGAGTCGACACTAGAATAGTATCCAAAATTCATTTCAGTTCAACAAAAGAACTCTGAAAATTTCCATCCCAAGTAAAATTAAATCCATTATATGTAAGAAATTTATCAGAGAATCCAACATTGATATGACCTTAATGGACTATCGAAATACTCAACTAGAACCAAGAACATCTAGATCCTGAAAACATTTATTAGTTGTTCCCATGTCAAAATAGGCCACACCTTCCTAGGATCAACTCAAATCCCACGTTATGACACTATTTTTACTAATAATTTCAGTCACCGAATCTAGATGTTACACTTAAAAAGCATGTAATATTGTTGGTGACTTATTAGAAAACACAAAACTATTATCATATGATGCACATGATCCTACTCAAACATTGTGAAATAAGGATTTCACCCCAAAATACAAACATCAAAGTATCTAGATACACAATGAATATAATTTTCAATAAATCCATATGAAATGTAAGATATTTTGATGAAAAATGTAATTATTGGGAGCACATAATGGACATACCTTCTCGAGAAAGTTATTCTATGAATTTTAGATTCATTGATCTATAACTTATGATAAGAAGATTGAAGGTCAATATTTGAGAACCACTTTTCCAATTTCAACAAAACCAAGAGATAATCAATCCATGGAAATGGATACATGTTCATTAAAATTAGTCAATTTATCTTTCAGAAATAAAAACATTGTTTACATTAACCACCATCTTTCATAACAAATAGGACCGACACCTCCCAAAAAGTCACACTTGAGAGTTCAAAGAATTTTTTGAGAAGATCATCCAACTGAGTATTCAATCCTTTTGGTTAAGCTGGTTCCATGTTCTATAATGGACTATAATTTTTTTTGTATAAGGAAAAATATTAGTAGTTAAATCTACCTCCATTATAGATTGAAAATAAGTGAATTTAGAAGGAAACACATCAAAAACTCAAAGAAATTGTAATGATACCATCACTCAAATATTCCCACAAGTGATCAAAATCAAAGTAGATATTATTATTCCCACTCCAGATAAGAGGGATCATATATACTCATCCTTGGATCATGTTCTCCTTGAAATACATGGAACACACCACTAGGTGTAGTAAACGAGACCCGTCAAAGATAAAAATCAACTTTGGAATTATTTGAAATGACCAAATCCATACCAAATATGATGTCCATAAGTTTCATGTTTAGAACCAAAAAAACTCAAATGAAACTCGATATAGGATAGAGAGGATAAAAAAGTGGTAATACAGGGAACCTACTCTCTCATAATTCCAAATGGTGTAGTTATATCTATGACATAAGATAAAATCTTGGTAGAAAGATTTATCATATTAATAATATAGTTTTAAATAAATGAATGAGATTCACTAGTATGAAATAAAGAAGTCATAATGAAGAATCTATTGTTGAGGTTTCTCTCATAGTCATTGGATCTATGTCTACATCCACTGGGGAAACATACACTATGTGAAGAATCTCCATTTTATATTTGTGTGGTTAGAACCCTTTTATATTTGAGGCATCTAATTTCCCGACAGTTTTCGGAGGATATGATGATCCTTTTACACTATGAGAAGTGGAATGCACATTTCATAATTATTTTATTGACCTATGAATACACAATAACCTATGAACTTGGGTTCCTCAGTGAATACATCATTGAATTTCACGGATTTCTATGTTTTTATCAAATCAATGGGCCTTTTTTGGCCCTGTAAGAGGTTTAGAATGACCCTTCTTCTGAGAACATCGATGAGAATCATCACACTTATTATTATTTTTGATTGAATCCATAATTCCTATAGGGGATTAAGAATCTCATGATAACCCTAACTTTATAGCCATATATATATTTAACCATTAGTGCTCTATCTAACACATTTGGATAAGAAGGTAGCTTTAGTACGAAAACGTGAGAAAAAATATACTTGATAAGCCCCAACCAAACCCTTAGAGAATTTTTTTCTCATTTGATACAATATAATTCGAATAATACATAAGCATAGAAAGATAGTTTTCAGACTATTTCATTATCCTCCCAACTAGTTTAAGTTGGAAATATTTATAGATTTGGCCAACAACATCGACTACGGATAGGACTAGTTAATGAAAAATACATTGAATTCATTCCACTCTAGGCCTTCATGATTCTTCATCTCTACCATAGTGTCATGGAATCTCATAATAAATCCTCAAATAATGAAGGTGGTAGACTTCACCTTTATTTCTTCACATGTCTCAATGATTCCAACAAAGAGTTATATCCTTCCTAAACAATCTGAAGCCTCTTCAGGATCATTTTAACATTCTAACAGAGTTATCTTATGGAGATTTATTTCATGAGAACAATCACAAATAACATCCCTTTATGGTTCTACAACTGGATCCTGAACCAGAACGAGTGGTGATTCCTGCCCTAGATCATGAACAGTATAAACAATCACCTCAACCCAATCTAGATTCACTAGAGGATTGTCTCACTAAGGTTCATTAGAAGCTTCCTCATAGATCTGATTCAAAGTTCTTCTCAGAGAAATAATGCTACACAATATATACAGACAAAAAAATACATAATATGAACACTTAGATATTGTAATGATGAAAATAAATCCCAACAGATAGAAAATCAATATTTGGTTTTTGATCATGTCCAAATAAAAAGTAGGGAAAAGACTTGAACTAATCCTCTAGGCTTCCTTCCAAACCCACCCCTGGAAACATATTGTTTGTTACAATGAGATATTTCCAAAAATCAAAGCATCTCAAAACTCTTCATTGGGTATCTTCCACTGAAGTGATTCATCCTATTTGGAAATCTCACAACAACATTGTGCATTGAAGGGAGAAATACCATGAAGCCTTAGCGCTGGAAGATATTGCAGCAGAAATCAGAATGTCTAGTGAGCAGCTCAGTGACCATTTCTGAAATTCTGTGAGGGAACTCATGATTCTATGAAGATTGAATGTTGCATGGTATTTCCCAAATACAAGGGGAATAATAGAGGTTTCTTGGTCCCCTCCATTTAAGGTATGGATCAAATGCAATATGGATGGAGCCTCAATGGAGAATTCAGGACTGTCAAGTTTTTGGATTATTTTCAGGGAATCTCAGGGGGACATCGTGGTGTGTTATTATGGCCCCTGTGGACAGGCCACTGCATTGCAAGCTGAAATTATGGCTCTAATTAGAGTGGTTGATATGGTCCATCAAAATCATTGGAACAATATTTGGTTCAAGTGTGATTCAACAGTGCTTGTTCAACTGATTTGGACGAATCAACATCATCTCTCATGGAAATTAACCGGTAAAGGGGTCAAATGACTGGAAAAACATGCCAATATAAACTACTTTGTCCCACAAACGTTTAGATAAGGGAACAATCCTGCGGATTTCCTTGCAAATAAGGGTATATTGGATGAATAATGCATGAAACTTCCCACGATGCCACATGAATTGAGGTATTTTTTGATTCACGATAAATGTAAAATAACCACCTTTCAAACTGTGTAACATCTTGATTTTTCAATTTTAGATCCAATTCACTCATCGTTCTCAAAAAATAGATATTAAGAATAATCCTAGAATATTCATTTGATACGAATTTTCATGAATAATATCAGATACCCTGGTAACCTTATAACTCATCTGATATAGACATGGCTTCAAGGCCATTCCCAGTACCCATGGGTTGGAAACTAGAACATGGTTTTAAAAAAAGTGCATAGGAATTTTCCACTAACTATGTGGAAGCATGATTACAAATCAGAACACCTATAAAAAACTCCACTGGAAAATGTGTACCAAAAGCCAAATATGTTTTATAACCAAATGTACTATAACACTGTATTAGTAAAATAAAAAGATAAAAATCCAATTTTCCAATATATGATGCTCTACAAGAACATAAATTTATAACTATAACCACATCTCAATGATTATTTACCTATACTCGAAGCTGGAAGGAAATAATCTATATAAAATTGAAGGTTTAGGTAGGGTATGAGCTAAATCCCAATACGGTCTCTCGAATGATTCTATAACAGGATTCCAGTATCAAAATTAACAGAATAATTTTTTTAAATTTTAAAATGAATATGTTTTTCATGTGAATAGAATATTTCAACAAATAAATCATTACATTTTAAAATGAGTGAAATTAATTATCAATTAATTCTTCACATCTTAAATTATGGAAATAAATTCTCAAACACAAACTTACACAAATGACTTCAATAGAAAATTTTATATAAAATAGTTTATATAAATTCAAAATACATGAAAAATAGTTTCCAACGATGGAATACATATATATATCATATATAAAAAGGTGAGAAAAAATTTCATCTACCAAGAGGTATGATAGTTATAGGTTATGGGATCCTCACACACTCATGTGGTAAACCACAATGTGTATACAAACACCTTGACATTGGAATGAGAGGACACATTGATGTCCCAAAGGAGAAGAAATTTGTGGTGACCAATATTTTTTTAGTGTTCTATATCATTAATCTTTTGCTAGGAAAATATAAAACTAACATGTTTTTCACAATAACTCACTAATTACATAGGAAGTCTTGTTATCAAGATCAATCCAATGATGGGATATTTTTTAAGAAAAATTAATATCTTAAAAATCCCTTCCTATATTTTAAAATAAAAATTTCTATTAAAACCCCCATATGGTTTTCTAAACAAAAAAAAAACTTTTCACTAAGATAAAAATATAATTATTTTATTAAACCCATTTAAATCCATTTTTCATGAATTGGAATTTTAAATCAATTCACAATTCAATTTCATAAGTGAATTTAAAAATAATAATCAGAAGTTTAATTTAAATTAATGTTAATCATTTACACACAAAAACAACAATTTAATGGGATTAATATTTTCCCAAATTTTACATAAAATCCATTTCACAATATAAATCAGAAAATTTAAATTTCACCAATACCAATAAATATACCCCAATTTAATGTAATGTTGTGTTTTCCTTTATCATTCCAAAATCCGAATTTTAAAACCACAATTCAATGGAATTCAGTTTTCTAAATATATAAATAGTATGAAATTTAATCAAACTCAAGTTATTTAATTCAATTTAAACAATTAAATTTCAAAAAAATAAATTTTGAGTGAGCATAAATTAGGAATCATGATGGAACCACCTACCTCTTTATCAACATATCTCACAATACCAAACCCTAATTAGAATATTCCACATAGAACAAAGAAAAAAAATTGGAATCAAACCTTGGATTAAGATAAAAAAATAAAGGTTTTAGATTCTGAAATCAATACATGGATCGACAGAGCCCTAGGAAAGTGAAGAGTGATTTGTGAAAGAAAGATATCCTGGAGTGGAAATTTATAGAGAGTAGGTCGAAGGCTGCTCCTCATGAATTAAATTTATTTTGAGAGGGATCTGAGGGGATATGAATTACTCTTAGGTTATTTAGAGGAAAAATAAATCCCAATGGTTCATTCTATGTTCGTTTGGAACAAAAAATGATGGGGTTCAATGTTTTTAAGTTGGTTTTTTATATTAAATAAATTGTGTGCACAGTTAGGTGGGCATAACAACATGGTATGAAAAATCATGTGCACAAATAATGTTCCAATTTTAAATGTGATGCACGAGTTCACTTAAGAGGGATCACAATTGACTCAACCATTCCCTAACTGTGGAAAATCACCTTTCCCTAGGTTCCTCTATTTTCTCTAAGAGGACAATAGTTTAGGGAAAATATGTGCCAACCATTAACTGGCCCATAATTTTCAAAACTCATTAGATTTCAACCTAAAACAACCCTAAATGAGACCCAACCAAATATTAGTAAAATGAGGGGCTTAATAATACTTGAAACAAGTAACATTATGTAATAATACAATTAACCCAGTGTAATGAAACATGTTTCATAGAATCATCCTTAACTCATCATCATCATAATCCTCCCAAATAACTAAATTTGATTGGATATTTTGATTATATACCTTGTAAAACATAATTAACATCAGAAATTTTAAAAATATATGGAAATTATATTAAAATATTTCTATAAAATATTTTTATTAAATGGAAAGTTTCATTTCCAAATCAAATCATTCAAATATAAAAAAATTAAAAATTTAAAGGAAAAACTTTTCTATGAAAATAAAATTTGAAACACATAATGGAAGCAACAAATTATTAAGTGATCATGATGTTATGAAATATAATTCATTTTGTATACATTAAAAAATTCCATTCAAATTTACGTTAAAAGTAAAAAATCCTCATTAATAAAATGGGAGGAATAAAATTTTAAAATAACTTTTAAACCATAAATCATTTTTAAAATTGAATTTATAAGATAATAGTATAATATTAAGAATATTCTTAAGAAATCTATATTCAAAATATGGACATGGAAGAAAAACATTCTTGACCAATGTTGAAATAATGTTTGTTTTCTCAAAAATATTTTCATAATCTATTTTAGTTATATAGAGAAAAAAATGTTACTATTACATAAAAATTTCGTGAATAACCAAAAGAGAATAAGATGCATTAAATTTATATGATAAGGATCAGAAAATTTCTTTAATTAAAATTCAAGCATAAAAAATCCCAATTAAATTTGGATTGAAACATGAATCTCATACGTTAGGTTTGACTAGCTTCAAAATCAAAATATCCCCATCTATAATATATTTACATTTATTATAATTTTATAATTGAATCTTGTACCAAATCATAATGTCAAATATTATAATCTTATAATATCTCGATAACTATTTATAAATAATTCTGTAATAAAATTATAGTTTTGGGTGTTAAATGATTTTTTCATTTGAGTTTCTGCTCCTCAGTCCCGATCCATAAAGTATTATCATTGTAATATATAATGAATAATATTCATAATGATATAAATATAATATATATTCAATATATATATATTTAGATTTTTCAATTATAATTAGGAAATGAAAAATTAATTTTATCATTCATTGATATGGAAGGTCGTGAAAATGCATGATTGATGATTCCATATTTCAATTGATGTATGTAAATAATGATAAATAATTAGTAATGTTAAAAATAATTATTATATCATGTATATAAATTACAAGATTAAAATTTATTTTGTATCCCAATCCTTGTCAAGCATAATTGAAAAATATATTTTGTTGCCTCATTGAGGGGGTAATCCACACGTATGCTCGAGTGATGTTACCATCTTAAAAGGGATAAGAATAAGGTGAATATTTGTTGTTAAATATTCATTAAAAAATATATATTTTTTAAAATATAAAATAATAATTATTTAATAATGGGTATCACATATTTAGTGGAGGTATAAGAAGAAATAAGTGTTTGGGTAAGATGATTTCCTCTTCTTCGATATGCCTCCATTAGATTCCTTCCTAACGAATCATATAAGGGTATATTAGGAAACAAAACATACTATTCATGGATATTGAATTTTGGAAGATTATTGGGTTGGCATAAGAGGATCTAGAAGGAACATAAATTTTTAAAAATAATGGATAGGGGGTTTAAATATATATGTGATGGGATCATCATAATTAGAATTAATTACTGAATTAAAATAATATAAAATAATCATCAAATGAAGTTGGCTCCAAATTAATATAATTAGAATATAGTATTAATTTTATTCGACTTCATGTCAAATAATAAAACTTTGAAATGTTTAGGTGATGTGATTACAATTATCATTTCATTTTAATCCATTTAAGCATTTAAAAAATTTACATGATACCATTGTTTTTACACTTAACATATCATGAAATATAATATAATAGAATAAGTGAAATATAAATGAAAAATTTATGATTATTCAACTATATACCATTCACATGATTAGTTATTAGTTGTTTATTTATTCTGAATTATTTAATAAAATATTATTTTTAACAAAAAAATCATTAACGTCATTTTTTGAACTATTCCATTGATTTGACATTAAAACCCCTTGGTAGTAATAGAATTAAAACATAAAAATTTCATTGATTAACAATATTTTATATTTAACAATAAATATATTGTGACTCTATAAATAAACCAAGAAACATTAATTTTAGAGTTCTTAAAATAATTTACTTTCGTTTTCTAATTTCTTCCAATGCACTGGGTCAATAGTTGAACAAAAGTTTATTTAATTATTTTATAAATAAAAAATTATTCAAATTAATAATAAATTCATGTTAATTAATATTTAAAATAAAATTTTAGTACACAAAACTTTATCCCTAAAACATTATATTATAAACATTAAATGTATGAAACTGACATTTTTCTTTTCATATTTTATTTAAATACTATAAATGTAAAAAAAGAGTTAAATGGAATAAATATTATATTTTTAGATTATAAAATATTATGAATAAAATAAACACATTAGATGATATAATTTAATGTTATTAAAATTAATTTTATGCCTTAACACATTATATTTTAACATATCTAATCCATTTTACATTTTCCTTGGTTAAAAAATACTATAGTTAATCTCTATATTGATAAGAAATAAAAACAGTACATATTTTCCAAATTTAGACCACATAATTACATATTTTGTATAAATTTTTCAAGATTTATTTCTATATTATAAAGAAATTAATTTAATATAGAAATTATAATGTAATTTTTTTTTTCAAAAACAAATTTTATTTAAAAAAAATAGTTTTATTCCATATTAATCCATAAAATTGATTCCAATAAAAATTATTTTATTTTAAAAAAACACAACTAATTTTATAATAAAATCATTTAAAAAAAAAACGTATCTTTAAAAATTATTTAAATGAAAATATAGTTTTAAAAAAATCAATATTTTTCTTTATTCATTGAAAATTATATCATTTTATAAAATTCTAAAAATTTCAATCAAATATAATTGTATCAACTAATTTCAAAAAGTATTTTATTTATTTAATGAAATTATCAAAAAATGGAATATTTTATTATATTACTTTCTTATAATATGATATAAAAACATTATTTTAACAAAAAAAATATTTCATAAGTATATGATGACCATTATAAAAATGGTGATCATATTTATCAATATATTTTATTTATCTAATTTTTTTATGGAATAATTTTAAAAATTTCTTTATTCATTTTTTTGGAAACTAATTTAATGACTATGTTATGATGGTAAATTGCATTATTGTTTATTTATTGCATGGGTTTTCATGTGTCATAAGTTATCAATGAAATTCAATTTATATGATGAGAAATCTGTCATAAAATCTCAGAATGTTACAATTACCCTGGTAAACATGAAATACCTCATAAAAGTTTTCCTATAATACTAGTATATGGTCTATCACAATCCGTAACACATTACTATTACATTTCAACAATATCCCAAATAGTAAGACAATTCATATCATGGATTCAAACAATTTTGGTAACACCTCTGACAAATTCACACGATATTAACTAGACTAGTATTTTACATGTCCTCTAACAAGACTCCCTGTATTCCATAGGTTTTTGAAAACATGGGAGTTTTTAAAACGTAGGTTGTGGAGGCCATTCCATTGATATCATAAACATAAAAAACCCAAAAACCCATGTATCATTCTTATAAACTAATTTAGGAATACATAAAAAACATTTATGTCCTATAGAAAATAAAATATTAGTATAAAATAATTGTTCTAAATTGATCAAATAACAAACTAATCACATAGTAAAAAAATAAATATAACTTAATGATAATGTACAAAAATTCATGATTTTTATCTGTTTCCCTTCTGCAATCCTTACCGAGTTATTCTATGAAAGTCAAGTACGGAACATACTCTCTTGCCTGTATAAACACATAATGTTTACATGAGCTATAGGATCCCGATAAAGCATGGGATAAATTGATCTCTAAATAGATGCAGTAGGTTCACCTAATGTATTATTTTATATATATGTGGATGGAAAATTGTGGAAAAAATATATATAGACACATACTTGTCATGTCATCTTGTGCTAACCAGTGTACCAAAACACATAAAAAAAATAATCTTCAACCCATTTTAGATTATGTCAACACATGAAACAAAATACAATATTGTCCCATAAATAAATTCTGTAGATAGGGTAGCATAATAAATCTTATACCACACATGTAGATTTATTTTAGGATGTCTCAATAATCTCAACTCATTCTGGAAGACAACGTGTAGTGAGAAAAAAAATCATCAACCATTTTCCTATCACATGGCTTGGACCATAACAAACATCATTCATGATACAAAAAAAGTCTCAAACATTAACATCTTACTCCAGGTAGTGGCTTACAACTGCATCCTGAACTAGTCCCTTCTAACTAATGTGGTTCCAGCCAACACATTGCAACTCATGTGAGGGAATACATTTTGTATTATATCCTATTATATTGAAAATACCCCATATCCTGGTTGTATCTACACATAACAACATAGAATCTACCTTTTCTTTCTATGTTTGTTCCTTCTAGAATTCTCTAACTCATGGTGAGGTCTTCTAAATGTATTGTAAGATCCCAAGAATTAGGGAGTTATGATCTCATTTAAATTTCATCATGAATACCATAAAGATGTATAGTTAAACATTTATTGGGTGCGTATAGAATCTTGTGGGTGTTTAGTGTTTTTTTTGTGCATAAGAAAATGGAAAATGTATAAATAGTGAATGATGCACTGTTGGCACATGATTCTCCTAAACCATCTAAATGGGGAGGATAAACCCTACGTCTTGGGAATAATTCATTCTACATGGTTGAATCATAATTTTCCAAATGATGTGATATTCAAAAGAAACAATGAAACATAGACCCACTTGGGAAATAGTAAGCACATTATTAGTACACAGTTTGTCAAATGGTGTTACCAAACTGTGCACCCCAGTAAAATGTAAAATTGTAATAATATTCCCCCTCATGACATTTAGATCCCCCTAATTTTTTCCCACATTACTAATCAATCAACCCCAATGTTAAAAAAACACCCCAATATTCCCATGGGTAGATTTCCATCAATTCTAGGATATTTGGAGTTTCATTAGGTGTGGATCAAAGATTTGAGTTATTCAAATAATCCTCTTCCTTCATTTTTTTATTACAGTTTGTGTTGTATCTCATCTTCTTCTGAGTCCCAAAAACTCTATTTCACTTGTTGATTCAATGTTGAGGAATAAGTTGGAGTTCAAATCTAGATCAAAGGCTACAATAGAGATTGAATTCATCATAATATTTGAGGTAGGTGGTCTATAAATTATATCCCATAGTTTTGATATGGATTTATGCATGTACGTTTGATTATAAATTTCATCTAGTTGTACATTTAGTGTTGTTAGAGAGGTTTGGTAAAATGGGTGTCTAAATGACTAATGTAACCCTCATAATCAATGTGGGGTAAACGAAGAATATTTAAAATGATTTAGAGACACCCATGGGGTGTGTTTACCTTCATGCACTACGAAGTTGGTAATGTGAGGTGTTAAGTTGACATGAGATAATGTAGAGCCCCTATTGAACAGGTTAATATTTTTAGTTTAGTTGAAAATGTAATATTTATAAATTTTCCATGGTTTTTTTAATGTAATAAGGGTTATGCTTTTCATGGAATGAAAATGGATTCAAAGGGTAAAATTAAGGATTTTTTTAATGGATTATGAAATATTACAAAATGCATTAGAGGAATGGTGAATATAAAATGAGGATCATGTTAAATTGGTAATGAATTGTGAATTGAGGAATAATTTAAACGGGTTTACACAAGATAATTGATTTATATTTTAAGGGATGAATGTATAAGAAATTATTGAACATCAAAAATGATTTAATATCTCAAAATATATAAAAATTACAGATGAGTTAATGTATGAAAATTATTGAATATTTGATATAATTTAACATATGGAAGGTGTCTAATATGATAAATTTTTTAAGGCATGGAAGGTTTAATGGGTTAAATTATTTATTCTATGTTAATGGAAAATGTGTTATTATGCTAAAGCATAAGGATAATTTATGTGTAAAATTGAATGTCAAATGTTAGTGTTATGTGTATTGATTGAGTAAGGTTTATGATATTGTATATATAAAAAATTTATAATTACAAATTTTACATGGCATGGATGTTTTGGTCTATTGGGCTTGTGGATCATTGCACACAGGTCGGGTAATATTGAGGATATAATTCAAATACCATAATGCATTGGTTAGAAAAGGTAAACACATATCTATACCTCTAACTGATTCATCTAATGAAGAAACTTTGAAGAAGAATCTATGTTAACACTCTTTTTAATGTTATTAAATGTTTATCCCTATATAGATATGAAAAAAATATTACTATTATGCTTAGTAATTGATTGGCTTTTGACATTGTGTAAATAATGTAAATTCCAAATATGTGTAACATGTAATTGAAATGAATTAATTGATAAAGATTATATAAAAGAGATCTATGGAACACTTGATAGAAATTCATTAAGCATTGATGAGGGTATAAATGATGAAAATGGTATTAATGAAATAAAATTTTAAGGTGGTGATTGTTGACTAATGTAAAATGGGTTGTAATTTTTTTACTTATCATTAATTTAGATCTTTCATGCTCTATATGTTATTATAGATATTTTTAGACACTGTTGGTGGTGGACTACATAGTTATTTTCACACCCTCTTTGGTTGCCGTAGTGGACCCAAGAAATTTTTTGGGTGCACGTCAAGATAAGGGGAATGCTCTATGAAAGAGAGTAAAGTCATGATTTAGATGTGTATGGATGGGGTTCTATATTTGGGGCCATTTATATTTTGGGATTTTAGTTGTTTTTCTTCATTTTGACTTTTCCTACACAAAAATCAATGTTAGCATGGCATGGAATATTTATTATTGGTATGTGGTTTCTAGCCTGCATTGGGAGTTGTTTTCTTATGCATGGTCACTGGTTATTTCATAATGTTTTAACTATTTTATATTTTATTTATTGTTGATACCTATGGTAATGAGGGTTTACCATCCCCATGTGACTTATTAGACCCTCTCAACTAGTGTACAACATCTAGAATATGTGGAGGCACAATTGAAGTCATTTGGAAACTACGATAAAGGCATCATTTTAGAGGTCCTTATGTTGAGGATGATACTAACATATATCATAGATATTATTTTATGTGCTCCTACTATTTGGGATGGTAGAGATGATTTTAGGAAGTGTTGATCCTTGGAAATGAACTCATTCATTGGAATATCTTACCCATGTATGAGAAAAAACCTAACTATCTAGGTTTGAAAACTATTTAAATTGAATTTTTTGATATAATTGAATGACATTCATAATTGGGTGATGCCCTAGTTGTGTGATGTGACTATTTTATGATATTTTTTGTAGCCCGAATGGCATGTGTTTGTGAATTCATGCATCATTTTAGGCACCTTGGGCTATAGGTGTCATGAAGCAATATGACAGCTCATAATGGGAGCCGGCCACTGCGGATGAAGCACTTGATTATGGAAATATTGACGGCTATGGATGTTATGACATGTAGTTGTTTTTCATGGCATGTAATATTTGTTTTATTCACTTTTCATTTATTTTAATAAATGGTCAGAGAGCCTGTCTCTGGATGAGCTTTCTGGGTAATAGTGTGTTTAAATAAAAGGAATAAATGGACAAAAAGATTTGGTTGGCTTGAATCGTAAGGGTAGTATTATGTTTAAAAGAAAACTATTTAAATCGATATGGTAAATTTTTAAATAATTTTGTGTATCTATAGTTTTCAATTAGTTAGAATATTTATTGTAGAACGTTTTAAAATGGGAGATTTTCCTAAAGGGGAATTAATTTCATTGTGAATGTGATAATGGTTTAAATATAGGGTGTCTAATGAATGAAATGTGTCTACTATAGTTGTTTTACCTAAAGTTAATTATAACCTGTTATATTAATGGTTGGAGGTAGTATTTGAGATTTCATTACATTCATTGGGATTGTGTATGTGGAGTGGTTTGACTATGGATGGTATTTTATTTTCATTATGGTCTAAACCTATTGTACATTCCCTGAAATGTTTTCTAGTGAAATATTTTCAAAAATACGAATCCAAATTAGTAGGGACATTTGAAATTTTTATAAAATAAAACATTTTAATGTGTGAACCCTTGGGTATTCAAAATATTAAATTCAATTCTAATAAAAATTATTAATATGAAACCCATAGTGAAAATTGATATTGATTACTCTTTGTGTTTTTTTTTGTATCCCTTTATATGGGTGATTTTTCTAGTGATAGATTCCTAAGATTATACAATGATTATATTTCATAATATTGTGATTATTCATGATTTATGGACAATGTTGGGATCCTTGTTATACCCTTGATAGGGATGTGACCTTGAGGATATGATATGTTGTCTTATAAAGTGTAAGTGGAAACACTTGTTGGTTTTATGTGTGTGGGTGGTACTTTTGACATAAGAATGATTTTCTTGGTTGTGGAAATGTTGGTGTTGGGTGTGTTTTTGTGGATGTAGTGACACATGTGGGTATGAAACACATAGGTCGTGTTTTGGACTCTATAGTGGGGTTTTATATTGTGGAGGTAACGAACTTGTGCAAGTATGCTTGGTGTGAAACCTAGAGAAAATGATTATTAGTGTGCCATTTAAAACCAATATTAAAATTAGAGTAAGAGGGATACATGTGAGCAATTTTTGTTTGTCGATTGATGTATATGGAATATAGAGGGGGCAAGTAGTTTTTTATTCTTGTGACTTAGGTTTAGGGATTTTTTTCATTCTACCTTCGAGGTGTCCTATAAGATAATTCAGTCAAGGTTGCTAGTGATTTTGGGTGTTTATCATGCATGTTTTTGTTTTGGACTTTGGAAAGTGGGAAAAGTAGTGTTTCTAAGTTTGGGTTTGTACTAGAGGGCTATGTCAGATGGTTTATGTTTTATGATATGCAACTTGAGTTGTAAATATGCATTAATATTTTGGGGATACTGAAGGTAGCCTCAAAGGGGGTTGGAACAATATTGAAGGTGTCTTCAGATATAAAGCATAGGTTGTTTATTCAAAGTTGGAAATAAAGCATAGAGGATGTCATCAAGGTTTTGGGAAGAGTTCATTTTTATTCATTGGTTTTATTCTTTTTACTGCGCCTGAATGCTAGTATAGGTTTTAAGGTTGATATTGAAGGAATGAATCATATCATTTTCCACACTGCCTATTTGGATGATGATTAACGGGGGCCTCAAGGTTGATTTGGGGTGGATGATACAATGGTCACTATAGCATGGTTCTATGCTTTGTTATGAAGGTGACACATGATGATAGGATTTTCATGTGGTTGGTCTTTCTCATATGAATAGTTTATTTATGTGGTGAAATATTGAGAAACTCCATAAGGATTATGGGGCAGATGGACAAGGATGCATAGTTAGAATAATAATCGGCATTGGAATGGGATTGGGTGAGGTTTTTCATGTCGGATATGAAATTAATTTTAGTGTTTAGTCTTAGTAAGGTGAAAGTTCATGAGGTCTCTAATGAGTCCTAGATGTAGGAACATGTTGGAAAAGAATAATTCATATAGGATGGGCAGCCAAGTGGTTTCGGATAATTATATGTCATTATCAATGAAAGTTGATTATAAAGCATGGTTATATGAGAGACTGTTGGTTTTGATTGCTGTAGTGGACTACTGTGTTTGGTTTTTATCTACACGGGTCATGCCAGAAGGACTCATGTGGTTCTTTGTTAGTAGTGCCAAAGGAAATGATGGTTTATGTCAATTTGGTGGATGGTCGTGGAGTGGTGGTCAGCCCTGGAAAGAAATATTACCATAGAATTGATGGATACGTTCGGGTGAGATGTGTGTGTGTATGGAAGGCTTAAATTTCTGGAAGGTCATGGTGCCCATTGTGGGATGTGACCTAGGTGAAGGATAAGTTGTGGTGGTGACGTTCGACAACATTTTAGTATAAATTTTTCATGTTAGAATGATTCCCAACATCATGATATCATACCAAGTATTCTGGGTTTATCTAGAACTATGCCTAGTGATAGAATTGTCCAATCAGAAGTGATGGAGTCACCCTTGTATGTGTGTTGGATGATACTAATAAACCTAAAGTCATTAACTTCCTTAATAAGGTGAAACAATGGAATAACTTGAAAACTATAGAATGAAGAGGATTAGTATATAGACTTTGGGGATAGTATGACATGATATGGTAAAAATAAGGGATGTTGTAAGTTGTGTCTCACCTCTAGTCTGATTTTTTTGGTGTCAGTCACTTTTCTGAAAAGGATGAGAGCATTAGTGAGGTCAATAAATTATTATGAAAAGGAATGTTGTTGGAATATCTTTCTAGGTGGTTATGATGGAAATGTCAGATGCTAGTAAAAGGGGTTAGTCTTTTTTTGTGTCCATTCATGTTGAGTTTGGAACATGTTAGGTACATTGCGAAAGGTTAGTTGAAGTTCTCAGGGCCTTTCATCAATAATGAATGTTCGAATCACTATAAGTTGCTTAGGTGAGTTAAAGTATATGGTGGAATATAACCATAATGGTAAAGTGGTTAGTTGATGTCGAGATTGGTGCTTTGGGGCGGATGGACTTGAGTAATTACAGTTCAGGTGTTTTTCCCAAAATGTAGAGTGTTGGTTCTAGTTTGAATAGTTGAGTGTCTAATGTTTCTGGGTTATGTTAGGGATGTATAGTTAGGGAATGGATCCATCATGACTCAAGTAGTGGATTGAAATATCTCTTGAATTGTGATAAGAAATTTTAGGTGTTTAATTCAGGTCGTGTTGAGTTTGGGTAAATTTTAGAGTTATTAAAATAGTAATTAACGGATCCAAGTGATTTGGTAAATAAGTTGTGAAAATGATCGGACTGACGAGGTACAGATTAGCTCATCCCTGATGATATGATGTTCTGTGAAATTTATCCTAATTTTGTGATCTAATATGTGTTTCCTAGTTATCTATATGATGTTCTAGTGGTTGAGGTATCATTTGAAGATGATGCATCCATGAAGAGAATCTGGTTAGTTTCTTAGACTATAATGCAAATGTTTTTTTGGGTAAGGTTTTACCTTCAGGTATAGTGTTATGGGTGAATTGAATGTTTGAGGTGAAACATGTAAAAGGATAAGGGATATGTGATCCCAGTGACCTTATCCATTTACTCATGGTATTCAGTGATTTATTGAAGTACAACTCGATAATGTGTCATTATAAGGTGGGAGGTTGTAATATCCTAGAAATTGTTGAGATATGATCTGATTTAATTTCAACCTCAATCGATTATATTTTTCTAATTAAATTTTTATTGGGTGCATTAGTATGCTCAGTGGTGTTTCTGGAGTTCAGGATATGAATGAAAAAGAAATAATGGACATCCAGTTCATGTTGCATAGTTGTTGAATGGTTAGAGTAAGCCATTCTAGGGGAAGTCCAAACCATGCATCTTGGGAATGAGGCATTCCATAATGTTGGGTCATGGTTTTCCAAACCATGTCGGATTCCCATGTAAACATATTACTTGGACTCCTTTGGGAAGAGGCAAGAACAAGGTTGGTGAATTTTTAGTCAAACCATGTGGCCAAACCATGTAACCCACTAAAAAGATGAAAATTTATATTCCCCCCCCCTATATATTTAATAATCCCCATCCTATTTAATCCCCCAATTCTCCTCTATGAACCCTTGTGATAAACCAAAATTCCCCGAGCTTCTTAAGGTTCTGTATTTTCAATTCATTGATTTTTGGAGTGTCTTGGGTGCAGATCAAAGTTCTAGGTAATTCTAATCTTCTATGTCCTTATCTTTTTTAGATTTCGATTGGTATAAATGATCATCTTATTATGAATCCCTAAAACCCATTTTTTCTTACGAAATCTTGTATAAGTATTCAAAGGGATTATAAATATAGATATAAAGAAAAAATTTAGAGTGTTTTCATCATTTGATTCGAGGTAAGTGGTCAGCAATCTATATCCCATAGTTTTGATGTGGCTTTGTAAATGTACATTGTGTTCTAGGATTCATCTTGAGGTGTATTTGGTTACATTAGAGGTGATTGATAAAATTGGTTTCCAAATAATGAATGGAAACCCTAATAGACCTTGTGGAATTCATGAAGAATAATTAAAATAATTTTGAGCCACCCATGGTGTGTGTCTACATTCTAGAAAGTAGAAATTTCTAATGGGAGGGGCCGAGATGATGTTTGATTACATAGAGACCGTGATTAAAATTTAAATATGTTCATTTGAGTATAAAATGTTACATTGATAGTTTTTACTATGTCTTAGTAATTATATATGGTGGTTTTTGGTCAAGGCATAAAAATTGGTTAAATGGATTAATATAATGATGAGTTGAATGGATTATGAAATATGTCAAAATGTCTAAGTGGCATGGTGCATTTTAGATGATGCACTTTTTTAATTTGTAAGGAATTATGAATTATAAAATATGTTAAATGGTTTTATATAATATAGTTTCTAAATATGTTAAGTGGATATTGTTTAAGAAGGTGTTAAACATGATAGATGACGTAATGTGTGGAAATTTTAAAGCTTTACAAATGGGTTAATGTATAGAAATTGTTAAACATGGGAAATGAGTTAACATATGAAAAGTGTTGAATATGAAAAATGAGTGAAGGCGTGATATGATAAATGGGTTAAATAAATAATGCTATGTATGTTGTAAAGGTGTTACTGGTTTAAATCATAAGGATGATTTATGAATTTAAAGTCATATTAAATGCTAAAGTTATGTGAAATGATTGTGTATGGTATGTGATATCATATATTTGATAAACATATAAATATCCATGTGAACATGGATTTGTTGTTGTGGGGTTTTGGAATTGAGGATCTATGCCCATAGGTCAGTATTGACAGAGGATCCATGCCCCTACCCCTAATGCATGGGTTAAGAAGGGGACCGATACTCCATAAATCTAATGGATGCATATGATAAAACTCTCTAGATTGAGGCTCCATGTTATATGTGATGTAAATTTTATGAAAATATTTTCCCTAGAGAGATATGGAACATGATTTATATCCTTATTCTTAGTAATTTATTATCTTGTTCTATAGTGTAAATAATATAATTGGATAACCAATGGAACATGTCATGAAAATGAATTATGTGGTGAAGATGGACTAAATGAGAACCATGTAGCACATGATGGTAGTGGATTAATCACTAAATATTTTATAAATTATGAAAATGGTAATAATGATAGAAATTGTAAAGGTAGATATTGTTAACTAAAGGAACCCATGTATGTTTTTTATAATATAAATTTATTTAGTACATCCATGCATTATATGTTAGAATTGATATGTTTAAACACTGTTGTTGGTGTCCTACTAAGTTGTAATCACAAAATGCTCAGGTGTTGTTGGGTACCCAAGAATATTTCATGCTTTAAGGTCAGGAAAAGGGAAAATTTCTATGATAGGATATTGATTTGTGCATGGGATGTGTATGGATGAGGTTTTGGACATGCAGTCTAGATTATTTTGGGATTTCACATATTTGTCTTTAATTAGGGTCTTCCAGCACTTTTAGAACTATGGCCATGACATGGAATATTTATTGATTTTTTTATACCCAACATTGTGAGATTTTTTATTTTTCATTTTCATTATTTATTTCATAAATTTTCCACTATTTTATTTTCTATATGATTTGGATCCCTTTGGAAAAGTTGGTATAGTCTCCCCAGATGACTTAATAGAACCTTGCTGCTAGTCGTCAACCAGTGTTGTACGAGGAGGTGTGCTTGAGGTTATATGGAAAAAGAGCTTGAGGAATAAATTTGGTGACCATCATGATGGAGATGTTACACAAATCTTGATATATTCTTACTCACTCATGGTATGGTCCCATGTTATATATAATACCTAATTCTCACCCATGGTTGGGTCTCATATCAAATTCATTCAAATACCTTATTACTAAAGATGGGTCTTCGAAACACCATCCCCCCAATGTGAGTTCAACTATAAATAACATGTACTAAATCACATGTCGTAACACAACAACTACATTTTACATCAGGATAGGTTAATTCTAGCACCATCTCAGATAAGGACAGTCAACCCAGTTTGATCTCAAAACAAATAAAATATCATAACATACCCACTACCTCCTCACTTATGGTCAATTCCTTCAGACACCCTATCATTCAAGGTGAGTTCTTCAACATTTATTATCATCTTACCCTACTTAAAACGCAAATGGAACAATAAACATGACATCATCACAAATCCCATAAACCCACCAACTCCCCACCTGAGTGCTAGTGACATGATAACTGGACCCATGTCTCAAATAAAATTTCACATCCTTCAATCCCCAAGACTAATATGCTAAATATATTCATAATCACAGAAACTCAACATTCCCATCTTATTAGAAACCTGAAATCTTTTATAAGGTTATCCACTAGGATTCTATGTACAAATCATATCTCCCTTTGTCAGCACCAAACCACACTCCCCGCTCAAGAGTGACAAAAAATACTATAGAATCATCCAATCCCCAATATAAATTTGTCCATCCATTACCATCATTATTTTTAAATCATGAATGGTACAGTAACACCCCAAGGTTTTTGAAAATAAATATTGAATTCATAAAACACCAAGTCCCTATGAAACATCATATTTTATTATCAATCAGTTAAACACATCTTTTCCTCTACTATTAATTGAATTTAGAAAAACGGTCATCTAGATTTGTGATTAGTAAGTAATTTGAGTTTAATAAGACAAACTAAATTTCAGGTGAATAGTAACTTGCATTTATGAATAGTGACATACCCTTATGAATAGTAATGAATTGTAATGAAGTTGATGTTGTATATAAAATAAGAACTTCACCCATGAATATATAAATACAATTTAGAAATCTATAATCTGAAAAATGATCATAGTATAAGTACAATAATATTTTTGTATCACATCAATATTTTATTTACAAATATCTATTTAATTTAATATTTTAAAATGGAAATTTACTTTCATAAAATATAATCACAAATTTTTAATTTATTATATTATCTTTATAAGATAAATTTTATGGGTCCTTTATTAATTTCTCAAGGAGTTATAAAATGAGTTATAATTTTAATGCTATATTTTGGAATAAATTATTATTTTATTTACAAATTAAATTAAAAGTATTTAGAAAATACATAAAAAAATAGATATCATTTTTCAATTCAACATCTCGAAAAATGGTTGGGCTTAATTTTTGGGATTTTTCTAAAATAATTGATTTTTTTGTGAATTGTAATATTGTAGTTTTGAGTTTTCAGTACGTTTAAGGACATAATAATGATGTGATAATTAAAATAATATTATGGATGAATTTTTTAAATTAAAATATGATAATAGGTGTCCCAATTGGCTAATACCTTGGAAAAAACCATTTGAAAGCCCATGGTTTTACAAAAACCACAAATTATGTGTCTTTTTAAATTAATAAAAAACTTCCTCCTGTTTACGATAATAAAGACTCATTTTATCAGTTTCCTTCAATAAATAACTAATAATCATTGATTATCTTGTATTTTTACCTCCCTATTAG
Source organism: Viscum album (assembly GCA_963277665.1). NCBI lineage: Eukaryota > Viridiplantae > Streptophyta > Magnoliopsida > Santalales > Viscaceae > Viscum > Viscum album. Next base: position 1,883,298,236 of record OY728163.1, read on the forward strand.
TACTCCCAAGGTATCCTCAAGCGCACCAAGGTCCCATCCTTTAATCCATAGGAGTTACTCTGCAAGGTAAGAGAATTCTCAACTTCTCTTTTCTATTCATGTTCTCTTTTATGTGGTATGTATTTCATGTTTCTATACCATGTTCTTATTTCCATATTATTCTATACCTTTACTATTTTATTTGACTTTAAAAAATGGGTTACCCTTGAACACTTTCTTTTTAATGTTTTCTAAAATCATGTAGCATAGTCGTTACACTGTAGAATTTTCCTAAGGGATCTCTTAACTTTTCTTTTCATTTCATGTTCAATTCTTTCCATTCATTCTGAACATCATTTCATCTGAAAGATATGATAGCTCCAGTGCCTTACATGAACTGAATTATTTTTTAATAATTTAATAATTCATCATCATACTTCTTTTCCCATTATTTTATACTATAAATGAAAACACCATTCGATATATGAAAATTTATAACATTCAAGGACGGTGGGCTTTCAATTTATATCTCCATATTAAATTCTTGTCATAAAACAATTTTTATGGTAAATAGAGACTATAATATATATATTTAAAACTATTTAATATTAAACAACTATTATATGTACATATTTATAAATCATAAGACCAAACTAGTTTAAAATAATCAAGATACCACTAAAATAACCTAATTGAAGTTATTAATATTCCATCTAATGATTCAACCTCATGGCATGTAACTAAATGAATTAAATGATCATTAACACCTATCTATTTTCATAAATAATATGTAAATTCAATTATAGATATTTACATCCATTACAAATGAACATCCATACTCATATACAAATATACCAATCATAAATACAATGGAAACAAACACTCTAGAACAAAAGAATTCAATCATATGACTTATCAATAAAAGAATAATGGAATTTATAAAAATTATGATAAAGTGAAAAAATTTCTAATAGGTTCATATTTATGTTATTAATATGTATAATATCATATTCTAGGACCTTATGTTCAAGAGCAGGACACATTAAGCCTTATGGTAAGGGTTTTCCATATAAACCTCAATTTTTATTCAGGTTACTTCATTGTCTAAATACCTCAATAAAATTTGTATGTATAGATAGTAACATGTTTTAAAAGGAACATTCAAAATTTTTACTGAAATACAATCCCGATTCAAGGTAATTTCTCAAATTTTTTTCTATTTTAGAGGGAACTCGATAATCTGTTTTTGATAACCATTGTATTTATAAAATCACATAGTTTATTTTTAAAATAAGATATTACTTCACATCTAGTTTTATACAATGTTTTTTTCCAAAATAACTCTTTTTTCAAAAGAAAATTGTATTTATATCTAGAATTACTCAACGACTTTATAAGAGTATATTTATCTATTTTAATACTCTTATTTATTATTATGTATTATTAGAATTAATATTTAATGGAATCATATACCATATTTAATTTTATGTTTTATTAATATTTTGGTGGTGGATGTTCTATCTTAAATCCATTCTCCAATTTACATTGAATAGTTAGTGTTTATTTATAATGTTCACGTAATGTTATTTACATTACATATATTAATTTTCATTATTAAAGTATATGTTTTAAATGTTTTTCCACATTCATATAAGGAATTAATTGGACATAGTATGTCTTTGGTGGGGCCTGCTATATCCCCTCGGTAAATCGGTAAGTCTAATGAGACCGTCTACATTATCAGCAGAAGGGCTTGACAAAACGATTATTTATTGTCTTGGAATAAGCCCTTAATGGTATAGTTATAAAGTCCCGAATTATTAATTCCCTCATTATTAAAATATTATTGATGGTTCATGTGGTTATTCTACTATTAGAATACCCATGATTATGGTATTATTTATTCTTCTCTTATTTATTCCATAATGTGTTCCGGTTTTTTTTAAATTCATTTGATTTCATTATTCAGTATGCCCAATGTTTAGGTTATGATTTCTTCTACTGAATTACATACCCTTACAAAGAGTTTGAGATCACCCCTGTCAAATAATTCATTTTTGTAGGATATGAATAATATTATTATGAATTAGATTCTAAGGAAACAAAGGATTCATGGATATTGTCGAAGAAATATCTATATTTTTTTATTTCAAGTTTTAATGATTATCATATGTATGTATATTGTTTCCAACATTACTAAACTACTAGGTCCTTTGGGATGCATATTCCTTGTTTATATGCCTATGCAATTAAATAAGTCGTAGACTCCAAGAAACTTTGTCAGGTCTCTACAGTTGGTATCAGAGGAAGTTTAGAAGGAAACATGGAAACTAGATTTTGAAAATGTAGATTAGGGAAAAATCCATAAGATAGTATTTGAGGATAAGTATAAAAGAACATATTGATATTTTCGTAAGGAATAGATTATTTTTATATTTAAAAAAATGCATCCATGTCTGGATAATACAAGCGGATGTAGTTCTGGTACATATATACCTAGGGGTGAAAACTATGACAAAGAGTTTCCAGCATAACCTGAGTTATCATGGTACACAACAATGTGTCTTACTCTGTGCTTGGTTTGACACTACATGTTGTTATTTTTACAATAATTCACAATTTCGTTATAAGCCATTATAAAAGATTAAAATATTAATTTTCCCTCAAGGAAAAAATGTTTATTATTAAGAGATTATCAATGTATATAATTTCAATTTATTCTAGGTATTTTTCTACATTGAGATGATACATTATGATACATACATTAATCCAGTGTATGCCATTATTTGGAAATGGAGCCTAGTGGAAGGATTGGAAACCAAATGAATGCACCCTCCCTGTGTAGAGATTTCTCTTCTCTATAAGATAATGATGTTGGTTCTGGTGTTGTTACCTTTGTTGAGCACTCTATAACTACACATGGACAACATACTCAGGTTATCTTAGCAGTGCTCCCGGTATGGTAGGATGGCGTTGTGCCTCCTCATCCTTTAGTTTCCTATTCTAAAATTATAAACGAGATAAACGGAGGGTCGTCGGGTCGTGTTCGTTCAGCCCACACCCTCCGCGTAAAGCGATAGAAATTGGCCATATTTAAACAACGATTCCCAATGAAGAATGGGGTACGAAATAATTTACTTTCATTAATAAACCTCTACCTTAATAATTTATGGAATACGTTGGGTGTCGCGGAAGACGGCATCGCGGGGTGAGGATTCGTAGACGTCGTCGGTGTGCGCCCGAGGTAGAAGATACGTCTCCTCTCTTGTCTCGGAGAAGAGAATGGGTGGCGCGTCATCGTTCTTCGTAGAGTTCTTCGTCGATGAAATCGTCGTTCTTTATCGGAGGGCAGTGTTCTTCAAATATTCAAGAGCTCTCCCAATCCTACTTAGCACAACGAAAGCCATCCTCCGGTAAAATAATAGGCTTCTGCTATTATTTTATTACACAATAAATTTAACTTTCAAAATCCAAATCACCTCATTAATTAAATGTGTTGGAAATTAATTAAATGGAGGGAGAGGAAATATCCTCATTAATTAAATGGGTTGGCATTTAATTAAAGAGAGGGAGAAGAGAGGTAGAAAAAAGGTCCTCATTAATTTGGGGGTTTGTCATCGATTAATGGAGTGAGGGAGGTGGGGAGATTGGAAATTAAAGAGAATATCCAAATTAATGAGGTGGTTTATGGATTTTAGAGGAAAATAAATGTTTGGGGCTCGTGTGGGACCCACCTCTCTTACATCCACACTTGGGTTGTTAGGTGGTTGTGGGTCCCACCCATAACTACCCATGGGAGGAATTAACCTCCTTAGATAGATAATAAAATTGTTCTAACAATTTTACTTACCTCTTTAATTAAAACCTAAATAATAAACTCTCCTCCCATGCAAACACGACTATAGTAGAGGTCCCCTTAAGAAAATACTGGCATAATGAGTTCATCGGTTCCATCATATTTCATTTTCTAGAATTGGTTAAAGAGATAGAAAAACCCGCTTGTTCGTTTACTGAACTTACTCGATCTAATCTAAAGAAATTGATTTTGGGCACACCGATCCTCAGAATCACGTGTCGTCCGAAGCCACCGGCTCGTAAAATATTAAATTATTTAAGAAAAAAAATTCGTTGAAATTTTCTGGTCTTTACATTACACCCACCTCAGAGATTTACTTCCCCATAAAACTACAACATAAACTAGGGAAACAAATGATGGTACTAAGCACACATCTGAGCCTCCCGCTCCCATGTTCTCTCCTGGAGGTTCTCGTGCTTCCAATGAATGTGAACTAGAGGAATTGACCATCCACATAGGACCCGATCCTATCGATCCTTGATCTCCACCGGGACCTCTGCAAATGTCTCCCTGTCATCGATGTTCAGTTCCCCATGATCAATGATTTGGGTTGGGTCGTGCACATAACACCTCAGCTGAGATACGTGGAAGACATCGTGCACCCGGTGCAATTGAGGTGGAAGAGCCAGGCGGTAAGCCACCTCACCTACCCTAATGAGGATCTGGAATGGTCCGATGAAGCGCAGAGATAACTTTCCACCCCTGCCAAATCTTTGTATTCCTCATTGAGGTGAGACCCGTAAGAAAACACGGTCTCCATCCTCGAACTCTAGTGGTCTTCGCCTCTTATCAGCATAGGACTTATTTCTGCTCTGTGTAGTCCTCATATGCTCCTGGATGATCTGTACCTTCTCTGTCGTAGCCTAAACCATCTCTGGTCCTATGAGTGCTGACTCCCCAGGGTCTGTCCACCACAAAGGTGATCTGCAAGGTCGGTCGTACAGTGCCTCGTATGGTTCTATCCCGATGGTGGTGTGATAACTGCTATTGTATGAAATCTCCACCAAGGGTAGGTGATCCTACTAGTAGTGACTGAATCCAAGGAAACATGCATGGAGCATGTCCTCGAGTGTCTGAATGGTCTTCTCCATTTGGCCATCCATCTGAGGATGGAAGGCAGTGATCAGGCATTGCTGCATCCCAAAGGCCTCATGCAACCCCTTCCAAAGCTGGGAGTTAAAGAGATCATATCAATATGAGATGATAGATGATGGCACACCATGAAGCCATATGATCTCTTGAATGCCGAGCTGTCCCAAGATCTCTATTGAGCCCTTCTCTATAATCGGTAGGAAGTGGGCCGACATATTGAGTCAGTCTACAATCACCTAGATGGAGTCATGTCCACTGGAAGTACATGGGAGCCCCGTCAAAAAATCCATGGATATCCTATCCCACTTTCACTCTGGGACCTCTAAGGGATGTACCAAGCCTATTGGTACCTGGTGCTCTCCCTTCACTTGCTATTAAGTGAGGCATCGTGAAACGAACTATGCTATAGCTTTCCACATACCCATCCACTAGTGCTGTCGTCTGAGGTACATGTACATATTCACCACTCCTTGATATAACTCTAGATGGGAAGTGCGAAAATCTATTAGCAATTCCTCCTGAAGAGCAACTGGTACCATGGTACGTCCCCTGAAGAGGATGACGTACTCTCCTCCTTCAGAAAATCCATCAGGCACCTTCCCTGTGGAAATCTGAGCACGTCACGTCTCACAGTCAAAGTCCCCACATTGTGCCACTCTGACCCGCTGAAGTAATGGAGGAGTGATATTGAGAGACTGTAGAAAGTATGCCCCATCTCTATCCATGAAGGATATCTACAACGCAACTAGCTTCCCTATCGCATCTCTAAGTAGCTGAATGCCAGATCTCCTGCTGAGAGCATCAGCCACAACGTTCGCCTTCCCATGAGTATAGATTATCTCAAAGTCATAGTCTTGGAGGAACGCAATCCATTGCCGCTATCTTAGGATCAGGTCCTTCTGCGAGAAGATGTAACAGAGACTCTGGTGGTCAGAGTAGATTGTAAATCGCTATAACATCAGATAGTGCCACCACATCTTCAGGGCAAAGACCACTACTACTAACTCCAAGTCATGGGTATCGTAGTTCTACTTGTTCTTCCTCAATTGTCATGAACCATAGGGGATCACTACCCACTCCATAATCAGGACACACCTGAGTCCGGTCCCTGATGCATCGTAGTATACCACGTACCCAACGCCCTCCTCCGGTAGCCTCAAGATGGTAGCACTTGTCAATCTCTGTCTCAGCTCCTGGAAGCTCTGCTGGAATCTATCTGACCAAACGAAGGGCTTCCCCTTATTCATCAATGCTGAGAGAAGTGCAGAAACTCTGGAGATGTCTGGCACAAATCTCTGATTTTATCCATCCAGACCGAGGAAACACTGCACTTCCGTCACGCTCCTGGGTGGCTCCCAATCAAGTACTCCCATTATCTTCACAGGATCCACAACAACTCCAATCTCTGAGATGACGTTCCCCAAGAAGTGAACCTCTCGAATCCAAAACTGGCACTTCGAGAGATTACCATAAAGCTGGTGCTCTCAGAGTGTTTCCCTTACAACCCACAAGTTGTAGGTGTGCTCCTCCTCAGTAGTCGAGTAAACGAGTATGTCTTCGATGAAGAATATGAAAAAATGATCAAAGGATGGCTGGACGATCTAGTTCTTTAGACTCATGAACACTGTTGGTGCATTGGTTATACATAATGTCATAACCAAGAACTCATAGTGGCCATACCGACACCTGAAGTCCTTCTTCTGCACATCCTCCTCTCGAACTCTAAGCTGATGATAGCCTAAAGAGTGGTCTATCATCGAGAACCATCATTCTCCCTTGAGCTTATCAAGAGGTTGTTTATCCTTGGGAGTGGGTACATGTTCTTTACGGTCACCTGATTCAGGCGATGGTAGTCGACACATAGTCGTAAGCTCCCATCCACCTTCTTCGTGAAAAAATCAGAGAAGCTCTAGGTGAAACACTGGGTCGGATGAATCTCTTTCCCTGCAAATACTCCAGTTGTACCCGCAACTCACGATGCTCGGAGGGAGCCATACGATTTTCTGGAGTAGATATCGGTGTTATCCTGTAGTACATGTCAATGTAGAAGTCTACCTCTCTGTGAGGGGGTAGTCCTGGAACGTCTTCAAGAAAAACGTCCACATACTGATCCACAATAGGAAAACTCAGACTCCACACATCAACTGCTCTTAAGATGAGACTAGAAAACTAATGTGTGATCGACTTCCCTCTCCTCTGTGTAAGTCCATTTTGCACTACAAAGGCTCCCTTCTAGCCGGTGAAGGTGATAATGCTCCCATCTGTGCAAATACACCGCACATTGCACCAAATACAGTCGATTTGATCATGGACTGTAGATAACCAATCCATGCCCAAGATGACATCGTAAGGACTCGACGCTGCTATAAGAAGATCCCATCCGAATATCTTGCCGCATAGAGTAATCTAACACTGCAAGCACTGATGCATAATGATCAAGTCTACTCCCATAGAAGTGTACTCCCTGTGGACCACCACGGTCGAACCTCTGGCTCTGCCTGGGAGGTCCCTCTACTGTCTACTGCTCCTCTGCATGGCAGGTCAGGCAGTCACGAGCTATGTGGACCACCCCGCCGCATGCATAGCTCTACATGCCTCTCGTATTGCTGGCTTTGTTTCATGTTACCCACACATCCGAACCAGAATCCTTGGTTGCCCACCTGATGGCCTGGTCCGCTTGGACCTCTGCGACATATATCTACTGCCGTCTGCAGAAGACTCCGCTATGTGTCCCCATGCGGTTGTCCTCGCTGCTGGCCTAGGCTCAGCAAGAAAGCTCTCCACAAGAAGGGCACGCTCCAGTACTCCTGTCTGTGTCGAACTGCTGAGGGAGATCATCGAAACCCAAATCTCATGCCTCAGTCCCTACTCAAAGGTCTAGGCCTGAAATAATGTGCCTCGTACCATGTCCGTGGAGTAGCGCGAGAGGTTGGTACATCTATCAGAGTACTGGGATACTATCATGCTACCCTACCCTAGTTGTAATAACTCCTAGATGTGCACCGCACGAAAGGTGGCTGGAACAAACTCTGAGCAGAAGAGGATCTTAAAGTCCGTCCAAAGTAGAGATGCCTCATCATGTACCTCGAGAATCAGGATCCACCATCAACATGCTTCTGCATGTAGGAGACTCATGGAAAGGATCAACATATGGTCTTCTAGTGTTCCTTCCAATCTGAAGACTCTGACAATAGCCTCCAGCCAATCCTCACCTTCCTGAGGGTTTGTCTCTCCGCAGAACCTGGGTAGCCTCTATCGCTAAAACTCGTGAAACGCACTAAGGCGGTGTGCACTCTCCGCTGCTAGGGCTAGTGTTATCGGTGGCCCATCAGGTAGTGGTACTGCTGGTGGCTCCACTGTAATGGGGCCCTACACCGAGGCATCGTCGCTCGGTGGGCTGTCATCCCATACGTAACTAGGAACCCTAGCTTGCTGCCTTCGTGGGGCCATCCTGAGAAGAAACAGGTGTCCCAAGGTTAGTATAGTATACCTGGTGAGATGATACTATGTAATCACAGTGAAAACATTGGAATCACAAATGCAATCAGTGTTTTCGAGCACTGATTCGGAAATCAGAATTCAGGGTCCTGGTGTATGGATACGTCGACCGCCGCACCAACATTGGACTCCCTAGACTGAAAACAACACTCAATATTCTTAACGTTATTTCTTCACAGAGAAGAACATATCAGAGTCCTGAGTTCTGCTGTATAACTGACTCCTCTTATACCAATTTGTCATGACCCATCCTCGGGGCCCATGTCGTGACTTCCCCAAGCCCACCTTCCATAGGCAATGGGTTGACAACTAGCACCAAAAGCTTAAATCTCCAAAAAAGGTAAGGTATTGCAGTTATAAAGTAAACAAACACAAAAGAGTACGCAAGTGAAGTAAGAACTATGAAAAAACGAGTACAAAAGTAAGTGATGAAAATTAAATGGGCTAGTATACAAACCCAACTAAAAGTACAATACAACTGAAAAGAAATTACATCAGAAGTAAAGTAAATCAGCAACACCGAGTCATCCTCTGTAAATCTCACTTGAAGGGTGGGTATAGATAGTCTCCTCAGCTCCTCAGGTTCGGTCGTCCACTCCGTGTACGTTTCACCATGTGGTCCACCTTCGGGTATCGTCCAGCTCCACAAGCCTCCACCTCGATCAGTGTTTTCCATCGTCTGGATCCAACACAACGTAGTGCGGCCATAGCCCGTGTAGGGGTGAGTATACGATACTCAGTAGGGACCCTGAGACCCTCGAAGGTCTCTCATATTCCACAAAGGATAAACTACAAAGAAATGATATAGTCATGAAGTATCAACCGAGTCTACTTAGGTATATAACCATACATATACCTAAGTAATAAATTACAATTCGGCTCCAACTCTTGAGCCCAAGCACAACCTATTCCACACAAGAAAAAAACAACCCAATCCACACAAAAAAACACATCCCAGTCTACATAGGAAAGAATAGCCCAGTCCACACAGGAAAGAAATTCAATCGCAGCGACGATAAAGATGGAAGTCAAGACTCAACCCAAAAATGTATACTTCTAACGAAGGGGGGTGGAGATGATTAGATGCAGCCTCTGAATAATCTCCTCTGTCGAACCCATGAAGGATCCAAGTATAGAAGTCGTCGCTGCCGAACCCACGTAGGATCCAAGTACAGTGACCATCGCTGCTGAATCCACGTAGGATCCATGATCAGTCGTCATCACTGTCGAACCCATGGAGGATCCATGTATAGTCATCCTCACTGCTGAACCCAAGTAGGATCCATGTACATTTGTCTTCTTCATCGAACCCACGAAGGATCCAAGCATGGTAGTCGTCGCAGTCGCAGCCAGCTCTAGCGTTCCTGCACACAGTGTACTCGATTCCGAGAGGGTCCGATCCTCGAGTAAAGGGGTCGAAAAATCAACATTCACAAAGTCCATAGTTTATGTATCCCAAAATTATTTCTCTCCATAAGTAACTCTACACGATAGACGACGCGTCAATCGGACGCCTGGTCTGAGAGATAATGGACTTTTCGTTCGAGCGGCCCGGTTGGAAATATTCTCGTTCCAAACACGTCCTTTTACCAAATTTGTCCAAAACTCACATAGAGTATTGCAATAGGACCGTCTTGTAGAAAGGGTCTCAGTGCCGTAGATGGATCTTCGATCGGACACAAAGTATTTATGTTATTCACGTTTAGGTGAATAACGGCCCTGACCCATTTAGCCTAGTGGGCCGACGGGTCGGGTTAACCATGTTTGATGGGTCCAACCTGGAAGGTGTGTCGGACCGGTCCAAAGGAAAAAACGTATCTCGGACCAGCGGGGCGCGGCCCGGCTGGTCACGGCCCAGCTGGGCGTGCGACCCGACTGGCTCGGCCTGTAGGCAAGCGGTCGGAGGGGGGCACGACCCCCCGACTATTAGAACCGGCAGCACCAAGCGGCACCACCCTTCCCAAACCGGGCTGCTAGGCTAGCCGAACATCCGGTGCACGCATCTCGCATGGCGTGCCCCCTGATTATTCAGTGTGGTGCCCTCCTGGCTCCACGGTCTGGCTCTGCCCAGTCGGCCGACGGGCCGACCGGTTTTCCAATGCAGCGCCCTCCTGGAGGCGCGGCTCCCCTTCACCCGACCGACCGACTGGCAGGCTGGTTCTTCCGCTGAAGTGGCCCACGAAACAGGTCGTGGTTCCTCCCGCATAGCCGGAGCGATAGTGCCAAATTCCTTCAACATGGTCTCAGCACAGCGCGATGGCATCGTGCCACCTCCGCCTTCGGTTTCCGATACTAAAATAATAAACGAGGTCGATGGAGGGTTGTCAGGCCGTGTTCGTTTAGCATGCACCCTCCGTGTAATGTGATAGCAATTGGCCGTATTAAAACAAATATTTCCAATGTAGAAAAGTGTATGAAATCATTCTCATTAATGAATAAACCCCTACATTTATAGTTGATGGCGTACGCCAGGAGTGGTGGAAGAGGGCGTTGTGGGGTGAGGTTTTTTAGAAGTCATCGGTGTTCGCCGAAGGAGGAAGCAACATCTCCTCTCTTGTCACGGAGAAGAGAATGGATGGCGAGTCATCTTTCTTAGTGGAACCAGTGTTCTTCGCCGAAAAAATCTTCGTTCTTCATCAGAGGTCTGTGTTCTTCAAAAACTTAAGATCTCTCCCAATCCTCCTTAGCACAACGAAAGCCCTCCTCTGGTAAAATAATAGGGTCCTCCTATTATTTTATTACAAAAGCAATTTAACTTTCAAAATCCAAATCACCTCATTAATTAAATGAGTTTTCAATTAATTAAAGGGAGGGAGAGGAAATATCCTCAATAATTAAATGAGTTGACATTTAATTAAAGAGCAATAGAGGAGAGGGAGAGGAATGATCCTCATTAATTTGAGGTCTCGTCATGGATTAATGGAGTGAGGTAGGTTGAGAGATTGGCAATTAAAGGGGGTTTCAAAATTAATGAGGGGGCTTAAAGAGTTTAGAGGAAAATAAATGTTTGGGGATCGTGTGGGCCCCACCTCTCTAACATCCTCACTTGGGTAGTTAGGTGGCTATGGGTCCCATAAATAACTACCCATGGGAGGAATTAACATCCTTAGATACATAATAAAATTGTTCCATCAATTTTATTTACATCTTTTAATTAAACCCCAAATAGTAACTTATCTTACCGTGAAAACATGACTATGATAAAGGTCCCATTAAGCAATTACCGGTACTGCGAGTTCATCGGTGCCCTTGGATTTCAATTCTGAGCACTGGTTAAAAAGATAGAAAAACCCGGTCATTCATTTACTAAACTAACCCGAGCTAAACTTCAGAAATGTTTTCCGGGCACACGGGCCACAGAATAAAGTGCCGTTAGAATCCATAGACTCGTAAAATTTCAAGCTATTTATGAAAAAAATATCCTTGAAATTTCCAGGTCTTTACATGTACCACAAGAACAATATCATATGAAAAATGTGTGTCCATCATCATTGGATGCCTTCCGTAGGCCATATGACTAAGACAAAATAGAATTATTCTTATTCATTATTGTAGATATAAAATATTGGATACTAAAGGGAAAACAGTTTTATAATATTTGTACAGTCTAAATATAAACAATATAATCTCATAAAAGTATTCATTTTCATGTCTTGGTTATCTATATATGTATGGATATTTAGAAACCGGTTTACCTCACACCATTTATGAAGGATCTAATTATTTGGATTAATCGAACATTGACAACATTAAATGGTGTAGAAATTAATCCTATAGTTTGGATAGGATTCCAAAAATTAATTAACATAAAAAAAAAGTTTAGATTATGATGGAATATTTTTCTTTGATAGTGTTGATACGAGTCATACTGGTGAGAAATTTCACTTGAGTAAATAATCCCTCACCATAAGAATCCATTAAGTCTATAAATCTAAATCCTCTACTATCTAGATCAAAGCTTCCCCTTAATAACATTATCTCTTTGAGATTAATTTGTGGTTATATTGAGATTATACATATATGGTTTCTATCAAGACCATACTCAAAAAAAGTGTAGAAGGGTAGGGTTTGAGGAGGACATAGAGTAGGGATGATGAAGATTACTAGACTATGTCATTATATCCTCTCTTAATATAGACATAAGCTTTCAAAACCAAGGAATAATTTTATATTTGTGACACGAATTGTTGGGGAAGAGTCGATGGTGATTAGAAATGTTTATAGTGTCCCGTATCATACAGAAACCATCCATAATAAAGATGTATCAAAATTGTTAATTTATTTCAAAAAAATTGGGAATATTTAATGTAGATATACGAAACATCTCAAAATAGTCTTAATAGCAAAAAATCCTTCTAAATGAAGTCATCCCAGTCACCCTCAATAAATACATGAAACACTTATTTGATGATTCAATTGTTATAGTGAATGAATTTGGGGGGGTATTAATTTCCTTTCTCTAGATTATAAAATCAATCTGGAGGTATTATCAAAATTTTTACCCATGAGGAATATGGATTTTATTGGGACATTAAATATCCATATGTTTATACCCATCATTTCATCGGATTTAGGATAATGAATAAACTCGGGGTAAGATTCCTAGGTGATGTCTCCAGATATAGATGGAGTGAATATACATAAGTCAATGGATAATCGTGTATGAAAGTGTGGTCCATCATTGGGAAATCCTGTAATTAGAATAGGAAAGTATTATAGTTATTTTTCGAGAAATAAATTTCCCCTCTACCAATTACCGAACATGAATTTCCAATAATGATTATAATGCTTCATTGTGGACCACACCAGAGAAGGGAGCTTGTGTGGCCCTCTATCCAGTATATTGGGATACTTCCATATAATTTTCTTATGAACTTGTATCATATATAATTCCATCAAAAAGCCTTCCATGAAATTCTACCTTACATGAAGGTGATTACCTCAGTGATATGTTGGATCTTATAGCCCCCATTTTTAATTGGATTCACCAACATGTGCTGACTGGGCTAATGATGGGTAATTTTGTGATGGGATTCCCATATGAAGTTGTAAATATATTAGTCCAATATTTTTAGAAATAGTATTCATAGACATTAAAAATAATAGTGAATGCATTGTAATAGAAGATAGAAAACTATTAAAAAAATTTATATTCCTTCCAGAAGAGAAGAATCTACTTTTATTTTCATTTATCATTAACATTAATTTTTATTTCAAATACCATAAATGTTTTGAATTTGAAATATCCCATTAAATAATTTTTTCCCAATATATTCAATTTTAATGATACTTTTTTATGTCATGATTATAACCAATAATATCAGAATTCCTAGTAATTCATGTTTTAGAGATGATGACACGCCATTTGTTTCTTTTTTTATGATAGTAACACCATCTTCTATAATCATTTAATGTCACCATGAAATTTTAAAAATAATTTCTTCTAACATTGAAAAAAATAACTATTTAATCAATGATGAAAAAAATTATATTCCTCAAAATTTGGATGGTCATATAAAATGATACACCAGACCATTTAATACACCAATGATATTATTTTTACTAAGAAAGTCATTAGAACAAGTAAAAATTATTAGGTATGGAGGTTCAACAGGATGAAGGACCGTGGATAATTTTAAAGTATCAAATGTCCACATTATTTTTTGAGATCGAGAACCATGGAGAGGTAAAAAAAGAAAAAAGTTAGAAAAAACAAAAAAATACAATCCATAATACCTCATCACCTTAAAAATGAAACTCTATTTCTTCCTATTTTTGTTTATTTCAATTTTAAAATTTTTAATGTTTTTAGAAAAAACCACTTCTCTATAATGATCAAATATTATTTCATTTTATAGGACAATTAATCCTTTAATGTTTATGACTTTGATTAATCCATGTTGTTCTTAAGATAAGAGGGAGATAAAATGTCTGTAAAACCTTTTTTGAGAATGATAAAATCTTTATTATATATATAATTTCATAAATATAAAGTAATAAATACCAAAAATCAATTTGGTTTCAATCCATGGGAATGATAATTAGAAATATAGAAAAGGTAACTCTAGGGAGAGGCCATCCATTGAATATATATTAGATTTCATTTGTAAAATAAGATTTATTCAAAAACCATGATGCCAAAAAAGAATCAACGGAATCCATTGGGTCTGAGGGAACCCTAGGAAATATTGAATTTTAGTAGCTTCTTTATTCCCCTCCTCCTTCATAATAACACAAACTAATTAGATTCCAAGAATGTTAATATATTTCATGATGTTACTAGAAAATAAATCATTAGATCCAACCATGTTAGATTCCACTCTTATTAATTGTTAAGAATTTGAATGCAAATATCATAAATGGGAGACTGCAAGAGGGCCAGTTACATTCAAATCCTGGGGATGAGTCCCATTCTTAGGATTTATATTAGTTTTTGGAACAATTTAATATCCTCATTGAATTCATTAACATATGTTTAGTTCCTTTCAACCAACCATATCGAATTTTACATTGATCATTCCATGTACATTGATTCTTATTCTAGTAATATTTTATCATAAAAGGATTCAATATTATTCAAAATCATAGTACATATATTAAAAAAAATATAGTTAATGAAATGGAATAATAAAAAAGGGATCAAAAAGAAATAAATCACCATAAATCATTGTGTAATACACCTAGGAATCACACCACTGAATGGTGGAATTAATAGATGATGAGGGATATATGGATTTGAAAAAAATTTATCACATTGTTTAGAAATTTTCTCTATAAATTTCATTAGTATATGGCCTTAAAATGATGGGGGTTTTAATTAACAAAACATGATGAATAACTCATCATAGAATGTCATATATGACCCATGGTGTGATTTTCTCTTCTAGAAAAAAAAACTCAATCAATTTATCCTATAATCATATCATGAAACACTTACATTAGGAAAATCTAATGTCATTAATTCCATTCCCTCAAAAAAATTATCAAATTCACTACTCTAAATCGAACACTTGTTGGAATGATTGATTCACAATAAAAATTTACCGATCCCAAATAACCACTAAAATTTAATTCTGTGACTTGAAATTAAAATAGAATCACTAATATATATTTCAAGTACCTAATAACAAATTGTTACTATATTATTCCTTAATTAATTAAAAATCCATTTACCAACAGGCAATGGAGCATCAACTAATTCAAGCCTTTTTATTTTTACTAGTCTCATTAAGAACATTTCTCTATTTATCATTTTTTAAAAGGGCCATGTTCTATATTCACTATCACTCTCTACCTTGATAATAATCCATATACATATTTCGTATTATTCATATTTTATAAAGGTATTTGAGTGCATTTTATAAGGATTATAAAAAACCATCACTTTTTTTTATCGTTAGTTTCTCACCATTGTTGTAGTGAGATTTTTTGGTTTCATGGTTTCTATTGAAATCAAGATATTTTTTCACTTAATTTAATTCATTAATACCATTAATGTCAAGGGATCAATTTAACACACTCAATCATTCATTTTTGGATGACACCTAGAGGGTAATTCGTAATCTCTCATAAAAAAAATTAAAAAATTAGGCCTTTTACTTTCTAAAATATATACAATGATATAATAAAATATTTAGTTTCTATTACACTCACATTAATAGGATTTTTTATAAATAAATAATTTTACTCCCTAATAATAACTTTTATTATGTACAATAATTTTTACAAAAATCCTCCCTCCCCCCATTTTCATTTAATCAAATTATAAACTACATTTGGTATCAAATGTATCCTGAATGGAATATATTGTATGATTTATTACATTTTCCATGTTTTTAAATTATTCCTACTAAATGTATTTTCAAAAGGATTGAATACTTTTATAAGAAATGTTTTCTGTTGGGTATCTAGATTGTATACTCATTGTTTTCCCAAAGTGAAATCTCTGGGTCAGGAACCTTATTTTGATTATTCCAACTATAGTTCTCAAAATTCATAGATTTCAAAAATTATTATTATTATTATTTATACAAAGGGAAAAATTCCATGCTTTATTATATTCCAAAATGTGAATAAAAGAAAAATGGACATAATCTAATATTACTAATTTGGAACTAAGTAATAAATAAATGAATCCCTTAAATTTTGGATTAAACCAATAAAATAACATTAATATATATATATATATAAGGAAAATATATCATGAAATAAAAAAATTCCTAGAAGTTACTTCGAACAGAGTAAATAATCTAAAACAAACTAGACATGATACAAATGGGATATATTTTGAATGTTTATGTATGGATCATAATTAATACATTACTAAAATATTTAGGAATTTTAATTATATATTTAATAGAAGAAATTATAGTTTTGATACACTTTCTAATGAATCTATTGTGAAGAAAATCCTCTGGTAACTACAACGTATATGGGAATCTAATGTAACAACTGTAAATGAATAAAAATATATAACGAACATTATAGTGAAGGATAAAATAATACCTCTTCAGACACGTGAGATAACAGTGAAGAAAAATAGATATGGAATTCAAATTAGTTGAGATGAAAATTAAGATTTCAATTAATTAAATTCTAGAAGGATCTTAAATTGGTGATGAAATGTCTCAAATTTTCAATAGGATGAACTAATTATTCAAAATAATTAAATTTGAAAATACCAAAAAAAATTGATGATGATAAAGGGAAATAAGAAGTTACATTCATTTCATCAATAAAATAAGGGACACATTTGACATTATTCCTCCGTGATTAAAAAAAATATAAATATGGAATAAAAGAAGTAAATCATTTAATTTTTCATCATAGAGTAAAACCAATGATTCCCAAATTCTTTTGTGATTCAACCAATGAAAATGATAATGTGTTATTTCTAAATTCAATGTCATAATTGATGAAATCTCTAACTCATCTTTTTAACCCTCCCTAAATTCCACTTCTTCTACTTATTATTATAACCATATAAGCTATAATGGTCTAACATATTCTTGTGGTCATAATTTAAAAGGTTATTATTAACAAACATTTATGTAAAACTAGCTTTAAAATATGTATTTTCAAGTACTTAAAGAAAATGATCAACCTGAAATAAAAAAAGAATATTTTTTCAAATAATTAAATGATAAATAAATTTTTCATGATAGAAAATTGACTATCAATGATCGCTATTAATATCTTGAAAAATTATCCCAAGGTGAACAAAATAGAAAAAATATATTCAGATTATAATGCAATGAAAATAATATTTTTAAAATAGGTTTCTTTTCTAATTATAGTTCTTCAAAAATGATTAATGATTTGACATTAGATTATTATAATAAATGTTTTAAATATTATAATAAATTTGAAAACCATATTTAATAAAATAATTTCAAAAATTATATATTTATTTGAAGAAAAAAATTTAATTTTCATTCCATATCAAATCTCAAAATTTTTATTCAAACAAGAATTGTTAAGTAAAATTTATGTACAAAAACAAAATATTATTTATATATTAAGAAAAATTTATAATGAATAAATCTTTAAAAGATATTTGGTACATGGATTTTGGATTACATCTACTTATGTTTTGTAACCCCTATTAACGCAATCACATTGATAAAAAAAGATGCAATATATGTGACCTTTTGGTGACTGTTCATGATGAAAAATCACTAGAATATATAAAATTGGTTATCTCAATGACTTATAAATGTTGTTTATATTGTTAATGCATTAAAAAATATAATAAAAAATTAAAAATTTCATGATAATGCATTATAAAACCCTTTCAAAAATTTGGTTTATTATATAAAATGTAACAATGATCATATCTAACCATTTTCTTAAAGTTTATATTATCAATTTAAATTATATTTCATCTAAAAATGATAAATTTTTATGAATTTAAGGTAGTGGGACTTTTTTTTGAATAGAAACCTCAGTAAATATATCAAACACATGTTGTTTTAAGATCAATATACAAAATCTAGTAGGATAATTAATAAAAATTAATTTTTTATATAATGTTGTTTGTAAAAAATTTCAACATTGAAAATTTTCACAAAATATATTTTAAAACTAAACTATACATATCGACATATAAATACCTTAATCATTATCACCATGATCTTTTGGGGCCAACAGAATTTTAATGTATAATATGTAAATGATATTTATTTTTTATTATTAATGATTATTCATGAATCACTTGGTTCCTTTTTATGGAACATAAAACCGAGGTTTGTAAGGTCTTCATAACGATTACAAGAATATTGATAATGAAAAGGGAAACCAATGAATTTTCATTAAATATTATTTTGGGACAAATCATTATAAAAAACATTTTAATGAACTAGTTTCTTTAGAAGGTTATAATCATACTTCTTCTACTCTAATAAATCCTTATCAAAATGAATTTTTCAAAATATGAAATCAAACTCTTCATGAAATATCAATATCTAACTTGAATTATTTAAAACTCTCTAAATAAATCTAGTACAAGGAAATAAATATCACTTATTATATCACTAAAAATGTTCTTAGTTGGCCAATTCTTGTAATGTACATTTATGAATATTTGATAAGAAATATTATCAAAGATACATTTTTTAGTGTTTTTTTATTTAAATTTTATCTTATTCACACTAAGGATAAACTAATGAAATATAATCAAAAATTAGATGAAGGGATATTTATTTTATTTATTAGATCAATTAAATCCTATATAGTTTAAATTAAATTACTAAAAACATAGGCAAATACATCCATATCACATTCTTTCAAAAGAATCCTAAACCATTATCCCATTTCAATGATATTGTGTATAACGTTAAAAATTTGACATCGAATTACCCACTTCATCCTGAAGATCCCCTGAAGTATGAATCACATCCATGTCCTTTACAAAAATCATTCAAAAATTTAGAATAACATATCTTGGAAATTTTTATCAGTGACATGTAAGCTTGAACACATACTAGAAGCTCTGTATTAAATAAATTTGATCATCATTATTTTATTTATTTTTTGTTAACAAAAAAATATTATGATTTTATTAAGGATAATATATTGTTTTTTATATAATAATATATAATCCTATTAAAAAATAATAATTTTTTTGGACTCTTCATGTAATACCTAAAAATCATATCATTATTTGTATAGATTGAGTTTTTAAAAATAAATTCAATGAGAAAAGTAACATAAAACAATAAAAATAGATACTCATATAAAATGGATATAATAATGAAGTCATTTATTATGGTAGACCATCAAACTCATTTCTTTTTTTAGTATCCATTAAAATCATATTATAATTCCTAGGTAATCGAATTTTTAAAAACAATTCTAAATTAGAAGTTAAAATTTCTTTTTAAAAAATATTTTCATTAAAAAAATATTCTTGTAGAATAATAACTATGATTTAAATACTAAAAACGTACAAACTCTACTATTATATTACCATTTTATTTTAATAGTTTAGAAAAACAATTATTGGTATTATTTATTAATAATTTTACATTTACAAAATTATTTTTAAATGGGAAATCATGATTTGACTTAGTCATTAAAGATAAATTAGAATAATATTTTAACCATTAAAATCAATATAGATGGTGTAATTTAGGATTAATAAATAAATATTTTTTAATGATTTTTGAAATATTATGAGAAAATATTTTAAAGTCAGTTTAATGTGTATGTTAAAATAATTATTAATTTCGAAATCACTCCAAATGAGGATGTAACATTTCTAAAAAAATACAATAATGGCATTTTAAACCATTTTTGCATGGATCAAGAAGATGAAATTGACACGATGATGAGTACTTCAAGTAAAATGATACTGGATAATGCTAGTGAAATAGTATAAATTAGTATTTATAGTAGTATTATTGAGGTCTTATTTACCATAATATAATGCCATATCCCAACCTCGGTTCTACATAATGGTGCCTCAAGTCAGATGGTTATATGACCACATGTGTGCCTCCCAAAATTCTATAGGCCACCAACTAGTATAAAGGGTCCAATACATCATGTGGGGAAACATTAACCACTTTATCAAATTAGAAAAACAATGGAAATAGATTACTAGTTTAAAAATTATAATAAAAAATAACAAGGAATAATAGTATAACCAATGGTGAGAAACATCACCTGTTTAAGAAAAAAATGGAAAAAATATCTTAAAAAAAGTAGTAAATATGAACATCCATAATAAGTGTCAATTTAAAAAATAAAACCCAAATAAAGGCATAGACAATTCCAAGTAGGGTTTCGAGGACATGTTTGGTTCCATCATACATGATCCATCCCAACTGAACAATCTAACAAAGAGATCATTCTCGTATCTTGTCAAGAAAACATGATGTCAATTTTGGTACTCATTAGTAATATTATGTAAGGTGTGTGTATAAGTTAATAGAACACCAATAATGGTGTCTATACCAATATCAGGTCTATAACAGTATACAATGTTTTATAAATAATAATGTATAAATGATAATTTAAATTTTTTTGACATTAAACTATTCAATAATAACCATGTAAATTATCAAGTTAATTATGAAAAAAGAACCAAAATTACATGCTTCATCGAAATCATGAGTATTAAAAATTCATTAATGGATAACACATTTCACAATATTCTTGTTTTTGGTTATTTAGTTAATTTTCATTTCACATTCAGAAAATGGTGGTCTTGAGCAGTAGTCTGGCACCCTAGGGGTATTTGGATCAAAATTAATAAACCCACAACTAAAAATATTTATATAGAGTGGTTCTAGAGAAGAATCATTCCACGATGAGTGTATTTGGAGGAGTAGTCCATGTCAAATAACTTAGTCACAAATATTAAATCACATCATTCCATATATCCAACTATTTATCAACTTTTCCATAAATATTATTTCAATAATATTATTACATCCTTAGGAGAGAAAAATATTTCTTTATACCATTTATTAATAATTTAAATTAACCCACCACTCATCAATTCCATAGTAAAATTATTCAACAATTCATAATCATAGTAATCACGAATTTGATAATCATGTGTGGAGTCAATTGGTTAATTCTAATTTTTGGTATTTATAAATTTGAATTTCACAATTACATAAATGAAATTATAATCAAGACCGTGGGAACTGAAAATTATACCACATACCTCTGGGTTTTTTAGGGTCGTTCACTTGACCAAAATCCCCAAATTTAGTTGTAATGATGAAAACCACAACACTGTAGAATATCTATGATTGATAACTAAAATCTTTATCAACGGATTGTGATTCAAAAAAACCATGATTTAATCCATCACCAATGAAAGATAAATAATACCACTTTTTTATGATAAAGAGATGTGGGATAGGGGAAACCAAATGGGGAAGAACTCAAATATTATAAATGATATAATCCGTAAATCAGATATGCAATTCATAATGAAAGGCTTTTTAGGAGAATTAAAATCCTCTTATGAGCTACCTAAAATAATGAGAATTTTTTGGGATAGTTGGGGATGAATAGGGGTTAATGCCATGGGGTTTGAGAATCTTTTATAAATTTTTTGGGGAACTAAATCACATGAACATGGTTTCCTTGGTATGGGTTCATGGTTTTCCAAACCCTGTGCCTTAACAATTATCCTCTATATAAGGGTAAAATTGTCTCTCCTAAGTGGGACACGGTTTAAAGAATTGTTTAGCATAAACTGAAAACCCACTTTTTCATGGTGAATAGTTTGGGGAGGGTGGCCACAGGTTTTGGAAAATTAGTTCACCAATCATGTTCCACCTCCTACCTCACAAAAGAATGTCACATGATTTCCACGGGAAAGATGCATTGTTTTCCCAAATAGTGAACCAAACATACACAACCTATTTGGATTCAAAAAATCACCACTTTTACTATAAACACCCCCAAACTACGAACCCAAACAAATATTACCAAAAAAGGTCAATGAATACCTGAATAAAAGAATGAGATAACAAAAAAAAGGTTTGAATCTTACAATCCCCCACCTTATAACAACTCTTCCTCGAGATGTACTCCCAACCATCTATAATATTTTGAGGTAAAATAGGATAGTCCATAAATACCACATATCTTCTTCTCTCTCTAATTTTTTCACTTGAACATGACTATGCTTCCATAAAACTAAAAAAATATAGATGCATTAGTTTTTTAAAACACATTATCACTACAATATGTTGCACAAGTTGGTTTCTCTTAAAAGGATGTATTTTCCTCAGGATCAAAATTATATACATCAATCAAATCATAATGGTTGGGTGATACTCTTGATGTTGTGACACATTAAAAACATCATGCATGACATTATACATTAATGTATGGTTCAATAATTATGCCATCAGCCTAATTCTCTTCACAATCTCAATGTTTTGACAATGATATGTTTGAAATATCTCCTAATTTGGATCGTATCATGACCAAATCATGGAAGAACTTGAAGGAACACACATTAACCCACTGAAAATTGAATAGGTCGTTGACCTCAATCAACATATGACCTCTACCAACATTGATTTATAAAAATATGTTTCCAAATCAACTGAACCAACTCAAGTTTATCTTACATGAGGCAGAATCACAACACTTATATAGAATATTTTATACCAAATAATCTCCCAATTTAATCAATTAAGTGTCAAGATATTGGGATGTATTTTCATGAGTCACGGAGAACACCAAGATGTTATCCAAAAAAACTACCAAAAAATGATCTAGGTATAGGTAAAACATTTAGTTCATCATGTCTATAAACACAACCGAGGTCTTAATCAACCCAAACGTCATCAATATATAATCTTATAGATCATACCTATTTCTAAAGGTAGTCTATGGTACAACAGAAGGTATAAAACTAAACTAATGATGGAAATATCTCATGTAAGTCTTGGAGGACACTCAATATCCTCTCAAATGGTCCGAGAGATAATGGATATGAGAATGTGGAATCCAGTTATTCATAGAAATCTTGTTCTACATTAAATAATTGACACAAAAACATATGGTTCTATAATCCTTTCTGGCAGACAGGACTGGAGAACCCCAATGAGGCATACTCAGATAGCTAAATCCCTTATCCATCAACTCTTCCCACTTATTCTATTACTCTTGAAGCTCTATTAGTACCATTCTATATTGTGGAAATGAAATTGATTCAGAACTAGGCATGAGCTCAATTTTATACTCAACATCCTTCTCATGTCCTCCTCTAATAATTATTTATGAAAAAATTCTAGGAACCGAATGACAATGGGTGGAAGGGAATCATGGTTCACACCCTCATCATCCAAAAAAATACTTGAATCTTGGGTAGTGATATCGCCAGCTACTGATGAAACGGCCCTGCCTTGTCTATGTTTTTAACCCACTCACAATGATGAATGTAACTATTAACCACAGGAGACAAAAAGGTCACTCTTTTTTGGTAACATTCCATATAGGCTCTAAATGATGGCAACTAGTGCATACCTAAAATTAATTCAAATTATAACATATCAAATATATTAATATTATAATAGAAATGATCCTCCAAAACCTCTATAGAACACCCCTCACATAAACAAGTCTCCACCAATCATATTCTTAACTATGTGTCGATTGTAATAACCCCACTAATGAACTCTACCCCCAGACTCAATCATTTTAAAAGTTGGGTATATATAAAATAATCAGAGTCTTCTGTATAAAATAAAACACTAGAAGTCATATAATATACGAAATAAAATAAATCAAATTATTTATGGTCCGTCATTATTATCCACAATTACTGGCGACTGTTCATGAGACTATCAGACCCCACATTCATATTTTTTAGAGTGAGTCACCTGAGATGCTCCACTATGCTGGTATAAGTGATCATTCCATGAAGTATAACAAATGATTCCTCTAACACCATGGAAACATAAGTAAAACTACCCGACCTATATGGGGTATAATACCCCCTGTCAGAAATCTTATTTGGCCTAGCTCACTTCTCACTACCCATCAGTCGAGAATTTATGCAATAGTTCTACAGGTTTCACATACTACCACAACCTCGAACCCATCACTGGTGGTCAATTACACATGTTTTGATTGTGTCCTTACCTACCACTCTAGTGAAAATATATTTTGTTTTATCACAAGTTATCTAATTCTCCACCCTAGTCATTCTTGATTTTAATACGCTAGTTGAAATTCAAAAATGGATGCATCCTACTTTCAAAAAATTTATCTTCTAATGAGGAAGTATAAAATATCTGCATTTTATAGATGCTTCCATCAGGACCACCACAGAAATGAGAGATGGATTTACAACATCAAAAAACATCTTGAGCCATAAAATTTTAACCTCAGACATCATTTCAAATTTACGGCCATCCTGTATACATTTTACCATAGTTTCTTCATATCCTTGTAACACATTAAAAAATATCTTCTAATTAGTGAAGTGAGCTCTATATTCTATTACGTACATAAAAACTAAGGTCAACTATATTAACATGTATACCCCCATCTTTCTCATTGTATTTTTGTAATAGTTCTCCAAAAACTTCTCATGTGAGTTTTATCAAACCATGTTCTCCAATGATCCATATCGACTATGAATTACACATGAACACTTCACATGACCACATAACAAGTATTCAAATTGTGTAATAATCTTGACAATAAGATTCTTTAAATGATCATGGGTGTTTTGGATGGAATTAATCAATAAAACCTATACCTCATGTCCTCCCTCATCGGTGATATCATAGGGGGTTACAAATAGAACTCATGAGTCTTGTTGGACCTATTTCACACATCCCTCCAGGGGTCACATTCAATAAATTTCATAAAGTGGACAAATTTATCATATAACTACTCTCCAACTACCTCCACCATATGTATTTGACCATCCTGTTCCTCTATGGGAGGAAACATTTCAACCAATTCCTCATATCATCCTATCAATAAGAATCATCTAGGATTCATATTTCTACAATGCCAAAAAAATTTCCAAAGAATCATAACACATCATTAATACATTTATGTAAGATGTATTCACAAATATTCTTATCAATTCATCCCCCAAAACTCATTGCGCTTTCAAAATTGAGGCCCTAACACAACCCTCATTCATTCCTCATTAGGATCATGGATAACTTAGGGTAAAAAATTATCATTATTTAATAATCTCATTAGAATCCCAATTATATATTTCAAGGTACAACATTAATAATCATGTATAATTTTAAATTTCATGTTTGTAACATTTTTAATTTAAATTACACTTGTGATGAATTTTTTTTTTAAATAACACATACAAAGATTTCTATTTTGTGTATACCTAAAATGATGCATGTCAAATAATACTCTTGGTTGCCAAGAATTATGCATGTATACTTAGCCATCAAGATATATTGTTCCAAGGATAAAATATCAGAAAACAATAATAGCACATAGCATGAGCACCATCCAAGTTGAAATAACCTCCAACTATAATGAAAAACATCATTAACATTAATCCAATCTAGGGTACGTAGATTATAAACTTGTAGATGGGTTAGACAATCCCATGAACAAGCTCATGACCAAAGATACACTCATCCCCATAACCTATCATCCTTTCTTAAATATAAATGAACAAATAAAAAAAGGAAACCCCATTTGATACCACATTGTAAAATCCCGACATGGGTTCCACAAAACTATGCCCTGAGAGGACTGCAAACATGACCTCAGATAGGCCTCCCTAAATTACAGATTTTGGAGATAGGTAGGGATGATCTAATAAATAACATATGAATACTCTAGCCTCTTATTCAATGAATCTAATTAGTAGAAATAAATAACCAACATCAAAATGAAAATTTACAATAACCAAAATAAATACCATAACCAATAATGACTAACATCACATTATAATCCCAAGACATGAAAACAATAACCAATCAAAAGAAGTAAATATGAAATACCTAATACGCGTCAGGTTCCAAATGAAAATCCAAAATAAGGACACTAAAAATGCCCACGATGGTCTCGATATAATGTTTGGTTCCCTCATCCATGCTCTATACCAACTCAACCATCAAATATAGGTCTCTCTCCATTATCATGTCATAAAAACATCATGTTTATTCAAATACCAATCATAGTGCCTAAATAGGTAGCGAGTAAAACTCAATAGGCCTCTACCACATGTATATAAAATAATATCTAATATATAACAGTGTATGTAATTGTATAAATAATACACTAGAAATGATAAAGTAAATAGTTTTAACATTAATTTGTTATTTAATTACCATATATATTCTTAGGTTCATGATGAAATGTGAAACAACAGAATCAACACAATTACATAATTGATTTTTAACCATTCATAAGGGGATAATATACTTCATACAATTGTGGGATTTTATAAATAAATAATGCTTTATTTCACATTCAAACAATGGAGGACTAGAGTAGCAGTGAAAGTTTCCGTAGGTATTTGGAGTATTAGTATTTGTCCCAAAACATAGTGATTAGATACAATAAACAGACACATATATATAGTTGGGTCCTAAAGAATAATTTTGGAATCCCAAGGGTATTTGGAGAAAAATTCATTATCCCACATCTCTGTTTGTATTTCCATGTCTCATCGTTCTATATTTCCAACCATTTATCACCAATTAACAAAATAATTTATTTTTATAATACCATCACATCCCAAGGGAAACTAGAAATTTAATAATCCCAATAATTAAAAGATTTAATTAACCCATCATTCTAAAATTTTATATTTTTTTCACAAATTTCATAATCACAATATTCAATAATTTCTTAGTCATTTGCTGAACCAATGCATTCATTATAATTTTGGATACAATTTTCCAACATGGAATTTAAAATTTCATAATAATATATAAATAATTATAATTAAACTATGGGATTTGAAAATTAGACCACCTACATCAAGGTATTTGATGGACAATATCTATACATAAATACCAAAATTAAGGCAGAATGATCAAACCCACCATGGAATAGATGATCTATTATAGAGACCTAGGATTAAGATCATATGGATTAAGAACCATCAAAACCATGATTTAAAACATCATCAATGGAGAAACAAATTAATCCCACTTCATTAGGATAAAGAAAATTGTAAGAGGTGAAACAAAATTGGAATGAATTCACCCAATGTTATGGTGATAATATCATAATAAGATCATTAAACTGTTGATAATTATGTTCATGGAGACTAGGAATCCTCTTGAGAGAATCCTCGAAATAGGTAATGTGGTTAAGGCCATTTGGTGGTAAATTAGGTTAAAAAATGTTGGTATTGAAATTTATAATGGAATTACATCCAGTATACATGGTTTTTTTTAGTGGGGCATGTGGATTTTTAAACTATGTTCCTTGACATTGTGTCCCTATTTAGGTGATGCATGTTTTCTCTTTAGTGGTGCACAATTTGACATAGAATTATCTAACTATATAGACCCCCACTATTTTAGGGTTCACCATTTTGGGAGGGTGTCTTTATGGCTTGGCCAAATCATGATCCAACCATGCACCACCTACAGTCTGACCAAAATAATGGCCATGGTTTCCTGGTGAAAGTAGAATGGTTTTCTATAACTATGGGCCAATGGTACCCATACTATTAGATATCAAAACAACTCCATTTTTACCCAATATAACCCCAAATAAAAATCCAACAAAAATAATAAAAAAACAAGTTAAAATAATACATCAATACATGACATCTCTAGTAATGTCATGATCTTATATATATATCCTGATTGAGAATTATGTTTTGTGTTTTCATTGAACTCATTCTTAAGTCATTCAAAAAAATCCCACTTAAACTCTCATAAAATGATTTTAGTTTTTATATGGATCAAAAATAATCATTAAATTCAACATAAAGGCACAAATCTAGTCACTATGTTTTATTGGTTATTTAATTTTCTAGATTTCAACTATAAAAGGAATTTTCAAGTGGAAATTTTCACCTTCTAATAAATTTATTAATATCATTTAGTAGTAAAAATAATAATTCAATTTTTCATTTGATAAATGAGAAAAACATATGAGATAGGGTGTTATTTCTCCATATATATATAATTAATGAAATTCTCTTATATTTAGGGTTAACATTTCAACATTAACCAATTATATGTGATATTTAAAGTTCTATAAGATTCTCTCGAAATCATGTTAATCTTAAAGTACCCAGAAAATCTATATCTCACATCACTATTAAGAAAATAATATTAAAAAGCGTATATTTTTTTATAATATATTAGCATAGAATTTTAATTAAAAAAATATCCTTAAAAATACAACATGCTGTATAAGAATTGTTTTTATTAATGGGGGAGTTCAAAATTTATTATTTTTATTTATTATTATAATATATAATTTCAATATTTTCCCTTTTGAAATCATAATTTATTTTTGAAATATTTTATTTTCTTATTTTCAAAAAATATTTTCAAATTTTAAAACTCATTTTTCTATTATTACTTCAATAATCATATGAATGATTTCTTCTCATATCTTTATATCGATTTTGGTTTACAAGTATTTTCTCAAATTTGAAAGGGAGATAACGTAAAATGTCTATTGAAATTTAAAATATCAAATAATAAAATTGTGACCTATTTAAGGGAATAAAATTTTCATGAAAGAGTAAGTAAGTGTCTTAAAATGAAGAGTGTTATTTTAAAGGGGGGAATGAACTCATTCAAAACAAAATGGTTTCAATGGGAGATATAGATATTGATTCAATGAGAAAAAAAATTACTTTTAAATAAATTCTAATTCTAATTTTCTTAATTCTTATTTTTTTCTCCATTACACTATATTATTCAAATAATTTTTATATTTTATTTTAAAAACAAATTGGTTATTTCAATCCACAAATGGGGGATATTATTGAACTTCTAATGTATTTTTAGATACAAAGTAACCATATTTATTTATAATCCTTATTTGAGCTTATTTTTTTCATTGTGCTCAAAAATAATAGGAGGAAGTTATTGGAACAATGAAACAAATACAAATGACAATGGAGAACACATTACAAGATCCTCAAATCCTGGAAGCACCATATAGATAGTAAATGATAATCCTCAATTTGTTAATGCATTCAAAGGAAATATCCTCCCTAGAAATCCCACTAGATAGCATGTAAACATAAATGGATACTCGGTAGAGGTAGCAGTAACCTATGGATATTCATCATTCTAATTGGCTTACCAGTGGGATCGTCTAACATTTTCTAGCTTCGACCCAAAATATTCAAAAAGTAATTAAAAGTTGGTCAAAAATGTTTCACTCAAATATTTAAGGTCGCCACTCAACCAAAGGCTCCACATGCACCAATAAAATCAACAAATAGACAATAATGGAGTCTTGGATCTGATAAATATATCCAATTTCTAAAAAGTGAGTCATGATCGATAAATGATAAGAAATTGTAATGTATTTTCATGGAAAATTCAATTCCAAGTCATTAAAAGGAAAATTAGCTTCATGCTCTTCAATCATTTCTCATTTTAACTTTTATCCTTTATATATTTCCCAAATTTATTATATTTCATTAAGATCATGATTTATTTTATCACTCTATCATTATATTTCATAATATTTATATATTATAAAAACAGTTGAGTTCTATTAATGGGTTTTAAATATAAAACAATTTCTTATTAATATTATTCTTTAGGTTCTTTCCA
Source organism: Viscum album (assembly GCA_963277665.1). Lineage (NCBI taxonomy): Eukaryota > Viridiplantae > Streptophyta > Magnoliopsida > Santalales > Viscaceae > Viscum > Viscum album. Next base: position 1,883,328,398 of record OY728163.1, read on the forward strand.
CCTTTAATGTGGGGTTTTTTGAATTATTGGATTATATTAAAACTAATGTATTTCATCTATATTTTATTTCATAAATATTTTAATTTGAAATTGCTAAATAAAACCCCTTTAAGAATTCAAGAGGGAAGGATTTATAGAGGCTCATTTCTTCTCTATTTCAAAATAAATTTTTAGGGTGTTCCTTTTAATTTAATAACATTATTTTATATTGTGCATATCATTTTATTCTATAATAAACTCAATTTAAATTAATTATTTAATAATTAAATAAATGTATTTCATGGAAATATATTTTAACTAATATAATAATTTATAAAATATTATGTAACTCGACCCCTCTATTTAATCATACTCTCACATATATAGATAAGATTAATGGGTTAAATCATTAAATAAGGATAAAAATATAGGATTCCAATTAAAATAATAAGCTATAAGATGTTTTAGATGAGTAACATGATGTATAAAACCAAGATAAAAATTTACTAATAATGTAATTGAGAACAGAAAACAAAATAGAATTGGAAAATATATGAAATATTTATATAATCTAACTAGGATAACCTTATTATACCTAAATGAGATTGATAATAACCCATGAACGATTCCCAAAACCTATCAGATGTAAAAAAATAACCAGGATTATTATTTTCTAATAATAGAATGATTTAATAAGATTTAATGAATTAATAATTCCTGACTGGATTCCTTCATTGAACCATCGTAAGTCATCCAAAGATTAGATATTTCAAAAAGAAAAGAATAAAATGTAAAAATTAATAATATAAAAATGACATAAATGGAATATCCTTATTAATTTAATATTACTATAAAAGATATAATCATAATTTTACAATCCATTTAATGTTATTTATAATCCCAATTAATAGAAAAAACTTTAAAAACTAATGAAAACTATAAGGACATAGGATGTGTGAAAACGGTCTTCTAAAAAACTATACTATCACATTCAACACATTTTTGGTGTCCAAAAACACTCTTACAAATATAATTTTAAAAAATATAAAGAAATATAGTATATATATATGTTCTTACAGTGAAATATGGGAAGCTTCAGGTCTATTTGAGTGTCTATGATGGGAGTGTGAAAAGAAACTCTATTGGGAACATAAAATGTTCCTCAACACAATGGTGAATAAATTTTTGTTTCTAAGTCCATGACTACTTGTTTTCATAAACATACCTAAAAATAATTTTATTTTAATTATATAGTAAAATAAGGATAAAATTTTATATATTATGATGTTATATGAATTATTTTTTATAACATGTAACTCCACATACATTGAGGATCCACACCTATAATCAATTGTTTTGGTATAGACTGTTGTCAGTAAGATATCTTGGGTAAGAGTAAATTTATAGAATTTCCATCTAGTAGAAAGAATATATTGGACTATGTTTTTATGTACCTTCAGTATAATGGGGAATGTGTACGCTAAGTCGGTAAACTATAGATACATCTATTCTAAAGTTAAGGAAGGGGTATACCAGAAACGGGGTATTTAAATCATATCCAACTCGTCATACTTTATACATTTGTACCCACTTATAATTAAAATAATATAAAGATACAATGTATCTCGTACATATAAATATATCAAAGCTGTACTGAATCATAGGATACAAAAAATATTTATTCCATCTAAAATACTTGATAAAACGAAACATCATCCGGACTATATATGAAATATTAATAATGATTACCATAATTTCAAACAATATAAAAATTACTAAATAAATTAAAACATATCAAAAAAAATTATCTATCGTTCTATAAGATCTATAAATCCCATCATCAAGAAAAATATGTTAGAATTCATTGAAATAAAACAGAGTCTAGAAAATATTTGACTAAATTTTATAAATAATTAATTATAATAAATTCAATTCCCTAATAAAAAGACATTAAAACCAATGAAAAACATATGAAAAAAATATTAAAAATCTATCTATAACCACATCTTTCTCAACACCAACTAATATAAAATTATTCCATATTTATTTTAACATAAAAATAATGAAAACACAAGAAAAATATGAATGCTAATATCACCCCATAAAAATAGTGACATATGAGAGGAGGGAAACCATTAATAGAATATCTTAGGCAAAATAAGTGGAAGCACTTTTCATAATAAGTGATTTTAATAAGTCTTAGTGAAATCAACAACCAAAATCTCAAACTAATGTAAGGAGAAATAGTAATCCAGAATGTAAGATGGGATGAGTTGAAAAAGGATTGTATAAATTCCATTAAATATTCGACCATCTAATAACATATCATGGAATTATATGAAAAGATAATAGAGAATATAATAGAATAAAGGATTAAAAGGGGGTCTCCCAATAAAGTTTTAATTATTGTATTTTTCTGAAAAACCAAAGGTAAATAAATGTTTTGGTGAAAAAATTAAAAAATATCCATTTTTGAAAAATTAAACACAACATAGAAATATTGGGTTTATAGTCGGGGACCACTAGTTAGCTAGATGAACCACCTTGGAACCCCTACAATGGTCAGTCTTATAAGGTCAATAATAATACCTCATCAAGTACATAACGCTAGAAAGAGTTGTATATTTATTGGTTCTACCACATCTAGCCTACATAAATCTCCAAACCATCCACTGAACCTCAAATTACAACCAAAACACCTATAATTCCACTCATTAAAACAAAAAAATCAAAATCTAATCTAAAAAATAAAATTTTCCACTCTTTGATAACGAAAATTAAAATTGTCCAATGTTATCTCCACCATAATGTTGCAAAGAAAATCCCCATGTTTCATTTTATCATAATTGAACAAGGAAATTTTTTATTAGATCCTACAAAACATATGAATTACCATCCATAATAATATTATGGAACCCTTAACCAAGGGAATCAATACTATAGAATAACCTTAATCCCGCATAATCTCAATAGTAACTAAACAATGGTATTAACTACATTCTTGATGAAATACTATAAATTTTAACCCAATTCCTAGGCGACCATTGAATTCCAAAATCCAATTTACATAATGTAAACTAACACATATACTAGTCCCAAATGAATCAATAAAATAAATATATATAATTACTAGAAAAAAAATATAAAATTTTCATAAAATATATATTAAATTCACTACCCTAAATCAAACACATGTGTGAATGAGAGATTCCCAATCAATAAAATTACCCATCCCAAATAATCACCAAAATTCAATTATGTGACACAAAAATAAAAGAGAATAAATAATATATATTATAATATCATAATACAAAATTGTTACTCTATTATACCTTAATTAATTAACTACCAATTTACCCAACCATGCCTCACTATTATGTTAGTCTCCAAAATGACAGTATTTTTGTTTTCATTATATATGCATATGGAGTAGATTCTATTTTATAAAGATTACTTTATGATAACAAATTTTTACTGAAAATAATTCCACATTTCAAAAACAGACTTCGAACTAGGTCCAAAACAATACATTTCACAAAACTAGCTTATTGTACCCATCAATTTTTTGGAAAAAAAATTCTCAATTAAACATTCAAAAAAATATGGAAAACTAAATTTCATCTCAAAATGTATTACCATGTTTCATTTCCATAAAAAATCTAATTTTACAAAACAGATTGCAACAAAATTTTATGAGAACAATTTTCTAGTTATTGTTATATAATTATAACACATTATTTTTCATAAATTTTTTGATAATAATTTAAGAAAAAACATCAGATTTATGAAATCCTGTTTTTGATAAATTTCTAATTATTTAGTACTAATAAAAACCTTATTTATGAAATCATACTACTAATAACAATTAATGAATAATAATACCATTTAACTATACTGGAGATGAATTGAATTCTTAAAAATATTAATCATACGATTTTCATGTCTACATAACTATATAGAACATAATTAATGGGATTTTTCATCTATATAATTTAATAATTATGCAACTCATTATAGTCAATGAATGATTTGTATGATTTAATAGTTAATCTGGATAAAAATTCAACAACGATTCACCAAACCATAAGTAGATATCATAATCTATAGTATGTAATATTATCCAAATCCAATAATATACCTATAAAAAAAATTTCAAATTGACAATATCATGGACATATATGTGGATTAAATTAATTAATTATATAGTTATTAATAAGGTATTCTACAAAACACCTTTTACGTTATTATTTCACATTTAAATAATAATGTTCATTTTTAAATACGGGTTAAGATTTAAATAAAATTCAAATGATGTACAATCCACCTGATTCTATGGAACAAGAATTAAAGAAATTGAAATTTCTCTTGGAATACTCCTATAAATTTATAGTTCCACACTTATTTATACTTAAGATATTGAATCCAACCATTACTCAAACCTATTATTCCAACTAACTAACCAAGCATCTCTACGTAAAGTGAGATTCCATCACAAAGACTTATATATTCCCAAGTAATGAGTTACTTCTGAAATATAGATAGTCTTTCCTAAAATTTAAAAGAAATAAATATTCCCATAAACCAGTGCCACTCTGAAACAATTTTATGGGGACCCTAATGAGTATTCCCTAACCATACTCTTATCAATGTTCTAAAAAATTCGTAGTGTTACCTGATCCCTATAAGGCTAAAACATGAATTTGTGGACATTATTATTCTATTATGTAATGGATTACCCAAAATTAATTAAATAATAAGTAATTATCAGTTCCTTATAATGGTTCAACAAAACACCTTAATAGATTGGGCATTAATTATATTTAAAAATAGCTTGTACATTAAAATATTATTGTGAAGGAAACAATTGAATTTTTTTGAATGCAAAAAATCCATATTTGTTCATGAAAATTATTAAAAAATATTTCAAATTAATGTTGATTCCAAAAAAGAGTCATGAAATGCTACAAAAACTAATGAAAAATATATAGCTATTGAAAATTCACCAATTAGTTCTTGAATCCACTATACAACCAGCTCTATCATTGGGGTGGAAGAAAAAAATATCTCCTATAACTAGAACATCGAATGACAGTTATGAATCCATTAGATTCATTAGTACTAAGTATTTAGTATGAATTGGTTCATATCAACAAAATTTTCCTTTATGTTTGTCAGTATATAAATACACATTACATAACCACCCAAGTGACTGGAAACATTAGTTAAATACAACTTACAAGTAGGAACATTTATAGTAATTTAGAAAAATATTCAATAAAAATATAAAATATATCACAAATCATGCATGTAGTTATTAAAAAACAATCTAAATAAAAATGAATTAGTGGAAATGATAAGTAAATCCCTATATTGGGAGGATCCACAACTATACTCACATGCTATGTTTCTAAAATGGAATTAATAACATAATCAGGGGAAGGTTAAATCACAAAACCATTCCCACTAAATAGAATAATATACAAGATTCCAGGCATAAACTCTCCACCATATAATGTGGAAGATGAATACTAATTCAATGAAATTGCAACCCATTCCTTTTGGGATATGAAATATATATACAAGATTCATGGTGTAACATTCTCATCCCATTATTCGTACTCCTTAGATATATATATTCATATGATTTATAAACCATTGAAATTACTATTACAACACGCTCATGATAATTTCATATCCATAGTCATACTTAAGATACCTAATCTAATTATTCCTACAACCAAGCATTGTAAAATAGAATGTAAACATGCTCATACATGTAGTACTTGCAACAATTATCAAAATTTAAATAAATGTAACATGTGAAAAAAATAGAAAACTGAATCATAGAGATTCCATCTTAATTATAAAACATAGATTAAAAATATTAATTCAAATATATCAAAATTATTAGAATTTTTTTAATATTATTAATTACAAAAAATATTGATATTAAAATTTAAAAAAGAAATAATTAATAATTAAAGTCAAACCTGTAAAGTCAAATATAGAATTGTGAATGTCTTAAACATTCAATATTCATATAGTAAAGATAACATCCTAAAAAAATAATGGTTTCAAGATTAAAACTCACATAAAGATAACAATTTATCAATGGAGTTCGTCATTAAAGAAAACATTGAAAAATCTCACATGAAGGGTAAAATTTCTTTACGATAATGAGTTTATAATTTAATATATCCATTTTCACATCACCCATTTTCTAATTAAATGAATGTAACTCAGTTTACACTCAAATAATCATTTTTTTAAAACCAATGAATGGTTATTTTGGAAAAATGAAATAGTTTTTGGAAAACAATTCCATATTAGACATTTGTATGAAAACTAACATGAATATTACTAACTAAAAGAAAAGAGAAACATTTTGAGTTTTATAAAAAAAATTGATTTAAAAGAAAAATATTTCAATTATTTAATAAATACACGTCTGTTATCAAAATCTAAATTATTTGAAGAAAAAAATAAATATGTAAAAAAACTAAAACGCATAGAAAATCGAATGTTTCCCCTATCTGAAAGTAACAAAATTTTTATGTTACTACCATTATAAGATCATAACTGATGTTATGTTTATATCATTGACTTATTACTCATATAGATTCAGCAGGAATAAATCATACCATTATTATAACATGAAATTGTATTGATGTAGAATTAACTAACAATATATAGTCACACCACCAAATCTGTAAATAAGAAATATACATAAACCATACTAAGAAATAGATAAATCCTTTAAAATATATACAAGTAATAATATCCAAGGATATGTTCATCAAGGATTTCTTCTAGGTAGTGTAAATATAAAATAATGAAATAGATATTCTTCATAATAATCCTAAAGGAATCCATGACTAGTATTGATATTCAAAAGCTTATGTCACACAAATATGATTTTCCAAAATAATGATATCATATTATTTTTAATTAAACCAGGTTTCTAAATATAATAAGAGTTAAAAAATAAAATAGCATATATTCTTACCAAATTACGATTTAAAATAATTTTTATAATATAAAAAATTATTTAAAAATAATTCTAGAATAATTTTAAAATTAATATTTTTTAGGATTTCAAATTAATAGTGGATAACAAGGTAAAGTAATATCCATTAAATAGCCGATAAATTCTCTAAATTGTTATTTAAAATTTTAATTTACCATAGGTGGAATTTTCTAATCTAATGGTCACAAAATTACACTATCATAACTACCAAATTTCTACTAGGATCATGTATAAAATAATTCCATATGCAAGTATTAAAATAAATTAAAAACCTAAAAAGAACAAAATAAATATGAAATAAAACATTATAAATCATCATTTAAATTCCTTCCATAATCAACAGAGTCAAATCCATAATTAGCTAAAAATTTTAATCCTCCAAAAAAATGAAAAAACAAATTGAAACCAAAGAATGTTAAAATCATTAATTTCATTCCATAAAAAATATAATGTGATAAAACAAAAATAATTCAGGTATTTAAGTAGAAAAAATAAAAGTAATACATATTCATAAAGGTTACTTCATCATGTATTGCTGAAATTAACATTCAAATTGTCCAACAAAATTATAGCAAATAATAAAGAAAAATAAATAATGGTAGAAGAGAGGATAGGGGATGAGATTCATTTTAATTCAATTTAAAAATATCCTTGTTCCTTCCATGAATACTATGGAAAGAGAAAGGGGAAAATATAAGAAATTATATCATAATGAATGACTCACAAAAGAGTTTGGAAAAATGTATTTTAAGTTATAGGTTAGGGAAATGAAAGCATTGTAGAAATAAATCAAAATGATAATTTGTTAAGACATACAAACCGTAGCTTATGAGGAATTAGGTATCTGCTACGTATCTTCCTAGTATTCAATATCACATATTATTGTGAAACTATAAGAACCACCTCTTATATTCTTTATAAACAACCAATATACCCATGAAAAATCAATCTACACCTAAAACGACAAAAATTCCATCCATAAACATTAAAAAACAAGAGCGAATCATAAAATCAAAAAATTGACTCTCATTACTATAAATATGTAACAATGGAAAGAAATTCCATAGCCCTAAATTTCTAATGAACCCCAATTATACATTTAAATTTGAATCACCATGGAATAGATACATTAAAAAATATTTTTAACCCTAGAAGAATCCAAATCCATGTAATCAAACACATTTAGTTATTTGATGGGTTAATCATGTAATATTTAATGGGAAATATAGAAAATGATTCAGATATATTTAAATATATAAACTTAAAACCCTATTTTTTGATTTAATATCTCAAATGTTGACATATAAAATATAATAATATTATTATACACTTAATAAAAATAATTCTTGATGATTCGTGAATCTAATAAGTAAATATAAGCTATTTATTTAAAATTTAAATATAATTTAATCATATGTTTTGATATTTTTTAGGTTTTTCAAGCCCCTTCACTCTAAATCCATTTATATATATTATGAGATTTTTTCTAAATAATACATTTAACATCCTCATGTTTCATTAATATATTTTTATTTAAGAATTTGAATACATTTGTAGATTTATTAAAAATTATAATCTCTCAATAAAATATTCATTAATAGTACTTTAGAATATTCTTCTGAAATTAGGGGTGATTTTCTTCCTAGAAAATTATATAAACCATGAAATAGAATATTATTTTGGGGAACTGTTGGTATTGGTATGTGACTTCCAATATATTATTAGTGATGATAATAATGTTCGTGGGGTGAATATTTATTCCTTGCTAATGGATAGTGATTTATACTCAATATTTTTAATTCTTATATATAAAAGAATAGAAAATATAAACAACATGGAATATCAACATGATACATTCTAGTATTACGAATATCCATTCAACAGAATATGAATTCCAAATTGATTCTATTGTTAGAAATGTATTTGGAAAAAATGAATCTAAACTAAAAAAAGTGATGGAACGTGAAAATAATCATAATGAAAATAGTAGACTAATTAATAAATATAAGAAAAATGGAATTGAATTTAGTCCATAAAATATTGTAGAGTTGATATATAATGTTCAACATATATATGAAAGAATAATAATTAACCGTTTAATTAATAGAAGAAGAGATACACTAAGATTTAAATGTATAGAATAAGAAATCAAATAAGAAAATATAATGTAGAAAATTATTCTCTAAATTATGTTCAATACTTAAGAGAAGTTAACACAAGAAAATTTCTTATCACATAAATATACAATGTTATATCATTCTTGAAATTATAAATAAATTATTGAATATGAAAAATCCAAGGTACATAATCAAAACCTATAAAAAATTGTATTCTTAAGAGAATTTTTTATTATTTACCAAATTATTAATTCTGAACATTATTTAAAAATATCAATAGACATATCCATGGGAAAAAAAAATTAACCATCAATATGGTGGAAAATGTTTAGTGGTGTAGTTGGAGTAAAAAATAAATTTTGTATGTTTTATATATGAAATATGTATATGATTGTGAACAAACATTTTTATGGTAGACCAAAAACATAGGTGAGTTTCTACTCAACTAAACCATTTGTCCAAAAAATCTCACCTTTTCCTATGTTTTCCATCAATTTTACCAAAATAATATAGTTCTTAAACCCCATCATGGTGTATTTTTATTATTTTTTTAACATGAAAATACATAATCCAAATGACAAAAAATTATCCAAGGAATGTCCAACCACACGACCCACACATTTCCCACAACTTCCTTCTATCCCCAACATAAAAAAGTAAAATGTGATTATTAAAAATGTTGATATATTCAATAATGAGAGGGGATGAGTTGGTGTTCGAGAGTTTTAAATGAAATTATTATATTTATACATCGTTGTCCCATATCTATTTGGATCATGATTCAATTGTTCACTCTTACTTATCATATAAATTTAGATGAAAGAATGAAAATTAGGTAACCTCTGGATTTTGCAGTGTTTACTACTCAAAAATAGTAGATATTCCTTTATATTTATATTGGGGACCAATATATAAATTATCCACCATATGGAGGAAAAAATTATAAATATATTTAGAAAAAACTATGAACTGATGTGGAGATACCTACACTTTTGGAATACTGTTAAATAATAATCCGGATAACCTAGAATAGTGATAAATGAATCCAACTGTAGTTCCTTACTATTTCTATATACTACTGTCACAACCCCCTCCACATAGATTGTATCTCTCCTTGGACATCAATGAGAGTATATAAATAGTGACCCCCCAAGTCCCAACTCTATAAGGCCTCGAGTTGGCGACTAGCACTATGAGTATAGTAAACACACAAATGGGAGGCATAACCCTCTAAAAGAACACATGTGAAATAGAGAGATAAGATAGACACCAACCAACTCTTACTCATATTAGAATAAAAAAAATACAATGTACAAATATTTAATTTCATGTGAAATCTACTAAAACTGAATGGGAAACTAAAAGTAACAAATGAATGTAAAATAGCAGTGACCACAAAGCCTAAATATATCCTATAACCACAAGCTTGTATTAACTATCCTAATCTCCTACCTGGTCAATGTGACCGAAAAATAGATTCCATATTTGTATGGTGAGTATAACATTATACTAAATATTATCCTCCTCTGATCCTCTTGTGAAAAAATAACGAAAGCATGCTAAAACACAGTGAACAACTAGTGACACTAACTAATCACATAAACTAGTATACTATGTTTCTAGACTCACTATGGCTACTCTCAAAAATTATTGCATAAAATTTTATATAATATGATAATTAATATCAAGGGTATGCAACTAACACTTCCTCACTAGTTTTCTCTTTTCCACAATGTCGCACATCCCTAGAATCCCTCTCAAAATAGGCATTCCCACAGACTCATGGGAGTAGCACCACGACATGCACCTCATGCCACACAACCACAATGGCCACATACTGAAATGTAACTTGGTATTTTTCTGGAGCGACCATATCTCACATTAAATTTATCATACATCAAGTATTATAACTCAATCCATTATAATCCATACACTTATTAAGGATTCTCATGCCATCACAGCCTATATACGTGACACCTATAGTACTCCATAAGAAAGTATATCCAGAATATTTCTATGTGAATGACATTACAACCATGTACCTTCATATATGGGGAATACTAACCATTATTCCTACCAGTATAGGTTACTATCAAGATAATAGAGAAGTTCCCAAAGGGGTAGTCATCCATCCATCCTTCCATTGTGATGTTGGGGAACCCCCCCCCCCCCCCCCCCCACACACCAAGGTAGATAATCCTCATCATGTTAGTTTCCCTAACCAACAGGGTGGTGTAGAATATAGAAGCAAAAATCCCAAAAAATATAATACATCTCACAATGACATTGTGTTCATAACCTAGTTTTATAAGTAACAACACTTAACATCTCTCAGGATCCATGATTCCACTATTATCAGTATATATCTTATGAGCACACAACCATTTGAATAGATTTTTTAAATTATCGAACCCATTTTTCATTTGTTTCACATTATTTTAATGAATTTTTTATCCGTTAATTAACCATTAACATTAACAACATTACATTTTATTATCATTTAAACCATGATTTGTACCCTTAAGGAATAACCAACCCAAGTCTGTAGTTCCTTTAAAATATAACCCCTGCATTTCATCACAGCAGTCCCCAGCCACATGAGTTCAAATATTTTATTCATTCATTTATTAATAGCATTATTACATTCCCATTTTCCCAGTCACTCTAGAAAAAAATTCAAAGCTACCAAACACAGGGGGCTCAAAACGGTGAGTCAGTGAACTACCCATTATGTATTTTCAACCTATAGCAAGATTAGAGACCAATACATCCTTGAGAAGCTATACATGGAAATCATGTGGCATGCCTTACCTGTATTGCACTCATTTGGATGGAGAGTATGTAAAACAATATGTACCAAGAAATGGGAAAAGTAAAGTAGATAACAAATAATAGATTCAACAGAAGACACTTTTATAAAAATGGTGAGCCAAGATGAAACTTATTCCATCATCCCCAAGGTCCTTCCTGACTCCCATATGCATAAACTGATACATCTCTATACTCTATGTGTAAATGGATACCACAACCTGTGTCTCTCCATGTCCCCACATAACACAATATCTCTTTGGTATCATACATCATAGGCTCATATAACAATACAGTCAATAGGAATCAAACAACATAGAAATTGGTCTCTTGGCCTTAAACATAGAATTCAACTTTCACACACAATAAGCACTCATAACACCAAATCATAAGGCACATGGAATTTATAAGAAATTGGGTAACTAATAAACCATAAAGGAAAAATCCTTATAAAAAACTGGTTCATTAATCCATATTGAATTAACTGATTCATTTAAACATTCATAAAATCATTGTTTTGATTATAATCAAATCACAAAAACCACAACCAAATTCATTGAACATGTGCCCTTATCTTTAGCCTATAAATTTATAATTAATCCCAACAATACATTATTTATAAATTTTGATCAATAATGACATGATAAACAATCAAATAATAGATATCACATTGTCTAGAAAATCAAGAGGCAAACTGTTATCATAGAATAAAGCAATAAAATATAATCGATTGGAGTTCATTAATATAATTCAATTATTTATTATGTTAATTTCATTGTGATATGGTGTCTAAAATACCCTAATTTTATGACTACACATAAAATAATATAAAATCCATGAATCCCCAACCTCAAAATCATTCTGACGTTCTTTTCGTGAGAATAAGCTAGCACAACAGATCGCGATGACCCCTCCCACAACGACTACATCAACCCGAGGACACCGCATCACAATCGCATAAACCAACATCCAATAATGTTCTATTAGAAATATAGAAAATATGTGACATAACATGGAAAAAATAATTATTATCTATGAAACAACAAGAAAAGAGATACGACATACCTTCTATCAACAACAAATCAACAGTTGTAGCTTGCAACAAAACAGGGGGTGTGCATACAGCAGGACAAACCCCATGGAAAACCCACTCCAATTTCCACCCAATAATCACATGTATACTTCAGTAATAAAGGTTATGGGAACCTCATACCATGATAAACAAGATGGATTAACATGTAAGAATGCATCTCTTACTTTTGAAAATATATGGTGATGTAGTTTAGATACAGTTCAAATGTTTTATTAATGGAGGATCTTGTCAAGACTATGTGGTTTTACCAAGTAATGGAACATAAACACCAATGAATATTAAGATAGGAGTTATGGGATTTGAATCGTCCTTAAATGACTTGAATCAATGAATTAAATTCATTTTATCTCAATTAACATTTTAAAGGGGCTAAATTGTATGAAGATGGAATCATTGGTCACATCTATTCACTGACAACACTATTTACAATTGACTAACTGATAGCACTATTCAAAAATTACTCACCGAAAAAATATTCAAAATGATTCACTCATAGTACTATTCATTGTTGAATCACCATGAACAATGTTCATAAATTACTCACAAATAACATTGTTCACAAATAGCTTATTGATAACACTATTCATTATTGACCCACCGACATCACTATTCATAAATGACTCACCTACAACAATGTTCCCAAATTAATCAATGATATTACTATTCCAAAACATCTCACCAATATCACTATTCACAAAAGAATCACTGACATAACTTTTCACAAATGACTCACTAACAGCATTTTTCACTAATGGCACACTAACATAACTGCTCACAAATGACTCACTTAAAGAAATATTCACAAATAACTCACTAATAGAACTTCTCACATATGAATCATGGATAGAACTATTAAAAAATGACTCACTGACAACATTATTCACAAATGACTCACCGGAAGTACATTTCGCAAAATTGGAAACATTGTTGACAATACTAGAAATCATGGAAAGTGTTGGGAGTATGACTCTTTGAACTCCCATAACACCTCAAACATCTTATTTTTACAAAGGAATGGACTAGAGAGGTCAAGGCCATTGAAAAACTCTTGTATGTGATACTTGGTGTGAATATACATGGTGAGGTTGGGAACATATTATACATATTTAGATAATGAGTTAGTTTCACTATTTGTTTCTTGTGCTTTAGCATGATTTCATTAATTTTGAATGAGATTCTCCAGGGAGGATCCTACTGAGTATACTGTCATACCCACCCTACGTATATATAATCTATTTTATTTGTCACTTGGAGGAGGTTGGATATCATGATACTTTCTACTAGCTTGGCTTTGATGAAAATGTTCAGTCATTGTTGTTGATGTTGTTTTACATTCATTTGGTACATATATTTTCCCTTTTAGTTGTAGTTGTTCTCACAAAACATTACATATTTTAACATGGGATTTCTTTTATATTGTAATCTAAGAAGGATTTTTTGGGTGTATGTATTATCCATTTCTTTCAAATGTGTTCTTTTAGAGGGTAATGTATCCCATTTGTGTGTTTACTATACTCTTGGTGCAAGATGCAATCTCGGGGACTACTAGAGGCATGAGTTGAGTGTCACTATCTCTCTCCTCTTATTTCCAGCCTAGGAGGGGTAATATTTTTGAGAAGTGTGTCATGAAAGAGTTGTATCAGAGGCATGTTTGAAAAATTGGATGGCCTTTGGAGTTAGGCACAGGTGAGGTTTCATAGATAGGTAGGTAAAACGATTATTAAAGATTAGAAAGTGTTATAAACACTAGATACTGACAGATACATCCATATTTAGGCCCCCTATGATCTGATGCATGGACCATTATGTTTATAGAATATTTTAAATGAGGTTATTCTTATTTCTCTGTAGATACCAAGGAATACTTCATGCATCATTATTCATTTTTCATGTGGTTGACTTGGTAGACCATCTGATAGGTTATCATATACTGAATAAATGAAAATAATTAATTTATTAATGTTGAGTAATCCATATTCTAGGTTTATAAGCTCTAACTATTATTTATTTTTCAGGTATCTCTATAGGCTGACGTTCTCAGTGGGTTCACTCAAATGAAGTTCAGTTAGCTATGCCATCCAAATGGCACATAGTATAAGTTGAAGATGAATAATATTGGAGGAGGAAAATCAAAGAGTTTTAGTTCTAAAGTATTTAGATGTATGTGGGCTATATCTAAGATTTAATAATATAATACTAGTTGTAGGATGTTGACATAGCTTTCAACTCAATCCATGCTTGGATGGAGTGTGATGTGTTTTTTGTTTCAATGATTCTTTATGAATGAGAATGGTAGTGGTGGTACTTATTCCACAGAGATCATGTGGAGTTGGTAGTCTCATGGGAGGAGTTTCAAGAAATTCTTAGAGTCGACTTTCTATCTTTAACTACAAAGGAGGCCAGTCACTAGGAGAATTGTACCCTTCCATAGGGGAGCTATAGTGTGCTAGATTTTGGAATCTATTTCGAGGACCTTTTTTTATTTTCTTTGGATCTGTTTCCAGATGAGGAGGCCATGGTGATGAATTTCATGGTGGAATTTCTTCTCGAGATTAAGAACCAGATCTCCACATATAGAATGAATATTTTTGTTGAGGTGTATTTGAGGGTAGGGTTAATTTAGAGGATGTTATCAAGAACAAAATAATCAGGAGATGAGAGTCATCTGGATTCCTCGTGATGTAGAGCCCTAGTCTAGGGTTCCCAGTTTTCATGGCAGAAGTGATTCTGTTTGGATGGGGTAGTTCCCAGATCTCAGTACATTGTTTCTCTAGGGGTAAAGGCTCTCATACCTATGACAATTAATTTGGAACTGTTTTTTTATATAGTCCATGTTTATAAATAGATAAAGTGCTTGACATTTCTAAGAAGTTAGGGTGCATCATGTTTTTTGCTTCAAGTTCCTCTATTGAGGCAGTTACAGCCAATGTAGTGGCAATAGGTTGCACGATCTTTGGATCAGTGGAGATTAGATAGAGAGTGAAGTGGATAAACCTAGAGTCTCCTCATCCTCAGAGAGTATAGAATGACCATGGTGGTGGTCATTAGTAGGTTCATAGATGTCACAGAGTGGTTTGGGGTCAACATCAATCTTCAACATTGCTAGCGTCAGGCGAGCAAAATTTCATTCAAGGAAAACATTTCTTGCCCTATAAGTGGGGGCATGCCTTATTTCATTCAATATATATTCACTCCTTCATATCACCTTCCCTTTCCCTTTCTTTTGGAGTTGAGGTAGAGAAACTTATAGTACCCTTGGTATTGATTATGCTTCTTGGAGGTCGAGCTGACTTGTTTGAAGTATGTAGAGACTGTGATCTAGTACTGGGTTAGTACCACTCTTAGAGAGATTTTCTATGTTTATGAATAATACTATATGATGTCATCCTCTACATAGATTTGTGGTATTCAGTTTAGGTTATTATAAATTACTTTAGTATTTCAGTGGTCTTCTTCAATTATGGTGAAGAGAAAGATGTGTTGGTTGATGAGCAATACCCTCGGATGGGTATGTGGTGTGTTACTTCTTTAATATCCTTGATAGCCGAGTAGATGTTATGTTTTTTAGAGAATTAGTAGTTGGAATTTACTAGGGTTGTTGACGAGTACCTTGGATTCATTATAGAAGAGTTTTCATTGTTACTCCCTCTATGAGAGATCACGTATGGGATTGGACTACAACAAGGAGAATCTACTATCATGATGTCTCCATATATGATTGCACCATTGGAGTTTTGAGAGCTGCATATACAGGTCGATGGTTTGTTACAGTGCATTTTGTTGGCTGAGTGCGTCACCATTGGGTGAACCAGCATTATTCATGATGAAGGATGAGGGTAGTTTGTGGTTGTGTATCGATTATTATCTATTTAAAAATGTGACAGTGAAAAATCACTATCAACTTATGTGGATTGATTATTTATTCGATCAATTGAAGGGAGCATGTTTGTTCTCGAAGGTGAACATGCAGTCTGTATATCATGAGATGCGTGTGAATGATGAGAATATCCCAAATACTACTTTCCAATGTTTTCATGGGAATTATGAGTTCATGGAGAAATCATTCAGTGTGAATAATGCTCCAGTTGTGTTCATCGGGTTGATGAATGATGTGCTCTCTATATTCCTAGATATGTATTTTCTAGTCTTCATTGATTAAATCATGTGTAATCCAGGTCTATGGAGTAGCATGCAGAGCATTTACATGCTGTTTTGGGAGTTTATTATCGACAACAACTATTTGGGAAGTTGTCGAAGTGTGGGTTTTGGGCTCAATAAGTCCACTTTATGGGGCATGTTATAACCTAGCATGGAGTAGTTGTGGATCCATCAATGATAAAATCATTTGTGTGTTGTGAATCCCCCAAGAAAACGGAAGTCGTGTAAAGTTTCATTGGTCTTGTAGGCTATTAAAAAAGGTTTTAAGCCGATTTATATCATGATAAATGTCCTCTAACATCATTGAATAGAAACGATCAGGAATTCATATGGACTGATATATGTCATGCAGCTTTCAAGTATATAGAGGTAATGTTGTTCAGTGCTCCATTTCATTGTCTTCCAGTAGAAAGAGTTTAGTTTCACTTTTCTGTGATTCTTCTTATCTAGGGTTAGGATTTATTTTGATGCAGTCGATCGTAGTGGGTTCATATGGGTTTCAAGGGTTATGTCCCCATTATCATAACTACACCACCCAAAAATTATAGTTGACAGTAGTGGTATTTTCCATAATGTTTCGGATACATTACCTCGTTATAGAGTTCTTTTTTGTCTTCACTAATCATAAAATCCTGAGGTATGTTTTCTACAATCTTGAAATGAACCTATGATAGGGTCAGTGGATAGATTTATTATAGTATTACGAGTACGAAATATCATATACACCTGGTAATGGAAATTTTATAGCCGATATGCTGAGAAGAAACTCATGTAGTGATGTAGTGTGTGAATTAGGCAATTCATGGAGTGTAATACAAGAAACTTCAATACTACATCTCAGTATAAGAGATGTTTGGGGTAGAGAATATTTTTTAGATGAATGTGTAGTCATATATGGTGAATATGGTAGAAGATTCCCAGTTTGGGAATCTTCATGTGGAGGTCTGGATAGACAATTTTAATTGTGGTGCGACCCATGATGGTTGGTCAAAGGATGAACAACACTTAGAGTTGTTTCAGGGAAGGATTTTCATTCCTTTTGAGATGTGTGAGATGGTTCTCAGATAGTTGCATAGTTCTCTATTAGTGGTACATCCTGGCATAAAAAACAGTTACCGAGCGTTGAGGAATTTTTTTGGTGCCTAGGGATGTGACAAGTAGGTCTAGAGATTGTTTCTAGATGTTTGGTCCTCTATAAGGTGATGTTCAAGCACCATGTTCCTAGTGGTTTTCTCCAACATTTAGATGTTCCAGAGTGGAAGTGGGAGGACATCTCGACAAAATTTTTTACCATTTTCCCTCAAACTCAGGCTGCCTACGAAGCATTATGTGTGGTAGTGGATAATTTATCAAATTCAACAAACATTATAGCATTCAAAGAGCCTAGCCGAGTTGATTTTTTGTTGAGGAAATATCTGGAGTTTGTGGTGAGACTTAACGGAGTGATGAGAACAATCATTTCTTGTCAAGATCCTCATTTTACCACCAGAGTGTAGAGTGGTATCCATCATGCTTTTGATTCTCACATATTCCATTAAAATACATTCCATCAACAGAAGAATGGTTAGATATAGTGGACCATATAAACTCATAAATACATTTTTCACTCTTGTGTATTGGGTTTTGGAGGTTCATGGATAAGGAAATTTTCCTTAGTGGAGTTCTCTAACCATAATAGTTTCCACTTCACCATCAGTATGGCACTTTTTGAAGCCTTGTATTCCCAACCATGATGTTCTCTGTTTTGTTGGACTGGGATTGAAGAATCAAAAATTCTAAGGCCAGAACTAGTACAGATAAAATAGAGATGGTTCAAGTTATTCATGAGAGGATGAACATATTGTAGGATCGCCAGGAATCTTATTCCAATCATGGGAAGTGATTTTTGGGTTGAGGGTGTAATATTTATCCTCGGTTGTTGGGCCTTTCGAGGTGTTGGCTCGTGTCAGAGTCGTGGCGTATCATGTTGCACTTCCCCCAAAGATGAGGGGGATACATGATTATTTTCACATGTCACAACCTCTTTATTATCATCATGATGTCTCTAACATCATCAATTGGGGTGGGTTTGATGTTGATGATGGTGTGACCATTTAGGATCAACCTATAGAAATTGAGAACTATAAGGAGGGTGTGTTGAATGGGTGTAATATCCCCTTGGTTTGTGTCTTGTGGACACATGGTGTCATGGAGGAGAGTACATGGGAACATGAGTCAAAATATGCACCCATGTATCCCAAGATTTTTGATGTTTCACTCTTTTGTTGTAACAATGTTAGTTTTTTTTTATACATTTCGTATTTGTGAGATGGTATTATTTTTTTCCATGTTATAACATTATATCTTTTTGTAGGTATCTTACCTAAAACAAATCTGGATCTGGTTGTGGTTTTCATGTGGTTTCACATTATTCTTCTTGAATCATTTGATCTCTATTGGTGGCATGAGCCTTGGTAGGTATATCAAATGGTGGTTGCTCAGAGTGTTTTTTATGCTTCCTCACTAAGTTGGTTTTAGATTCTCTAGGATGAGAATTGTTTATAGGTATCTAATGTAATTATTCGGACCCCACAATTATATTACTTTGTAAAAATCAGGTGTTTGAGGTGTTCTGAGAGGTCAAGGTAGCTTATTCCCAACACTTTTCAATATTTCCAGTTATGTGAACAATGATTTCGGTTTTTTATCATGTATTATTGGTGAATCATTTGTGAATAGTGTTTTCCGTGAGTCGTTTTTGGATAGTGATGTGGGTGAGTCATTTGTGAACAGTTATATTGTTGAGTCATTTTTAAACTGTTATATCATGTTATTTGTCAAAAGTTCTTTTGGTGAGTCATTTTTGAACAGTGCTATCAGTGAGTCATTTTTGAAGAGTGTTGTTGGTGACAGAAATGTGAAGAGTATATCCTACTTCCTACAATTCCCCCATTTAATGTTATCTTTGATTTAAAATGAATTCAATGCCTTGTTTTAAGGGATTAAAGGCCTATTAAAAGACCACAACTCCTATATTAATATTCATAAGTTTAGTAGTGCCTTTATTTTGTCAAATAGAGTTGTCTTGAAGAGATCTTCCATTAATGGAAAATCTAAATTATATAATAATCGATGCTCTGTTTCTATTTTTAAAAGGTCTTGATACATTTCACCTTGTTCTTCCATCTTTTTTTCTTCATAAAAGGCTCTCAAGACCTATCTTTCCCAAGGAAACAAGTGATTATAGTGTTTACCATGTATAGTATTTTCCCTAGAGTTCATTCTTCTACATGTGTACCCCCTGTTTTTGTGAAAGCAGCAATTGTAGATCAATATTTGATAGAAGTTATGTTATATAACTATTCATGTGGGTTCTTTGATCTTGTTTCTCCAAACAATGTTAGGGAATGTATTATCCATATTTCTATGGGAACATTCATGGTTATTGGTTGATGTGATTGTGTCGCGACATCCTCGGGTGGATGCAGTCATTGTGAGAGGGGTGATCAAGATCTATTATGTTGGTCAGTTCTTGTGAAAAAAAATTTATTAATAATTTGAGGTAGGGTATTCTTGGATTCTATATTCTCTGAAGTGTAGTCATATAATTAGTATGTTTTAGCCACTGGATCCTAATGAAATTGACATAACAAATAATTTAATGGGATTAAATAATTGGAATCGATCATATGTTATTTCTTTATACTGTGAAAACTATTTGCCTCTTGATTTTCTAGATAGTGTGGTATCTAATATTTTCTTGTTTAGAATTTAATTCTTGATGAAAGTTGTTAAATAACATAAATTTGGTGATAATGGTAAATTAATCAGCCAAATATAATGTGGTATGTTTAATAAATCTTGTTTTTGTCGATGATCCTTGAGGATAAAAAAAGTCATGCAAATATGTATGTTTAAATGAATTTGTTAATTCAATCTAGAAAAATGATTTTTTTTCTTATATATATAATTCCGTTAATGGTTATTAGTTACCCTATTTCTTTTAAATTCAAACCACCTTATGCTTTGGAGCTATGAGTCCCTGTTGTGTGTAAAAACTAAATTCCATGTTTAGGTCCAAGATGCTAGTTTCAATGTTCTTTGTTCCCTGTTGCTTCTGTTTGGGTGTGAGCCTGGGATTGATAATCCTAGAGAGTTGTTGTTGTTTTTGGGGGAAGAGAGGCCTAGTGGTTGGGGAAGTAGTTGACACCTAGAGAGAATAGATTCATCAGTTTGTGTATATGGGTATCAGATAGGACACCGGGGATGATAGAACAGGTTGATGATGGGATTGCTAATGATATGAATGTTCTTTCTATTGAATCTATTTTTTGTTATCTTTTATACATTTAACACTTCTTGAGGATGATGCTTTTTCTTACTCTCCATCAGAAATAGGTGAATCTGCGTGGGGTATTCCATGTGGTTTCAATGATTATATTTTGCAGGATGGATGGGTCAATGGTCATTCTGTATTTGGAAAAGACTCAATGTGTAGTTCACCTACTCACCATGATGATCCACTTATGTTTGGTAGCATAGAATGGTATTCTAGAATTCCTGGGAATATGGGAATGTAATAATGGTATTAAGAAATGACTGAATAATTGATGATAACCCATGGGAATGTGGGTTGCTAGGATGCAATGCTAATGTTATGATTTAATGGACTGTGGACTTGGTTTGGTTATCCTCGAAGGGTGTAGATCTTTGTTGGAATGCTAATAAAATGTAATTTGGTAAATGTAAATGGTTAACTAATGGATGAAGAATTATTTAACCTAATGAGAAACTGATTAACGAAAATCAAGATAATAACATAGTTGATGAACACTCTATAAATGGATATAAGGGGAAGAAGGGAAAAGTAAAAAAAATTCATGTAGTAAATGTGGGAAGAAACCCATCAGTACTTTCCTGAAGGGAATTAGAGTCTATTACAAGTGTAGTGAAACTGGTCACCAAGATCATGAATGCAATGGAAAGAAATAGGATATCAATTTTGAATTCTATAATTGTAGAGAAATGGGGCATTATGAAAATTAATATCCTAAGAACCACGGAAACATACCTTAGAAAATGATAAGGGTGAAAATCCAAACAAATGTGATCGCTACTACTGAGGTTGAAGCTCTGAAATATGTGATGGTAGGTAATTTAATGGTTTTATCATATTTAGCCAATGATTTATTGGATTCTAGATCCTCACATTATCTTATATCTTCTCAATTTTCTAAGGAAATTAGATTTTTCCAATTTGATTTAACAATGGAGTAGTCAGTAAAAACTCCTAAGCGAAGTATCATTGAAACAATTTTTTGTGAATCAGTCCCCAATAGGGCATATAACTGTTCTTTATATAATTATCTCATTATCATACCCATGATTGAATTTGGTATGATCCTCAGTATGTATTGGCTTTAGTACCATAATGCGAAAATTATTTTTAAGAAGAAGAAGTTTACAATTTTTTATAACGATAAAGAGTATCTTATCATTACTGTAGAATCATCACAATCTGATTCTTATCTATGTCCACCATTATTAGATCTACTAAATTCAATTATTGGGGAGGAAGATAATTAAATAACTATCGGTTAGGAATGAAAAGTTAAAATATAGGATGTACCAATTGTGCAAGAATATGTTGATGTGTTTCAAGAGGATTTACGTGGACATCCTCCAGAACAAGAATTTGAGTTTTCCATTTATTTAATTCCTAGGTAAAGGTCTATATTATATACCCTTTATAGAATGGAAACTATGAAATTAGTGGAAATATATAAAAAATTAGAGAAATTGAGTAATAAAGGATTTATTCACCCCAGTCTTTCCACATGGGGAACCCTTATTTTTTATTAAGAAGTAATATGGATTTCTGAGGTTGTTCATTGACTACAGGGATATCAATGCTATACAAATAAATAACATGTATCCCCTACCTATCATTGATGATTTATTTGATCAAATTCATGGAGATCAAAATATTTTATAAATTTACCTTCGATCAGGATATCATTAGTTTTTTTGTGATGTAGGATGAAATTCAAAAAATAGCATTTTAAACCAGGTACGAGCATTACAAGTTTATAGTAATGACTTTTTTAATGACTAATGCACCCTCTTTTTTTATAGTTATAATTAAAAGTGTTTCAAGGAATATCTTGATGACTTTGTAGTGGTATTTATTGATGATATAGGGGTTTATGTCAAAAGAAATGAAGCTCATGAAAGTAACTTGTTCACTATTCCAAAAACCATCAAAATAAATGAATTATATGGGATTTTTAGAAAGTTTGAATTTTGGTTTCAAGAAAAATCTTTTCTTGTCCATATTGCCTCTAAGGATGGAATCTCTATTGATCTGTTTATGACCAGAGAAGTACAATAATGGTCAGAACTTACAAGTATAATTGAGAAACATAGTTTTATTGGTTTAGTAGGTTATTATCAGTGTTTCGTCTAGAATATTCCTCGATTAGATAACCCATTAACCAAGATCAACTGTAAAGGGGATAAATTATTCTGGGAATAAAGTTTGTGAAAAATGTTTTTATGAACTGAAGGGAAGATTATTCAATGATTCTATCTTGACTGAGTTATTTCCTTTGCATCATGACCACTAAATATTCATGTACAAAACTATCCTACTCATGATCATGAGTTACAAGCTATAATCATTTCTTTGAAGATATGGAGACACTATCTCTATTGTAAAAAATGTGAGATATATACCGATCACAAGAGTTTGAAGTATATTTTCTCACAGAATCAACTCTACATGAGGCAAAGATGATGGCTTTAACTACTCAAGGATTATGATTTCACTGTACACAACCACCTAGGGAAGGAAAATAGGGTCACATATACTTTGAGCAGAAAGTATCATGGTGTTTTTAATGAGTTAAGAGTTGAAAGGGATCTTATGTTCATAGATCTAGTAACGATGGATATGGGAATCATCATGGAATGTGATACATCAATAATTTTTCAAATGGTTGTTAATCTACCTTTACTAGAAATGAAAAAAAATTCTCTGACTAATGATGAGTAGTTTCAAAAGAAAATTAATGTTGTGAACGGAGGGATATTGATCAACTTCGTATATGAAGATGGGATTTTGAAACTTGGGAAGAGGCTTTCTGTTCATGACATACCTAAACTAAAAAGGGAACTGTTGGATGATGCTAATAGCTCCAATTTCTCTATACACCATAGTAGCACTAGGATGTATTGAGATTTTAAGGAACATTTTTTGTGGGACAACATAAAGATATATATTTCTTATTATGTTTCATGATTTATGGTTTTTCAATAATTCAAAGTGGGAAGACAACATCCTAGAGTATTCATGCAACATCTTCCCAAACCTGAGTGGAAATGGGATGATATTATGTTGGACATTGTTATGGCACTACCAAATACTCCTAGAAGGAATAACGCAACATGGGTCATTGTTGATTGTCTTACCATGTCAGCCCATTTTCATGATATAAGATAATATTTACCACTTGGAATTCTAGAAATACTATATATTAATGAAGTTTTAAGACTTCATCATGTACCCCTATCGATTGTTTCTGTTCGTGATCCCTGTTTTATATCTAGATTCTAGAAAAGTCTTCAGATGGCCTTTGATACTAAACTTCATGTGAGCAGTGCCTACAACCATCGAATTGATGTAAAATCAGAACAGACAATTCAAACCATGCAAGACATGTTGAGATCTTTCTCACGTGACATTCAAGGTATATGGGATCAATATTTACAATTGGTATAATTTTCTTATAACAATATCATCCATTCAATTATTTAGATGGAACCATATGAAGTATTATATGGAAAGATATGTCTCACCCCAACATGTAGGGATTAGGTTGGAGAAAGAAAACTCATAGGCCTAGAACTTGTTGAGGAAACCTTGAAAATGGTTAAGGTTATCCAAACCCGCATCAAAGAAACTCAAAGTAGGAAAAATAGTTATGCTGATAACAGATGGAGGGATTTGGAATTTCATGTTGGATTTTATGTTTTCTTGAAGGTATAACCATGGAAGGGGGTTATACATTTCTATATTAAGGGTGAAATAAGTCCAAGGTAAATTGGATCTTTCAAAATTCTCAAACAAATTGGAATTTTAACATATCATTTCACAATACTGCCAAGTCTCTCCAATGTTCATGTTGTGTTCCACGTATCACTGTTGAGAAAATACATGACGGACCCAACACATGTACTCACTTATGAGGAAATTGAACTAGAACCCGATCCTTCTTATTATGAAGAGCTTGTCAATATTCTTGATACCAGAGAAAAAGTGTTGAGAAATTGGATGACTCATCTGGTAAAAGTTCTATGGGGAAATCATAAGATGCAAGTGGAAACATGGTAACCCGATAAACTTATGATGAAGAACCACCAAATCTATTTATGTTGTAATATTCTCGAAACTTCTAGAATTAAATTATTTAGATGAGGGGATAATGTAACACCCCAAGCTTCCATGGTGTGTTTCTCTTTAAATATTGCAATAGCTTGCGTTGTACGCAACTATGAGTTTTAACACACTACGGCCAATCAAACTATACATTATGAATAGTAATACCCAGATTTTGAAATTTTATAAATTTTATTTTTCAAAATGCACTTCATTTTTGGATTCAGAATATCAAAATTAGCTTAGGGTAATTTTTTGGTATTTTTATGAAAATTTTCAATTTTTGATAAATAGTGAAAACCATGCGTTATTATTTAAGACAGACTTTGTATTTAAATTTTTTTTATTTTATTTAAATTAATATTTGGTAAAAATAGGTACATAATATATCATAATTGTTCAATGTAAATCATTGGAGTCATTTTATAATAATATTTGATATATAAAATTTTATTGAACCTTTTTCCGTCTTTTACCCACCTTCTCGGCACATTTGTAAATTTACATATAACATAATTTTAGCGCTTATGTGAACTGAATTTCTAAAATATGAGTGACATGGTTGACATCAGTATGTAAAATTTATTTCAATAAGTTTAAAATATTTATTGGTGAATAGTAACTTTTGTCTTTTTTTACCACAGTTAAAATAAAATAGAGTAATTAAAGGTAAAAATGATACTATAATTAAACTATGACATATCCTAATTCTGTTGAATAAGAGTTTCTAAACAAAAATAAACCTTAGGAGTAAAATAATATCTTTTTGGTACACGTTTAGTACATTAGGACAATTATTATTATTTTATTTAAACAAGAGTTAAAAGTGTTAAATTCAATGTTTATTGACTAAACCTTTTTTATATAGGGTTATACATAATATAAATTCATCAATAAATGTTAATTAGAAATATAAAAATATTTTATACAAAATGGATTTTTATTTATAATTTTTAGACATTAAATAATTAAATTTATTTATGATTCAATGATGATGTAGTAATTACATTATTAATGAAATATCAAAATGATTGATTTTATAAATATTCAAAGAAATGTAAATGCAGACATCATATTATTTACACTAATTTTATAGGTTAATATGACTTGTAAGGGTTGATTAATTTTTTTTTCTAAGTGACAATGTTGTTATGGCTTCCACAAAAAATACTAAATAGTGTCAAAATTTACATAAATGAGTTTTTAAAAGTAATATTATATTATTAATTGATATAATATTCTTAAAAATCTATGTTCATGGAAAAGGACTTAGAAAAGGTTATATATAATAATAATGAACCACTTTTTGATCACTATGGTTTTTTTTAGTATGTTTATTAATCATTTATTATAATTATACACGAATACATGGTAAAAGTTAATCTATTTAACTAAGAGTGAAATCTAAGCGATAAGGTTAATATGGTGACATAAAACTACCTAACACCTGTTGGTTGAATGGTTTT
This sequence comes from Viscum album, assembly GCA_963277665.1. Taxonomy (NCBI): domain Eukaryota; kingdom Viridiplantae; phylum Streptophyta; class Magnoliopsida; order Santalales; family Viscaceae; genus Viscum; species Viscum album. The sequence goes on from OY728163.1 coordinate 1,883,355,462, forward strand.
CGACGCATCCCTACCTTATCTTCCTAATAAAACATTTTTGAGCCATTATTAACACAATATTGAAGTATAATAAAATAATATTTCAAGCTTTTCATAAAGTGACCCTAACCTCTCTTATAAAAGGGTACTTCCCCTTATCCCAATATAACACATCCAAAGCCCTTTGGATCATCCATCCCTTAGTAAAATAACCTACCATATATGATCATGTCAACCTAGAGGCCATATTTTTACTAGGAATCCAACTGAATAAGAAATTTTGATGAACTAAAAAAGAAACACCTGAAGAAGGGGTAATAATTTCCCCACCTCTTTCAAGGTTCTTCTCTTCTTCCAATTCCTATTTATTTTTTGTTTAAATACAAAAATAATATCTCCATTACCAGGAACATATTGTTACTTTATTATAAATATGGTACAACTATATTCATTATTCTGTCCATCCTGTTAATGACAAGTCACCATACATTCGTGGGTACGACCTACCGTCTCTATGTCGTGGTGTAGTTTCTTATTCAAACACTTCATTATTTGGATGGGAATAATAATGTGTATAGATATTTTAAATAATAAATATAACATTTAAATTACTCATTATATATGATATAATGTCAAATTAAATATGATATAACCATCAACAAGAATGATATTGTCGCTCTTGCGTACGTACAGATTACCGTCTCCATAAATGCGATGAAATTCATTCCCCATCATAACCATTCAAAAATGATTTTTATTTTATGTTTATATTTAGTGTTTATGAAATTTGAATAATTTTTTGAATGAATCTATACATCCTATCCATAGAAAACATGGCATACCTAACCTATAATATTAAGTATAATGAATCAATTATCTCTCAAAACAATGATAGTACTAAAATATTATTAACAATGCAATTTTATAAGATCTTATATGATATCTTATATGTGTATTTGGTTCTTGTATAATTTAATAATGATTATTTAACTCTTATATAAGAGGTTAACATACAATATATCAAGTAAAAGTACAATTTAAGGGTTAATTCTATAATCTCTTCATTATCTAAGGTTTTTTATACATGGGTATCTACTGGGACCTCTTTATCATCCACATCCGAGTTTCATAAAAATGTTTTCAAAAAAAATTTCTATTTCCTAGACTATGGTTTAAAGTCATTTATTACCTTGATTTAATTTTAATAAATTTTTTAGAAAGGAATGATTCTGTTGTTTTCCAAGAAAAGTCATTTACGACCTTTTCCACAAAATTTAGGAAATAATATGTTTTAACTTATACAGAGGGTGTAACTAATTTTTGACATTGTAAAATCTTTGCAGATTCCCTTAAAACTAAGAGTATTTTAAAAATATATTTTCTCTTTTATAATTATGTGACTTTTAAATGATTTAAAATTAGAATGATTTATTTCTCAAAAATTGATTTGATATCATCTTGGTCAACATCCTTTTATGTATCTTTATCTTATTTTATGTTGATTTCTTTTGATACAATCATATATATATTGTATTTATGGTTTTTTAATTTTTTTGACAATGGATGTGTTATTTTATACCATTCTTGGTTCTTAGTTAATGTATTAACATTTCTTATGCTAGTTTTAATATAAATGTTTATGTAATATTTCAACATTTTCATATGAGGAATGCATTCAACTTAGTAAGTGATGGGTGGAGCCCGCTATAGCTCCCCGATGCATCGGTACCTCTCATGATAAAAACTAGTGACGTGGCACAAGGACATGAAAAAAAATTATTTTTAGTCATGGACTGAGGCTTTGAAAATGTGGTTATGATGCCCGACATTATGCATTCCATCATTATCAAATTCACTATTGATATTGAATGTGATTATTCGACTAGTAAAATTTCCTTGTTAATAAGTAAATTTCATTTTTTGATTTTCCTTTTCCACAATATGCTGAATTTTAAATTCAAAAGGCTTCTGTTGTAGTCTTTCACATTTATTTAAATGTTTATGCTTATTTATGAATGTTTCCTCTCTATTGTTATCCTAAAATATCACCTAATCTCACCCATTTCTATGTTTTATTTTTTTGAGGATGTGAAGAAGTATATTATAACTGACCTGTAGGGATAGTCTAATGGGGATTAATGTGTTCAAAGGAGAAACAATTTTTTTCATTTCATAATGTAATGCAAAACTTATGTTTGTATCATTTACTTCCAAGGAAACTAAACTAATCGGTATTTTGGGATTTTATCCCTTTTGATCATGCCATTTTTATGTAATATTGTACCAATTCCGGGTAAAATAGTTGGGGCATTACATATCCTTCTTTTAAAGATCGATGATTCTAATTCAGACTATATGCCTTTCATCTTGTAATAAATGTGAATGACTCGAACTATTTTGATAATATAGTGGAATAGAAATGCATTCATTAAAAATTTAGACATGTGAGATGATTTCTAAAATAGTGAAATTATTATTTTAATATATCTTATTCTCCACCTTACATGATTAATTTTCTTTTTAAATGCAAGTGAATAGTGTTTCATTTCTGTTTTTAATTACTACTGATCATCCTGGTGATCATGCCTACTTTATTGTAATGTTTTAGGTTTCAATGGTCATGGGTCGCTCCTGTAGTGAGTGTGTTTTTTTATGTTCCCTGGTGTCCCATGAGGTCACATGAGGTATGATTAACTTATTAGTTTATTTTTATTCTGTATTCCATATTTTCTAGTTTATATTCTTTTATTTACATTCCTTTCATTAATCTGGTAAATCATTCCCAAGTGTTCATTTGATACTATGGAAGTGGTAGCATCGTACCTTTGATACTTATTATTATATAGCATACTATTATATGTGATAATTGGTGAGAGTAGCCATGGTGAGGCTGGGAACATGGTATACTATTTTAGGTGACGATTTCGTTTCACTAGTTTCTCTCTATGCTTAAGCATGATTTCCTTACTTTTGAATGAGAAGATATTGTGGGGATCCTATATAGTATACGATTATAATCATTATACATATCTATGAACATTATTTCAGGCCACATGGAGAAAGTGGATGATATGGCTTGTTACTATTGTCTTGGGGTTGCAGGAGTTGTACTGGATTCATGGTTGATGTTGTTTTACTTTCATTTGGTACTTGTAGTTCCCCTTTCAGAGGTAGTGGTTCTTAAATGAAATTATATAAGGGTATTTGGGATTTAATTTTTATTGAAACTTTATCATGAGTTGGTTGGAATATTTATTATCTCTCTCTTTCTCATGTGTTTTCTTAGACGGTAATGCTATCATTTGTGTGTTTAATATATTCTCGGTGCTACTCGCCAACTTGGGGGGGCTGCTGGAGGTGGGACTAGGGGATCATTGTCTCTCTCATATCATTTTCTATCTTGGAGGGTTACACATTATGAGGAGGGAGTCATGACAACTAATTTCATAGACTATATTAAACTTCTTCAATTTATTTACAACATCAAGGTATTCCTCTCTGAGGTCTGACTTTTATTGATTTTTAAACTATAACATTCTATTTACTATTCATTCATCTATCATTACATTGAAAAAAACATGGAAGAAACTTCTATTATTCTGATTTTATATGTATAGTATTTCACAGAATATTCTTAATCGTTGAAGTAGAATATAGTAATGTTTCCTTTATTACACAGGTCTAATACTTCTTCGTCTCTTGTACTTCATCTATTGCATTGACTACATGATAACTCTTAAATTTTTTGTTCTTAGAATTCATATAATTATATTCTTCTGTTGAACCTCATAACCAACATATCAAACACTTATTTTCCATCCAATGAAAACAAATGTGCACAAAAAACATTATATATATTTTTTCCTTATTATATATAATCTGAACTAGTTATGCATTCTTGGCTTTGACTCACATAATGTAATAATATCACCATTAAGTTGCATATTCTTATTCACACCAAAATATTTTCTCCTGATTAATAGTTTTGAACTTAACATTTTTTATAATTCATTTTTATTGACCACAAAGAATATATATAGTAAAAAATAATTTTAGAGATAGTTACATCTTCTTATTTCCTTCTCTTCTAGTTAGAATTGAAATCTAGTATAAATGAATTATATTTAATTACTAAAACTATTTGTAATTCAAAATCACAGGAAGTCATCTTTCATTAATCTCTAAAAAATAGAAAATATTTTCCTACATCATTAAATAATTTAAATTTCATGAAAAATTAGCATTATCTTCTCCAATGATAATAAAAGTTATCTCATAAGTCCAACTATAATAAAATATCAAAATAAATGTATGTTAATATTATACTACTAATTCATATTTATCAATATTTAATATGGAACCACCATCCTAAAAGGTTCTCCTGTGAATATAATCATGAATACTTCATCAGTTTCATTTAAGTCATTTCACTCTATTCTTCCTAATTTCGCATTTTAGCCTAATTTATATATCCATGATCAATATTTATGAATTTGAACTTTATTTGGTTCATGTATTCATCCATTTATTCTTGTCACCAGATACACCCAATATGTTTTTCAATATTCATTCTGAGGAATCCATTTATTATTTATTGAATACATCTCAATTTTAATAATTTAGGAAGGCTTATATATAAATAATATTCTTATCAAAATACTTAATTGGATTCCTTTATCATTTTTCTACCTTATATAATTAATACACTCATAGTCTTAATCTCATATTAAAAGTCGTTTTCTTAGATTCAAAAGATTTATGCACATACATTTTCTATTTTCCTACTACTGAAAAGTGATATGATCATAAAAATTATAATAAAATATTATTCACATGAATCCTTACTCTCATAAAGAGTTATGTTGCTACAATATTATAATCATTAAGACATTTTCTCAACCTCAAGAACAATAGCTTCTCAAAATTCCTCAAAAAATCATCTTCGATTTGATGATGTTTAGTTCAAATTAATTTTTTATAAAAACTATTATCATATTACTATCTCATTATAGTGTTTTATTGATGAATATTAATATAAGAGAAACTTGTGTAATTATTAATATCATTACACAGAACATTACTATATAAATATCTTTAATTTCTTCTTTATATTGCATCGATAATCTCTTCACATATGTGTTGAAATTTTCATATGTGGTAAATTTTTATTGATTTAATATTTTTATACATGAACCGTTCACCTATATTGATCTATTAAATAACATAACGATTTTTCAAAGATGACCTATTTTCATACACAATTGTATATTCTTCTATAGATATTGGCCTATGAATGTTTATTATTCCATAAAATCATATACATGGATATTTCCTCACATGGATAACTATTCAAGAATTAATATTTTTCAATATATGAAATCTCATACACATATATTTCCTTTTAATAAAATGTATTCATAATTAAATAAATGGTTTTATACCTATTAAAATAGAATAAATAAAATCATATTCCCCCCATTTTATTCTTATGATATATTTGAAACATTATCTAAAAATTTATCATATGTATCATGTATCAAATATCATGATATTTTAATGACAAGATAACACTTTTTTTCTATCATAAAATTTATATTCTCTTTCAATTATCATGATTATGAGTAATACTGTTTTATTTAACAACACTCTTATGTATGATTACACTTCACTTAAAAAAGTTTTGTTCTCAATTTATACAATCATAGATGTTTTACGCTTCTGATCATGGAATATTTTACACTTCATTTGGCATGATGAATTCATGTTTTAGAGAATATTTTTTAATGTAGAAACTTATTACATGGAATCTGACATCATTTATCATCCTATGAACTGTTAGTGACCTTAAAATAGAATGAATAAAATATAACGTCACTCATGAAAATGATAGTGATATAATATCGACCAATTATTTTTTATGTTATATAAATATTAGTACATTAATTATCAAAATTATTCATCATAGAGATAAATTATATGGAGAAGTCAAAAAATGTTCAAATAATTAATTACCTAAATAATTAATGTATATCAAAAACTGATTCCGTGATGTGTCCTCTAATTTTAACTCACTTGATATGATTTGAAAAAATTCTTGGATATCATCTCCAAAAAAATATTGGATTAATTATCATTCATAATTAGTAATTTAACATGAATATATTCATTTAAATTGTACTCTACTTCTTCTTCAAAAAAATATTCACATCCTTTAACAATCATTCCTTGAAAACAAATACAACTCAAATAAAGTGGGCACAATAATAAATCCCATTTTATTATTTATAAGTACATTCTAATTGATGTTTCAATAAGTGTTTTTTATATTCTTACCCTCCCATTTTATAACCTATCATTCATTTCCCACTATATCCCCTTAAGGATAAGAAATACTGTTTATTTTTGAGGTGGATCATAATTTATATTGATGGAAAGAACATTAATCATCTCACTCTATTTCATTTCAGTCCATTTTAGGAATAGAAAATTACCTGATTATATTTCATCATCAGTGATCACAATTTTAAATTAAAAAGTATACCAAATTATATGATAAAACATTATATTTTTTTAAAATATATATATATATTTTACATTCTGATTAATGTTTTAATACAACCTAGTTAAATACCAAATCATCCTTAATCTCATATACTCAATTTAAAAAATATTTCCAAAAAATATAACATAATGAATGATTAAAACTTCCAAAAATTAGATCTGAATATGCATTCCATACATTTTTTTATATCATTGATTGTGAATCAATTTCTCCCATATTTACAAAATGATATGTTTTTTGGTTTTAAAGGATTGAATATTTATAAATAAGGTAATTTTAAATGAAACTCATTCAAGCACATTAAAAAATAATCAGATTTGGGGGAAATATGAATTCTTGTGTCAACTTCTTTATTCTTCCAATCATCAACCCCGCAAGGGAAATTTCAAAATAATATTAATCATAGTGAGATTCTTTAATGAATATTTTATCTGAAATTTCATGTGTGTAAAATTTTAAAAAATCATTCTTCTTCATATGGATATATTTATTTTACTAATCCCAAGTGTCCAGCAAGGATGGACTTTTATTCAGTTTTATAATTAATTACCAATTGACGGATCAACCTTATATATGTACTTATTCATTTATTTATCAATTTGAAACTCTTAAACATGATTAAAGATGGTCCTCCATTTATTTTCATAGATTCCAATTAAGATAACAATCGTTGGTAGTGACATATACATTTTGGTTATATATAATTGGAAGCCGTAAATATTAATAAATATCTCCCCATGTTAACATGATTCTAAATTAATAAACAAAAATTAAAGAATAAATAAAATCGATATATAATAGGTAAAAAAATGTATCTTCCTTTTTCCTTAATGTGAATATAATTTTTTAGAGTACTTTACACCGACGTTTCTTATTTGTCTTTTTTCTTCATGCCTCTACATCTATTATAAAAATTAGGTTTAACTATTTCTATCACGGATCTATCTATATAATAAATTTATTTTCCTTTGAATTTTTATTCAACTGAGTAATTATGGAACTTTCATAAATTGTTGTAACATTTATATTATCTTGGAAGTATTGTTTTGGTAGAATTATTTTGTAGTCATATCTATGAGTTTGTCTAGCAATGATGCACCACACATATAAATTATTTATCATAAAATATATATATTTAAAATCTATAAGAAAATTTGGGTTATTCATGTAATATTTCTTCTTGTCCTGTAGCATAATATTTTTCTTCTGCATGTTCCCACACAATATAGACCTCTAGTAAACTAGATAAAAATCTAAAATTACTTTGGGAATATGAGCCACATGATTTCTTGTTCTACGTGAATATCTGATGGTTCCTAATACTAAACCACTCATTTTATATTTATCACATGTATTATACTTCTTCAATGTGTCTTGAACATGATCATTTATTTATTTGACATCCAAATATGACATAATTTTAATTGTGATCTTCTAGTTGGACATTTGGATTACAATATTATTTAGAATTCATCCAAATGTTTCATATTTCATCATTATAATAATTAGGGGTATTTTTAAATAATATGATTTTAATACATAGTTAGATTGGAATTAACCACTCATTTGACCACTCTTATTGAAATTATAATATAGAAATTAAATTATATCAGATCAATTGCTTATACTAAAGTTCATCCTCATCTAATAACCTTTATTCTTCTCTAACCTGATCTCCCTTAACATGGACTTAATTTGTCCATTAGAATCTAGAGGATTGAAAAAACAATCCAACTCAGAAATAATGAATCTATTTAAGAACCAAAAATTTCCTAATAATCATTATATATAGACTTTATTCGATTACTTTCATGATATTTGACTATGTAGTTTTTAGGATTTATCCATCACTGGTTGGACTGTTCCTAGGAAAACATCTTCCACACTCTATTTGTCTACCATGGAAATTATAGAATACTAATATCATTTTTTCACATCCATAATTATACATTCATTATTTAGATTTATAAACTATCTATAAAAACACATTTAAGGAAATCTATATAAATATGAACAATTTGTAGCTTTTCAGTGACATATACTTCATATGGATCATCAAATGATGTAATGAACATATTTATAAACCATGAACATATTTTTTATAATACTTAAAGAAAAATTATATTGTACCAGTACATATTAAATCATCTTCTCATAAAATATCAATTTATATTGTCTTTAAATTTTTAAATTTATTCTCCTCTCATGTCACTTCACATTATGATTATATGTTTCTTCCTAAAAACCCATCAATATGTATTAACATTCCTATATTATTCATTCAATATCTGTATCATTTATTTTTATTCATTCTAGAAACAATATGTCTATATACATAATTGTCATTGAAAAGAAAATTTTTTTAGTATTCTTAAAAAATATTTTATTTATGTACATTGAACTTTTCTTCAAATTCATTAGTTCCATCATTCATTTGGTGGAATTCATTGATCAAATAATTATGATAATAATATAACATTTCATCATCATCCTCATTATTTACTTCAATTTAAAATTAATGTAGATATCTTTACATAAGTAAATCCTCATTTATAGAAATTATTCTTCATATTATTTTCCACAACTTCTCGATATGTGATATATTCTTTTTGTCCTTGAAAAAATTCACAATCCAAATAAACCAATTCATTTGAAAAAAAACGGAAAATCATTTAATGTGTACATTGAAATTTCAATATAAATATAATCACTCACACATATGTTTTGTTATTGTTCTATAATATTTTGACATAAATTGATATATACCATTTAATAATTTGAGTGTCTAGATCCATTTGTGGTACATGGACTATTAATCTGGTTTATAGTAGTTTGAACCACATGTTCTCTTCATTTTAATAAAAGTATTTATATATTGATTTCATGGAATGAATAAAATAAATTTTCTTCTTCTATACTCATGAGGGATAAATTCTTCAATATCAAATTTTTATTATTTCTTATGTTCATAATTATTTTTGAATAGATTAAATTCTGATGTGAGACATAAGAATATTTTACTTAATAAAACATCATTATTATTATAAGAAAGTGTTTAAACTCATTTAAAGTGAAAAACATCTAATTGGATAATAAAATATTGGTGAACCCCCTTTTATACCAATTGTTTTTGATAGTTTTGGGATTTTATCAACATTTAGAGGGGATTAAATTAGTGTTTGGTATTATTTTAAAAAAAACTTTATTTTTTTACTTATAACTCATAAAACATCAAAAATATAGATACTATTATTGCCTATTGTTTTTTATAAAATTATATGATATAATTAAATTGATATATCAAGAGGTTTTTAAAAAATATAATAATCAATTAGTGTATTTCTTCCTTATTCTATATGGTGGAATCTAATTCACAAATTCTACACTATAATGAGGTTTTAATTGTTCTGATTTTGCTCAAAAATAGGCCCAATCTATAGTTCGGTTCCATATACAATAGGAGGGTTTACAAAAAGGAATAATGATTCCCAGGATTGGTGATAACCATGTCGAACTGTTGCTCCATGCTAGTTCTTTATACATCCGGTGTAAAAAAGTTTGTAATTTTGGCAATTTCATTGAACACTAATATATTCTCACGCCATAAGTGACTTTTCATGATTTTTAAATTTTTGGTTTTATATTTTACTACTTATTCATATATTTTCACTTTTAAAGTTCCATTGAATAAAATTTTATTATTAATATTCTCTATCTATAGTAGTGATGAAAACATTCATAACTCATTACAATAGCTAAATGAAATATTACCCATCATGCATAGGTTTGATACTTTATCATCCCTTTTTTTCATTGGTGAACTAGAGGCATGATCTATCTTAAATATTTTAATAATGTAATAGAAATAAAAATGTTATTCTTCTGAATAACATATACCAAATTTCCAACTATTACTCTTCTTATTGAGAAACAAAATGACTAAAATACTCTTCATATCTTATTATTTTATTTAGTGAATTCATCTTGAAGCAGCTCATCATTTTTGGTTTCAACACACAAAATCAATAAATATTACATTTGAGATGCATCTTTTCAATTAAACCAAAATTCTTTGTAATGATATATTGTTTTAGGGCTCTATTTTAATTTTTCATTTTTATTGATCTGTATGAATATATATATTAATAAAAAAATTTAGTGTTTGTTACTTCATTCCACGATATTATATTTTTTTTATTTAAAAATCAATAGAATATATATATATTTTAATTTCCAAAATTATTGGTAATGAAAAAACATTGGATATTTTCTATAATTTTCTTCCACCAGGTCTATAATCTTCCACTATATATTCTTCTCCTTAAAAATTCCTAAAGCCCCGGTATTAACATCACACATAGTTATAAATATTATAACATTACTTCAATTGAAATAAAGGAACATAATTATTTTAGATTAATATAATTTAACTGGAATAGCTTCTTTAATTCTCAAATCATCTCCTTTATCATGCCTACTTCTCCAATAAATACATCCCTGGATCTGTATTTCATTAAATAAAAATAATCATACTCTTATCTTCCTCATTAATATAATTCCCCTTAATTCATATTTTCATGATTAATATGCAAGAATTTAATCTCATTTTATTAATCATTTAATTTAGACATTTGTGATATCATATACTCCCCAAAAATTATTCTTTCTTCATTCCCAGAAATCCACTTAATATTTTTTGGCATATAATGATAAAAATAATTTATGTCTTTAATAGTTATATAGAAGTAATATTCTACACTAAAGTCTTAAAACTGTGCTTTAACCATTTTTCTACAACATTGAAATCATATTCTTATATTGTTAATCTCATATTCAATGTCTTCTGGTCATCCTTTAAAAGATTACACTAATTAATTTACTAATTCTCTACCAAAATGAAGTAAAATCCTCATGAATTATTATGTCAGTGAATTTTTAAACCCACATAATTTTATTCTTATAAATTCATATATTAATGAAGAGTTTTTATTTTTCTCAGCTAAATAAGTATCTTATTTCTCAATATGATATCATATTATATTTTTGGTTTTTAATTCGAATGAAAATTTTCATGAATATTGATTTCTGAAACAATATATCTTTGTGATTTCTTATCAATAAATATTAGTATAGGAGTATCTCAATGCCAAATTTAGATTTGAAAATTGAAATTGTCCATGAATATCTATTTATTTTCATCTTCATACTATATAGAGTATCACATCATATCTGTGATTTTGGATGTGCGTGGGGATAATTATCATAAATAATAAAATTATATGTCTAAATTATACACATATGTTGATCCATTAATTCTGGTAACCAATTTTAAATCTTGAATAATTTTCTTATAAACTATGACTTTCATCCATATATATTGTCCTATATAGATTTTCATACAAAGGAAAACCCCATTTTTGGATATTTCTTAAACTTGCATACTATTTGGGTATGAATATTAACCTATGTAGGAACTCATATATATATATATATTATATTTATATTTATATTTATTTATTTTAATGGATAATTTAAGACCCATAAAATTAACTATATTGTTGTTTTTTTGTGTGGTTTTTTTTCACTATGGTTTAGAGTGACCCAAGGTGATAATTTTAATTGTTTAGAGATGTCCCATAGTTTTATGTTTATGTACATGGCTTAGAAAACCATGTTGTTAAAATTTAATTCCATATATAGTTTTGAAATAGGTGACTGTAAGATATAGGATTATTTAATTGAACCATGTGGGGAATCCATGTCACCTCTTGGGATTCTAGGAAGTGGTTTTTAATAATTATTCACATGGTTTTATAAACTGTACAAAACAACCATGCGTACATCTGGAGTTTGTAATCTCTAATCCTCCCCACCCTAAACACATAATTTGTGGATACTCTCCCAACCATATTATAATCTACAAAACATAATGAATTTAATTTTGATTTCATTTTTGGAGTTTTATATTTTTGATAAATATGAAATGGATTATCCTCTCTTCCTTGATTTTTTTATTACCATTTACCATATTTTCCTCTTAAAATAATTGCTACATGGGATTATATTAATAATAGGGTTGTTATATATTTGGTTATTTTGGTTTCTAAAGGTTGTGATCTATCTTATAAGGATGATTCCAATGGTTTTCTGTATAGGAACCAAGTTTTTATTACATTGGGTAGGGGTTTCTATTATTATTATGTTTATTAATTATTTCCATAATTTCATCATTTTTTAAAATTGTTCTTGATCTAAATAAAGGAGGTGTATAATACCTAAATTTTTTTTATAAAGGATGTTCCATGTTATGTTTTTCCCCTTAAAGAATTTCTAAATTAATTTTTTTCAATGAAACATTGGTTTTAAATAATCATTCATGAATTTATGGTGTTTTAAAACAAATTTATTTCGTGTATTGTTCTTGAAAAAAATTGCTTACTTTATTTGTTACACATTTTGTTTAAAAAGTAAAGAACTCATTATTTAAATTGGGTTTCCCTTATATTAAAGGGTTATATAAATTAATATAATTAATCATTATTTCAAGAAGGATTCGCCAAAATTACTGAATGGGTACTATCTTATTTTAATATATTCTCCAAGTTAAAATAATGGTGTGTGTAATTCAAATTATTGAGAATGTTTTACAATTTTTATGTGTTCATGTGTCTCTCCTTTTAAGTATTTTCTTTTGGTAAAAATATTTTATTTATTTGATCATTTTATTTTATCAAATTTTTTATATGTTTTCATGATTTACCATATATTAATTCTTATTTCGACAGAGCATTATAAAATATCAATTTGATTTTAAGTTAGTGATATATGTGATTTACTCTCATAATATTATTTTCAATAAAAATTACTTTTATAATGAACATCCAATTCCTATATTTACTATGTATAATAAATGTCACATTTTGATCTTTGAGTGAATATTTTTTTTTGTGTACACCCCTGAAGGTCCATGTTACTATAATTTTCCTTTGATTGTATTGATTTTGATAATTTTATATGAATTTTTTTCATGGATTGTGTTTTTTTGATAGGGGATCATTATTAATGGTGGTTATCGGAGGAGGAATGTGTATGATGGAAATTATTTTTTTCTATTGTTCTTTATAGTTTAATGTTATTAACATTTGTTTTATAGTGTTCTATGTCCATTATATAAGACATGATGATTACTAGAATACTACGTGGGGAGTTGACGGATATTATTTATTCATGTTGAGAGTATAATACTAAATTATACCCATAGTTTTATATTATAACTTGGATACTGTATTCCTACACATGAAACTAGTTGAAAGTGATTTGGTGGATGAGAGATGTGAACTTGACATACATATAGTTGGATCTATTATATGCATGTCATGTACTCGTACCATTAGTCCTGTGGATATTTCCTCATGCTATGAGTCATATGTTATAAATTCTTTATATTTTAATTTGAGTTTCATATCACTGTAATTGAGATTATATTGAGATTATTATTATTTATACAATACCATTATAATTATATGGCCTAAATTGATTTATTAGTTTCAATTTTTATGATTCATCATATCTTTTCATATTATTTCATAGGTTCCTTTCTTGTACACTTTTTGAGTGGGAGTAGTGAGTCTTAAGAAGGTAAAAGGATATGTTAATTTCAAATTAAATTCTTTAATATGTGTTTCTATTTGAAAATTATATTTAAATTTTATATTTTTTGTCTTTTAAAGGATGTTTTTATTAATAATATAATCCAAAAATGGTTTTTTTATTTCAAAATTATCCCTAAAAACATAATCGGTTGTTTTTAAAGAAGTTTTTTTTAATGACATGAAAAAGGTTTCAAATATGATATTTATAAAATAAATTCAATTTCAATAAAATGGAGTGTACTTGTATTATGAAAAAGAGAAATTCCTTTCTGAAGACAGATTGAATATTGTTTTACAATGATTGTGTTTAATGAAATGAGAAAAGTTTATTAAATAAAATTATTATTTTATTAAATTGAAAAAAATCCTACCTTTATATTATTTTCAATTGGGAAAACATAGATTCCCAATAAATTGAATGTAATGGGCTCATGGTTGTGTCATATTTCTATTTGGATCACACCCTAGATACTCAAAACAGTGGATATGTAATCTTCATGTTTTATAGAGGTTTCAAGTAACTAATTAAATGTTGTATTTCTATTTCTCCACGTTGGGTAAGATGTTATATTGTTTTATTGTGGTGACTTGATAGTAACTTCTATATTTCATGGTTTATAACACATTTTTCTACCAATTTTTTGTAATGTGGTATCTTTTCCACTTTGGCCCTCGTCTTTTGTTTCCGTTTTGTTTTCTGTCTTTTTTCTAAAAAATATATTTTTTTGATTAAAAAGGAATTCAATTATGCAGAAGAATTTTTTGTAGAATCTATTATTTATCTTTATTATTCTTTGTTTTCATGTTTTTGTTTCTATTTGATTATTCTGTTTTTCCTTTTTATCTAATATAAAAATCACCCCTATAGGCATCATCTTTTATAACCTTGTTGATCCCTATATTATTAGGGGTGAAATCATTCCACTATATTTAATTTTTGTACACTAGATCTGTTCATCTTCCAATGGTGATAAAAAATATTCCTCAGGCCTTGGGTCAAATTCTGTAGAGTGATATTTCATGTTAGGCTGAGCCGTTTCACTTCAATGATGATATACTTATTTTATTACATGGTTCTCCAATTCTATAATAATAATCATGAAAATCATCTAATCCATTTTTCTACTCTTCTTATTTATATAAATCATAATACAATAACGTACTATAAGTTTGATGATAACCCATATAATGATATTTAATCTATAAAAGAAAACATTTCTTTTTATCAAAATATTTTTCCTCTAATTCAATTTGCATGAAATAATATTACATTACATTAATGTTTAATAAACAAAAATTATCATATAAATTACCCATGTAATCACTATGATCAATATTTTATCCTCATCTATATTACATTTTCAAACTATTGGAATATTATTTCTCTTCATTTGGATGGTTACGGCATGTCTCATTGAAAATGTGTTTATGAATAATCTTATTTAATGAAAACACATTTGATAGATTCTTGTCCTGAGGATGATCATTGATCAATTTAAAAAAGGACTCAATAAACCCCACTCATTAAGATGAAAATGCTACAATTTAGGGGAAAACATGTCATATATCTCTCAAATCATAGTTCATAAATCCACACATATATTCATCATAGTGAATGATTATCAATAGAACTACTAAAATATTAAACTAATATTTTTAACCTAAAAAATGCATGAACATAAAACATAAATTCCAAGATGTATCTTCCAATATTAATTTTGTTAATTTCCATAGAAAAAATTCTGGTGTTCTCTTCTTTAATAAGATTGGATTCATCATCAATCAAAATCAATTATTTTTCCTCACTATATTCTTTTAAAATAAAATATACATATTCTGATTAAACATGTTGATATTAATAGAAAAATTATTGCTAGAAAGTAAAATAAAACAACAAATAGTGGGATAAATATATGCTCTATAAAATCATTTCCTGGTCATCCCAAAACATGGTAAAAAATATTTGACTAAAAATAATACATTTCCAATGAATATACTATGAAATGGATTCAATAAAATTATTATTTTCTAGAAAACATCACATAAACCATTTAGAAATATTCCCCATTTATTTATACTATGTATTGATCCTATTTTCAATTTTACATCCCACTATTTTAAAAAGAAAAAATATATTGGATAGCATAGACAATACGTCACTTCAAGCTTAAAGGAACTACTAAATATTATTATTTATTATGGAATTTAATTTCGATCCATTATAATGGAGGTTATTAACATGATTGAATAAATTATAAAAATAACTTTCACACATGTATACAATTAATTTTATGGTCTATAATTTATTATAAATGAAAATAAATCTCTTTTCAAATAAAAGGGAATGTTTTTATGAATAACTATTTTAATGAAAAAAATTGTGTTCATGAAATAATAAAATCACTCTTGTTGGATTATATTAATTAAATATATATTAAATATAATGTTTGAAATTAATCTTATTTATTTTATATACATTATTGAAGTATTAATATAATTCTAAAATAAAAAATTGTAATTTTCTAAATTGTTGGTTACCCTCTTCATGATAGCACGTTTATTTTAAATCTATATTTTGGAAATTTTTTATATTATATTTGAAAAAATGATCTTATTTTTTATATTTTGAAATAAAATTTTAGATTGGTTGAAATTTTATTATTTTCTGATAAGTTTCATGTTTTAATGAATGATGAGAAATACTGAATATTAGTTGAATATATCTTAATTATCTTAATAATTTATAAAGGAAAAATATAGTTTTTATTGGTTTTAAAGTAAAATTTCATAAATTTTATACCATTTAATCTTATTTATATAATTATAATAAATTTAAATTGTTTTTTATATAAAAACATTTCAATCTATTGAACGGTGTCACCTTAAAACCCAATTTTTTAATTTGTCTAGGGAATTATTTTTAAATAAATTTGAGCCTATTATATGTTTCTAATTTAAAATTATAGACTCTATATTTAGAATCATAATGCCAAATTTTTTAAATAGTTCCCTTTTATTTTTGAACAATAAGAATAATATATTTAGTAAAAAGAAATCCACAGTTAATGTTAAATTGGTTAAATAAGGGTAAAAATAATATTATAAATATTAAAATATTACCCAAAAAGTTTTCCTACAACTTATAGATGTGTGATTTTATACCAAAATCATATTTTTATGTTTTTATGTCTTATTTAATTTGAATGTATGGTATTAATCCCATTATAGTATTTCATTTTAAAAAATGTAGACGATGTCATTCATATGTTTCAGTATACGTTACATTTTTTATTATAGGGTTATTTAAAAGTTAAATTCGACTCTAAATATTATTTTTATATATAAAATGTTTATATTTATCATGAAATTTATTTTTATTTTTTAGGAAAGAAATATTTAACATAAAGAAATACAAAATGATGATGCATTAATTATTTGATTAATGAAAATATTAAATAAATGATATTAAGAATATTAAAATAAATATAATAAAAAATAAATCATTTCATCAACAAATTTAACATAATAATTTAAATATTATTATGTTTTATAAGAATTTATTGATATTTATCTTTATTTTGTGGTATTTCTAACAAGTCAGGTAATGCAAACTGTCAACATTGATATTAATATAATATTCAACAAAATCAAATATTTTAAAATGATATTATGTATAAAAAAAATTGGATGATTAATTTAGATAAGCTTTATAATTTTATAAATGATTTTTTGTGGTTGTTTTAGAATTTTTTAGTGGTTAAATTAACCTTAAAATTGTAAAAAACACATGTTGTCACCCTAAGAGCTAAAGAGGTTAAATAAGGGTTAAAAAATTATATATTTTAAAAATAGTCAATTTATTTTAATTTTATAAATTTATTTATATAATACAATAATAATCACAAATTTTAAATAAATTATTTTGGATCAATTTTTAGAGAAAATTAATTTAATTTATTTTAATATTTTGAGAAATTCAAAGGGTGTCCCTCCAATCTCGTATAAAAGTGAACACCTTCTCCTCTTTTCCTAATTCCAAAAAACAAATTTTTATCATCCAATATGCACCAAAATACCATTATTTAAGACATTATCACATTATATAGATCATATTTTATGCATAAAACCATTCCTATAGGTGTTAAGGTGTTAAACAAAAATGTTTTTCTGAAGAAAAGGTATCATCTTTAATCAAGTATTTCGGTTTTATTTCTAATAACACTTCCAATAAATGTTCTTCAACAATTATAAAATATTAAATATAGTATCCTCAATATAATAATATATTATTAGGATAATATCATCATCTAAATCCCTATACACTTCTATAAAAAGGGAGAAGAATTCATTATCCATTTGTACAGTGGACTAAGATCTCGCGAACATATAAAACTCATTTTCCATCACCATATCTCAAAACAGGTTATAAATATGGAATTAATGATCATATATGATATTGAATAAATATATTTCATTATTAATTGTAAATGTATCAATTTTTATAACTTTTTATGCACATAAAAATTATAATGTTGTTCATGCATACGTATGAATTATCACCTGCTTGAAGAAATGTGATTTGTTTGTAATCACCACATCACTTGGATTATATATATAAGTAATTAATATGATATTAAACATATAATTTTCATTTTCAAAATATATAATTATATTTACCTTATTTTCATAATTACTTTCAATAAATGAAAACAATACTCAAGGGTATATACGGCCTTCCATCTCCATGTTTATAACGTTGTTATTTATTCATAACTATACATAATGGGTTTAAATAAAATTATATTTTATGTATACAATTAATTATTTTTTCATTAATATTATTTTGGGGAATATTTAATAATGTTAACATTGTCTAGATACATCATACAAAATTCATTTTGGACATTGGTATCGAATATACTCAAAATGTATGACAAGAATTAAATGATTATGTAATTGAATATTCCCTTGAAATTAGTACATAAAAAGAATAATAAATATTAAAATGGTTAATAGGAAATAATAAATGAAACTATGTTAATTATTCAGAAAGATAAATAATTTATGTGATGAGCTGGTCATAATGCAAGATACTATTTATCTAAAAAACATCACTTTAAATGTTTTAATGATTTACTTTCGTAACTCCTCATTCATCTCCATATTTTTCAAATTTATTTAATGAATTTATTTATATGGGAATTAAATTTTTAAATGTTATTTTAGAATATTCCTTAAATTTTTTAAATAAATAATCTTTTTTGGTTTTATATAAAGGAATTTATTTTCAAAATCCACTTTTAATGTTCATCTTTCAAATATTATTAAAAAGATCAAACTAAATTTTATTAACATATACATAGTGAACAAATTTTTCTGACTTCGGTACAAATTAAGGTTTCTATTAAAATTATTCACAATTATTTTCAATGAGAATGGTTTAATTATTATATGAGATCTTAAACTATTTAAATACTGATTTTTAAAAGAAATGGATATTTCAATATCTAAATTTTTTTTACACAAAGGTATAAAATAATCTCTATGGGTCTTATTGTAGATATGGTCCTTAGATATTATGTATTAATGTTTTATCCCCATTATAGGTCATGAGGGAGCCCTATTTATCTTATATAAAGGGTTGATCTCCCTTATAGCTCTTGAAAATTGGGTTAGCCTGATATAGCGTATATGAAGGGTAAACCCCATTATTTCTCTCCCATTCATTGGGTACTCCAGAGATACAAATTTTATCATCTGGTTATTTCACCTTTAATGTAGAATTTAAGAGTGATTTGTTAATAATGTCTCGAGTCAGCTATGTGATTTTTTAATTATTTCTAATGTGTTTTAAGAAAAGGGGTTAAATTGGAGTTCATGTTTTCCACTAGACTAAGGGTTTTCTCTCTTTTTATATACCTTACTAAGATTTTTTCCCATCCAAATAATTAAAAAAAATCACATCAATTAAGGGGAAATGGAGACATGGATGATTTCAAGGGTATAATTGGGAATATTTTTTTAAAATCTGAAACCATGTTTTATTTTAAAGAACATAATTTTATGAAAAAATGGAAACAAAGTATAAGGGTATAATTATGATGTATGTGTTTAAATTGTAATAACGTGTCTTAATTATATAAAATGTTAAACATAAAAGATACTAATTTGATTTTTAGTTCAAAAAAACTAAAATATTTAATTTATAAGGTCGATCCCTCTTGGTTGATATAGAAATATATTTTGAAAACGTTATAGATTATTATTTTTTCTTATGATAAAATCATATCCTCATGGGTTTTTAATATTAAGGGGGATAATAAGATTAGTGACATAGAAACAACTCTTCAGATATTATGTTATGAAATTTTAAGCTGACTAAGGGTATATTTATACACATTTATTTTTGTTGAAATTATGGGTTATTACATTTTGGTATGAAAAATGAAAGGTATGAGATGAAATATTAGGTTAAAAATATTAAGATTGTTTTTTAGTATGTTTCTCAAATTCCATGGAATGTTATAATATTTTTATAATTAAAAAATGGCATTTCACAGGTTTGGTGATAAATCATCATGTTTGTAAATGCCGTAATAGTTGAACCCACAACAAAATACCGACAAGGATGAATCACTTACCACTGAAAAATGTCAACCCCAATTAGTATGAAATGTTATTTTTAGTTAAAAATATATATATATAAATATTAAGTTTATTCTGGGAACATATGTTTTATCGAATATATAACCACAGGATTGGAAAATAATTAGTAATTAAGTGATTAATTGTATTTGGGAATATGTGATTTATTTTGTGAAATCTATTTGATTATGGTAAATATAATAATATGAGATTTCCATTATGTAATAATTTATGAATTCTATTTTGGAAGAATCTATGATTTTATTGTGGACATTTGGTGATTTGTGTTATCTTTCGAAATGATTATCATATCGTGATGATTATTTGATTTAGCATGGTAAATTTATTTCATGTGATTTTATGAATAATCAATGTTATTTAATGATAAATTACTATCTTGGATGATTATTTAATTAAATACATATCATTTTTTGGGTATTATCTAATTTTATAGTAACTATTTTTGTTTTAATTTGCGATTAATGATAGGAGGAATAATTTTTTATTTTATTTGATTATATGCTTCTCTAGTAGTTGATTATTGTGCTTCAGGTGTGAAAAAATTATCTTTAATACTAATGGTTTGGAGAAAAAGATTACATTTGGGGGAATTTTATTAATGGATAAAAAAATCCATTTCCAGTAAGTTTTTTTCCCTTATGTTATTACCATATGATGTAAATTAATTCTCTAACTATAAGAAAAGGTTTTTGAAATAAAAACATTATCTATTTACATGTATCGATGAACTTTAAAACCGTAATAGATTTATGGATTTATAATTGTTATGATTACAATCAGTATGCTCTATATAATGTAATATGAGTAATTAATATTTATTTTTCTCTTCCATTTCCATGTTTTCCTACATGGAATCCTATTATGTGATATCTTAGGTTCCCTTTTTTACTTACCTTTCATTTTTTTAAATTTAATGTTTTGTTAATCAATTTTAGATGTGGGATTTCAAAAAAGTCATTTTGAACAGTGGAAAAACATTTCCCTAGACCATGTTTAAATTATGAGGACATAATTTATTTTAGGGGGAGAATGTAATATCTTGATATTTTAAATGGAAGCATTTTGTTAGATAGCATACAAGATATGTCACATCGATATTAAAAAAGCAACTAAATATTATTGTTTAATATTGTAGTTATTATATAGACATTTGAATGGTGGGTATTAAAAATATTAACTAAATTATGAAAATATTGTTTACATATGTAAATATAACTAATTATTTGGTGAAATGTTAATTAAAATTGAAAATAAAATCCTTTTTATAACAAAAGGAAATGCTTTTCTAAAAAACTATTTAAATAAGAATAATTAGGTATATAAGATAATAAAATCATTGTTTTTGAACTATTTTAATGAAATATTAATTAAATTAAATTTTTAATTTTAATCTTGTGTGAGTTATATACATGATATAAAAATAAATCTTATTTCACAACTAAAAAGTTGTAGTTTTCTGAATAGTGATTTTACCACCTTTTGATGGGGCACATGTTTTAAGTCTTGTTAATAAAACATTTATACATTCACCTTGACAAGATAAACATAATCCAAAAAATTTTAATAGAAAAAATTTATTTGGATGTATTTTTTGTATTTTTCATATAACATTCATGTTTTGATAAATAGTGAAAAATACATATTTTTAATTGAAATTTCATTTTCTTCTAAATAATTTATAGTGTTAATTTATTTTTTAAAATTATAATTTGGAAAAATTAGTATCATTAAATCAAATTTATAGTTTTGGATTTAATTTCCCATTTAATTAGGATATAAAAACACATCCATATTTTCAAAGTTTTCACTTTAAAAACTCGTTACAGTATTCTGTCAATGAGATTAATTTTAAAATAATTTTAGCAAATTAGAAGTCTTAAATTTTTAAAAATTTGTTCAAAATTTTTAATCAAAAGGTATAATTTTATTAAATAGATTTATTTTATTTTTAGAAAATATGAATAGTAACATTAGTAACTTTTTTATTACCACTATTAAGTGTAAATATGCCAGTTAAGGGTAAATATTATGTTATAAATATTAATATATTACCCTAAACCTAGTCCTAATTTTATTTTATAAGTTATTTTAGACCCAAATTATCCATGGATTGATTTTATGTCCCCTTGATTCCACATTAAATACATATTCCCCTATAATGTTTTATTTTTAAAATATTCAAGGATGACTAACTTATGTTTTAGTAAATTTATAATTATTTAATATTGGATTAAATAGAAGATATAATAAAATATAAATACTATTTTTAAATATAAAATATATGTCATAATCATGAAAATTTTGTATTAATTTTTAAAAATTATATAATTACCATAAATCATTACACAATGATGATGTATTATTTATTTAATTAATGGAAATATCATATTAATCATATTGAAAATATTAAAATAAAAATAATTAGAAATAATAAATTCCAAAATAATTATAGATTAAATTTAAATTATATGGATGATTAAGAATAATTAGTTATAATTTATATTGTTCTAAGGATACTTTTAAAAATTTACATACCAAATAGTATCAAAATTGACAATAGTGGCATTTTAAAATAAATAATATTTTATTAAATGATATTAAATTTAAAAACACAAATAATTAAGAGTTAAAGAGGTTAAATAACTGTTAAAACAAAAAGCTAAGGATTAAAAAACAGTCCAAACATATCTAAATTTTATATTATACACTTAAATAGACCAATAATTATCCTATATTATAAATATATAAATTTTGGGTTATTTGGAATAAAAAATTGTTTATATTAATTTAATATTTTGATAAATTAAATAGTTTTTCTACTCTCTCTTATAGAAGGGAACATATTCTCCTCTTCTCATAAAACATTGAAACCAATTTTATTCAACCAATATCTTCCCAAACAATTACTAGAATACAAAACCATGTATTAGTTCTCTTATTCTATTAATAAAATCATTCTTAGTGGTTATAAGGTGTTAAGAAAATGATATTGTTTGAAGAAAAAGCATTGTATTTAATCCAGTATTTCTAATTTATTTCATCTTCTACATCCTTAAATTATTATTCATCCATGATGAAAACATAAAAAAATTATCCTAAATATAATAAGATTATATAATTGTAATATCAACACCTAAATCATTCTCAACTTCCAACAAATGGGAAAATAATTCATCCTTTGTATATAAGGTGGGCTACCGCCTCATGAACTGCTGTGATTTGTTTCTATAGCCATATATGAATACTATTTGAAATTATTTAATTAATGATTATATATTACATTGTTGAAATGTTTAACATTTTTATTTCATACCTTTCCATTCACACAAAAATGATAATTTCATTCATGTATACATGTGAACTATCACCTTCTTAAATCAATGTGATTGATTTTTCATCACCACATCAAAAAATACAATTTATATAAATAAAAAATATTTTATTACTGTTTTGATACTTATTATTTAAATTTAAATGATACTTACCTTATTTCAAAAATGATCGTTAAAAATATAAACATTACTCTAGCATATGTATGACCATGCATCTCTATGTTTATAACATTGTTCATTTTTAATAACCACACATAATGGTATGATTTAAAAGTATAATTGATTTATATATGTTATTATTATGTCATAATTTTTAAACTATAGATGATGTACTAATGACCACTTTCACTTGATACCCAATTTCATATTCATTTTGGACTATGCTATAAAATATTACCAAACCATCCTATGTGAACAAAAATGATTAAGTAATTGTATATAACATATAAATGAGTAATATAAATGAACTAATAAACATTGAAATAATTTTCAAACAATTATAAATTAACCTTTTTTTAATATTTAGTAAAATAAATAATGTATTTGATGAGTCATATACAAGCTAAGGGACTATTTTAACTCAAAACATCAATTTAAATGTCTTATTTATTTACTTTTAAAAAAATTTCTCCATCAGTTCCAAGATTTTAAAATGAATCTAATGAGTGTATGTATATGGGAATTAAAGTTTAAATGTCAATATCAATTATTTCTAAATGTTTTTCAAAAATTAATCCTCTTAAGTTTTCATGTAAAAGATATTATTTTAATTTTTTTTAAAAAAATCTTCTCTCAAATCTATTAAAAAAGGTCAAAAGATGTTTTTTTAATATATGGTGTAAATGGATGTTTTCAATTTTATAAATCTTTAATGTTTCCTTTAAAACTTTTCACATTTGATTTCAATGAAATTTTATTCACTATTAAGTACAAATATTTATATGTTAAAAATTATTTTTAAAAGAAATGGGTATTCTGATATTTTAATGTATTTTACATAAGGGTACAATATATTTTTCAATGGATTTATTTGTGATATGGTCATTAGATATTATATGCGAAGGGTTGGACACCCTTATAGATTTTTGGTGAGCCTATTATAGAATATACAAAGCATTGATCCCCATTATATATCATGAGAAATGGGTGATCCCGATATATGCCAAAATAAGGGTGAGAACCATCATATCTCTCTAATTAATTAGTTAATCAATAAATGGATGTAAACCATATTATTATTCTATTTTTAAGGGTGAATGTGAGGGTGATATTTCTAATGATTTCCTAGGGAACAAAATTTATTTTTTCTGTAATTACTAACAATTATTAAGAAAATGATTTTAATGGGTTTTCATGTTTTTCGCTAGGCTATTTGATATATTTTTTTATATGCCCCTTAATGATATTTTTTGGCTCATTCAAATATTTAACTTTTTTTCACATGATTTTATGGGGAATGCAGACAAGGATGACACCAACGGTATAATTTTTAGGTTTTTTTTATAAAATGAAAGTATTCATTATTTTCAAGTGTTTAATTTGGTGGAAAAAATGATTTGGAGTATATGTATCCAAAAGTAATGAATTTGTTTACATTTTAAAAGAATTTCCAAATTATCTAATACTCTAAACTGAAATGATCCTTGAATGTGAACTATTTTTCCAAAACCCATGAATAAGTAATTATTAAAGGCATGTCATTGCATTCATAGTCCAACCATTAATTGTATTCCATTATTAGGTAACTGTAATGCACACTGGTGATTTATGTTACAATAGAAACAGTTCCTATCAGGATATGTGATTGGTAACGGATTAAAATAAAACCATCAATATAATGGTTCTTGAGTCACATTTTTGTAAAATTTTATTTATATTTATCATGATATTGGATATAATAACTAATTTCCAAACTGTGATTTTATATTTTTTATAAAAATGGATCATTGAGAAACGGAGAAATTTTAATACCTATTGAAAAAATTCCTAAAACCATTTCTATTTCATAGTAATTATTTATAAAAAAGAACATATAATCATCCCCTACAACCAAATAATAAATAATAAATATTTAATTTCCATTAGACCGTCTAATATCATCCATGATAACATATAAAACTCTTTCAAATGATTTCCTCAAAAACATTAAAATATAATACATAGTCAGTGGTGTTTATTTTAGTCATTATTCACAAGAAAATTGATTTATGAAGAATAAAATTATTTTAGAAACATATGAAACATTAATTCCTTTATATGAATTTTAATTTCAATTTAAGACACATTAGTAATTCAAATTAAATCTAATATAAACCCCCATGAATCCACATGAATTTATAATAAATACCAATACACTAAATTTAATTAAACTCAATTAA
Source organism: Viscum album (assembly GCA_963277665.1). Lineage (NCBI taxonomy): Eukaryota > Viridiplantae > Streptophyta > Magnoliopsida > Santalales > Viscaceae > Viscum > Viscum album. The sequence continues at coordinate 1,883,382,031 of OY728163.1, forward strand.
ATTAAAATTATTAAAATTCAATGTTTATTATAAATAATGTATTGATTTTGTGTTTTCTAATAGTATAAAATAACGTATTACCAATTTCAATTTATAACATATTATTTTTCTAAAAAAATCACCCACAATTAGATTATCCATCATATTAATTAATTTATAAATCCAATCATAATTTAGGATATTTTTATTCTACTAACGGATGAATAATTTTTCCACATTAAAAAGTAAAACATATAATATTCTATGTTCACAATTTCTTCTCTACTCATTCTATCATACCTAATAATTTTAAATTATCTTTTTTATTAATTTTTATTGTATCGGGTAATTCGGATTGAATCACAGTCTAATTTTTTATTTGTTTTATTGAAAACACATGTTTTGGGAGAGGTGGCATCAGGTGCACAAGAATATAACGATCATTGAAAGTATTGAGACTTCACCCAAATTTCTGTGCAACATGCTTAGTGTTAAAAATAAATAAATATAAAAAATATAATTGAGAGGAAAATAAAAATAAAATGATTTAAAATCATAATATTTATAATAATATTATTGTGAATAATTTTATTATTATTGAGTAAATTGTTATAAAGTTGATTATTATTTAGTTTATTAATATTTTTATTACTACTATTATTATCATCATCATCATCATCATTATTAATATTGTAATAATTAATTTTTTACATGTATTGGGACAATTTTTCACACCACCACATCTACATCCCCCCCTCTAACGAACCCCCTCCCCTCCCCCATCATGTTGCACCTTCCTCTTTCCCCTAACCCTATGTGTGTTACCATTCACCCCCCATGGACCTCATTGTGCATGCCACCTCCATCCATGGACTACACCTCTTCCCTACTTTGGCACCCTCGCACAAACCATCCACCATCATGCCTCCCACGCACAACCCATGGTCGGACTTCCTCCTCCATGCACGGCACACATTCTCCCTCGTTTGTAACCCTCTGGTGGCACCCAATCTAGCAAGACCCGCTCTTGTTCATGTGTCTCTCTCTCACTAAGCCCCTCCTAGTAAAACCCTCCTTCAATTTGGGGTTTTGGTTTTACAATAGGATATAGTCTTGTTTTTAAGGTTTAATATTAGGTCATCGTTTATTTGAATTCTTCAATTAGGGTCCAATTTGGGTTCTCTGTGGTGCGATTGTGGTACGATTGGTGTTTCACACAAAAATGTGGATTTTTAGACACCCGGGGAAGGTGTTTCTTTCTAGAAACATTATTTGGATATATAGTTTACCTGATTAGTTAATTTAATTCATTACTTGGTTAATATGTGTGCTGTGAAATATATTTTTGAAAATATTTCATACACGTTTAAGTTTAATGTATGTTTTTTAAAAAAATTGAGTGTTTTTAGTGTGTAACTCAAGTTGTGTTATTTGATGTCACTTTATAAATCATATAATTGGTTTTTTTATTATTTATGTAACTTGAATGTTGTTTGGAATGGTTTTTAGTGTGTGTTAGATTCAAAAAAAGATATTTTGTGTATGTTCTTGGTGTGGGTCCTTTTTGTGTTTTGTTGGGTTGTTTTATAAATTTTCTAAATGGTTTATTAAAATATGAGAGCGATGAAAAAAAAAATTCGTAGATTATTCGGTGTCAATTTGGGTTTAATTATATTTTTGTCTATATATTTATGGTGTAAATTTTTAAGTGTTTCATAAATTTTTTTATTGATTTATTAAATTATATATGTAGTGTTTGGTCGCTTGTTTTTGGTTTTGAGTTTTTAGGTCTAAAGTGACAGGCCAGAGTGTACATATGTAATTTATATATATATATATATGGGTGTGTGTGTGTGTGTGGGGTTCCCCCATTACATGTATAGTCATCCAAGGTAGTGAATATATATGTATAGGTATTGGTGTTCACATGTGTATAAATGAAAATGAATACTTAAGTGAGTGTCGACTAGTATATTTATGTACTCAAATACGTAAGGATCCCCTTGCACATGTTAATGTCTCTACGAGTATGTTCATAGGGGATAGATATCCTTATATTTTTGTGAAAGTGCATATACTTATTAGGGGAGCAGTAGAATTTAGATAGAAATCTCCAAGGGTCGAATGGTCATTTGGGTTATATCCTAAGGTAGGTTAACTATAATTTTATCTTTAATTAGAACTTCCATTTTTCATTGTTTTCATTTAAAAGTATTCCTCCATATTTTATATGATATATATATATTTATATTATTTTTATACTTAAAAAGTGGTTTCCTAGATGTTTTAAATGTGAAAAGACTATTACCAAAGACGTGTGGACTTCCGGCCGAATTTTGGTATTAATGTATAATGAAATTTTGATTTTATTAAAATGATTAATTAGTTATAAGAATGGTTTTACCATTTTTTCAATACACGGTGCTTGGTTGTTAAAATGTGATTTTATATGGTTTATGGAACTTAAAGGTGTTGAAAAACAATGTTTTCTAAAATGTTAAAAAAAATTATGAAGCAATAATCCCCATTTGGAACGTTGAGTATTGTCTGAGAAAGTGGAAAACCCCTCTTATGGAATTTCCCACTAGTTTTAGAAATGTGATACACATGATGACATTTGATTTTTGATATGTGCATAATGATGAATCATATATATTTTATGAAATGAAAGAGAGGGAATGTGCTTACGGTGGGGTAATTATGGTGAGAGTTTGAATTGGTTTTGGATAAAGAATGTGTTATGTTAAGTTAAGTTCAGTTGATAAAACCTCACCACCATTAGAAATAGTGAACATGGGTAATCCCAGGTACCTAGGTGGGTATATTAGTACTAGTACACATGATGATTTATAAGTGGTTTATCCTAGATTCGTCTAGCAGGATTGACGACTAAGAAAATAACTAATAAAAATTATTATTGAACACTACTAGGTTATTTGTGTGTTCCATTCTAGTTTTTTTAGCATGAAGTTGTATTTGTTTGTGGTTTCTATGCTACATTTTCACTATAGTACATGGTTCTTAGGTTATTGTCTATGCTACTTACCTATAGGGATGGACCATTGTTCTCATTTATTACATATTGTTTGTGAAGTTATTTTCATTTTAGTTTCTTACATATTGTTTCCTCCTTTGAAATATCCATTTATTTAATTGAAACACTTTTCCTTTTTTGGAATGGTGATGAATTTTTGGATCAATTTTGAAAATATAGTAGATTTTAAATGCTTTCCTTAAAAATGTAAACATTTGAATTTCTTCTGAAACGAATGAATACATTTTTTTAATATATCTTATTTTCATACTTGCATTATTGATTTTCTTTTTAAAGTCATGGACATGTGGCGTCATTGTTTTTTGGAATTATTACTAAGTAACATGATGATCACTGCTACTTTATTATCAAGTTTCATGTTTCTCTAGTCATGGTTCTTTCATGAACTGAGTGTGTTTTATTATGTTCTATGGTGACCAACGAGGTCACAAGAAGTTTGTTTTACTTCTTACTTTATTTTTGTTCCTGCTCCCAGTATATTCAGTTTATCTGATTTTATTTAATTGTCTTTCTTTTATATGGTAAATCATTCCAAAATTTTCATTTGATACATGGGAACTTGTTTCAACCTGTGGGAATTGGCAACTCATCTTGGGCCTTACTGCGGACCGGGTCGGGCACCGGGTCAGATGGTGTCCCGGGATAGTTCATGGAAAAATGGAATCAAATGAGGTTATTCCCTTTTCTGTATCGTTCCCTGGGGAAGATTATGGGCATATAAGAGCTAGGATTGTTGTAACTTGATGTTCTAGTAATGATTGTTTACATGTCCATTACACTTTGTGGTGAAACACTCATTCCCAGGAGAAGTCTGGTTCTATCTATGTTCATCAACCATTTTGGTCACTTGTTAGTTTGTAAATGAAATGGAGGTTTGTTCAATAGTCTTAGGGATCTCACATGGCCTTGGAGGGTGATCTGAATCCTGGGAAGTTATCCTAAAACATTTTTACTGATGGTGGTGTGACTAACACATAGCTGTCATCCATATATCTATGTCACCCATCTGCACTATTTTCCTATTAAATCATCCCATGTCTCTTTTTTCTGGAATCTTTGAGATTTAATTTTAATGTAAATATGATTCATATTTGGTATATTGAAAATGAGTTCTCGAAATCACATTAAAATGAGCATAGAAATGTGGGATTATAAGAAATGATTTTCCTGTAAAAATCATTGTAAACAATTTTTAATTAAATTGCTAAAAATAAGATAAGGAAAATGGTGCAGTACAAAATTCCTTAAAATGATGTAATTTAAAATTAAATTGATGTGTAGGTTTTCAAATTTTTGGTTTGAATGATTGGGTTTCGAAAAGTGGAATGGTTTGGTTTTATTCTTTTGTGTTCTCATGGTTGACCACTTTTATGGGAATATATGGAAAGATAGATTTTCCATGGCATGGGTGGATGAGTGCATGGAGGGAAATGATGTGGGTGGTGGACATGGCACAAGAACATTCATATGTCGGTCCCATGATTCAATATTGGTTTTTGTGAAACCCACAAATTTTTTTATTTTCATAACTTTATTTTAATGGATAATTTTTTTTATAACTAGTGCTTTTGTGTTGTGACTTTTTTATTTTGGGAATGTTGTTTGTGAGGTGTTTCAAGCTGGGAATAACTATTTTTTTATTGAAATTTGTATTGTGTTTGAGTTATTATTTTTATGTTGGAGTGAAATTATGTGGTTAGATGATTCATTTAAAATGATCTTCAGGAAGCCCTTGAAGTGGTTCCTTCTTTAAATTTTGTTTTCTATTTTACTATGTCTTTGATATAGAACTAGTTTGATTGGGTCAATGGTTTTATTTATTGGATAGTACTCCACCTAGTAGGTTTTTGTAGATTCGATGTGTAGAAACCGGTGATCCACTGATGGAAGAAACTCCAGTTTTTCAATGTATGGACTTGGTTACATTATGTACTTTTCTATTCATTTTGGTTAATCTGGTCATTTTATGGCGGACTATTGGTGATGGATGGTTGGAATAGGGCTTAGTTCCTTATGTTTTCAAAGTCATGAATGGAAAATTTTTACATCATCTTGTATGATGATTCTGTTTTAGAATGTTGAAGGTAATTCTAGTAAATAAATGTGAAACTTGTCTAGGTTGTTGGTGTTGGATGTGTTGGAATGGGCCTTGGGCCTCTGATCGAGTTCATTTAAGTGGAGGTTTGTGTTGGGTAACTATTGTGTAAAATCTGGTTCATAGTTAACATGGGTGATGCACATTCTTCTTCTAATCCCTAGTATTGGTGGAAGTATCATGTGGGAGTGAGAAATTTGTTGAAAGTGTTGTGTTCTATTGACATTATTGGATAATGGTGTAGTTTGTTGGTGCACTAGTATGAAGAAGTTTCTATCAGTGGTTTTTAGGGCATGATAATGAGGAAGGATATACCCTAACCTCCAAATCTCTAGCCTTAGGTCTCATAGGGAAGTAGGCATGTAGTTAGAAAACCTCTAGGGTTGTAAGGGACCCCTGTTGGTATCCTAGTACCTCCTCAGGTGTTAGTTTCCACTTATAGTGGGGAGACTACTTAGGACTCCCATTTTCAGTAACTCTATTATGTCCATGGTGTTTGTTCGTATATTGGTAGTCTCATTTAGAGCTATCAAACCCCAAACCCCATTCATGAGTATATGTTGGGGTTGACACTTTCACAACAACATTTTTAAATAAGGGTGTGGTAACCTTGTAGAGTTTTTTTAGGTAAAATGTGTGAGCCTCTTTGGGAATGTCTGAGACGTTTTGTCTTGAGATTTTGAAATGGAGCATTGTAAAAATTCCAATAATGTGAATATCAACTGGAGGTGTCTTAGCTTCTGGGTGTGGGTATAACATGAAAAGAAGTCCATTTTGGGTCTCTCTAGTTTATTTTGATGTTCCTTTTTTATGGTAGATAGTTTTATTTCATCTCTCTTATTTATGGTTTGTCGATAACCTCTTTTACCTAAGAGGTTGTACCAGTTATATTTTTTGGAGTAATCTTGTGATGGATTTTTGGGGGAGGAAAGCATTATAGTGGGGAGAATTTTCACACCCGCCACTTTTAAATTATTTATTTAATTAATTTTCATTCATCCAAGTTGTTCGGGTTGAAGATAATTCTAAATTATTTAGTTTATATTGAAAAATAGATGTTTTGGGCTTCGTGGCATCAGTTGTACGAGCAGAGCATGGTCTTGGAATACCACGGGGCTTCACCCAACTTACGTTGTGGCTAGCTTGATATTCAAACTAAATAAATAAATTAAATAAAAATTATAACAAAATAAAAATAATGTGATTTAAAAATAATAATACTAACATTACTATTATGATGAATAATAATATTATTAATACTAAGTTTATTATTAAAAAGTTTCTTATTATTCTATTTATTATTATTATTATAATCATCATCATTATTAATATTACCATTATTGTAACATTTTAATAGGTTAGAGATTATTTTTTCCACCCCACTCCTACCTCCCATGTCCCAAAAACCCCCTCCCCTCCCCCATCGCACTGCAAATTCCCTTTCCCCCAAACCCTATGAGTGATGCCTTCCCCCTCCTTGGACTTCATTGTGCACGCTGCCTCCCCCCATGGACGATGCCCCTTCCCTACTCTGGCACCCTCACACTGCCCGACCACCCTCCCACCTACCTCTCGAAACCCATGGTCATCCTCCCTCCTCCAGGCACGACACACAAACCCTATCAGTCAGAACCCTCTGGTGGTTCCCCGTCTGGTGCGACCCCCCTTATTCACACACCTATCTCCCAAGAATCCCCTCCAGATAAAACCTTCCTTCGATTTTTTGATTTTTTCTTCCATCAGGATATAGTTGTGTTTTTATTTTTTTATCATTGGTTATTTTTAGTTTGAATTCTTGAATTAGGGTCCCACATGGTTTTCATGTGGTGAGATTGTGGTGTGATTGGAGATTCACACTTATTTTTTGTGTTTTCAAAACCTACGGTACATGGTTCCATATAAAAAAAATACATTCCTAATTATTTTTCATATATAATTAATTTAATTTTTAATTACTAATAAGTGTTGTGAGAATTTTTTTTTTGAAAATTTTTCATATGAGTTTGAATTTAAAGTAGTATTTTATGATTAAATTGACTGTTTTTCATGTGTAACTCATGTTGGGTTATTTAATTTCCCCTTGTAAATCATGAAATTGGTTATTTAAATTTTATATTTATTATAAATGTTGTCTAGGATGGGTTTTAATGTGTGTTTGATTCAAAAAAGGTATTTTGGCAATGTTTTTGGTGTGAGACCTTTTTGTGTTTCTTTAGGTTGTTTGATAAATTGTTTAAATGGTGTATTAAAATATAAGAGAGATGCAGAACATGTTTGAGATTGGATTTTGTGTGTGTTTCGTTTTAAATAATGGTTTTGGTGAAAAATTTTATGTTACTAATTTTGAAGTGAATCATAATTTTTTTTATTTTTTTATTAAATTGCATTTGTAGTGTGTGGTCCATTCATTGCGGTTTTGAGTCCTCAGGTCTATGTAAACTTGCCTACATCTGCATAGGTATGTATATATATATGTAGGATTCCTTGTTACATCTATATTCATCCATGGTAGTTAATATACATTTATGGGGCTACGTGTGCTCATGTGTATATGAGAAAATGTATATGTCGGTGAGTGGGGACAAGTATATGCCTGTAAGATTATATGTTAGAATCATATTTCACATGTTAATGTCCATGTGGGTGTGTTAAGAGGGGATAAGTGTCATTATATGTATGTGAAAGTATATACGATTAGTGGGGGATCAATAGATTTTAGATAGAAAGGGCCAAGAGCTAAATGTTTTCTTTGGTTCTACCCTGAGGTAGGTTCCCTATACATTGAACTTTAATTAGAACATCTATTTTTTATTGGTTTTCTTGTAAAATGTATGTATCTTGATTTTATATAACATGTATATGCAAGATATATTTATCTATATATTATTTCTGTTCTTGAAATATTGTTTCCTAGAAGTTTTAAAAGTGAAATTGGTATTTCCAAAGAATTGAGGCCTTTACGGCTAGTTTTGGTTATAAAATTATAATGACATTTAAATTTTCAAAGAATGATTACTCCATTGAAGGTGTGGTATTAATATTATTTTAAATATATGGTTCCTTGAATATTCAAGTGTGCTTTTAATTGATTTTTGGATCCTAAAGGTGTTGAGAAACAGTGTTATCTAAAATTTTAAAACTCTTTTTAAGGAAATAAAGCTCGTTTGGAACATTGATAAATGCCTGTGAAAGTAGGGAAAACCCATTAAGACATTTCATCCTAGTTTGGGAAATGTCATATAAATGTCAACATGTGATTTTTGATCTATGCCTAATGTAGAAGCTTATACATTGTGTGATATGAAAGGGGTGTAATACACTAAAGGAGGGAGAATGTTTATGAGAGGTTAAGTTGGTTTTGGATGAAGAAAGAGTTATGTTCATTTATTATAGCTTGAGAAAACCTCACCACCAATTGAAATAGAGAAAATTGGAAGACTCGTGTACATATGTGGATAGAAAATTTCTAATATGCTACATGATTTAAAAGTGGGTTGTCCCGGTTTTGATAGAAATATTAATGATTGCAACACGAACTAAACATTATAATTATTAGAGACCACAAGGTTATGGGTAGGTTTCCTTCTATTGGCTCAATCACGAGAACACAGTTGCTTGTGGTTTCTATACCACATTTTCCCTAAGGAACAAGGTTTATTGGGTCCAATTTGAGATATATACCTATAAGGATTGACCTGTTTCTTATTTATGACATGGTTTTTGTGAAATGATTTTCATTTTTGTTTCTTCCAACATGTTTCATATATTACCCCATGATTCCATGGTATGTTCCCCTCTGAATAATGCAATAGCTTTCATAGTATGCAACTTGAAATTTTAACACACCACGAAAAATCTTACTAGTTGTTATGAAAATTAATACCCACTTTTTTATATTTTTGAAATTTTAATTATTCAAAATAGACATCATATTTGGATTCAGAATATCAAAATATCTTAAGGTGAATTTTTGGTATTTTTCTAAAAAAAATCAATTTTTGATGAATAGTGAAAAACACAGTGTTATTGTTTAAAACCAACATTTTATTGAAATAATTAGTTATTTTAAATAAAATAATATCAGGTAAAAATAGATACATAATAACTATATATTTTCAATTTAACTCATTAGAGTCATTTTATAATAATATTATATATATTTATATAATTTTATTTAACTTTTTACCACCTTTTACCTACCTTCTAGGCACATTTGAAATTTGCATAAAACATAATTTCACCAGTTCTATGAATTGAATTTCAAAAAATCCGAGAGACAGAGTTGAAATTAATAAGTAAAAGGTTTTTCAATAATATGAAAATATTTTTTGGTGAATAATATCTTTTGACTTTTATTTACCACAGTTAAAAGTAAATTGGGTAATTAAAGGTAAAAGTTATTTTATAATTACCCTAACACATGTATTAATTCTATTGGATAAGTGTATTTCGAACAAAATCAGCCTTATGAATACAATTTTATCGTTTTTTTTCACTTGGATTAGATTAGGACATTTATTATTATTTTATATAAAGAAGAGTTAAAAGTGTTAAATTAAATGTTTAATAACTAAATCATTTTTCATATAGTGTTATACATAAGATAAATTAATCATAAATATTTATAAGAAATATAAAAATATTTCCCAAATAATGGTATTTTATTTATAATTTTTATACATTAAATTTTTAATTTTTTTTGATACATTGATGATGTAGTAATTACCTTAATAATAAAAGATTATAATAATTGATATTATAAATATCAAAATAAATGTAAATTGAGACTTATGTGGAAATAAATTGATTTTCTAGGTTATTATAACATGATAGGGTTGATTAAATATAATTTCCATAAGTGATAATGGTGTTATGACTTTCACAAAAACAAAAACACCAAATAGTGTCAAAATTGACATAAATGAGTTTTTGAAACAAATACTATATTATTAATTGATATAATATTCCAAAAAATATAAGGTTTGGAAAAAGGACTTATATAAGTTTTGATATATAAATAATTGACCCCTTGGGATTTTTTTGGATTTTATAGTATGTTTATTAACCATTTAATATAATAACTCAAGAATACATTGTAAAAGTTAATCTATTCGCCAAAGTGTTAAATCTAAACGATAAGGTTAATATGGTGACCTAAACCTGTCTAAAACATATTGTTTGAGAGGTTTTTGACCAATACCCACCTTATATTCTAAATAAATTATTTCTTATCCATTATAAACAAAATAATTTTGTATAATATAATAATATTTCATGATTTTCCTAAAGTGACTCTCACCTCTATTATAAAAGGGTACTTCCCGTTCTCTTAAAAATCACACCTCCTACTCCATTTGGATCATCCAAACACTAATCAAATATCTTAAAAACTACCCTAAATTATACCTAGAGTCCATAATTTTATAATAAATCCAACTTAAGGATACCCTTTTATCAACTCAAATTGAAACACCTAAAGAAGAGGCAATAATTTCACCACCTCATTCAAAGTTCTTTTCTTCTTCCACTTCCACTTTCTTTTTTGTTTCCATACCAAAATAAAAACTCTAGTACCATATACATAATAATATTTTATTATAAATATGGTACAAACATATTCATTTTTCTATCCATCTTATGAATGACAAGTCACCAAACGTGCGTACGTATGGCGTATCGTCTCAACGTCATGGTGTAGTTTGTTATTCAAACACATCATTATTTGGAAGGGTGTCATAATGAGTTTAAATGATATAAATAATAAATATAACAGGTTAATTATTCTTTATATATGATATACCATCCAATTATATAGGATTCCACCATCAATAGAAAGTTATTGTCGCTCGTGCGTACATCAGGATTTTCATCCCCGTGAACGCGATGAAATTCATTCCCCGTCATAACCGTTCAAAAATAATTTTCATTTAATAATTAAAAATAATATTTAATAAAATAATATCATTCTGGAATAGAATCAAATACATCCTATTCATAACAAACATGGCTTACAAAACCAAGCATATAAAGGTAAATGAATCATTTAATACGCAAAACAATGATACTAGTGGAATATTTTTAAAAAAGGAATATTAGAAGATCATATATAATATCATATTTATGTATTTTTTTCTTGTATAATTTAATAACAAAAATTTATCTATTATACAAGTGTCTAACATTCCCTCGATCAAGGAAAAGTACAGGGTGAGTGTTAATTCTAAAATCTCTTCATTATCTGAGGTTGTTTACATGTTAGTATCTAGAGGGACCTCTTTATCATACACATACATGTTTCATAAAAATGTACATCAATTTTTTTTCCTAGAATATAGGTTAAGGTCATTTATACCCTTGTTTGACTTTTTATAAAAAATTTATAAGTAATCCTTCCATTTTTTTTCTAAAAAAGGTTTTTATGACCTTTTCAACCAAATTATGGAAAGAATGTTTTTTATAACTTATACAGTGGGTACAACTATTTTATGCCATTGTAACACCATCAAAGCTTCATTAAAAAGCTTATAAGAGTATTTTCGAAATAATTTTTTTTATAATTATGTGAATTTTAAATGATTTCAAAATAGAAAAAGATATTTCTCTTAAATTGTTTTGATTTCATCTATATCAGCATCCTTTGATGGATTTTACACTTATTTGAACTTGATTTATTATGATGCAATCTTTCATATAGTATTGAATGTTTTGTGATATGTTTGACTATGGATGTGTTATTTTTATTCCATTCATGGTTTATTGTTAAAGTATTAACATTTCTTATGCAATTTTTAATTTGAATGTTTATGTTATGTTTCAACCTTTTCATATGAGGATTCATTGGACTTAGTTAGTGATGGGTGTAGCCCTCTATAACTCCTCAATGCATCAGTATGTCTCATGAGACAAACTAATGTATTGGAACAAGGCCTTGAAATAATTTTATTTGTAGTTTTGGCACAAGCCCTTGACTATGTGGTTATGATGTTCGGAATTATGAATTCTAACATAATTAAATTGGTTATTGATGTTACATGTGATTACTCAACTAGTAGAATATCCATGTGAATAAGTAAATGGAATTATCTGATTTATATTTTCCATATTAGGTTGAAGTTTAAGTTTAAAAGGCTTGTGTTTTATTCGTATTCATTTCCATAAATGATTATTCTTATTTATGAATGTTTCATCTATATTATTATCCTTACAGAGCACCTCAGCTCACCCCTTTCTATGTTTTATTTTTTCTAGGTTTCAAAGATGTATATTATGACTAACCTGTAGGGATATTGTAAAGGAGAAGAATGTGCTCAAATGAGACACACTGTTGTGGTTTTTAAGTTCATAATTTAATGTAAAACTTATGTTTTTATCATGTACTTACAAGGATACTAAACTGATGGTTATTTTGGGATTTGAACCCATTTTATCATGCCAATGTTATGTAATATTGCACCGACTCTAGGTTACTAGGGTCGAGGAATTATAGTAGGTATCAATGAAAAATTAGTATAAACCATAGGATATAGATTTAAAAAATATTTGATTAGAGAACATTACCCTAAGAGAGAATTTGAGTATTGGTATAGAAGAACCTTATAGAATTTTGGAAATGTACGGATTTTGATATTTTTCCAAGAAATGCATCCCTGTATGGATACGAGCAGAAAGAGGTGGATCTTGTGATGAATCATATGTTGATCAGTTTATCCCCATACTAGGAAAACAAACTCAGGTTAGGAATAATAATTATACCCTTATGGAGAACCTTGATCTACAATGTGTGGGATCAATGTTAGACAACTTTATGAGGAAAAAACAGCCAATATTCAATGGAAGTACAATTAAATTTTTAGATGAGCAATGGATAAGTTCTTTAGAGAAAATATTTCATTCTTTCTTGAGTAGCGAAAGGGAAAAACTTGTCTTGGCAGTTTATTTCCTAATGAGAGATAAAGATCCACGGTGTTCATTAATTCAAAACACAATGGAAGATAAATAAGTACAAATTACATAATGAAGGTGTTTTAAAGATATTTTCATAGAAAAATACTTCCATCACGATCATCGTGCAGATATAGAAATAAAATTTTTTAATTTGAGAAAAATCTGGATGAGAATGTTGCAAAGTATGAGGATAACATAAATGGTTAGAAAGGAATGTAGAAGATTATATACGTAACCCATGGTGATAAATTAATTGATTCATTTATGGGTTAAAACAATTAATTTATCGATCATTAGTCTCACAAGCCTTCTCATCATATGAATATATTGTGTCATGTTCTATCAAAACTGAAAATTAATTCTCTATGTCTTACGACATTAAAGAAAATAAATAGAATTACAGAGTTTATGAACACTATATAAATGGAGATAAGGGGTTTAAAAGAAAAGTTAAATTTCCTTTCTATAGTAAATTTGGGAAGAAACACCTCAATACATTCCAAAAGGGAATGAAAGTTTGTTACAAGTGTAGTAAAAATGGCCACCATGCTCGTAAATGCAATAGAATGAAAGGGGATGTCAACATTTAAGGCTATAATTGTGGATAAATGAGGAATTATTAAAATTAATGTCCTTGGAACCATGGAAACATATCATAGAAAAGGAAAAGAGAGAAAATCCAAGCTTATGCGATCACTACTGATGAGGATGAAGCTCTGAAAGACGTGGTGGTAGGTAATTTAATTGTTTCCTCATGTTTATCCAATGATTTATTTTTTTACAAATCATCACATTGTTTCATATATTCCTAGTTTTCTAAGAAAATTAGATTTTTTTCAATTTTATTTAACATTGGAGTGGTCAGTAAAAACTCTTTAGGGAAGTATAATTGCAAAAAAAATTATGAATCCGTCCACATTAGGGAATATAATTGATATTTATATTCTGATCACATCATCATACCTGTGATTAAATTTGATATGAACCTTGTTATGTATTGGATTTTGGACCATAATGTGAAAATTTATTGTTAGAAGAAGAAGTTTAAAATTTTCGATGATGATAAAGTGTACCATATCATTAGAGTAAAAATGTCACCATCTAATTCTTATCTCGATCCACCCCTAGTAGCTCTCCAAAATTCAATTATTGGGGAGGAAGAGAATAAAATAACTGTGGGTGGGGAATGAAATGTTAAAATAGAGGATCTAGCTATTTTGCAAGAAAATGTTGATGTGTTTCCATAGGATTTACAAGGACATCCTCCAGAACAAGAAATTGAGTTTTCCATTGATATAATTCCAAGGTCAAGGTCCATATCGAAGGCCCTTTATAGAATGGCCACTGTGGAATTGGTGGAAATAAATAAAATGGTATAGAAATTTAGTAATAAAGGATTTATTCCCCCTAGTGTTCCTCCATTGGGAGCCCCTATTTTTTTTTATTAAGAACTAATATGGATTTATGAGGCTGTGAATTTACTAAAGGTAGATCAATGATATAACAATAAAGAACAAGTATCCCCAACCTCTCATTGATGATTTATTCGATCAAATTCTTGGAGCACAATATTTTCCAAAGACTGAACATCATTCGGGATATCATCAGTTTTTTGTGATGCAGGAACAATTTCTAAAAATAGCATTTCAAACATGGTACGAGCATTACAAGTTTACAGTAATGCCTTTTGTAATGGAGAATGCACCCTTTGTTTTCATAGTTCTAATGAATAGTGTTTTCAAGGAATATCTTTATGACTTTATAGTGGTATTGATTGATGATATATGGGTTTACTTCAAAATAAATTAAGATCATGAAAATAACTTGTGCACAATTCTAAAAACCCTCATAAGAAATGAATTATATGGGATGTTTAGAATGTATGAATTTTGGGTTCAAGAAACTTCTTTCTTGGCAATATTGTCTCTAAGGATGGATTCTCTATTGAACCTTTTAAGACTAGAGCAATACAAGACTGGTTAAAATAGGCATGTATAATTGAGATATTCACTTTTATTGGTGTTGCAGGTTATTATCAGTGATTCATTAAAAAAATTTCCTGATTGGCTAACCCATTAACCAAGATCACCCGTAAATGGGATAAATTTGTCTCGAATAAAGATAGTGAAAAATGTTTTGAAGAACTGAAGAGAATATTATTCAATGATTCTATCTTGAATGAGTTATTACATATGCATCATGATAGCTAAAAATTGATGAAAAAAACTATACCACTCATGAACATGAGTTAGCAGCTATAATCATTTCTTTCAACATATGGAGACACTATCTCTACTGTAAAAAATGTGAGATATATACTGATCAAAAGAGTCTGAAGTATATTTTCAACCAAAATGAACTCTACATGAGGCAAAGATGATGGCTTTAGAAACTGAAGGATTATGATTACACTATACTCTACCACCTAGGGATGTAAAATAAGGTGACAGATACTTTGAGCAGAAAAGATCATCAAGTTTTGAATGAGATGAGAGTTGAAAGGGATCCTATGTTCATAGATCTTGTAACGATGGATATGGGAAACATTATTAAATGTGAAACATCAAAACTTTCTCAAATGGTTTTTAATCCATATTTGCTATAAAGGATAAAAAGTTCTCAGACTAATGAGGATTAGTTTCAAAAGAAAATTAATGTTGTGAACGTAGGGAGATTGATCGAATTCGTATATGAATATGGGATTTTAAAATTTGGGAAGAGGCCTTGTGTTCATGACATACTTGAAATAAAAAGGGAACTGTTGGATGATGCTAATAGCTCCAATCTCTCTATACACCATAGTGGCACTAAGATGTATTGAGATTTGAAGGAACATTTTTCGTGGGACAACATATAAAGATATATTTGTGATTACATGTCATGATTTATTGTTTTTCAATAATTGAAATTTGGAAGAGAACATCCTATAGGAGTCATGCAACCTCTTCCCATACCTGAGTAGAAATGATATGATATTATGTTGGACTTTTTTATGGTATTAACAAATTCTCCTATAAGGAATTATGAAATATGGGTTATTATTGATTTTCTTACAATGTCAGCCCATTTTCATGCATTAAGAGAGGATTTACCACTTGGAATTCTAGAAATTCAATATATAAATGATGTTGTAATACATCATAGTGTACCCCTATCAATGGTTTCTATTCGTGATCCCTGTTTTATATCTATATTCTAGAAAAGTCTTCATAAGGCCTTTGATACTAAACTTCATTTGAGAACTACCTACAACCCTCAAACTGATGTACAATCAGAACAAACTATTCAAACCTTAGAAGACATGTTGATATCACACTCATTTGACATTCAAGGTATATGGGATCAATATTTACATTTGGCAGACTTTTCCTATAACAATAGCTTCTATTCAAGTATGTATATGTCAACATATGAAGTATTATATGGAAAGAGATATCTCACATAAAGATGTATGGATGACATTATTGAAATAATATTTTTAGGCCTCGAACTTATTGAGGAATGATTGAAAATGGTGAACTTTATCCAAACACACATCAATGCAACTCAATATAGGCAAAATATCTATACCGGTAACTAAAGGACGGATTAATAATTTCATGTTGGATGTCATGTTTTCTTGAAGGTATCTTCATGGAAAGGGTATTATACATTTCTATAATAAGGGTGAATTAAGTCCAAGGTACAT
Source organism: Viscum album (assembly GCA_963277665.1). Taxonomy (NCBI): domain Eukaryota; kingdom Viridiplantae; phylum Streptophyta; class Magnoliopsida; order Santalales; family Viscaceae; genus Viscum; species Viscum album. The sequence goes on from OY728163.1 coordinate 1,883,398,792, forward strand.
CAGATCTTTCAAAATTCTCAAACAAATTGGAGTATTAGCATATCATATGGAAATGGCGCCAAGTCTCTCGAAAGTTCAATATGTGTTCCATGTATCACTGTTGAGAAAATACATGCCAGACCCAACGCATGTACTCACCTATATGGAAAGTGAACAACAACCTGATCTGTCTTATTGTGAAGCGCTTTTCAAGATTCTTGATACCAGAAAACATGTTTTGACAAACTTGATGACTCGTCTAGTAAAATTTCTATGGAGAAATCATAAGATGGAAGGGGAAACGTGGGAAAACGATAAACTTATGATGATGAACCAAAAAATATTTTTATGTTGTAATATTATAGAAATTTTGAGGATGAAATTATTTTAATTAGGGGATTATGTAACACACCAAGCATTAATGATACATTTCCCTTTGAATAATGCAATAGCTTGCGTTGTATGCAACATGGAGTTTTAACACACCACGACCGATCAAACTAGCCATTATGAATAGTAATACCCACATTTTGAATTATTATAAATTATATTTTTCAAAATGGATTTCTTTTTTGGATTCAAAATATAAAAATTAGAATACAGTAAATTTTTGGTATTTTTCTGAAATTTTTCAATTTTTTATGAATTGTAAAAAACCATGCGTTATTGTTTAAAACCAAATTTTTATTTAAATAATTTCATAATTTATTTAAATTTATATTTTGTAAAAATATATATATAATAAATATAATTTTTTAATGTAAATAATTGGAGTCATTTTACAATAATATTTGATATATAAAATTTTATTGAACTTTTTGCCGTCTTTTACCCACAATCTAGGCACATTTGTAAATTTTTATAAAACATAATTTTTCCCCTTCTGTGAATTGAATTTAAAAAAATCTAAGATACATGTTTTAAATCAATAAGTAAAATTTATTTCAATAAGTTGAAAATATTTATTGGAGAATAGTAACTTTTAACTTTTATTTGCCACGGTTTAAAGTCAATAGAGTTATTAAAGATACAAATGATACTATAATTACACTAACAGATGTCCTAATTCTATTGGATAAGTGATTTTTGAACAAAATAAACCCTAGTAATAAAATATTATTTTTTGGTCCCCATGTATTAGATTAGGACAATTATTATTATTTTATTTAAAGAATAGTTAAAAGTGTTAGATTCAATTTTTAATAACTAAACCATTTTAAATATAGGGTTATACATAAGATAAATTCATCAATAAATATTAATTAGAAATATAAAAAAAATTATACATAATTCTATTTTATTTATAAATTTGAGACATTAAATAATTAAATTTATTAATGATACAATGATTATGTAGTAATTACCTTTTTAATCAAAGATTAAAATGATTGATTTTATAAATATCCAATGAAATGTAAAATCAGACTTTAGATTACTTCCACTAATTTTCTAGGTTAATATTACTTTTTAGGGTTGATTCAATTTTTTTTCAATGCGAAAAAGTTATTAGGACTTTCACAACAAATACCAAATAGTGTCAAAATTGACATAAATGAGTTTTTAAAACAATTATTATATAATTAATTGATATAATATTCCTAAAAATCTAAGTTTAGTCCAAAGTAGATTGATAAGGTTATATATCATAATAATTAACCACTAGGGGTTCACATGGACTTTTATAGTATGTTTATTAACCATTTATTATAATAATTCAACAATACGTGGTAAAAGTTAATCTATTGAACTAATAGTGAAATCTATAGGATAAGGATAATATGGTGACCTAAACCTATCTAAAACCTATTGGTTGAAACTTTTTTATGCATCCCTAACTTATCTCCGAAATTAATCATTTTGGATCCATTATTATACTAATATGATTTTATAATAAAATAATATTTCAGACATTTCATAAAGTGACCATCACCTTTCTTATAAAAGGGTACATCCCCTTATCTCAAAATCACACCTTCAAATCCCTTTGTATCATCCATACCTTGGTCAAATAACCTACCAAATACCCTCACATCGACCTATAGGCCCTAATTTGTTCATAAACCCAACTTAAGAAGACATTTTGATGACCTTAAAAAGAAACACGTGATGAAGAGGTAATAATTTCACCACCTCTTTCAAAGTTCTTCTTTTCTTCCACTTCCTCTTTCTTTGTTGTTTCCATAAAAAATATTATATCAAGAATCATGAACATAATTTTATGTTATTATAAATATGGTACAACTATATTCATTATTCTATCCATCCTATGAATGAAAAGTCACCATATGTGCATGTGTACGGCCTACCGTCTCCACGTCTTGGTGTAGTCTCTTATTCAAACACATCATTATTTGGATGGGTAAAATAATGAGTATAACTTATTTAAGTAATAAATATAACATGTTAATTATTCATTATATATGATATACCATCTAATAAATTACAATTTAACCATCAATAGAATGATAATATCTCTCTTGCTTACGTACAGATTACCGTCTCCACGATTGTGATGAAAATCATTCCCCATCATAACCATTCAAGAATAATTTCCATTTAAGGATTATAAATAATATTTATGAACTTAATATAATTTTTTAAATTAATCAATTCATCATATCCATAACAATCATGGATTACATAACCTATAATATAAAGTATAATGAATCAATTAACTCCCGAAACAATGATACTACTAAAATATTATTAACAATGCAACATTAAAAGATCATATATGATCTCATATTTGTTTATTTGGGTCTTGTATAATTTAATAAAAATTATTTAACTGTTATATAAGAGGTTAACATACCATCTCTCAAGGAAAAGGACGTGGTAAGGGTAAATTATACAATCTCTTCATTATTCGAGGTTGTTTATACGTGAGTATCTATTGGGACATATTTATCATCCACATCTGGGTTTCTTAAAAATGTATTTCAAAACATTTTTACAATTTCCTCAACTATGGGTTAATGTCATTTATACCCCTGTTTTAATTTTTATTAAATTTATATAAAGTAATCTTTCTGTTGTTTTCCAAGCAAGGTCCTTCGGGGCCTTTTCGAAAAAATTAAGGAAATAATGTTTTTTAAAATTATACAGAGGGTGAAACTAATTATTTCCATTGTAACACCTTTTTATATTCCCTTAAAACTAAGAGTATTTTCAAAATACTTTTTTTTTCTTTTATATTTTTGTGACTTTTAAGTGATTTCAAAACAGAAAGATTTATTTCTCACAAATTTTTTTGATTTCATCTTGTTCAAATTCCTTTGATGTATTTTACACTTAATTGAAGTTGATTTATTTTGATACAATCGTACAAATTGTATTTATGGTTTTTTAATTTTTTGGAAATGGATGTGTTATTTTATACCATTCATTTTTTTAGTTAATGTATAAACATTTTTTTTGATAGTTTTATTATAAATGTTTACGTTATATTTCAAACTATTCATATGAGCAATGCATTTGACTTAGTAAGTGATGGGTGGAGCCCGCTATCGGTCCCTGATGCATTGGTATGTCTCATGATACAAACTAGTGTTGTGGCATAATGACTTGAAAAAAAATTATTTTTAGTCCTTCCATGAGGCCTTGAAAATATAGTTATGATGTCCGACATTATGCATTCCATCATTATGAAATTTGCTATTGATATTGAATGTCATTATTAGACTCGTAAAATTTCCATGTAAATAAGTAAATTTCATTTTTTGATATATCGTTTCCATATTATATGGAATTTTTAGTTCAAAAGGATTAAGTTTTAGTCTTAAACTTTTTTTTAAAATTTTTATGCTTATTTATTAAATTTTTCTCTATAATGATATCCTTACAGAGCACCTGAGCTCACCCCTATCTGTGTATTTTTTTTGAGGATGTGAAGAAGTTTATTATGACTGACCTATAGGGGTAGTATAATGGAGAAGAATGTATTCAAAGGAGACACACTGTTGTTTTTTTAATTTCATAATATAATGTAAAACATATATTTGTATCTTTTACTTCTATGGAAACTAAACTAATCTATCTTTTTGGATTTTTTCCCTTGTGATCATGCCATTGTTATGTAATATTGCACCAACTCTGGGTAATAAGGGTCGGTGCATTACATATCCTTCTTTTAAAGATCCATGTATTTAATTCAAACTATTTTCCTTTTATCTTGTAACATGGATGAATGCAAGGAACTATTTTGAAAATATAGTCGAACTGAAATTCATTCCTTAAAAATTTATACATGTGACATGATTTCTAAATGATTGAAAATTTTATTTTAATATGTATTATTCTCCAGCTAGCCTGATTAATTTTCTTTTTAAATGCACGGGAATAATGTGTCGTTTCTATTTTTCATTACTATTGATCATCCTTGTGATCATGCCTACATTATTTTGACGTTTTAGGTTTCAATGGTCATGGTTCTCTCCTGGAGTGAGTGTGTTTTTAATGTTTCATGGTGGCCCATGAGGTCAGTTGACATATTCTTAACTTATTAGTTTTTTTTATTCTGGATTCCATATTTTCTAGTTTAGGTTTTTTATTTACATTCCTTTCATTTATCGGGTAAATCATTCCGAAGTGTTCATTTGATTCTATGGAACTTCTTCCAGCCCATGGGGATCTAGAACACCCCTAGAGCCTTGCTACAGACTGAGTCGGGAACCGTATTGGAAGGCGACCCGGGTTGGTTCATGACACATTCTAATGCATAATTTGTAATAATTATGAATATATAAATATAGGTATTAATAAAACTACCACATAAAATATATACATTTAATAAAAATTAAAAAAAATTTAAAAACAGTATTATTATGCATCCTTAAATGAAATTCTAAACATATTTATAAATAAAATAAATTAAACAACAATTAAGAAATAAGAAATCATATAATATAACTAAAAATACTTCCAAAATTCATAGGGAGTCTTGTAATGGGGATTAAATTTAAATATTTAGGTTTAAAACCCCAAAAAATACATATTACCCAAAAACTATATATATATATTCACAGATAAAAAATCAATTAACAGTATACAAATTTTCTTGATTATCCAGAGACATTATGAAATAAACCTTCCAATACATATTTTAGAGTCAAATAATTTAATATGATTAATGATATAATCAACTCCACTATATTAAATAAGAATATATGAAATTGTTGAACTAATAGATTTTTTAAGAGGAAATTGTTCTTTCTCCATAGTTAATTGTTAGTCAAGTTCATCATATGTTAAGAGAAAAAAATAAATACTCAATCAATAAATTTAATTTTAAAAACATTATAATGTTGTGATTTAGCAATTTTAATTACTCAAAACTGAGTTCTTCCATATGGAATAGTAAATAAAGTAATAATTTACTATCACAACCACATTGAAAGTAATTCCACTTCATCCATATATATTATTATATACAAAGTTAAATAAAAATTATCACTAAAAATAGATAAACTCAATTAACCATTCAATATATATAAAATTATAAACACTAAAAAAGTGAAAAGAATACGTATAAAATAAACAAAATACCATATTCAAATAAATAATGATTCAAAAATGAATTAATAGTATAAAAAAATAACCTATGTAATATTTACATTGGTGTGTGATAATAATTTTTAGTTAAATATATTCTTTTTTTTTCAAAAAACATTAACAAAAAAAATGAATCAATATATGATTTGAATTGAAAATACTAAATAAAATTGGAATATATTCATTTTAATTAAAATATTACCATACTAAAAAATATTTTTATCATCAATATTCATTAAACTCTTGGGGAATTTAATAAAGCCTATTAAAAAGACAAAAATGTATACATGTATGAATATTGTAAATCAATATCAATTATAAATCAAATTATAGTTATTAAGTGTTAAATATATTATGAATTTTGATTGAAATTAGTTAAATTTGTATTAAATTTGTAACAATACATTAGGTTCTCAATCATCCATTAAATTAGTAGGGTTTTAATAGCACTCTAAATTACTAGTATAATATCCATCATGTATATTAAATTGGTAAATAACACATTTAATCTCATCTATAATATTTTATGTTGTTTTTATAAAAACCATGACTCTAGTAACCTAGAGTGAGTTATTACATTATTATATTAGAATGAGATACAAGGTATTTTATCTAATTGGATTGAATAGTATAGAAGTATTGAGAGAATAGATACGTTAATTATTCATTCAGTACATTAAAAAACATTAAATACAACTAAATTTAAAGAAACAAAATTACTATTTCCTTATGAATATCTATGAAATTGACATAAGAAATTTTGTAATTGGATTAAATATTTGGATTCAATCATATGTAATTTATTTATACTGTGAAAATGGTCTGCCTCTTGATATTCTAGATAGTGTGATATCTAATCATTTCATGTTTAACATTTAATTCCTGAGGAAAACTGATAAATAAAATAAATTTGTAATTATTTGTAAATTAATCAGCCAAAGCTAATGAGGTATGTCTAATAAATCTGGTTTTTGTTGTTGATTCTTGAGGACAAAAAAAGCGATGCAATTATGCATGTTTAAATGAATCAGTTAATTCAATATGGAAGAATTAAATTTTTGTGATAGATATAATTCCTTTAGTGGTTCTTAGTTAGTCTCTTTCTTGAAAATTCTAGGTTCCTTATGCTTTGGTTCTGTGAGTGCTCGTTGTTTAAAAAAACTAAATGCCATGTTTAGGGCCAATAGCCTAGTTTCAATGTTCGTTTTTCTCTATTGCTTCTGTTTGGGTATGAGCTAGGTATAGATGATCACGAAGAGCTGTTGTTGTTTTTGGGGTATGGGAGGCCTAGTGGTTGTGGAAGCAGTTGACACGTATAGTGAATAGATTCATCAGTTTGTGTATATGGGTATCTGGGAGGACACCATGATGATAGAATAGGTTGACGATGGGATTGCTAATGATATGAATTTTCTTTTTATTGAATCTATTTTTTGTTATCTTCCTTACATTTACCACTAGTTGAGAATGCTGGTTTTCCTTACTCTCCATCAAAAATAGGTGAAGCAGTGTGGTGTATTCCATGTTCTTTCAATGATTAGATTTTGGAGGATAGATGGGTCTATGCTCTTGCTATATTTGGAAAAAACTCGATGTGTAGTTCACCTACTCATCCTGATGATCCAATTATGTTTGATAGCATAGAATGGTATTCTTTAATTACTAGTAATATGGGAATGTAATTATGGTATTAATAAATGATTGAATAATTGATGATAACCCATGGGGTTGGGGCTTGCTAGGACGAAATGCAAATGTTATGATTTAATGGAACTGTGGACTTGGTTTGGTTATTCCTGAAGGGCGTAGATCTTGGATCAAATGCTAATAAAATGTAATTTTGTAAATGTTAATGGTTAATTAATAGATGATAAATTAATTAACATAATGTGAAACTGATTAAAAAGGGATAAGATAATTTAATAGATCTCTTTAAAGGGTTGTGTACTTATTGGATATTTAGTCGTAGCAGTGGAATTAAGGAATCCGAGAGATGTTATTTGTTGTTGATTCTAAAAGTAGGTTATTTCCATAGTGTGGTTGTGAGAAATATTTTATTCTATACTTTTGGTGTTTCTATATGATATTCTTCCCTATAAGTTAGGGTAACTAACTCCTTCTGGACTCAATTTCTTCTGGTCTACTTTTTCTAACATCATAATGGTAGGAAGGATGGCTGACAACCCCTTTTGGCCCCACTCTCTTTAATTATATGTTACTCGTGCTAGTAGTCATGGTGTTTAGTTTTACCCATATATTTGTGTAAATTGCTATAATGGCTTGTGGTTATTCACAAACATATATTCTGGATATAGATTCCAATGGAATATTACATGTGTAATGTGTATAGGATGTGATGGCATGTGGATCCATACTGGGTGTATGGGATGCAATTTATTTTGGTATAATAACATATGTATGATACACATTATGAGAGTTTTAGTGGCTCCATGAAATAACCTGGTCATTTTTTGTTACATGAACATGGATGTTGTGTTTCTCATGGTGCATGTCGTGCTTCTACATCCAAGGGTCTATGGAAAATCACTTTTTTAGACATATTCATAGGACGGGAAATGCTGTAAAAAAAGGGAAAACCATTATGGAAGGGGTAGGAGGGTACCTTTGATAAATTTTTTATAGTACATACTATTGTATGTGATAATTCGTGAGAGAAGCTACAGTGAGGCTGGGAACATGGTATACCTTTTTAGGCGACGAGTTAGTTTCACTAGTTGTTCAATATGTTTAAGAATGCTTTCATTACTTTTGAATGAGAAGATTTTGTTGGGATCCTATAGTGTATATTGTTATACTCTCCCTACATATCTATGATCATTATATCAGGTCATAAGGAAAAAGTGGATGATATGTCTAGTTACTACTATCTTGGTGTTGCCTGAGTGTTTCTGGATTCATGGTTAATGTTGTTTTACTTTCATTGGGTACTTTTAGTTTCCCTTTCTGTGGTAGTAGTTCTTACATGAAATTATATATGGGTATTTGGGATTTTATTTTTATTTAAATCTGAGAAGGATTTTGTTGAAGTATTTTTTATATCTCTCTTCCTCATGTGTTCTCTTAGAGGGTAATGTTGTCATTTGTGTCTTTAATATATTCTCAGTTCTAGACGCCAGCTTGGGTCCTATTGGAGGTGGAACTAGGGGTCACTATCTCTCTCTTCTCATTTCCTATCAAGGAGGTGTACACTTAGTGAGGAGGGTGTCATGATAACTAATATCATAGACTATATTAAACTTCTTTAATTTTTTTACAGCATCAAGAGATTCATCTACTAGGCCTGACTTTTAATGATTTTAAATCCATTACATTCCATTTTCCTACTCATTCTTCAATTATAACTTTGAAAGAAAAATGCACGAAACATATCTTATTCTTTTTTTATATGTATAGTAGTTCACACAATATTCTTATTCTTTGAAGTATAATGTATTAATGTTTCCTTTCTAACATAGGTCTAAGAATTATTCTTCTCTTGTACTTCTTCTATTGAACTGACTACATGATAACTCTTAAATTTTTATCTCCTTGAATTCATATAAGCATATATTTTTTTGAACCTCATAACCAACTCATCAAACACTTATTTTCCATCCTATGAAAACAAATATGAACAAAAAAACATTATATGTTTTTTTCCTTATTGTATATAATCTAAACTAGTTATGACTTCTTGGCTTTGACACACATAAAGTAAGAATATTCCCATTATGTACCTTATTCTTATTCACACCAAAATATTTTCTCTTTATTAATAGTGTAGAACTTATCAATTTTTATAAATCATCTTTATTAACCACAATGAATATATATATTAAAAAATATGTTTAGTTTTAGTTAATTCTTCCCATTTTCTTTTTTTTATTTGGAATCGAAATCTAGTTTAAATGACCAATATTTAATTACTAAAACTATTAGTAATTCAAACTCATTTGAAGTCATCAGTCATTAGTATCTAAAATATCCAAAATATTTTCCCACATCAATATATAAAATAAATTTCATGAAAAATTAGCATTATCTTCTTCATTGATAATAACAGTTATCTCATAAGTCCAGAAATAATAACTCATCACAATAAATATATGTTAATATTATACTACTAATTAATATTTATCAATATTTAAGATGGAACCACCATCATGAAAGGTTCTCTAGTGAATATAATCATGAATCTTTCATCAATTTAGGTTAAGACATTTCACTCTCTTTTTCTTAATTACAAATTTTATCCTAATTTATATATCCATGATTAATATTCAAGAATTTAAACTCTATTTGGTTCATGTATTCCACCATTTATTCATATCATCGATACTCCCAATAATATTGTCAATATTCATTCTGAGGAATTAATTTCTTATTTATTGAATACATCTCAAACAAAAATAATTCATGAAGGCTTATGTATAACTAATATTCTTATCCAAATCCATAATTGGATGCCTTTATCATTTTTTTACCGTATATAATTCATACACTCCTAGTCTTAATCTCATCTTAAAATTCATATTCTCGTCTTCAAAAGATTTATGCCCATACATTTTCTATTTTCCTACAACTATGAAGCCATATGATCCAAAAACATTCTCATAAATTCTTATTCACATGAATCCTTACTCTCATAAAGACTTATGCTGATACAATATTATAATCATTAAGACATTTTCTCATCCTCAACAAAAAAACCTTCTCAATATTCTTCAAAAAATCATCTTCGATTTGATGTTGTTTAGTAGGAATTTATTTTTTATAAAAAACTATTTTCATATTACTATCTCATTGTAGTTTTTTATTCATGAGTACTAATATAAGATCATCTTGGGGAATATTTATTTTCATTACACAGAAAATTACTATAAAAATATCTTTATTTTATTCTTCATATTGCATCGAGAATCTATTCACATATGTGTTGAAATCTTCATAGGTTGAAAATTTTAATTGATATAATATTCCTATAAATGAACCATTCACCTATATTGATACATTAAAAAACATAACCATTTTTCAAATATGCCATATTTTCATACACAATAGTATATTTTACAATAGATATTGTCCGATGAATGTTTTTTATTCTATAAAAACACATGCATGGATATTTCCTCACATGGATAACTATTCAAGTATTAATATTTTTCGACATATGAAATCTCATAAACATATATTTCCTTTTAATAAATTGTATTCATATTTATATGCATATATTTAGGCATATTAATATAGAATAAAGAAAATTGTATTCTCCAAATTTTATTCATATAATGTATTTGAAACATTATCTAAAAATTCATCATAAGTTTCATGTATCCAATATCATGATATTTTAACGACAACATAACACTTTTATTTCTGTAATCAAGTTTCTATTCACATTATAGTTTCATGATTGTGAGTAATACTATAATAATTTACAACAAACTTATGTAATATTAAACATCACTTGAAAAAAATTTGTGCTCAATTTATACACCCATAGAAGTTCTATGCTCCTGATTATGGAATATTTTACACTTCATTTGTCTTGATGAATTCATGTTTTAGAGAATATTTTTTCATGTAGAAACTTATTACATAGAATCTAACATCATTATTTATAATCCTATGAATTTTTAGTGACCTTTATATATAATTACTAAAATACAACTTCAATCATGAAAATGATAGTGATATAATATCCACCAATAAATTTTTTATGGTAAATAAAGAGTAGTATATTAATTATCAAAGTTATTCTTCATAGAGATAAATTATATGAATAAGTCCAAAAATATTAAAATAATAAATTTCCTAAAAAATTATTGTATATGAAAAAGAGATTCCATGACATGTCCTCTAATATTAACTCACTTGATATGATTTGACAAAATTCTTGGGTATCTTCTCCAAAAAAAATATTGGATTAATTATCATTCATAATTAGTAATTAAACATGAATATATTTATTTAAATTGTACTATACTTCTTATTTAAAATAATATTCACACTCTTTGACAGTCATTCCTTAAAAATAACTACAACTCAAATAATGTTGGTTCAATAATCAATCCCATTTTATTTTTTATAAGTACATTATAATTGATGATTCAATATGTGTTTTTTATATTCATACCCACCCATTTTCTAAACTGTCGTTCATTTCCCACTATATCCCCTTAATGAGAAGAAATAAACTATATTTTTGAGGTTGATCTTAATTCATTTTTTGGAAATGAACATTAATAATCTCACTTTATTTTTTTAGATACATTTTTGGTATAGAAAATAACATGATTAGATTTCATCAATAGTGATCACCATTTAAAATTAAAAATTATACCAAATTATATGATTAAAAATTATATTTGTTAAAAATATATATAAATATTTTACATTATGATAAATGTTTAAATACAAACCAGTTAAATACAAAATCATCCTAAATCTCTTATACTCAATTTAAAAATATTTCCAAAAAATATAACATAATGAATGATTAAAAATCCCAAAAATAGATATGAATGTTCATTACATTCATTTGTTATTTCATTTATTGTGAATAAATTTCTTCAATATTTATATAATGATACGATTTTTGGTTTTCAATGATTGAATATTTATAAACATAGTACTTTCCAATGAAACCCATTCAACCACATTAAAAAATAATCAGATTTGTGGTGAATATGAAATCTGGAATCAAATTCATTATTATTCAACTCACCTACCCCACAAGGGAATTTCCATACCAATATTAATAATATTGAGATTCTTTAATGAATATTTTAATTTAAATTTATTGTTTGGAAAATATTAAAAAAGTTTTCTTTTTCATATAGATATATATATTTTATTATTCTCAATTGTCTATCAAGGATGGCCTTTTATTCAGTTTTATAATTAAATATAAATTGAAGGATCAACCTTATATATGGACTTATTCATCGATTTATACATTTCAAACTCTTAAACATGATTACAGATGGTCCTCCATTTATTTTCATGAACACCAATTAAGATAACATTCATTGATGGTGACATATACATTTTCGTTATTCATAATTAGCAGCCATAACTATTAATAAGGATATCCCCATGATAACAAGATTCTAAATTAATTAAATAAAATTAAATCATAAATAAAATAGATATATAATAGGTAAAAAGGTGAATCTTCCTTTTTTATTTATGTGAATAGTATTTTTGAGAGGACTTCACACCCACGTTTCTTATTTATCTTTTTTCTTCATGCCTTTCCATCTATTATAAAAAATAGGTTTAACTATTTCTATCATGGATATCCTTATATAATAAATTTATTTTCCAATGAATTTTTTATTCAAATGAGTAATTATGGAACTTTTATCAACTAATGAAACATTTATATTTTCATTGAAGTAATTTTTTGGTAGAATTATTTTGTACTCATATCTATGAGTTTGTCTAGAAAAGATGCACCACACATATAACTTATTTTTCATAAACTATATCTTTTAAAAATCTATAAGAATATTTGGGTTACTCATTTATTCTATCTAGTTATCCTTTAGCATAATATTTTTCATCTGCATGTTCCCACCCAATAGAGACCTCTAAATAAATTTTATGAAATTTTAAAATTTATTTGGGAATATGCGAAACAAGATTTCTTGTACCACATGAATATATGATTGTTCCTATTACTAAACCACCCATTTTAGATTTATCACAAGTATTATACTTCTTCAATGAGTCTTGAACAAGATCATTCTTTTATTTGACATCCAAAGATGACTTAATCTTAATTGTGATCTTCTAGTTAGACATTTGGATTACAATATTATTCAGAATTCATCCAAATGTTTCATATTTCATCATTATTATAATTGGTGGTATTTTTAACTAATATGATTTTGATATATAGTTATATTGGAATTATACACTCATTTGACCACTCTTATTGAATTTATAATTGAGATATTTAATTATATCAGATTAATTTCTTATACTAATGTTCATCCTCATCTAATAACCTTTCTTCTTCTCTGGCCTGATCTCTCTTAACATGGACTTCATTTTTCCATTAAGATCTAGAGGATTGTAAAAAAATTCAACCTAAAAATAATGAATTTATTTGAGAACCATTAATTAAATAATAATAATTATCTATACACTTTATTCAATTACTTTGATGATATTTGACTATGTAGATTTTGGGATTTATCAATCATTGGTTGGACTGTTCCTAGGAAACCATCTTCCACACAAAATTTATCTACCATGGAAATAATGGAATACTAATATAAATTTTTTTCAAAACCATAATTATACATTAATTTTTTATAATCCTAAACTATCTATAAAACACATTTAATTAAATCTATATAAATAGGTACAATATGTAACTTTTCATTCACATATACTTAATATGGATCATAAAATGATGTAATGATCATATTTATAAACAATGAACATATTTTATTTGTATAATACTTAAATAAAAATAATAGTGTACCGGTACATATTATATCACCTTCTAATAAAATCTCAATTTATATTATATTTAAATTTTAAAATTTACTCTTATCTCATGTCACTTCACATTAATATTATATATTTCTTACTAAAAATCCATCAATATTCCATAATTACATTATTATTCATTCATTGTCCTTATCATTTATTTTTATTCATTCTAGAAACAATGTGTCAATATCCATAATTATAATTGAAAGAATATTTATTTGAGTATTATTAAAATAAATATCTTATTTAAGTGCATTAAACATTTACTCAAATTCATTAGTTCCATCATTAATTTGGTGGAATACATTGATCAAATAATTATGAGAATCATATGACATTTCATCATCATCTTTATTATTTCTTTCAATTTAATGTTAATGTAGATATCATTACACAGGTGAGGTCTCATTTATAGAAATTATTCTTCATATTAATTTCCACAACTTCTCTTTATGTGATATATTCTATTTGTCCCCAAAAAATAGGACAATACAAATAAACTAATTCATTTGAAAAAAATTCAGAAAATCTTTTAATTTGTTCATTGAAAAATCTATATACATTTGATCACTACCACAAATGTTTTGTTATTTTTCTAGAATATTTTGAAATAAATTGATACATACCATTTAATAATTTGAGTGTCTAGATCCATTTTTGGTACAGTGACTATCAATATGGTTTATATTAGTTTGAGCCACATGTTATTTTCGTTTTAATCCATATATTTATTAATTGGTTTTGTGGAATGGAGAAAATAAATTTCCTTCTTCTATACTCATGGGGGATAAATTCTTCAATATCAAATTTTTATTATTTCTTATGTTCAAAATTATATTATAATAGATTAAATTTTTATGTGGGAGAAGAGAATATTTAACTTAATAAAACTTCATTATTATTATAAGAAATAGTCTAAACTCATTTATAGAGAAAAACATCTAATTAGGTAAACCAGTAGAGGTGAACCCCCTTTTATACCATTTTTTGGTTAGTTTTGGGATTTTCTCAACATTTATAGGGGATTAAAATATTTTTTGGTAATTTTTAAAATATATTTTTAAATTTTTCCCTATAACTCAGAAAACTTCTAAAATCCATATACTGTTATTTTATTTTCTTATGAAATTATATGATATAGTATAATTGTTATATCATGAGGTTTTTCAAAAATTCAATAATCAATTAGTGTAATTATTCATTGTTCTGTATGGTGGAATCTAATACACATATTCTACACTATAATGAGGTTTCTTCGTTGTGATTTGGCTCAAAAATTGGCCCAAACCATAGTTAGGTTTCATATACAATAGGAGGGTATACAAAAGAAATAATTATTCCCAGGTTTGGTGATAAACATGTCGAATTATTGCTCAATAATATTTATTTATGTATCCTATGTATAAAAATTATGTAATTTCGTTAATTTCATTGACCACTAATATATTCTAAAACCATAAGTGAATTTTTAAGATTTTTAAATTTTTTGTATTCAATTTTATTAATTATTCATATATTATCACTTTTAAAGTACAATTGAATAAAATATTGTTATTATAATTCTCTATCCATAATAGTGATGAAAATATTCATTACTCATTACAATAGCTAACTGAAATATTACCCATCTTGAATGGGTTAAATCCTTTAACATCCCTTTATTCATTGGTGAACAAGAGGCGTGATCTATCTTAAAATTTTGAAATCTGTAATAGAAATAACTATGATATTATTCTGAATAACCTATACCACATTCCCAACTATTCTTCTACTTATTGATAAACAAAATAACTAAAATACTATTTATCTATAATTATTTTATTTGGTAAATTAAACCCCAAGAAGTTCAACATTTTTGGTTTCAACACATAAAATCAATAAATATTGCATTTGAGATACATTTTTCCATTACACCAAAATATTTTTTATGATTTATTGTATTGGGGTTCTATTTTAATTATTAGTTTTTATTGATCTGTAAGAAAATGTATATTAATAAATCATTTTAGTGTTTTTTTACTTCTTTCCATGATATTTTATTCTATTATCATTTGAAATCATTATAATGCATTATTTTTAAATTCTCGTATTATTAATAATGAAAAAACATAAGATATTTTCTATAATTTTATTCCACCAATTCTAAAATCTTCCCCTATATATTATTCTCCTTAAAAATTCCTAAAGTCTCAGTATTAGCTTCAATCATAGTTATAAATATTATCACATTACTTCAATTGAAATAAATGAACATAATTATTATAGAACAATATAATTTGACTGAAATAGCTTCTTCAGTTCTCAAATCATATCCTTTATCGTGCATACTTCTCTAATAAATACATCGATGGATCTATATTTTATTAAATAAAAATTATCATACTCTTTTCTTCCTCATTAATCTATTTCTCCTTAATTCATATTTTCATGATAAATATGCAAGAATTGAATCTCATTGTTTTTTTATCATTTCATTTATACATTTGTGATATCATATAATCCCCAAAAATTATTCTATCTTCATTAAAAGAATTCCACTTAATATTTTTTTAGCATATAATTATAAAAAAATTATAGAATTTTTATAGTTATATAGAAGTAATATTCTACACTAAAGTCTTACAATCATTCTTTTACTATTTTTCTACAACATTGAAATCATATTATTAGAGTTTTAATCTCATATTCAATGTCTTATGGTCATCTTATAAAGGATTAGACTCATTAATTTAATAATTTTCTACCAAAATAATGTAAAATCCTCATGAATTCTTAGGTGAGTGAATTCTTAAAACCACATAATCTTATTCTTATAAATTCATATATTAATGAAGAGTTTTTATTTTTCTCAGCTACATAAATATCTTATTTCTCAATATGATATCATATTATATTTTTGGTTTTTAATTCGAATGACAATTTTGATGAATGGTGATTCCAGAAATAGAATATCAGTGTGATGTCTTATCAATAAATATTAGTATTGGAGTATCTCAATGACAAATTTAGATTAGAACATAGAAAATTTCCATGAATATCTATTTATTTTCATCTTCATACTATATATAGTATCACTTCATATATGGGATGTAGTATGTGTATGGGGATAATTCTCATAAATAATAAAATTATATGTGTGAATTATACACATATGTTGATCCATTAATTCTGGTAACCATTTTTCATACTTGAATAATTTTCTTATTAACAATGACTTTCATCCATTTATATTGTCCTATATAGATTTTCATACAAAGGAAAACCCCTTTTGTGGATATTTATTAAACTAGAATACTATTTGGGTATGAATATTCACCTATGTGGGAACTCATATATATATATATATATATATATGTCTTTGAATGGATAATTTATGACCCAAAAAATTAACTACATTGTTATTGTTTTGTGTGTTTTTTTTCAATATGGTCTTAGAGTGTCCAAAGGTGATAATTTTAATTGTTTGGAGATGTCCCATAGATTCATGATTACGTACATGGCTTAGAAAACCATGTTGTTAAAATTTAATGCCAAATATAGTTTGGAAATATGTGACTATATGATCTTGGATTATTTAATTGAACCGTGGGGGGAATCCATGTCACATCATGTGTTTTAGGGAAGTGGTTTTCAATAATTATTCACATGGTGTTATAAACCATACAAAACAACCATGCATACTTCTGGAGTTTGTAATCCCTAATCATACCCACCCTAACCACATAATTAGTCGATACTCTCCCAACCATATTATAATCTACTAAACATAAATAATTTAATTTTTATTTCATCATAGGAGTCTTATAGTTTTGATCAATTTGTAATGGATTCTCCTCTCTTCCTCACTTTTTATATTTCCACTTACCATATTTTCTTCTTAAAAAAATTGTTATGTGGTATTATATTCATAATAGGGTTGTTATATATTATTTTATTTAGGTTTTTAAGGGTTGTGATCTATATTATAAAGATGATTATAATAATTTTCTTTATAGGAAAAATGTTTTTATTACTTTAGGTAGGGCTTCCATTATGATTAAATTTATTAATGATTTCCATAATTTTATCATTTTTAAAAACAATTCTTGATATAAATAAATGAGGTGTATAATACATAATTTGTTTATGAAGTATATTCAAAGTTATGTTTTCTGTCCTTAAATAATTGTAAATTATTTTTTTTCAATGAAAATTTGGTTTTAAATAATAATTCATGAATTTATGGTGTTTTAAACAAATTATTGAGGTTATTGTTCTTGAAAAAAAATTAATTAGTTTTTTTATAACACATTTAGTTTATAATATGAATAATTCATTATTTAAATAGGGTTACCCTTAATTTAAAGGGTTATATATACTGATATGACTATTCATGATTTCATGAAGGATTCCCCAACATTAATGAATTGTTACTATCTTATATTAACAAATTTTCCATGTTAAAAGACAGTTGTCTGTATTTCAAATGATTTGGAATTTTTTACAATTGGTATGTGTTTACGTGTCTCTCCTCTTAAGTATTTTTATTTAGAAAAAATAATTTAATTTTTTGATCATGATTTTTTATGAAATTTTTTATACGTTTTCATGATTTATTATATATAAATTCTAATTTCGAAAGAGCATTGTAAAATATCAATTTGATTTTAAGTTAGTGATATATGTGATTTTCCCTCAGAATTTAATTTTTCTTAAAATGGATTTTTAATGTGAAAATAAAATTCATATCTTTTCTATGTATAATTAGTGTCTCATTTTGTTCCTTGAGTGAAGATGGTTTATTGGTTTTTTTGTACCCCCATTATGGTCTATGTTACTATAATTTTCCTTTGATTGGGTGGATTTTGATAATTTTACATGAATTATTATTCATGGATTGTGTAGTTTGGTTAGGGGATCATTATTAATGGTGGTTATTAAAGGAGGTATGTGTATGATTGAAAATATTTTTTTTCTATTGTGCTTTATATTTTTATGTTATTAACATTTGTTTTATAGTGTTCTACATCAATTATATATTACATGAGGATCACTAGTATACTATGTGGGGAGTTGAGGGATATTATATATGCATGTTGAGAGTATAACACTAAATTTTACCCATAGATTCATGTTATAACATGGATATTGTATTCCTACCCATGAAACTAGTTCCTAGTGATTTAGTGGATGAGAAATGTGAACTTGGCATACATATAGTTGGATCTATTCTATGCATGTCATGTACTCGCACCATTAGTCTTTTGGAAATTTCCTCATGCTATTAGTCACGTGTTATGAATTATTTATATATTAATTTGAGTTTCCTATAACTGTATTTGAGCTTATATTGAGATAATTATTATTTACACTTTACAATTATTATTATAATACCTCAACTGATTTATTAATTTCATTTTTTATGATTCTTCATATCTTTTCATTTCATTTCATATTTTCCTTTCATGTATACTTTTTGTGTGGGATTAGTGAGTCTTTAAAAGGTAAAAGGATATGTTAATTTGAAATTAAATCCATTAATATGTGTTTCCATTTGAAAATTATATTTAAATATCAGATTTTTTGTCTTTTAAATTATGTTTTTATTAATAATATAATCCAATAATGCTTTTTCTTATTTTAAAATGAACATTAAAAACATAATCAATTGTTTTTAAAGAAGTTGTTTTTATTGATAATGATAAATGTTAAACATTATATATTTATTAAATAAATTCAATTTCTTTAAAATGTAGTGTAGTTGTTTTTTCAAAAAGAGAATTACCTTTCTAAAGGCTCATTGAATATTGGTTTACAAATATGGTGTCTAACGAAATGATAAAAGTTTATTAATTAAAATTTATATTTTACGAACCTGAAATTAAAATCATACCTTTATATTATTTTCAATTTGGAAAAATAGTTTCCTAATAAATTTAATGTAATGGAATCATGGTGGTGTCCTATTTCTATTTGGCTCACACCCTGCATACTCACGACATTGGGTATGAATTCTTCATGTTTTCAATCGGTTTCTAGTTATGAATTAAATGTTGGAATTCTAATTATCTATGTTGGGTAACATGTTATATTTTTTATTATGGTGACTTGATTGTAAATTCTATATTTCATGGTTTATAACCCATTTTTTATAACAATTTCTGGTAAAGTGGTTTCTATTCCACTTTGGGCTCGGTCTGTTGTTTTCGATTAGTTTTTTATATTTTTTTTTGAAAAAAGTATATGTTTTGAATAAAAAGGAATTAAATTATGTGGAATAATTTTTTGTAGAGTATCTTATTTATATTTATTGTTCCTTGTTTTCATGTTTTAATTTTTGTTCCATTGTTCTATTTTTTCCTTGTTATCTAATATAACAATCCCCCTATAGGCATCCTCTTTTATAACATTGTTGATCCCTTTTTTATTAGGGGTGAAATCATTCCACTATATTTAATATTTATACTATTGATATTTTCATCTTTACATGGTGATCAATAATATTCCTCGGGCCTTGGGTCAGATTGTCTAGAGTTATATTTTATGTTAGGCTGGGCCATTTCACTTCAATGATCATATACTGATTTTATTACCTGGTTCACCAATTCTTTAATAATAATCATGAAATGAAACTAATCCATTTTTCTAAACTTCTTATTCATATAAATCATAATCCAAAAACATACTATAATTTTGATGATAACCAATATAATGATGTCTAATCCTTAAATGAAAACATTTATTTTAATCAAAATATTTTTCTTCTCAATCAATTTTCATTAAATAATATTACATTACATTAATGTTTGATAAACTAAAATAATCATTTTCATTACCCATGTAATCTCTATGATCAATATTTTATCCTCATCTATGTTCCATTTTCAAACTAGTGTAATATTCTTGCTCTTCATTTTGATGGTTGAAGTCATGTATCACTGAGTTTGTGTTTATGAATAATCTTATTTAATGAAATCACATTTCATAGATTCTGGTCCTGAGGATGCTCATTGATCATTTTGAAAAAGGACTTAAAAAACCCCACTCATTTGGATGAAAATGCTATAATTTCTAGCAAAACAATTCATATCTCTCTCAAATAATAGTTCATAAATCCTCACATATATTCATCATAGTGAATGATTATCAATAGAACCAAAAAAATATTAAAATAATATTTTAAATTAAAAAATGCATAAACATAAAACATGAATTCCAATATGTATCTTCCAATATTAATTTTGTTAATTTTCATAGAAAAAATTCTTCTCTTCTCTTATTAAATAAGATGGGATTACTCATTATTCATAATCAATTGTTTTTCCTCCCTATATTAATCTAAAATAAAATATACATATTTTTTAAACATGTTGATATTCATAGACAAATTATTACGAGAATAAAAATTAAAATAACAAATAGTGGGATTAATATAATGCTCAATAAAATCATATGTCAGTCATTCCAAAATATGGTATAAGATATTTGATTAAAAATAATACATTTTCAATGATCATAATATGAAATTGTTTCAATCAAATTATTATTTTTTAGAAAACATCACATAAACCATTTGGAAACATTCCCTATTTATTTTTACAATGCATTGATCCTATATTCATTTTCATATCCCAATATTTTAAAAAGAAAAACTACATTGGATAGCATGAAAAATATGTTACATCAAGCTTAAAGGAACTACTAAATATAATTATTTTATATGGAATTTAATGAATATCCATTATAATAAAGGGTATTAACATGATTGA
The DNA here is from genome assembly GCA_963277665.1 of Viscum album. NCBI lineage: Eukaryota > Viridiplantae > Streptophyta > Magnoliopsida > Santalales > Viscaceae > Viscum > Viscum album. The sequence continues at coordinate 1,883,420,577 of OY728163.1, forward strand.
CTAAATTATAAAAATAATTCTCACACATGTATGCAAATAATTTTATGGTGTCTAATTTATTATAACTTAAAATAAAACCCTTTTCAAATAAAATAGAATGCTTTTATGAAAAACTATTTTAACTCCGAACAATTAGGTTTATTAAATAATAAAATCAGTCTTGTTGGATTATAATAATTAAATATAAATTAAATATAATTTTTGAAATTAATCTTATTTATTTTATATGCATTTTTAAAAAATGAATCTTATTCTGAAAATGAAAAGATCTATTTTTCTAAAAGGTTGTTTTACCTGCTCATGATGGAACACTTCTTTTAAATCATGATTCTTATGATTTTATATATTATATTTGAAAAAATGACCTTATTTTTTATATTGTAAAATCAATATTTACATAGGTTAATATTATAGTATTTTCTGATAAGTATCTTATTTTATGGAATAATAAGAAATACTGAAAATTAATTGAAAACATAATTTTTATCTAAATAGATTATAATGGAAAATTATAATTTTTTATTTGTTTTAAACTATACTTACAAAAAATATATAACATTTAATCTGATTTAGGTCTTTATAATCAATTTAAATTGATTTTTTATAAAATAACATTTCAATCCATTGAACGATTTTACCTTAAAACCAAATTTTTCAATTGGTCTTGGGAATTATTTTTAAATAAATTTGAGCTCATTATATGTTTTAAATTTAAAATAATTGAATATATATTTGGAATCATTATTCAAAATTTTTAAAATAGTTCCCTTTTATTTTTGAATTATATGAATAGTATCTTTAGTAAAATAAATTCCATGGTTTAGGTTAAATAGGTTAATTAACGGTAAAAATAATATTATAAATATTAAAATATTACCCAAATAGTTAGCCTATAACTTATGGATGGGTTATTTTATACCAAAATCATTTTTTTATGTTTTATGTCTTTTTTATTCCGTATTTAAGGCATCAATCCCATTATAGTATTTTATTTTAAAAAATGTAATTGATGTCATACTGGTGTTTCAATATAAGTTACATATTTTATTATAAGGTTATTTAGAAGATAGATTTGACTCTAAATATTATTTTTAAATATAAAATGTTTATATTTAGCATGTAAATTTATTTTTAATTTTTTAGGAAAGAAATATTTACCTTAACAAAATACAAAATGACAATGCAATTATTTTTTGATTAATGAAAATATTCAATAAATGATATGAAGAATATTAAAACAAATATAATACGGAATAGATAATTTCATCCACAAATTTTATATATTAATTTAAATATTATTATGTTTTATAAGAATTTAATGATATTTATCTTTATATTGTAGTATTTCTAACAAGTCAGGTAATTCATACTGTCAAAATTGATAATAATATAATTTTCAACAAAACCAAATATTTTAACATTATATTAAGTTTCTAAAAATATAAAATTCGGATGATTAATTTAGATAAGATTTAAAATTTTATCAATGATTTTTTGTGGTTCTTTTATAATTTTATAGTGGGTATATTAACCTTAAAATTGTGAAAAACACATGTTTCACAGTAAGAATTAAAGAGGTTAAAGAAGGGTTAAAACAAAAATATTTTTTTAAAAATAGTCAAAATATTTTAATTTCATTTAATTAATTTATTTGAACCCATATGTGTCATGGATTTTAAATAAATTAGTTTGGATCAATTTTCATAGAAAATTAATTTATTTTATTTTAATATTTGGAGAAATTCCAAGGGTGTTCCTCAAATATTGTATAAAAGTGAACCTCTTCTCCTATTTTCATTTTTCCTAAAAACAAATTTTTATCTTATAATATGTACCAAAATACCTTTATTGAATACATATTTAAATTATAGAGCTCATATTTTATGCATACAACCATTCTTATTGGTGTTAAGGTATTAAACAAAGAAGATTTTCCAAAGAAAAGGTATCATGTTTAATCAAGTATTTCAGTTTTATTTCTAATAAAACTTCCCATAAATGTTCCTCACCATTATAAAATAATAAATATAGTATCCTCAATATTTTAATATATTATAATGCTAATATCACCACCTAAATCTATATCAACTTCCATGTAAATGGAAAATAATTTATTATCCTTGTGTATAATAGACTAACTACTTGCGAAGAAATATAATTTGTTTTCTATCACCATCTCTCTAGATAAGTTATAAATATAAAATTAACATTCATTTATGACATTAAATAAATATATATCATTATTAAATGTTAATATATCAATTTTTATACCTTCTATGAACATAAAAATTATAATGTTGTTCATTTATATGTGTGAATTATCACCTCCTTGGAGCAATGTGATTCGTTTGTAATCACCAAATCACATGGATGATATATATAAGTAATTAATATGATATTAATAATATATTTTTCATTTTGAAAATATGATATTATATTTACCTTATTTAAATAATTATTTTTTAAAATTGAAAACATTTCTCAAGGCTAGATACAGCCTACCATCTCCATGCTTATAATGTAGTTCAGTTTTTATAACCATACATAGTGGGTTTATTTAAAAGTAAAATTTATGTATACAATTTTTTATTTTTTCATTAATATTATTCTAGAGGTTATTTAATAATGTTCACATTGTCTAGATACATCATACCAAATTCATTTTTTACTTCAGTATTGAATATCCTCAAAATGTAAGACAAGAATTAAATGATTATGTAATTGAATATTACCTTCAAATTAGTGATATTAAAAGAATAATAAATACTAAAAGGGTTCATAGGAAATAATAAATAAACCAATGTTAATTATTCAATAAGTTAAATAATTTATGTGATGAGTTGGTCTCAACGTAAGACACTATTTATCTAAAAAACCACATTTTAAATGTCTAAATGATTTACGTTCGCAACTCCTTCTCATTTAGATCCATGTTTTTTAAATGAATTTAATTAATTTATTTATATGGAAATTAAATTTTAAATGGTATTTTAGAATCTACCTTAAATTGTTTAAATAAATAATCGTTTATGGCTTTGTATAAAAGATTTTATTTTCAAAATTTCCTTTTAATGTTCCTCTTTCAACTCTTATGAAAAAAAATAATAAAAAATTTATTAACATACATGTAGTGAACTAATTTTTATGATTTCATGAAACATTAATGTTTCTATTAAAATTATTCATAGTTATTTTCAATGAGAATGGTTTAATTTTTGTGTGTGATTTTATTCTATTTTATTATAGATTTTTGAAAGGAATGGAAATTTTGAAGTCTAAAATTGTTTTACACATGGGTATAAAATAATTTCTAGGGGTTTTATTGTAAATATGGACCTTATATATTATATATTAATGTTTTATCCCCATTATTGGTCATGAGTGATCCCTATTTATCTTATATGAAGGGTTGAACCCCTTTATAGCTCCTGCAAATTGGGTGAGCCTGAGATAGCTTATATGAAGGGTGGGCCCCATTATTTCTCTCACATTGAATGGGTAATCTAGAGATAAAAATTTGATCTTATGGTTATTTCATTTGAAATGTAGAATGTAAGAGTGATTTGGTAATAATGTATCAAGTCACCTATGTGATTTTTCAATTATTTCTAATGAGTTTTAAGAAAAGTGTTTAAATTGGAGTTCATGTTTTCCACTGGACTAATGGTTTTCCTTATTTTTATATACCATAATAAGAATTTTTATCTCATCCAAATCTTTAAAAAAAATTCAAATAAATTAAGGGGAAATGGAGACATGGATGATATCAAGGGTTAAATTGTGAATATTTTCTAAAAATTGAAACCATGTTTTATTTTAATGTATATCATTTGGTGAAAAAAATGGACACTTATTATAAGTGTATAATTATGATGTATGTGTTTACATTGTAATAGATTTTCATAATTATAAAAAATGTTAAACTGAAAAGACACTTACTATTAATTATAGTTCCAAACAAACTAGAATATTTAATTTCTATGGTCGAGCCCTTATGGTTGATATAAAAAAATATTTTGAAAACATTGTAGATTAATATGTTTTCTTAAGAGGTAATGATATCCTCATGGTGTTATAATATTAAGGTGGGTAATAAGATTAGAGACATAAACTACTTTTAAGATATTATGTTATGAAATTTTAAGCTAACTATGGATATTTTTAGAGACATTTATTTTTGTTGAACATATGGGTAATTACATTTTGGAATGACAAATGAATGGTTTGAGATGAAATTTTAGGTTAAACATATTAAGTTTGTTTTTTGGTATATTTCTCAAATTCCATGGAATGTTATAAGATTTGTTTTAAAAAAAATGTCATCCAACAGGTTTTGTGATAAATCATCACATCTGCAAAGGTCGTAAGAATTGAACCCATAAAAAAATAACGACAATGGTGAATAACATACAACTAGACTATATGAATCCCAGTTAGTATGAAATGTTATTTTTAGTTAAAAATTTTTATATATAAATATTATGTAGATTATGGGAACATATGTTTTATCGAATATATAACCAAAGGATAGGAAAAAAATTATTATGTAAGTAATTAATTCTATATTGGAATATGTAAATTTTTTTGAGAAATGTATATGATTAATGTAAATATAATACTGTTAGATTTCCATTATGTAATAAAGTGTGAATTCTATTTTTGAAGAATCTTTGATTTTATTTTTGACTATCGGTGATTCATGTTATCTTTTAAAATGATTATCATATTGTGAACTGTCACGACCCCCTCCCCACAAAGTGTACCCCTCCTGGGCCGGCAATGTGAAAAGGGAGATAATGACCCCCGAGTCCCGCCTCCAGTAGGCCCCGGGTTGGCGACTAGCACCGAGGGTATAATACACACACAAATGGGAGGCATTACCCTCTAAGAGAACACATGCAGAAGAGAGAGATAGAATAGAATCCAACCAACTCCAACTCATAACTGAAATGTAAAAGAAACCCAAGTACATATATGAAATGTCATGCAAAAGTACTACAACTGAAAGGGGAAACTAAAAGTACCCAAAAGAAAGTAAAACGACAGCGACCACAAGCCCGAACAGCTCCTCCTCCAACCGCAAGCTAGTAGTAACCAGCTTGATCTCCAACCTGCTGCAAGTGACCTGAAAAATAGTTTATATGTACATAGGGTGAGTATAACAGAATACTCAGTAGGATCCTCCCCAAGACTCTCGTGCAAAAGTAAAGAAAGCATGCTAAAGCCCAGTGAACAACAAGTGAAACTAACTCGTCACCTAAACAGGTATACTATGTTCCCAACCTCACCATGGCTACTCTCACCAAGTAACACATACAAGAATATAGCATATAGTAAAGAATGTCAAGGGTACCCCGCTACTACTTCCCCACTGGTTTTCCGCTTTTCCCCAACGACATACGTCCTGTGCATCTCTCTCCAAAGGCTTGCCCGTATCAACATGGGTCAAGCTCCACAATCTGCACCACGGGCACCACATAGGCTTGCCCGCAGACACCTGGGCTAAGCTCCACACAATCCTCACAACCAAAAGTAACCAGGTAGTTTCCGGGAGCCACCACAGCTCGCATAACGTGTATCATACGTCGGGTATTATACCTGAAGCCATTACAGCCCATACACCGAGTAAGGATCCTCAAGCCATCACAACCTATACACGTTACACCTATAGTAGTCCATAGGATACTATATCCAGAATATATGTGTGTGAAATAACCACAAGCCATTACAGCCCTCTACACACAGATATGGGTAAAACTAACCACTGTGCCTACCAGCACTAAGATCTACCAAGAGAAGAGAGCGGGGCCAAAGGGGGTAGTCAGCCATTCAACCTCCCATCAGAATGTTGGGGAAAACACCCCCCCAGGGCTCAGAATCCCCGGGGTGTCAGTTGCCCTTACCGACAGGGTGGAGTAGCGTATAGAAACACAAAAAGTACAGAATATATAAGTAACTCACATCCACACTATGGGCATTACCTAGTCTTAGATACAACTGCAGCTAACGTCTCTCAGACTCCAGGCTGCTACTTCTAAGACTAGGTATCATATAAGCACACAACCAATTGAAGAGATTTATTAGATTACTCCATTCTCCTTTATCAGTTCCACTGTACATTAGTTAATTCTTTAAGCATTAATTAAGATTGAACAAATCCCAATTTAACTGAAATGGCGTCACTTTCAAAAACAACTGCTCCTTTTTAAGATTCACATCACCTTTAAATTTCAGCATCTCCATTCCCGTGGATTTTCACCATTTAATAAAACATTCATTACAGAAATACTTTTCCACATTCCCAGGCATTCTAGAAAAACATCCTATGCTTCTAAACACAAAGGAGGCTCAACACGGTGAGTAGATATACTACCCGTCGGGTCTTTTCCGCCTATAGAAAGAGCATATACCCATTCTCCCTCGAGAGGCTAAACACGGAAAGCACGTGGCATACCCCGCGCGTCTTCGCCTCCTTTGGAAGAATGGTAGCAAGACCAGCTGCCTTGAGCAGTGGGGAAAAGCAAGGCAGATTAACATTCAAGAACACCACAGGCAACCAGCAACCACATCCATCCCATTCCAACACCCCTGGTGTCCTCCCTGACACCCATATGCATAAACCGATGCATCTCGCCACACTAGGCGTCATCCGCTGCCACAACTATAAGGCCTCCATGCCTCCACATATCACAACAACCATCCAGGCTCACATCACAGCACAAGCAGCAGGAAAACAAACATCACAAAATGGGCTCTCGGCCCTTTAACAAACAAGAGGGTAACTCAGAACCCTTTTTGAAATTACCACATAATCTGTTCTCTAAACCATATTGAATTAACAGATTTGTTATTCGTAGGTTCCAATCATGGATACCTAATCAGTAAGCTATCACAATTAAATAACCATGCTTACTTCCCTAATTTGATTATCCTCAAATTAGAACAACTACAACAACGACAACAACCAGATTAATTTACATGCTTCTTTATCCTTCGCCAATTAATCAACAGTTAATTCCAGCTTTACGTTCATTATCAATTTCTATCATGAACGATCAACAAATCAAAGAAACATAGATATCACTATATCTAGGAAAACATGAGGCAAACCGTTATCACGGTATAAAGCAACAACACGCGATCAACCAATTCTTTTAATCCAGTTCAAGTATTTAATTAGGTCAATTTCATTGTGATCCAAAGGAATAAATCATTCTAATTCTACGATTGCACATATATAATTAGAGAAGCCATGAATCTCCTACCTCGAAGAGTTCTTGACGTCCTTTATCCACACAGCAGGTCACGATCCTCCCCTCGCGACAACTTATGTGGAAGAATGATCGACACAGCTTGGTTGCATCCAACAGAGCGGAACTGGTCCGAGTAACGTTTGATTGTGAAACTCCTATGGAAAGGATTGCAAGGTTCTAGCGTCTCGTAGATGAGAACCAGGAGGAAGAACAACGAAGAATGATATCTCGTTCCCTTTAAAAAAATAAATTAGAGAGGCGACGGTTTAAGATCCGATTTATTCTCCATTAAAAACGGATCGCATTAACCCATGCGGTTTGACCAAGTAAAAACATCCCAGCCTTAGGAATAATTAATATAGGATTTATGGCCTTTGAATCGGCCTTAAAAGTCCTTAAAATAAGGTTTTAAAAGTACTTTACGTCAAAGAAAACGTCAAATTTGCGAAGCTGGAAACACTGTTCACATACTCAAAATTTGGCAAAGTATGGAATCGGTAGCTCTTAAGAAACTGGAATCACTGTTCATTCGTGAAATTTGACAAAGTATGGGATCGGTAGCTCTTAAGAAACTGGAATCACTGTTCATTCGTGAAATTTGGCAAAGTATGGGATCGGTAGCTCTTATGAAACTGGAATCACTGTTCATTCGTGAAATTTGGCAAAGTATGGGATCGGTAGCTCTTAAGAAACTGGAATCACTATTCATTCGTGAAATTTGACAAAGTATGGGATCGGTAGCTCTTATGAAACTGGAATCACTGTTCATTCGTGAAATTTGGCAAAGTATGGGATCGGTAGCTCTTAAGAAACTGGAATCACTGTTCATTCGTGAAATTTGACAAAGTATGGGATCGGTAGCTCTTATGAAACTGGAATCACTGTTCATTCGTGAAATTTGGAAAAGTATTAGCCGAGCTACTCCTGGACTGCGGCTACAAGTATACCATCAGTATGCCGTGGCTACCGGTAAACCCAGCTACCGGTAGGATGTGGCTACTGGTAGACCGAGCTACTGGTAATCAGCAGCTACCGGTAGACCGAGCTACCGGTAGGCAGCAGCTACCGGTAGACCGAGCTACCGGTAATCAGCAGCTACCGGTAGACCGAGCTACCGGTAATCAGAAGCTACCGGTAATCAGAAGCTACGGGTAGACCGAGCTACCGGTAATCAGCAGCTACCGGTAGACCGAGCTACAGGTAATCAGCAGCTACCGGTAGACCGAGCTACCGGTAATCAGCAGCTACCGGTAGACCGAGCTACCGGTAGGCAGCAGCTGGGGGATAACTCACCTTGACCTCCCGGAACACCTCCAACACCACATTTTCACAAAGTAATGGACCAGGGAGGTCCGGGCCATTACATTAGATACCTCTCAAAACATTCTCGTCCTCGAGAATTAAAAACCAACACAGAAGAGAAGAGGGGTCCGAACAACCACCCCATAAGATACCTCACAGGGGAAAACCAACACGAGTTGTTCGAAAGCTGGAACAAAACTATGACATCCGGGAACAAACAATCCATACCCAAACAATTCATTCACAACATCACATCAAAGGTACATAAACAAAACATGAAAGGTCCAACCACAGAGAAAACATCATTACATGAAAGGAGTTAAACATTAAACAACTCTGGGTACTGAGCATGTATCTGTGACTCACGCTCCCAGGTACTCTCCTCCATGCCACCGTGTCGCCACAAGACACGAACTATAGGAATAGAACGCCCACGCAACACCTTCTCCTTGTGGTCTTGGATCTCCACAGGTCGCTCCTCGAAGGTTGCATCATCATCAATATCGATCTCTCCCCAATCGATAACATGAGATTCATCATGAAGATAATGACGGAGCTGCGATACATGAAAAACATCATGTATCCGACTCATCCGAGGGGGAAGTGCTACTCGATATGCCACAGCTCCAACACGAGCTAACACCTCGAAAGGCCCAACAAAACGGGGAGAAAGCTTACTTCCGCGACCAAACCTTCGCTGCCCACGACGGGGAGTCACCTTCAGAAACACATGATCCCCAACATTAAACTCTAAGGGTCTCCTTCTTTGATCCGCATAAGATTTCTGACGATCTTGTGCTGTCTTCATCCTCTCACGAATCACCTGAACCATCTCTGTTGTATTCTGCACTAGTTCTGGTCCGAGGATTGCTGACTCTCTGACCCCAGTCCAGCACAACGGAGAACGGCATGGCCGACCATACAAGGCTTCAAACGGCGCCATGCCGATGGTAGAGTGAAAATTATTATTGTAAGCGAACTCTACCAAAGGTAAGTGCTTCACCCATGAACCTCCAAAATCAAGAACACAAGAGCGCAACATGTCTTCAAGAGTTTGGATGGTTCACTCTGTCTGACCATCCGTTTGAGGATGAAAAGCAGTGCTAAGGCATAGTTGAGAGCCAAAAGCATGCTGGAGACCTCTCCACACCCTCGAGGTAAAACGAGGGTCTCGATCAGAAATGATCGTCTTAGGAACTCCGTGAAGCCTCACCACCTCCTCCAGATACTGCCTCGAAAAAACCTCCACTGAGCTCGACTCCTTGATTGCTATGAAGTGGGCCGATTTAGTTAAACGATCCACTACCACCCATATAGCATCATGTCCTCCCGGAGCTCGAGGTAAACCTGTAACAAAGTCCATTGAGATATCCTCCCACTTCCACTGAGGAATCTCTAAGTGCTGGAGAAGACCACCAGGAACACGGTGTTCGGCCTTCACCTTCTGGCAGACTAAACATCGAGACACACATTCTGCAACTGAACGCTTCAGCCCAGGCCACCAAAACTGACTCCTCAAGGATCGACACATCTTCGTCACACCAGGATGTACAGCTAAGGGCGAGCTATGGAACTCTCGGAGAACCGTCTCGCGCATCGCCAAGGGAACAAAAAGCCTGTCATGATACAACACTCGGTGTTGTTCATCCTCTGACCAACCATCAGGGGCCTCCCCACAAACAAATCTGTCTCTCAAAACTTCCACCTCTAGATCACCCAGCTGAGACTCTTCCACCTTTTTCATCAGGGATGACTGCACCGTCATCTGGAAAAGACAACCTCTTCCTCCAACTTCTCCCATATCAAGATGCAAAGCTGCTAGCTCTTCCATCCCTCTCCAGGAATCACCAGATTCACGCACAACATCATTACGTGACTTTCGGCTCAGTGCATCAGCAACAACATTTCCCTTCCTAGGTGTATACGATATTTCGAAGTCGTATTCCTGCAAGAACTCCATCCACCGACGTTGCCGCAAGTTCAAATCCCGCTGAGAGAAAACATACCTCAAACTCTTATGATCGGTGAAAACCACAAAGCGCTCTCCAATGAGGTAATGTCTCCACAACTTCAGCGCAAACACCACGACTGCCAACTCAAGATCATGGGTGGCATAGTTGCATTCATGGGGACGCAACTACCGAGACCCATAAGAAACAACTGACCTCTGCTGCATGAGAACACAGCCTAGCCCCAGATGTGAAGCATCACAGAAAACATCAAACTGGACTCCCTCCGTTGGAAGACAAAGGACTGGAGCACTTACCAACTTCTCCTTTAGATACTCGAAAGCTGTTTGACACTGATCAGTCCATATGAACGCTTGATCCTTCCTGGTCAAAGATGTCAGAGGAGTCGCAACTCGGGAGAAATTAGCCACAAACCTCCTATAATAGCCTGCGAGACCAAGGAAACTTCGCACCTCTGACACGGTCTTGGGGGCTGGCCAAGACACCACTGCTTCTATCTTTGAAGGATCCACAGCTACTCCCTGTTGGGACACAACATGTCCCAAGAAACGAACTTCTCGAGCCCAGAACTCACACTTGGACAACTTCCCAAACAACCGATGTTGGCGAAGAACTCCCAAAACAACTCGTAGATGTTCTGCATGCTCTTCTTCAGATGTGGAGTACACAAGGATGTCGTCAATGAAAACCACAACAAACTTGTCCAAGAATTCACGGAACACAGCATTCATCAACCCCATGAAAACAGCTGGAGCATTTGTCACGCCGAATGGCATTACAACAAACTCATAATGCCCATGACGACAGCGGAAAGCAGTCTTCGGGATTTCCTCATCCTTTACACGCATCTGATGATATCCTGACCGCAAGTCGATCTTTGAAAACCAACTTGCACCCTTCAGTTGATTGAATAGGCCATCAATCCGTAGGAGAGGATAACGGTTCTTTATTGTCACTTTGTTTAAGCGACGATAATCGACGCACAACCGCAAACTGCCATCAGCCTTTTTCACGAACAAGACTGGTGCACCCCACGGTGACACACTTGGCCGAACAAAACCACACTGCAACAGACCATCGAGCTGAATACGTAGTTCTCGTAACTCAGAAGGGGCCATCCTATATGGAGACATAGAGATGGGAGACTCTCCTGGCTGTAGATCGATCCCAAACTCGATCTTCCGTCGAGGGGGTAAGGATACAACCTCTTCTGGAAAGACATCAGGGTACTCTTCTACGACCCTAGGAAACGCCAGCTGTTGAACCTCTGAAGAACTCAGCATCATCCCAGCCATCATGGATGATAAGGATGAAACTCGTCTATGACTCATCCGAGGATCTCTCTCACCAACAAACACTACTTCCTCTCCATCTTCATCAAAGAAAACGACCTTCTTCCTGTAGCAATCCACAATAGCCTGCACCGAATACAACCAATCCATGCCGAGGATGACATCATATGGTTGTATTCATAAACATAGGAAATATCCCCAAGAGCGGTGCTGCCCCAACACTAGCTCACAGTCTCTACATACTTCAAACAAGCTAGCTCAACCTCCAACTGGCGTAGTCAACGCCAAGGGCACTGGAAGCCACTCTACCTCAAGTCCCAAAGCGTGGACAAGGGTAGGGGATATAAAGGAGTGTGTCGCTCCTGAATCAAACAAGGCATACACTAAGGTAGAAAACAAGCAAAGGGTACCTCGGACGACGTCTGGCTCGCCTGGAGCTGGCAACGCTAGAGCATGAAGCTGACCACGACCACCTCCACGGCCTCTCTGACCCTGATGACGACCACCACCACGGTCGCGCTCTGCTCTCTGAGGACGGGGAGCGTCATGGGGCTGTCCTCTGCCTGCTCCATCTACCCTCTGGTGATCTAAAGCTGGTGCAACCTGCTGCTGTTGCCTCGGCTGGAACTGCCTCAACGGAGGAACCTGGAGTGGAGCGCCTGGTGCACGATGACTGCTCTGAAAAGTTGGGCACTCCCGCTGCTGATGACCACGTCCACCACAAGAAAAACAAGCGCCTGATCCCTTGGAATAGGTCTGAGAGTTGCTACCTCCGGAGAAATGAGATGGGAAGGGCCGGGACCTACCCCCAGGTGAACGGAAACTCTTCTGTCCTGAAAACCGGGAACCCCGGACCACAGCTCTTCTTCTTGAAGAATCATGATGATTCCCCTCTCGTGACGATCTGGTCCTATCCAAAGTCCTCTCAACAACCTCTGCCCTCGCCAGCACCTCAAGATATGTCTTCAGCATAAATGGGGTGACCTGGCGCTGGATCTCTGGATGCAAAGCCTCCTCGAAATGCCCCGCCCTGGCCTCATCATCTGGTAACAGGTCTGAAGCATATCGTAGAAGGTTCCTGAAACGGATTCCAAACTCCCGAACAATGGAGCTCCCCTGTCGAAGGGTAAGAAGCTCCTGGCGACTGGATGCCTTCGCAGTCGATGAAAGAAACTCGACTCTAAACCTGTCTCGAAACTCCTCCCATGAGATCGCTGACTCCTCACGATCCCCGAGGAACAAGAACCACCATTGTCTCGCTGCTCCACGCAACATCGTCACAACCAAGGACACCCAGTGTTCCTTCCGAGCACGAATCGAACTGAAGCCTATCTCGACCTCCTCCAACCAGTCTTCTGTGACTGCATCTGAAACGGAGCCCTCGTACTTCTGTAGACTCTGGCGCTGAAACTCTCGGAGTGTCTTCCTCCAAGTGTCATCGTCGTCAACCTCTACCCGGCGGCGATCTGCTGGAACAGCCTGCTGGGCACCTTCTGCGCAAACCTGACGGGGACGCCGACCTGGAGCCATACCTGTAAAATAACAATCGTTAGAGCTCCTAAGCCTGGAATATGGAAGACTCAACATTAATTAATTAATTATTTTGTTTTATTAATTTTAGGTTACCTATCCCAAGGTCTACCCATTCAAACACAGGCGCAAGGAATAATGATGCATGATCCTTTCCTAGGTCTCTACCCTGCAACCAGTATCACTTTGTTTAGTAGCCATCGTAAACTTAAAGGTCCGTGCAATAGATCATAGGGGGCCCTGAACGCCTATGTCTCTGCCGGTCTCCAGTGTTTACCCCACTTGCTAAACATGAATGACACCGTTGCCCTACCATCCCATGCATCCTCACCTGTGCCTAACTCCAAACTCCATCCTATCCATCGACCAGACCTCTGATACCACTCTGTTACGACCCCCTCCCCACAAAGTGTACCCCTCCTGGGCCGGCAATGTGAAAAGGGAGATAATGACCCCCGAGTCCCGCCTCCAGTAGGCCCCGGGTTGGCGACTAGCACCGAGGGTATAATACACACACAAATGGGAGGCATTACCCTCTAAGAGAACACATGCAGAAGAGAGAGATAGAATAGAATCCAACCAACTCCAACTCATAACTGAAATGTAAAAGAAACCCAAGTACATATATGAAATGTCATGAAAAAGTACTACAACTGAAAGGGGAAACTAAAAGTACCCAAAAGAAAGTAAAACGACAGCGACCACAAGCCCGAACAGCTCCTCCTCCAACCGCAAGCTAGTAGTAACCAGCTTGATCTCCAACCTGCTCCAAGTGACCTGAAAAACAGTTTATATGTACATAGGGTGAGTATAACATAATACTCAGTAGGATCCTCCCCAAGACTCTCGTGCAAAAGTAAAGAAAGCATGCTAAAGCCCAGTGAACAACAAGTGAAACTAACTCGTCACCTAAACAGGTATACTATGTTCCCAACCTCACCATGGCTACTCTCACCAAGTAACACATACAAGAATATAGCATATAGTAAAGAATGTCAAGGGTACCCCGCTACTACTTCCCCACTGGTTTTCCGCTTTGCCCCAACGACATACGTCCTGTGCATCTCTCTCCAAAGGCTTGCCCGTATCAACATGGGTCAAGCTCCACAATCTGCACCACGTGCACCACATAGGCTTTCCCGCAGACACCTGGGCTAAGCTCCACACAATCCTCACAACCAAAAGTAACCAGGTAGTTTCCGGGAGCCACCACAGCTCGCATAACGTGTATCATACGTCGGGTATTATACCTGAAGCCATTACAGCCCATACACCGAGTAAGGATCCTCAAGCCATCACAGCCTATACACGTTACACCTATAGTAGTCCATAGGATACTATATCCAGAATATATGTGTGTGAAATAACCACAAGCCATTACAGCCCTCTACACACATATATGGGTAAAACTAACCACTGTGCCTACCAGCACTAAGATCTACCAAGAGAAGAGAGCGGGGCCAAAGGGGGTAGTCAGCCATTCAACCTCCCATCAGAATGTTGGGGAAAACACCCCCCCAGGGCTCAGAATCCCCGAGGTGTCAGTTGCCCTTACCGACAGGGTGGAGTAGCGTATAGAAACACAAAAAGTACAGAATATATAAGTAACTCACATCCACACTATGGGCATTACCTAGTCTTAGATACAACTGCAGCTAACGTCTCTCATACTCCAGGCTGCTACTTCTAAGACTAGGTATCCTATAAGCACACAACCAATTGAAGAGCTTTATTAGATTACTCCATTCTCCTTTATCAGTTCCACTATACATTAGTTAATTCTTTAAGCATTAATTAAGATTGAACAAATCCCCATTTAACTGAAATGGCGTCACTTTCAAAAACAACTGCTCCTTTTTAAGATTCACATCACCTTTAAATTCCAGCATCTCCATCCCCGTGGATTTTCACCATTTAATAAAACATTCATTACAGAAATACTTTTCCACATTCCCAGGCATTCTAGAAAAACATCCTATGCTTCTAAACACAAAGGAGGCTCAACACGGTGAGTAGATATACTACCCGTCGGGTCTTTGCCGCCTATAGAAAGAGCATATACCCATTCTCCCTCGAGAGGCTAAACACGGAAAGCACGTGGCATACCCCGCGCGTCTTCGCCTCCTTTGGAAGAATGGTAGCAAGACCAGCTGCCTTGAGCAGTGGGGAAAAGCAAGGCAGATTAACATTCAAGAACACCACAGGCAACCAGCAACCACATCCATCCCATTCCAACACCCCTGGTGTCCTCCCTGACACCCATATGCATAAACCGATGCATCTCGCCACACTAGGCGTCATCCGATGCCAAAACTATAAGGCCTCCATGCCTCCACATATCACAACAACCATCCAGGCTCACATCACAGCACAAGCAGCAGGAAAACAAACATCACAAAATGGGCTCTCGGCCCTTTAACAAACAAGAGGGTAACTCAGAACCCTTTTTGAAATTACCACATAATCTGTTCTCTAAACCATATTGAATTAACTGATTTGTTATTCGTAGGTTCCAATCATGGATACCTAATCAGTAAGCTATCACAATTAAATAACCATGCTTACTTCCCTAATTTGATTATCCTCAAATTAGAACAACTACAACAACGACAACAACCAGATTAATTTACATGCTTCTTTATCCTTCACCAATTAATCAACAGTTAATTCCAGCTTTACGTTCATTATCAATTTCTATCATGAACGATCAACAAATCAAAGAAACATAGATATCACTATATCTAGGAAAACATGAGGCAAACCGTTATCACGGTATAAAGCAACAACACGCGATCAACCAATTCTTTTAATCCAGTTCAAGTATTTAATTAGGTCAATTTCATTGTGATCCAAAGGAATAAATCATGCTAATTCTACGATTGCACATATATAATTAGAGAAGCCATGAATCCCCTACCTCGAAGAGTTCTTGACGTCCTTTATCCACACAGCAGGTCACGATCCTCCCCTCGCGACAACTTATGTGGAAGAATGATCGACACAGCTTGGTTGCATCCAACAGACCGGAACTGGTCCGAGTAACGTTTGATTGTGAAACTCCTATGGGAAGGATTGCAAGGTTCTAGCGTCTCGTAGATGAGAACCAGGAGGAAGAACAACGAAGAATGATATCTCGTTCCCTTTAAAAAAATAAATTAGAGAGGAGACGGTTTAAGATCCGATTTATTCTCCATTAAAAACGGATCGCATTAACCCACGCGGTTTGACCAAGTAAAAAAATCCCAGCCTTAGGAATAATTAATATAGGATTTATGGCCTTTGAATCTGCCTTAAAAGTCCTTAAAATAAGGTTTTAAAAGTACTTTACGTCAAAGAAAACGTCAAATTTGCGAAGCTGGAAACACTGTTCACATACTCAAAATTTGGCAAAGTATGGAATCAGTAGCTCTTAAGAAACTGGAATCACTGTTCATTCGTGAAATTTGACAAAGTATGGGATCGGTAGCTCTTAAGAAACTGGAATCACTGTTCATTCGTGAAATTTGGCAAAGTATGGGATCGGTAGCTCTTATGAAACTGGAATCACTGTTCATTCGTGAAATTTGGCAAAGTATGGGATCGATAGCTCTTAAGAAACTGGAATCACTGTTCATTCGTGAAATTTGACAAAGTATGGGATCGGTAGCTCTTATGAAACTGGAATCCCTGTTCATTCGTGAAATTTGGCAAAGTATGGGATCGGTAGCTCTTAAGAAACTGGAATCACTGTTCATTCGTGAAATTTGACAAAGTATGGGATCGGTAGCTCTTATGAAACTGGAATCACTGTTCATTCGTGAAATTTGGCAAAGTATTAGCCGAGCTACTCCTGGACTGCGGCTACAAGTATACCATCAGTATGCCGTGGCTACCGGTAAACCCAGCTACCGGTAGGATGTGGCTACTGGTAGACCGAGCTACTGGTAATCAGCAGCTACCGGTAGACCGAGCTACCGGTAGGCAGCAACTACCGGTAGACCGAGCTACCGGTAATCAGCAGCTACCGGTAGACCGAGCTACCGGTAATCAGAAGCTACCGGTAGACCGAGCTACCGGTAATCAGCAGCTACCGGTAGACCGAGCTACCGGTAATCAGCAGCTACCGGTAGACCGAGCTACCAGTAATCAGCAGCTACCGGTAGACCGAGCTACCGGTAGGCAGCAGCTGGGGGATAACTCACCTTGACCTCCCGGAACACCTCCAACACCACATTTTCACAAAGTAATGGACCAGGGAGGTCCGGGCCATTACATGAACACTATGGGAAAACTGTGTTATTGAGACGAGACATTCGCGAATGAATATATTCTCGTTGCAAATGGTTTGACTGAAGACACATTTGTGACGGGAATGCATTCCCGTCGCAACTAATGAGGTATTTGCAACTATAAGAGATGCCCCATCGTAATTGTTTTGGCGCGGCTTTCACGCCAAAACGCGGGAGGGATATTTGCGATGGGACGTATCCTCCCCAAAGCAAATAGCAGGTGGCGGTAAATCATATTCACAACGGGCTCGCTACCCGTCGCAAAAAAGTTCTGGCGGCAGGGTTATTTGCGACGGGGCCCATCGCAAATAACATTTTACAGTGCGAGTAGTTGCGACGGGACCCATCACAAATAACCCTTTTAACCAGAGGTTGTAATTAATGTGCCAACAGTATTTGCGACGGGATGTACCATCACCGTCGCAAATAGCAGGCAGCGGAAAATAGTATTTGTGACGGGCTCGCTGCCCGTCACAAAAAGTTCTAGGGGCATGGGTATTTGCGACGGGTCTCGTCGCAAATATCCTTTTAACCACAGTCTTTAATT
Organism: Viscum album; assembly: GCA_963277665.1. Taxonomy (NCBI): domain Eukaryota; kingdom Viridiplantae; phylum Streptophyta; class Magnoliopsida; order Santalales; family Viscaceae; genus Viscum; species Viscum album. The sequence goes on from OY728163.1 coordinate 1,883,438,739, forward strand.
AATGTGGCGAAGGTATTTCTGATGAGTCCCGTCGCAAATACTTCTTATTGCGACGGTACACCCGTCCCAAATGCGACCGTCGCAAATAATCTAACCTATATATACCCCCATACATTTTTTTTCTAGAACATCCAATTCTTCTCTACTTTCTCTCTACAGTCTTCAGTTTTAATAGGTTTAATTTTTTTCGAGTATAATTCGAAGGGCCCAAAAAGTTCTTCATAAATTTTAAGGTATTTTTTTATTTATTTTTATATTCCTTTAATTTTTTTATATTCATTTTAATTTTTGTTATTTAGTGGTAATTTAGATAAATTTAATTTATTTTTTTATTCATATTTTGTTTTATTAATAAAATGATTTTGTTAGTGATAATTAGGCATAATTAGAATATAAATAATATAATTTTGTATAATTAGATTATTTATCAATCAAGTAATCATTTTCTGGATATGAACAAGTATAAGCGGCTCTGGCACAGCTGTTCCTATGGGTGAAAGTACCAACATGGAATCTCGGGCCTCACTAGTGGTATCCTGGTACACGACAATGGGCATTGCTGCACTATTGGTTCGATACCCCCGGATGTTATTTTTTTTTGGAAATAATCTAATTTAATTAGAAATTAACTAATAATTAAAATAATTAATATATAATTTAAATAATGAGCTAATAATTACCACATAATTAGAATAATTACCAGATAATTAGAGTAATTACCAGATAATTAGAATAATTACCAGATAATTAGAAAAATTACTAGATAATTAGAATAATTACCAGATATTTAGAATAAGTACCAGATTATTAGAGTAATTACCAGATAATTAGAGGAATTACCAGATAATTAGAGTAACTACCAGATAATTAGATGATCTACCAGATAATTAGAATAACTACCAGATAATTAGAATAATTACTAGATAATTAGAATAATTACCAGATAATTTGATTAAATACCCAATAATTTGAATAATTACCCGATAATTAGAAAAAATTACCAGATAATTAGAAAAAATTAACAGATAAGTAGAAAAAATTACCAAATAATGATAAAAATTACCAGATTAGTAGAAAAATTACCAGATAAGTAGAAAAATTATCAGATAAGTAGAAAAATTACCAGATAAGTAGAAAATATTACCATGTAATTAGAAAACATTACCAGATAAGTAGAAAAAATTATCAGTTAAGTAGAAAAAATCACCAGATAAGTAGAAAAAATAATTAGATAAGTAGAAAAAATTACAATATAAGTAGAAAAAATTACTAGAAAAGTAGAAAGAATTACCAGATAAATAGAATCATTACTAGATAAGTAGAATCAACACAGATAAGTAGAATCATTACCAGATAATTAGAAATAATTTCACATTCTGTCTCCACATGCAATATTTGTATTAATTTTAAAAAAATTTAACCTCCTCACCAATAGAGAGGTGAAAGTGAATATAAATATTACATGTGGAGAGAGAATGTCAAGTTTCAACACTGAAAAGAGAATTGTAAAAAAAATAATTAGAAATAATTTCACATTCTGTCTCCATATGTAATATTTGCATTCATTTTCAAAATTATCAACCTCCTTACCAACAGAGAGGTGAAGGTGAATGTAAAAATTACATGTGGAGACAGAATTTGAAGTTTCAACATTGAAAAGAGAATTGTAACATAATATAAAAAATTATATTATTTTAATATTAATAATAAAATAAGCAGAACAATTAGCGAATAAGAAGAACAATTAGTGAATAAGCAGAACAATTAGCGAATAAGCAGAACAATTAGCGAACAATTAGCGAACAATTAGAATAATTAGAACAATTAGAACAATTAGAGAAGGTGATAGATGAACACATTTGTTTTGGTTAACCAGTCACTATTCATATCTTCTCATTACTAATTAGTAACATAATTGATAATATAATTAGTAACGTAATATGCGCAAACTTACTCGTACATTGTGGATGGAGTTTCCTCCACCAGCTCCGGTAGATCATCCCCCTCCCCATCCCCCTCCTCCTTTAGATCAGTGATTTTTTTGATGTTATAGAGTTTGTGAATTCAAAATATATAATATTTTCTATTCAGAGTTTTTGTATCTCTTATATATTGCATTATTTAATTTCTATATATTTTTAATAGTTTATTATTTATTATATTAATAATAATATTATGCATAGTATTTAAATTATTTGTTTATATTTTTTTGTAAATTTTGATAATTTTCATATTTTTAATTCTAATTATTTTAATAATATTATATTCAATATTTTTAATACATAAAAAGCTTCAAATATTTTAAGTAAAATTATAATTTTTTAATCAGTTATAATAATCTGAATTCTTTATATTATTATTATTATTATATAATATTATAATATTAATATGATTAATAATATTATTCCTATTTTATAATAGTTAATATTTTTATATATATTAAAATTTTCAAATATTTTAATTTAATTATAATATTTTTAATATGACTTATTATAATAATAATATTATTATTATTATAATATTTTATTTTATTTATTTTTTTTAATTTGTTAATTATTTATAATAATATGAATTATTTATATTATTATTATTAATATATAATATTATAATATTAATTTCATTAATAATATTATTCATATTTTAGAATAATTATTATTTATATATATATTAAATTTTTTGAAATATTTTAATTTAATTATAAATTTTTTTAATATGAATTATAAGAATAATATTTTAATTTTTTATTGGTTATACTTATTTGCGACGGGCTGACGACCTATCGCAAAAGGTAATTACAACGGGCCCTTCGCAAATAATTCTTTATATATTTATTGAATATTTTTTATATACTTATTTTTGATGGTACGAGTAACCTGACACAAATAGTATTTGTGATGGTCCCGTCACAAATGTTTATTTTTTGTACTTAGTTGTGATGGGTTGCTCATCCCGTCGCAAATACAATTTGTGACAGTCCCATCACAAATAATTATTTAAAGATTTTGTTAAATACATCGACTAGTATTAGCGACGGGAAGAATTCTCATCGCTAATAATATTATTAGCGACGTTACCATCGCAAATAGATTTAGTTGCGACAGTGTTTTCCACAACGGTCCGTTTGCGACGGACCCCCGTGGCAAATGGCCGGTTACGACGGGATCCCGTCTCAAATGGCCCGTCGCAAAATAACATATTTCCAGTAGTGAAAGATTATTTGATTTAGCATGTTAAATTTATTTCATGTGATTTTATGACTAATTGATGTGATTTAATGATAATATACTGTCTTGGATGTTTATTTAATTAAATCCATATAATTTTTTGTATTCAATATTATTCTAAAATATTAGTTTCAGTAATTTTATGGATATTTATTAATCAAATGGTCTATGTTGAACTTTGGGAACTACTGTTGTATCATTCTTATTAATGTAGTTTATTATTATACAATGGTTTAACATTTGTGGGTTATTATATAATTTTATAATAACTATTTTGGTTTTAATTTGTGATTAATGATAGGAGGAATAGTTTTTTAAATTTTTATGGATTATATGATTCTCTAGTAGTTGATTATTGTGCTTTAGGTGTGAAAAAAACATCTCGAATACTAATGGTTTAGAGAAAGTGATGAGTTTTGGGGGAAATTGATTAATGGATAAAACACAATATTTCTAGTTGGTTTTTTTCCTTATTTTATTACCCTATGATGTAAATGAATACTCTAACTATAAGAAAAGGTTTTTGAAACAAAAACATTATCTATTTACTTGTATTGATGAAATTTAAACCCATAATAGATTTATGGATTTATAATGGTTTTGATTAAAATGAATATTCTCTATATAATTTAACATTAGTAATTAATATTTAGTTTTCCCTTCCATTTCCATGTTTTCCTACATGGAATCCAATTATGTGATATCTTAGGTTCCCTTTTTTACTTTCCTTTCTTTCTTTTTAATTTGATGTTTTGTTAATCCATTTTAGATGTGGGATTTCAATAATTTTATTTTGAATAGTTGAACAATATTTACCATGACCATTTTTAAATTATGAGGAAATAATTTATTATAGGGGTATAATGTAATATCTTTATATTTAAAATAAAAGAATTTTATTAGATAGAATATAAGATATGTCACATCATTATTAAACAAACAACTTAATAATATTGTTTAATAATGTAGTTATCATATAGAAATATGAATGGTGGGTATGAAAAATATTAACTAAATTATGAAAATATTGTATACAAATGTAAATATAAGTAATTACTTTTTGAAATTTTAATTAAAAATGAAAATAAAAGCCTTTTTATAAAAAAAGGAAATTTTTTTCTAACAAACTATTTAAATAAGAATAATTGGGTTTATAAGATAATAAAATAATTATTTTTTAATTATATTAATGAAATATTAATTCAGTTAAATTTTTAATATTAATCTTTTGTGAGTTGTATAGATTATATAAAAATAAATCTTATTCCACACTTAAAACGTTGCATTTTTCTACATTGCGATTTTACCACCTTTTGATGGGGCCCTTGTTTTATGTCTTGTTAATAAAACCTTTATACATTCTCCTACACCAAATAAACATATTCCATAAAATTTAGATAGACAAAATTATTTGGATGGATTTTTTGTACTTTTCCTAAAAGATTCATGTTTTATTGAAGAGTGAGAAATACTTAATATTTAATTAAATTTATTTTTCTTCTAAAAAATTTATAGTGTTAATTTATTTTTTAAAATTATAATTCTGAAATATTAATATCATTAAATAAAATTTATGTAATTGGATTTAATTTTACATTTAATTGGGATATAAAAACACCTCCATCTTTTCAACATTTTCACTTTAAAAACTCGTAACAGTATTTTGTCAATAAAATTTATTTTAAATTAATTTTATAAAATTATATATATTCAATTTTGAAAAATGTATTCAATAATTTTAATCAAAATTTATAATGTTATTAAATAGATTTATTTTATTTTTAGAAAATATGAATAGTAACATTAATAACTTTTTTATTACCACTATTAAGGGTAAATAGGGTAGTTAAGGGCAAAAATAATGTTATAAATATTAATATATTTCCCTAAATCTTGTCCTAATTTTATTTTATGAGTTATTTTATCCTTGGATTGATTTTATGACCTCTTGATGCCACATTAAATACATTATCCCCTTTGTAGTGTTTTATTTTAAAAAAGTGAAAATATGTCTAACTTAGGTTTTAGTAAATATAATATTATTTAATATTTAATTAAATAGAAGATATATTAAAATATAATTACATTTTTTAAATCTAAAATATATATCCTAATCATGAATTTTTTTTAATAATTTTTATAAAATATATAATTACCATAAATCATTACACAATGATGATGTACTAATTAATTAATTAGTGGAAATATCATATTAATGATATTGAAAATATAAAAATAAACATAATTTGAAATAATAAATGCCAAAAAAACATTTATAGATTAAATTTAAATTATATAAATGTTTTAGAAGAATTGGTTATAATTTATATTGTTCTAATGATACTATTAAAAACTTATATACCGAATAGTATCAAAATTGACAATAATGGTATTCAAAAATAAATAATATTTTTAAGTGATATTAAATATAAAAACATTAAAACTATTCCAAATTAATTATACTATATTTAAAATTTTATAATTGATCCATTTATGTATATTTTTTCATTTTATAGAAACTATACTAACAGTGAAATAGTAAGAAGACATTTTTTCATAGTAAGAGTTAAAGTGGTTAAATAAGTGTTAAAATAAAAAGATAAGGATTAAAATATAGTCAAAACATATCTGAATTTTATTTTATAAACTTATTTTTTCCCTTAACTATCATATATTATAAATAAATAAATATTGGGTTATTTGGAATAAAAAAATGTTTATATTAATTTAAAATTTTGATAAATTAAATAGTTTTTCAACTCTCTCTTATAGAAGGGAACATATTCTTCTCTTCTCATAACACTTTAAAACCAATTTTATTCATATAATATCTTCCCAAACCATTACTAGAATACCGGACCACATTTTTGTGCTCTTATTCTATTAATAATATCATTATTAGTGGTTATAAGGTGTTAAGAAAATGATATTGTTTGATCAAATAAAATTGTATTTAATCTAGTATTTCTATTTTATTTCAACATCAACATCCTTAAATTATTATTACTCCATGAGTAAATAAAAAATAAATTATCCTAAATATAATTTGATTTTATAATTATAATATCAACACCTAAATCATTCTCCACTTCTATCAAATGGAAAAAAAATTCATCATGTGTATATAAGGTGGGCTACCGCCTCACGAACTGCTATGATGTGTCTCCAAATCTGTATATGAATACTATTTGTAATGATTAAATTAATTATTATATATGAATTTGTTTAGGAGTTTATCGTTTTTATTTCTTACCCTTCCATTCACACAAAAATGGTAAATTTATTCTTGTATACATGTGAACTGTCAGCTCATTAAATTAATGTGATTGATTTTTCATCACCACATTACAAAGATGATTTATATAAGTAATAAATATTTTATTAGTGTTGTAATAATTATTCTTTAAATTTAAACGATACTTACCTTATTTCTATAGTGACCATTAAAAATTTAAACATTACTATTGCGTATGTATGACCTTGCATCTCCATGATTAATACATTTTTCATTTTCAATATCCACACATAATGGTATGAATTAAAAGTTTAATTGAAGTACATAAGTGATTCTTAGGTCTAAATGTATTTTTATAGATGATTTTCTAATTACCACTTTCACTTGATACCCAATATCAAATTCATTTTGGACTAAGGTATCCGATATTTCCAAAACATCCTATGTGAATAAAAATGATTAAGTAATTGTATATAACATATAAATGAGTGATATAAATGAACTAACAATCATTTAAATAATTTTAATACAATTATAAATTAACCTTTTTTAATATTTAGTAAAATAAATAATTCATTTGATGAGACAAACTCATGATTATAAAAAATTTTAATTAAAAACCACATTTTAAATGTCTCATTGATTTACATTTAATTTTTTTCTCCTTCACTTCCATGATTTTAAAATGAATCTAATTAGTTCATGTATATATGAATTAATGTTTAAATTTTAATATCAAATATTTCTCAATGTTTTACAAAAATTATCCCTCTAAAGGTTTTATGTAAAAGATATTCTTTTGATTTTTTAAATAAAATATTCTCCAAACTCTATTCAAAACGGCCAAAAGATGTTTTTTTAATATATGATGTAAATAGATGTTTAGAATTTTATTATTATTTAATGTTTCCATTAAACCATTTCATATTTCATTTCAATGAAATTGGGTTCACTATTAAGAACATATTTTTAGATGTTAAAAGTTATTTTTAAAAGAAATGGGTATTCTAATATCTGAATGTATTTTACATAAGGTTAAAAAATTGTTTTCATTAGATTGATTCCTGATACTGTCATTAGATATTATTTGTTAAGGGGTGAACACCATTATAGATTTCTTGTGATCCCAATATATAATTCACCAAGCATTGATCCCGATTATATATCATGAGAAATGGGTGAGCTTGATATATGCTAAAATAAGGTTGACCACCATCATATCTCCCTAATGAATTGGTTAATACATAAATGGAAGTAACCCATATTTTTATTCAATTTTTAAGGGTGAATGTGATAGTGATATGGTAATAATGTCCTAAAGAACTAAATTAATTTTTCTATACTTACAAACAATTTTTAAGAAAATTATTTTAATGGGTTTTATGTTTTTGACTGGACTATTTGATTTATTTATTTCTATATCCCTTAATGATATTTTTGGGCCCCTACAAATATTTTAAATTGTTTTCCAATGATTTGAGGTGGAATGCAGAAAAGGATGATACCAATGATATAATTTTAATGTTTTTGTATAAAAAATTATTCGTTATTTTCAAGTGTTTCATTTGGTGGGAAAATTGAGTATGGAGTATATGTATCAACTTGTTATGTATGGGTTTAATTTTTTAGAGAATTTCCAAATTATCTAAAACTATAAACTGAAATTATCGTCGAATTTGAATTATTGTTCGAAAACCCTTGAATACATAATGATTAAATTCACTTCCCTACATTCATAGTTATAAACAGTAATTGTATGCCATTATTAAGTAACTATAATACATAATGGTGATTTATGTAACAATAGAACTAGTTTCTATCAGGATATGATAATGATGAAGGTTTAAAATAAAACCCTCAATATAATGTTTATGGAGTCACATTTTTTATAAATTTTATTTATATTTATCATGATATAGGATATCATCACTAATTTTCAAACTATGATTTTATATTTTTTATAATAATGGTTCATTGAGAAACGGGGAAATTTTATTACCTATAGAAAAAATTCCTAGAACTATTTCTATTTCAAAAAAATTATTTATAATAAAAGAACATATACTCATCCCCTACAACCAGTTAAAAAAATAATAAATATTTAATATCCATCGAACCGTGTAACAACTTCCACTATAAAGTTTAAAACTATTTCAAAATATTTTCCCATTATTATGAAAATATAATACATAGTAAGTGTTGTTTATTTTAGTCATTATTCACATGAAAATTGATTTATGAAAAATAAAATTTTGTTAGCGACTTAACACACATTAATTCCTTTATATTATTTTTAATTTCAATTTTAGACATCTTAATAATTCAAATTAAATCTATGATAGACCCCCATGAATCCTCATGAATTTATACTAAAAACAATACAATAAATTCAATTAAACTCAATTAATTTAAAATTATTAAAATTCAATGTGTATTGTAAATAATGTATTGATTTTGAGTATTCTAAATATATAAAACAATGTATTACCGATTTCATTTTATAACATATTATTTCTCTAAAAAACACCAACAATTTAATTATCCTTCATATTAATTAATTTATAAATACAATATAATTTTAGGATATATTTATTCTACTTACGGATGAATAATATTTCCAAATTAAAAAGTAAAACATATAAAATTATATATTCCAAATTTCTTCTCTACTAATTCTATCAAAACTGATAATTTTAAATTATTCTTTTTATTAATTTTCATAGTATTTGGTAATTTGGATTGAAGGTCAGTCTAATTTTTTTTAATGAAAACACACGTTTTGGGAGAGGTGACAATATGTGCATTAGAATATCATGATCTTGGGAAGCAATGAAACTTCAACAAGGTTTTTGTGCACCATGCATAGTGTTTAAAATAAATAAATTAATAAAACAGAAATAAAAAGAAAATAAAAATAAAATGAATTAAAATCATAATAATAATATTATTATTATTGGGAATAATTATATTATTATTGAGTTCATTGTTATGTAGTTTATTATCATTTATTTTATAAATATTAATATTTCTACTACTATTATTACTGTTATCGTCATCATTATTAATAATATAATTATTTATTTTTTATCTATTTTGGCCTTATATATCCCACCCCTACATTTATATCCCCTTCTCTAATGAACTCCTCCCCTCCACCATCATGCAATAACGTCATCTTTCCCATAAAACAATTTGTGTTACCCTTCCCCTCACTAGACCTCGTTGTTTATGCCACCTCCTCCCATGGACTACACCTCTTCTCTACTATGGCGCCCTCGCACCACCCTTCCACCCTCATGCCTCCCACGCACAAACCATGGTCGGTCCTCCTCCTCATATCAAGGCACACAAACCCTCTTGGTCATAACCATATGGTGGCACCCAATCTAACACGACCCCCTCTTGTGCATACGCCTCTCTCTCAGCCGACCCCTCCTAGTAAAAACCTCCTTTGATTTGGGGTTTAGGTTATCTAATAGGTTATAGTTTTGTTTTTAAGGTTTAATATTAGGTGATTATTTGTTCAACTTCTTCAATTAGGGTCCAATTTCGGTTCTCTATGGTGCGATTTTGGTACGATTGGAGTTTCACAGAAATATTTGGATTTTTCGACACCTAAGGAATGTGATTCTATCTAGAAACATTATTTGGCTAATTATTTTACCTACATAGTTAATTTAATTCATTACATGGTTAATATGTGGGGTGTAAAATCTATTTTTTAAAATTTTTCATATAAGATTAAATTTCATGTATCTGTTTGAGATGAAATTGAGTGTTTTTAGTGTGTAACTCATGTCGTGTTATTTGATGTCACTTTATAAATCATATAATGGGTTTTTTATATTATTTATGTAATTTGAATGTTGTTTGGAAAGGCTTTTAGTGTTTGTTGTATTAAAAAAAAATATTCTGTGTATGTTTTTGGTGTGAGTCCTTTTGGGGTTTCTTTGGGATATTTTATAAATTATTGAAATGGTTGTTTTAAAATGTGGGAAATATGCAATACATTTCTGGTAAAATATTTGGTGTCCAATTGGGATTAAAGTGTTTTTTTTGCCTAAATTTCTATAGTGCAAATTTTGATGTGTTACATAAATTTATTTATTGATTTACTAAATTATACAAGTAGTGTGTGGTCCCTGGTTTGTGGTTTTGAGTTCTTATGTCTATGGTGATTGGCCAGAGTGTACACATGTAAGTATATATATATGTGTGTATCTATGTGTGTGTGTGGGGGGGGGGGGGTCCCCATTACATGTATATTCATCCAAGGTTGTGAATATAAATGTATGGGGATTAGTGTTCCCTTGTGTATATATGAAAATGAATACATAGGTGAGTGTCGAATAGGATATTTATATACTAATATATGAAAAGATCTCCTTTCACATGTTATTGTCCATATGAGTATGTTCATAGGGGATATTTATCATTATATGTTTTTGAAAGTGGATATACTTATTGGGGGAGCAGTGGCATTTAGATAGAATACACAAAGGGAAGAATGTTCAGTTTCATTCAACCCTAAGGTAGGTTCACTATGATTTGATCATTAATTAGAACTTGAATTTTTTCTTTGTTTTATTTTAAAAGGTATTCCTCCATCTTTTATATGATATATATATATATATATATATATATATTATTCTTTAAAAGGGGTTTCCTATAATTTTTAAACGTGAAAAGATTATTACCAAATACCTAGGGCCTTTTAGCCGGATTTTGTTATTAATGTATACTGAAATGTAGATTTTATTAGAATGATTTCTTAGTTATAAGAATGGTTTTATGATTTTTTTTCAATACATGGGGCCTTGGTTGTTAATGTGTGCTTTTAAATGGATTATGATTTATAAAGGAGTTCAGAAACAATGTTTTCTAAAATGTTAAAGTATCTTATAACGTAATGAGCCATGTTTGGATCATTTAAGATGGGTTGAGAAAGTGGAAGACCACTCTTGAGGCATTTCCCCCTAGTTTGAGAAATGTGATACATGTGTTGAGATGTGATTTGTGATCTTTTCCTAATGATGAAGCCTATGTATTGTATGAAATGAAAGAGAGGGAACGCACTTACAGAAGGGTAATTAAGGTGAGAGATTGAATTTTTTTTAGAAAAGAATGTTTTATGTTAAGTTATGTTCAATGGATAAAGCCTCCCCACCATTATAAATAGTGAACATAGGTAATCCCAAGTACCTAGGGGGGTAGATTAGTACTAGTACACTGGATGATTTAGAAGTGGTTTGTCTAGGATTCGTCTAGCAGGATTGATGAATACAAAATAACTAATCAATATTATGATTGAATACCACTAGGTTATTGGTGTATTCCCAACTAGTTGTTTGTGAATGAAGTTGTAGTCGGTTGTGGTTTCTATAAAATATTTTCATTATAGGACAAGGTTCCTAGGGTCTTGTTTGTGTTACTTACCTATAGGGATTGAACATGGTTCTATTTTATTACATAGTGTTTGTGAAATGATTTCCATTTTAGTTACTTCCATCTTGATTCCTCTTTAGAAAGATCCATGTATTTTATTCAAACACTTTTCCTTTTTTGGAATGTTGATGAATTCTTGCATCTATTTAAAAAATATAGTTGAATTGAAATGATTTCATTAAAAATGTAAACATGTGAATTGCTTTTGAAAAGAATGAATACATTATTTTAATATGTCTTATTTTCAAACTATCATTATTGAATTTCTTTTTAATGGGATGGACATAGGGCATCGTTGTTATTTGGAATTCTTACAAAGAAACTTGATGATCATGACAACTTTATTATCTAGTTTCATGTTTCTATAGCCATGGTTATTTTTTGAAGTGATTGTGTTTTTTTAAGTTCTATGGCGACCAACGAGGTCACATGAGGTTTTTTTAACTTCTTAGTTTATTTTTATTCCTACTCCCAGTTTATTCAGTTTATCATCTTTTATTTATATGTCTTTATTTTAAAAGGTAAATTGTTCCAAAATTTTAATTTAATACACGGGAACTTGTCTCATCTTGTGGGAATTGGAAACTCCCCTTGGGCCTTGTTGCAGACCTGGTCGGGGTCCGGGTCGGATGGCGTCCCGGGATGGTTCGTGAAAAAATGGTATCAAATGAGGTCATTCCCTTTTTAGTATTGTTCCCTAGGGAAGAGTATGGGTATATAAGAGCCAGTATTGTTTTAACTTGATGTTATAGTAATGATTAATGTACATGTCCTTCACACCTTATGGTGAGACACTATTTCCTAGGAGAAGTCTGGTTCCATCTGAGTTCCTTAGCCATTATGGGTGCTTGTTAGTTGGTAAATGAAATGGGAGTTTGATCAACAGTATCAGAGATCTGACATGGACCTAGAGAGTCATGTGAAGCTTGGGAAGTTATCCTAAAACACTCTTAGTGATGGTGGTGTAACTAACATATAGATCTCATGGATATACCTATGTCACCCATCTACACTAGTTTCCTATTAAATCATTCCATGCCTTTTTTTGAATCTTTGAGACTTAATTTTAATATAAATATGATTCAGATTTGGTATGTTGAAAATGAGTTCTTGAAATCACATTAAAAGGATCTTTTAAATTTGGGATTATAAGGAATGATTTTTCGGTAAAAATTACAATAATTTTTTTTAAATTAAATGGCTAAAAATGATGTAAGGATAATGGTGCAGTGGAAAATGCCTTGAAATGATGTACTTTAAAAATAAAATGATGTGTAGTGTCTAAAAATTGACGTTTTAATGATTGGGTTTTGAAAAGTGGAATGGTTTAGTTTTATTCTTTAGTATTCTCATAGTTGACAACTTTCATGGGAATATATGGAAAGATAGATGTTTAGTGGCGTGGGTGGATGAGTGCATGGAGGGAAATGATTTGCGTGACTGACATGGCAAAAGAAAATTCATATGTGTGTCCCATGATAAACTATTGGTTTTTATTCCACCCACAAAATTTATTTATTTTAATAAATTTATTTTAAAGGAGAATTTGTTTTTTTAATAACTACTGATTTTGTGTTGTGAATTTTTTATTTTGGGAATGTTCTTTGTGAGGAATTTCAAGATGGGAATAACTTTTTTTGGTTTAATTTTGTATTTTGTTTGAGTTCTTATTGTTATGCAGGTGTGAAAGTATTGTGTCATAGGATTCTATTGAAATGTTCCTTAGGAGGCCCTTGAAGTGGTTCCCTCTGTACGTTTGGTTTTCTATTGCAGTATGTCTTGTCTATCGAACTAGTTTGATTAGGTCAATGGTTTTATATCTTAGTTAGTGCACCCCCTACCAAGTTGGTTTATATTTGAAGTGTAGAAACTGGTGATCCACTGATGGAAGGCCCTCCAGTTGATCAAAGTATGTACTTTTTTACGTTATGTCCTTTTCTATTCATTTTGGTTATACGGGTCATTTTGCGATGGACGATTGGTTGTGGATGGTTGGAGTAGACCTTAGATCCTTCTGTTTTCGGATCCTTCAATGGAAAATTTTGACATCATCAAGTATGATGATTTTTTTGAGAATGGTGAAGGAAATTCCAGTTAATAAATTTGAAAGTGGTCTAGGTTATTGGAATTAGATGTGTTGGAAAGGGCCTTGGGACTCTCATCAAGTTCATATAAGTGGAGGTTTGTGTTGGGTAACTATTGTGTAAAATCTGGTTCATAGTCGACAGGGGTGATGCACATTTTTCTTCTAATCCCCACTCTTTGTGGAAGCATCATGTGGGAGTGAGAAGTTCTTTGAATGTGTTGTGTTCTGTTTACATTGTTGGATAATGGTGTAGTTGCTTAGGGCACCAGTATGAAGAAGTTTCTATCGGTGGTTTTCAGTGCGTGATGATGAGGAAGGATATACACTGACCAATAGAGCTCCAGCCTTAGGTCTCAAAGTGGAGGGGCATTTAGTTAGGAAACCTTTGGGTTTGTAAGGGACCCATGTTGGCATCCTAGTACCTCCTCGGGTTTTAGTTACCTCTTATGGTGGGGAGTCTTCTTGGGAATCCCTGGGTCAGTAAAACTATTGCATCCATAGTGTTTGTTCGGAGATTGGTACTCTCATTCAGAGGTATGAAACTCCAAACCCCATTCATCAGAAAATGTTGGGGTTGACACTTTCCCAACAACATTGTTAAGTAAGGGTGTGGTAACCTTGTATAGTTTTTTGTTTTTTCAGGTAAAATGTGTGAGCCTCTTTGGGAATGTTTGAGACGTTTTGTCTCGAGATGACAGAATTGTGCATTGTGAAAATTACTATAATTTGAATGTCAACTGGAGGTGTCTTAGCATATGGTTGTGTACATCACATGTCAAGAAGTCCATTTTGGGTCTCTCCAGTTTATTTTGATGTTCCTTTTTAATGGTAGATAGTTTTATTTCTTCTCTCTCATTTATTGTTTGTCGATAACCTCTTTTACTAAAGAAGGTTTACTAGTTCTATTTTATATAGTAACCTTATGATGGATTTTTGGGGGACGAATGCATTATGGTTAGGAGAATTTTTACACCCTCCACTTTTAAATTATTTATTTAAATAATTTTCTTTGAATCAAGTGGTTCTGGTTAAAGAAAATTCCAATTTTTTAGTTTATATTGAAAAATAAATGTTTTGGGCATGGTGGCATCAGTTGTGCCAGCAGAGCACAATCTTGGAATGTGATGTGGCTTCACCCAGGTTACCTTGTGGCTACCCGAATGTTAAAAATAAATAAATAAATAAAATAAAAATGATAACAAGATAAAAATATTATGATTTAAATATAATAATACTAACCTTGTTATTATTGTGAATAATATTATTATTAATACTAAGTTGATTATTAAAAAGATTTTTATTATTAAGTTTATTATAATTTTTATTCTCATCATCATTATTAATATTTCAATTATTTTATCATTTTAATTGGTTAGGTTTTATTTTTTCCACACCCACTTCTACCTCCCCTCTCCCATAAACCCCCTCCCCTCACCCATCACACTGGAAATTACCCATCCCCCAAACCCTATGTGTGATACCTTCCCCATCCTTGGACTTCACTGCACATGCTACCTCCCCCCATGGTTGATGCCCCTTCCCTACTCTGGCACCCTCACACTGCCTGACCACCCTCGCGCCTAACTCGCACAACCCACGGTTATCCTCCCTCCTCCATCCACGACATACAAACCCTCTCAGTCTGAACCCTCTGGTGGCTCCCCATCTGGTGTGACCTCCATTATGCACACTCTTATCCCCAATTATTCATCTCCGGAAAAAACCCTCATTCGGTTTGGGGAAATTATTTTCTATCAAGGTATAATTGTTTTTTTAAGGTTTTATCTTTTGTTATTTTTTGTTCGAATTCATGAATTAGGGTCCCATTTGGTTGCCTCGTGGTGACATTGTGGTGTGATTGGAGATTCGGACCAAGTTTTTGTGTTTTCAACACCTGGGGTAGGTGGTTCCATATATATAAAATACATTACTAATTATTTTTCATACATAGTTATTTAAATGTTAATTTTAAATAAGTTTTGTTAGAAATTTGTTTTTGAAAAGATGACACATGCGTTTGAATTTAAAGTAGCATTTTTAGATGAAATTGATTGTGTTTCATGTGTAACTCTTTATGTGTTATTCAATGTCCCCTTGTAAATTGTGAAATTGGTTATTTAAATAATTTATTTAATACATATGCTGTTTGGAAAGGTTTTCAATGTGCATTTGATTCAAAAAAGGTATTTTTGGAATGTTTTTGGTGTGAGGCCTTTTTGTGTTTCTTTATATTGTTTTATAAATTGTTGAAATGGTTTATTAAAATATGATAGAGATTAAGAACATGTTTTTTATTGTATTTTGTGTGTGTTTCGTTTTAAATAGTGTTTTTGGTGAAAAATTTTGGTTGTTAATTTTGAAGTGTATCATAATATATTTTTTTGATTTATTAAATTATATGTGTAGTGTACAGTCTATGCATTGTGGTTTTGAGTCCCCGGGTCTATGTCAACTTTCCTAAATGTGCATATGTATGTATATATATATATAGGTTTCCTCATTACATGTATAGTCATCCATGGTAGTTAATATACATGAATGGGGCTAGGTGTGCTCATGTGTATATAAGAAAATGCTTACATAGGTGAGTGGGGACATGTTCATATAAGAACATATGTAAGGATCATATTTCATATGTTCATGGCCATTTGGGTGTCTTAATAAGGGATATGAGTCATTACATGTATGTGAAAGTACATACAATTAGGGGGGGATTTAATGATTTTAGATAGAAAGGGACAAGAGTTGAATGTTTTCTTCAGTTTTACCATGAGGTAGGTTCCCTATACATTGATCTTTAATTAGAACTTCTATTTTTTCTCGGGTTTCTTGTAAAACGTATGTATCTTTATTTTATATAAAATATATATTCAAGATATATATATAGGTATATATATTATTTTAGTTCTTGAAAAGTAGTTTCCTAGATGTTTTAAAAGTGAAATTGTTATTTCCAAAGATGTGTGGCCTTTACAGCTAGTTTTGGTTATAAAATTTTAATGACATGTTAATTTTCATAGAATGATTACTCCATTTAAGGTGTTTTTTAATCATTATTTAAATATGTGGTTCCATGAATGTGCAAGTGTGATTTTAATATATTTTTGGAACATAAAGGTGTTGAAAAACAGTGTTATATAAAAATTTTGCAGTCCTTTTTAAGGAAATGAGGCTCGTTTTGAACTTTGATAATTGTATGTGAAAGTGGAGAAAACCCCTTAAGACATTTCCACCTATTTTATGAAATGTGATACAAATTTTAACATGTGATTTTTGATCTATTCCTAATGGTGAAGCTTTTACATTGTGTGATGTGAAAGAGGTGGAATACACTTAAGGAGGCATAATTATTATGAGAGGTTAAGTTGGTTTTGGATATAGAAATATTTATGTTCATTTATGGTATCTTGATAAAACCTCACCACCCATTGAAATAGTGCACATCAGATGCCCCAGGAATATAGGTGGATAGACAATTTATAGTACACTACATGCTTTAGAAGTTGTTTGTCCCGGTTTTGTATTGAAATATTGATGATTACAAAACAAACTAAAAATTATTATGTTTATAGGCCCCAAGGTTATGTGTATGTTCCCTTATATTGGCTCAATCACGAGAATGCAGTTGCTTGTGGTTTCTATAAAACATTTTCCCTGAGGTACAAGGTTCCTTGGGTCCTATTTAAGATGGATACCTATAATGATTGACCTGTTGCTCATTTATGACATGGTGTTTGTGAAAGGATTTTCATTTTAGTTTCTTTCAACTTGTTTCATGTAATAACCCATGCTTCCACGGAACATTTCTCTTTGAATAATGCAATCCCTAGCATAGTACACAATGTGGAATTTAAACACACCATGACCAATCAAAATAGCTATTATGAATAGTAATACCCGCTTTTTGAAAATATAGAAATTTTATTTTTTCAACATGTACATGATATTTGGATTCAGAATATCAAAATCAGCTTAAGGTGAATTTTTGGTATTTTTTGAAAAAAATTCAATTTTTGATTAATAGTGAAATACACAGCGTTATTGTTTAAAACTGACTTTTTTTGAAATAATCAGTTATTTTATATAAATTTATATTATGCAAAAATAGATACATAATAACTATATATGTTCAATTTAATTCATTAGAGTCATTTTATAATATTATTATATATATATAATTTTTATTCACTTTTTACCATCATTTACCCACCTTCTAGGCACATTTGTAAATTTGAAATAAATATAATTTTACCACTACTGTGAATTGAATTTAGAAAATCATAGAGACATGTTTCAGATGAGAAAGTAAATTTTTTTCCAATAAGATGAAAATAATTTTTGTTGAATAGTATCTTTTGACTTTGATTTACCATAGTTAAAAGTAAATAGGTTAATTAAAGGTAAAATTTATATTATAATTACCCTAACACATGTTTTAATTGTTTTGTATAAGTTTATTTTTACAAAAATCAACATTAGTAATTAAATATGATCTTTTTTCCCAACTTAGATTAGATGAGGAAATTTATTATTATTTTATTTAAAGAAGAGTTAAAAGTGTTAAATGAAATTATTAATAACTAAACCATTTTTAATATAGTGTTATACATAAGGTAAATTCATCTATAAATATTAATTATAGATCTAAAAATATTTCCTACATAATGTTATTTAATTTATAATTTTTATAAAATAAATATTAAAATTTATTTATGATATAATGATGATGCATTAATTAACTTATTAATGAAAGATTAAAATAATTGATATTATAAATATCCAATGAAATGAAAATTGAGAGTTCTATTGAATTCCACTGATTTTCTATGATAATATGACTTGTTAGGGTTCATTAAATATTTTATTTTCTAATTCTTAATGTTTTTATGTCTTTTACACAAAAAACACCAAATAATGTCAAAATTGACATAAATGAGTTTTTAAAACAAATACTATATTATTAATTGATATAATATTCCTGAAAATACAAGGTTTGGCCAAATTACATAGATAAGGTTTTATATATTAATAATGAACCACTTGAGATTTTTTTGGATTTTAATGTAATTTCATTATCCATTATTTATAATAATACTAGAATACATGGTAAAATTAAACTATTTATCAAAGTGTTAAATCTAAAAGATAATGTTAATATTGTGACCTAAACCTGTTTAAAACCTATTTTTTGAGAGTGTTTCAACCCATAACCACCTTAGATTCAGTATAAATCATTTTTTATCCATTATAAACTGAATATGACTTTATAATAAAATAATATTTCAAGCTTTTCCTAATGTGACCCTCACCTCTCTTATAAAAGGGTACTTCCACTTCTCTAAAAAATCACACCTCTGAAGCCATTTGGCTTGGCCAACCCCTACTAGAATATGTTAAAGAATACCCTCACATAGACTTAGAGTCCATACTTTTATCATAAATCCAACATAAAAATCTACTTTGATCAACTCAAAAGGAAACACCCGAAGAAGAGGTAATAATTTCACTAACTCTTTAAAAGATCATTTCTTCTTCCACTTCATCATTCTTTGTTATTTACATATCAGAATAATAAATCCAGTACCTTATAAATACTATGATTTTATCATAAATATGGTACCACCATATTCAATTTTCTATCTATCCTATGAATGAAATGTCACCATACGTGCATACATACGGCTTACCATCTCAATGTCGTGGTATATTTTATTATTCAAACACTTCATTATTTGGATGGATATAATAATGAGTATAAATTATGTAAATAATAAATATAACATGTTAATTATTTTTTTAATATATGATATAACATACAATTAAATATGATTCCACCATGAAGAGAATGATATTATCGCTCATGCGTATGTATGGATTTCTGCCTCTGCAAATGTGATGAAATTCATTCCCCATCATAACCATTAAAACATAATTTTCATTTTCCGATTAAAAATAATTCTTAGGAACTTAATTTCATTCCCGATAATTACCAAATACATCCTATTCATAACAAACATGGCTTATGTAACCAAAAATATAAAGGAAAATGAATCAGTTAATACTCAAAACAATGATACTACTAGAATATTTTTAACATAGGAATATTAGAAGATCATATATGATATCATATTTATGTATTTATTTCTTGTATAATTTATTAACAACTATTTATCCATTATAAAATAGGTTAGAATACCCTCGATCAATGAATAGTATAGGGTGAGTGTTAATTCTACAATTTAATCGTTATCTGAGGTAGTTTATATGTGAGTATCTAGAGGGGACTCTTTATCATCCACATCCATGTTTCATATTAATGTATTTCAAAACATTTTTATTATTTTATAGAATATATGTTAAGGTCATTTATATCCTTTTTTGACTTTTTATAAAATATATATAAAGTAATCTTTCTATTATTTTCTAAACAAGTTACTTTATGGCCTTTTCGACACAATTAAGGGAATAATGTTTTTTATAAATTATATGGTGGGTGAGGCTATTTTCTTCCATTGTCACACCTTCAAAGATTCACTAACAAGCATATAAGAGTATTTTAAAAATAAATGTTTCCTTATAATTATGTTAATTTTAAATGATTTCAAAATATTAATGAATATTTCTCTCAAATAGTTTTTATTTAATCTTTGTCAACATACTTTGATGGATTTTACACTTATTTGAACTTTATTTATTATGATATAATCTTCAATATTTTATTGAAGGTTTTGTGATATTTTTTACTATGGATGTGTTATTTTTTCACCATACATGGTTTATGGTTAAAATATTTACATTTATTATGCTAGATTTAATATGAATTTTTTTTTATGTTTCAACCTTTTCATATGAGGATTCATTGGACTTAGTTAGTAACGGGTGTATCCCTCTATAGCTCCTCAATGCATCAATATGTCTCATAAGACAAACTAGTGTCTTAGCACAAGGCCTTGAAAAAATCTTATTTTTAGTCTTGGAACAAAGCCTTGACTATGTGGTTATGATGTCCGAAATTATGTATTCTAACATAATGAAATTGGCTATTTATATTACATGTGATTACTCGACTAGTAGAACATCCCTGTGAATAAGTAAATGGAATTATCTGATTTATATTTTTCATATTATGTTGATGTTTATGTTTAAAAGGCTTGTGTTTTATTTTTATACATTTCCATAAATGTTTATGCTTATTTATGAAAGTTTAAGGTATATTGTAATCCTTACTGAGCACCTGAGAAGAATGTGCACAAAGGAGACACACTGTTTTTGTTTTTCATTCCAAAAGTCAATATAAAACTTGTGTTTTAATCAAGTACTTCAAAGGATACTAAATTGATCTGTCGTTCAGTATTTGACCCCATTTGATCATTCCAATGTTATGTAAGAATGCACTGACTCTATGCAACTAGGTCTGAGGCATTACAATTTGTATCATAGAAAGATTAGTATAATCCTCAAAAGCTAGATTTATAAAATTTATGATTTGTGAACATTACCCTATGTTAGAATTTGAGGATTATTAAAGAAGAACTTTCTAGAATTTTGGTAATGTAGTGATTTAGAGATTTTTCGAAAAAAAAACATCCCGATCTAGATACGAGTGGGTAGAGGTTGATCTGGCACAAATTTACCTAGTAGTGAATACCCTGACAATCAGTTTCAAGATTGAACCAGGGAATATTGGTACACAACAACAAACCTTGGTACACTCTTAGTTATGAAAATCCCAGGGGATATTCTAAGTATAATTCACATTTTCTTTACCAACTATTATGAAGGATTTATGAGTATATAACTTCTTAAAAAAGATTTTTTATGATTACGGAATATTTCCATAAACATTTCAATTTATGATAATTGTTTTACAAGTTTGGATTATATATTGTGATTCATAAACTAATCTAGTGTATTCCATTGTTTTGAAATGGCACCTAGTGGATGGAATAGAAACTGTATCAACACTTGTAATCAAGTAGGGATTTCCCTCCTACTCCAGAAAATTATAGTGGATAGGGTGATGAAACTTATTTAGATCATCTTATCACCATACTGGGACAACTCACTCATGTTATGAATAATAATAATAATACCCTTATGGAGCACCTTGATCCACACTGTGGGGTATCAATGTTAGAACAATTCATGAGGAAAAAACAACCAAAATTCAATGGGAATACAAATAAATTTGTAGACGAATAATGGATATGTTCTTTAGAGAAAATATTTTGTGCTTTTTGGAGTAGTGAAAGGGAAAAAATTATCTTAGCAGTTTATCACCTCACGAGAGACGTAGTTCAATGGTGATCATTAATTAAAAACATAAAGGAAGATGAAGAAGTACCAATTATGTGATGGATTTATTTTAAAGAGATTTTCTTAGAATAATACATTCATCATTACCATCGTGTGGATATAGAAAGAAAATTTATGATTTATAGGAAAAAGTAAGATGATAGTGTTACAATGTATGAGGCTAACATAAAAGGTTAGAAAGGAATGCAGAAGATTATATACATAACCCATGGTGTAAGATTAATTGATTCATTTAAGGTTTAAAACCATTTCATTATCGATCGTTAGTCTCACAATCCTTATCATTGTACGAAGATATTGTCTCGTGTGCTATCAAAAATGAAAATTAATTATTTATGTCTTAAGAATTTAAAGAAATGTCAGAGAATAACAGAGTTGATCAACACTCTAGAAATGGAGATATGGGGAAGAAGGGAAAAGTTGAATTTTCTTCTTGTATTAAATGTGGGAAGAAGCACCTCAGTACTTTCATGAAGGGAATGAGTGTCTGTTACACATGTGGTGAAAATGGCCACAAATCTCGTGAATGCAAGGGAAAAAAAGTGGATGTCAATGTTAAATTCTATAATTGTAGTGAAATGAATCATTATGAAAATTAATTATACATGAACCAAGGAAACGTACCTTAGAAAAGAACAAGGGAGAAAATCCAAGCTTATGTGATCACAAATACTGAGGTTGAAGCTCCGAAAGACGTGGTTGCAGGTAATTTTATGGTTTGTTCATGTTTAGGCAATGCATTATTTGATTCTATATCAATACATTGTTTCATATCTTCACAGTTTACCAAGAAAATTAGATATTTTCAATTTAATTTAACAATGGTGTGGTTAGTCAAAACTCGTAAGGGAAGTACCATTGCAACAAATTTTTGTGAATCAGTATCCATTATGGAATATAAATTTTCATTAAATTATTATCTCATCATCATAACCATGATTGAAATTTTTGTGATCCTCAGTATGTATTGGCCTTAGGACCACAATGCAAAAATTAATTTTAAGAATAAGAAGTTTACAATTTTCGATGATGAAAAATAGTACCATAACATTAGAGTAGAAACGTCACCGTCTAATTCTTATCTAGATCAACCCCTAGTAGCTCTGATAAATTCAATTATTGGGGAGGAAGAGAATTAAATAACAATGGGAGAGGAAATAAAATTCAAAATAGAGGATGTGCCTACTGTGAAAGAATATGTTGATGTGTTTCTAAAGGATTTACCTGGGCATCCTCCAGAACAAGAAATTTAGTTTTCCATTAATTAATTCCTAAGTCAATTTCCATATTGAATAACCTTTATAGAATGGACACTATGGAATTAGTGGAAATAAATAAAAAATTAGTGAAATTGAGTAATAAAGGATTTATTCACCCCAGTGTTTCTCTATGGGAGTCCCTATTTTTTATTAAGAAGTAAGATGGATCTATGAGTTTGTTCCTTGACTACAGGGATATCAATGCTATAACAATAAAGAACAGGTATCCCCTACCTATCATTGATGATTTATTCTATCAAATTCATGGAGCTCAATATTTTTCACCGATTGACCTTCGATCGGGATACCATCATTAGTTTGGGATGCAGGACGGAATTCTAAAAATAACATTTCAAACTTGGTATGAGCATTACAAGTTTACAGTAATGCCTTCTGGAATGACTAATGCACGCTATGTTTTCATGGTTCTAATGAATAGTGTTTTCAAGGAATATCTTGATGACTTTTTAGTGATATTTTTTGATGATATCTAAGTTTACGTCAATATAAATGAAGATCATGAAAATAACTACTTCATTATTCTAAAAACCCTAAGAAGAAATTAATTATATGGGATGTTTAGAAAGTATGAATTTTGGCTTCAAGAAACCTCTTTTCATAGCCATATTGTCACTAAGGATGGAATCGCTATTGATACTTTTAAGAGCAGATCAATACATTAATAGTCAGAACCGTCAATTATAACTGATATACATTGTTTTATTTGTTTAGCAAGTTATTATCAGTGTTCCATCCAGAATTTTTCCAGATTGGCTAACCCATTAACCAAGATCACCCATAAAGGGGATAAATATGTCTGGAAAAATGATTGTGAAAAATGTTTTGAAGAACGGAAGAGATGATTATTAAATGATTCTATCATGATTGAGTTATTTTCAATGAATCATGACAGCTAAAAAATAATAAACAAAACTATCCCACTCATGATATAGAGTTTGAAGATATAATCATTGCTTTGAGGATATGAAGAAACTATTTCTATTGTAAAAAATGTGAGATATATTCTGATCACACGAGTTTGAAGTATATTTTCTCTTTGAATGAACTCTACATGAGGAAAAGATGATGGCATTAACTAGTCAAGGATAATGATTTCACTATACACTACCACCTGGGGAAACAAAATAAGGTGATAGATACATTGAGCAGAACGGATCATGGATTTTTGAACGAGATGAGTGTTGAAATGTATTCTATGTTCATGTATCTAGTAACGATGGATATTAGAATAATCATGAAAGGTGAAACATAAATACTTTTTCAAATGGTTGTTAATCTATCTTTACTAAAAAGTATAAAAAGTTCTCAGACTAAAGATGAGTAGTTTCAAAAAAAAATTAATGTTGTGAACATAGGGTGACTGATCAACTTCATATATGAAGATGGGATTTTGAAATTTAGGAAGAAGATTCGTGTTCAAGACATACCTAATCTAAAAAAGGAACTATTTTATGATGATAATATCTCCAATTTCTCTATACACCATATTAGTGCTATGATGAATTGAGATTTGAAGGAACATTTTTGGCGGGACAACAAAAAAGATAGATATTTCTGATTATGTGTCAAGATTTATGGTTCCACAATAATTCGAAAGTGGAAAGACAACATCCTAGAGGAGTCATGAATCCTATTCCCATAAATGAGTTGAAATGGGATGATATTATGTTGGAATTGGTTATGGTAATACCAAATACTCGTAGAAGGAATGACGTAATATGGGTCATTGTTGATTGTCTTACCAAGTCAGTCCATATTCATGCTATAAGAGAAGATTTACCACTTGTAAGTCTAGAAATACTATATATTAATGAAGTTTTTAGAATTCATGGTATACCCATATCGATTGTTTCTATTCATGATCTCTGTTTTATATCTAGATTCTTGAAAAGTCTTTAGAAGGCCTTTGATGCTAAACTTTATTTGAGCACTACCTACAACCCACAAAATGATGGACAATCATTACGAGCTATTCAAACCGTGGAAGACATTTGAGATCTTTCTCAATTGACATTAAAGGTATACGAGATAAATATTTACATTTGATAGAATTTTACAATAAAAATAGCTTCCATTCATGTATTCAGATGGAACCATATGATGTATTATATGGAATGAGATGAGACACACTAATTTGTAGGGATGATGTTGGTGAAAGAAAACTTGTAGGCCGACAACTTGTTGAGGTAACATTGAATATGTTGATGGTTATCCAAACCCACATCAAAGAAACTCAAAGTAGGAAAAAGATCTATGCTGGCAACTGAAGGACGTATTTGGAATTTCTTGTTGGATGTCATGTATTCTTGAAGGTATCTTCATGGAAGGTGGTTATACATTTCTATAATAAGGGTTAATTAAGTCCAAGGTAAATCGTTACTTTGAAAATTGTCAAACGAATTGTAGTTTTAGCATATCATTTGGCAATGCCGCCAAGTCTCACCAAAGTTCAAGATGTGTTCAACGTATCACTGTTGATAAAATACTTGTCAGACCCAATGCATGTACTCATCTATGGGGAAATTGAACTACAACCTGATCTATCTTATTGTTAAGAACTTTTCAACATTCTTGATACAAGAGAACAAGTGTTGAGAACTGGATTACTCATCCAGTAAAAGTTCTATGGAGAAATCATAAGATAAAAGAGGATATGTGGGATCCCGATAAACTTATAATGAAGAAGCACCAAATATTTTTATGTTGTAATATTCTGGAAATTTCAAGGATGAAATTATTTTAATGAGGGGATAATGTAACACCCCAACCTTTCATGGTACGTTTCTCTTTAAATTATACAATAGCATGCGTTGTACACAACTTAGAGTTTTAACACACCACGACCAATAAAACTAGCCATTACGATTATTAATACCCACATTTTTAAATTTTATCAATTGTATTTTTTAAAATGTACTTTTTTATTGATTCAGAATATCTAAATCAGCATTGGGTAAATTTTTGGTATTTTACTACAATTTTTTAATTTTTGAAAAATAGTGAAAACCCATGCCTTATTGTTTAAAACCAACTTTTTATTTAAATAATTACTTATTTTATTTAAATTTATTTTTGGTAAAAATAGATACATAAAAAAATAATTGTTCAATGTAAAACATTGGAGTGATTTTATAATAATATTTGATATATGAAATTTTAGTGAACTTTTTGCAGTCTTTTACCCACCTAAAGGCACATTTGTAAATTTGCATAAACCATAATTTTACCGCTTATACGAATTTAATTTAAAAAATAGTAGAGACATGGTTGAAATCAGTAGGTAAAATGTGTTTAAATAAGTTGAAAAAATTTATTGTTGAATAGTAACTTTTTACTTTTATTTAACACGGTTAAATGTAAATAGTGTAATTAATGGTAAAAATGATACAATAATTACACTAACACATGTCCTAATTCTATTGGATAATTGTTTTTCTACCAAAATCATCTTTAGGAATAAAATATGATCATTTTCATCAACTTGTATTAGATTAGTAAAATTATTATTATTTTATTTAAAGAAGAGTTAAAAGTGTTAAATTCCAGGTTTAATAACCAAACCTTTTTTAATATAGGTTTATACATAAGATAAATTAATCATAAATATTAATTAGAAATATAATATTATTATATATATAATGGTATTTTATTTATAATTTTTAGACATTAAATAATTAAATTTATTTATGATAAAATGATGATGCAGTAATTACCTTATTAATGAAAAATTAAAATGATTGATTTTATAAATATCCAATGAAATGTAAATTAAGAATTAAAATTATTTTCACTAATTTTCTAGTTTAATATGACTTTTTTGGGTTGATTATATTATTTTTGATGTGACAAAATTTTTATGACTTTCACAAAAAAACCAAATAGTTTCAAAATTGACAAAAATAATTTTTTTAAAAAAATATTATATTATTAATTGATATAATATTCATAAAAAATACTTTTAGGCCAATGGACGTAAATAAGGTTAGATATATTAATAATGAACCACTTGGGGTTGACTTGGACATTTATAGTATGTTTATTAACCATTTATTATAATAATACAAGAATACATGGTAAAATTTAATATATTTAACAAGGAGTGAAATCTAAGGGATAAGGATAATATGGTGACCTAAACCTATCTAACACCTTTTGGATGAATGTTTTTCGATGCATACTCACATTATCTTTCAAATAAATAATTTTCGAGCTATTAATGACCCAATATGATTTTATAATAAAATAATATTTCAATCTTTTCTTAAAGTGACACTCACCTATCTTATAAAAGGGTACTTCCCCTTCTCTAAAAATTACTCATCCAAAGACCTTAGACCATCCATACCCTGGTCAAATAACATTCCAAATACCCTCACGTCGACCTAGAGGACCTAATTTTATCAAAAATCAAACTTAAGGATATATTTGGATGAACTCAAAAAGAAACACCTGAAAAAGAGGTAATAATTTCACCACCACATTCAAAGTTCATCTCATATTCCACTTCCTCTTCCTTTGTTGTTTCCATACCAAAATAATATCTAAATTATCTTGAACATACTTTGATGTTATTATAAATATCGTACAAGTATATTCATTATTCTATCCATCCTATGAATGACAAGTCACCATACGTGCGTGTGTTCGGCATACTGTCTCCACATCGTGGTGTAGTTTCTTATTTAAACACTCATTATTTTGATGCGTATAATAATGAGTATAACATATTTAAATAATAAATATAACATGTTTATTATTCTTTATATATGTTAAAACATAAAATTAAATATGATTTAACCATACATAGAATCAAAATGTTGCTCTTGCGTACGTACAGATTACCATCTCCACGAATGTGAAGAAATTAATTCCCCATCATAACCATTCAAGAATATATTTTTTTTATTATAAATAATGTTTATAAACATAATATAATTTTTAAAATGAATCTATATATCCAATCCATAACAAACATGACTTATATAACCTATAATATAAAGGATAATGAATCGATTAACTCCTGAAACAATGATACTACTAAAATATTATTAACAAATCAATATTAGATGATCGTATATGATATCATATTTGTGTATTTGGTTCTTGTATAATTTAATAAAAATTATTTAACTATTATATAGGAGGTTAACATACCATCTATCATGGAAAAGTACATGGTAAGGGTTAATTCTTCAATCTCTTCATTATCCGAGATTGTTTATACGTGAGTATCTACTGGGATCTATTTATCATCCACATCAAGGTTTCTTATAAATGTATTTCAAAACATTTTTACTATTTCATTGAATATGGGTTAAAGTCAATTATAACCTTATTTTAATTTTTATAAAGTTTTTATAAAGGAATCTTTCTTTTGTTTTCCAAGCAATGTCCATTACGACCTTTTCAATAAAATTAAGGAAAGAATGTTTTTTAACTTATACAGATGGTGCAACTAATTTTCGCCATTGTAACACCTTCGCAGATTCCCTTAAAACTAAGTGTATTTTCCAAATAATTTTTTTAATTATGTGACATTTAAATGATTTCAAAATAAAATGATTTATTTCTCACAAATTGATTTGATTTCATCTATGTCAACATCCTTTGATATATTTTACACTTATTTGAAGTCAATTTATTTTGATACAATCATACATATTGTATTTATGGTTTTTTAATTTTTTTGACAATGGATGTGTCATTTTATACCATTCCTGGTTTTTAGTTAAATAATTATCATTTTGTAGGCTAGTTTTAATATGAATATTTATAATATATTTCATCCTTTTCATATGAGAGATGCATTAGACTTAGTAAGGGATGGGTGGAGCCCAATATAGCTCCCCAATGCATCGGTACGTCTCATGATACAAACTAGTGTCATGGCACAAGGATTTGAAAAAAACTTATTTTTAGTCTTAGCATGAGGCCTTGATAATGTGGTTATGATGTCTAACATTATGCATTACATTATTATGAAATTATCTATTGATATTGAATGTGATTATTCGACTAGTAAAATTTCCATAGGAATAAGTAAATTGCATTTTTTATTTATCTTTTCCATATTTTTCTGAATTTTAAGTCCAAAAGGATTGTGTTTTAGTCTTACACATTGCCTTAAATGTTTATGCTTTTTTATGAAAATATCATCTATATTATCATCCTTACAGAGCACCTAAGCCCACCCCTTTCTATGTTTTATTTTTTTGAGGAGGCCAACAAGTATATTATGAATGACCTATAGGGATAGTATGATTAAGATGAATGTGTTCAAAGGAGACACAATGTTGTTTTTTTCATTTCATAATGTAATGTAATAATTATGTTTTTATCTTGTACTTCCAAGGAAACTAAATTAATCGGCCTTTTGGGATTTTATCCCTTGGGATCATGCCATTGTTATGTAATATTGCACCAACATTGGGTAACAAGGGTTGGGGTATTACATATCCTTCTTTGAAAGATCCATGTTTTTAATTCAAACTATTTGCCTTTCATCTTGGAATATTGATTAATGCTTGAAACTATTTTAAAAATATAGTGAAATAGAAATTCTTTCCTTAAAAATTAAAACATGTGACATGATTTCTAAATGAGTGAAATTTTTATTTTAATATGTCTTATTCTCCAGATATCATGATTAATTTTATTTTCAAATTCATGTTAATAGCGTGTCGTTTCTATATGTCATTACTACTAATCATCCTGGTGATCATGCCTAATTTATTGTAATTTTTTAGGTTTCAATGGTCATGTTTCACTCCTTGAGTGAGTGTGTTTTTTATGTTCCATGGTGGCCCCTGAGGTCACCTGAGGTATGTTTAACTTCTTAGTTTATTTTTATTCTTAATTCCATATTTATATTCTTTTATTTAAATTGCTTTTATATACCAAGTAAATCATTCCCAAGTGTTCATTAGATACTATGGAACTTGTGCGAGCCCATGGGAATCTGGAACACCCCTAGGGCCTTACTACGGACCGAGTCGGGCACCATGTCGGATGGAGACCTTGGTTGGTTGGTGTCACATTCTAATGCATAATTTGTTATAATTATGCATATATAAATATAGGTATAAATAAAACTACCAGCAAAAATATATACATTATATAAAAATCTCAAAAATGTAAGAACAACATTATTATTCATCCTTAAATGAAATTATAAACATACATAAAAATTAAATGAATTGAACAACAATTAAGTAATAAAAATTCATATTATATAACTAAAAATACTTTCAAAACTCATGGAGTTTCTAGTAATGGTGATTAAATTTAAATAATTAGTTTTAAAAACCATAAAAATATATGTCAACCAAAAATTATATATATATATATATATACAGATAAAAAATAAACTAATAGTAAATGAATTTTATTGATTATATTATGAAATAAACCATCCAATACCTATTTTACTATCAAATAATTTAATAGGATTAATGATATATTCAACTCAACAATATTAAATAAGAATATATGAAATTGTTGGATTATATAAGTAATTTATTAACCTACTGGATTTTTTAAGATGAAAATGTTCATTCTCTATAGTTAATTGTCTGTCAAGTTAATTATATGATAAGAAAAAATAATAATTACTCAATAAATAAATTTAATTTTAACAATATTATAATGTCGTGATTTAGAAATTTTACTTACACAAAACTGAGTTATTCTATATGGAATAGAAAATAAAGGAATAATTTAATATCACAGCCACTTTGAAACTAATTCCACTTCATCCATATATATAACTATATATAAATATACATAAAAAATATCACTAAATATATATAAATTCAATTAACCATTCAAAATATATAAAACATTCAACACTAAAAAAAGAGAAAAAAATATGTACAAAATAAACAAAATACATTATTCAAATAAGTAATGATTCAAAAATTAATTAATAGTATAAAAAGACTAACCTATATTATTTTTACATTGGTAAGTGAAAATTATTTTTAGTTAAATATATTAATTTTTTCCAACAACAATAACAAAAAAAGAATCAATATTTATGATTTGAATTAAAAATATTAAATATAATTGGAATAGATTCCTTTTAATTGAAATATAAGCATACCAAAAAATATTTTTATCATGAATATTCATTAAACTCTTTGGGAATTGAATAAAGCCTATGAATAATTTAAACGTGTACACATGTATGAATATTGTAAATCAATATCAATTATAAATCAAATTATAGTTATTAAGTGTCAAATATATTTTGAATGTTAATCAAAAATAATTAAATTTGTATTAAATTTGTAAGAATACATTAGGTTCTCAATCATCCAATAAATTTTAAAGGTTTTAATAGTAATGTAAATGACTAGTATAATATCAATCATCTACATTATATTGGTAAATATGACATATACCATCACCTATAAGATTTTATATTGTTTTTGTAAAAACCATGACTCTAGTAACCTGGATTCAGTTGTTACATTATAATATTAGAATGAGATACAAAGGATTTTCTCTAGTGTGATTCAATATTATAGAAGAATTGAGAGACTAGATACATTAATTATTCATTCATTACTTTAAAAAACATTAAATACAATACAAAATTCAAGTAAAAAATTATTATTCCATTACGAATATCTATGAAAATAATTAAGAGAACAATTATGTATATAATTGGGATATAAACAAAAACTGAAGGGTCAAAGAGATTAATAATAATAATAAAATTATATAACAAATATCATGGATTGGGAATTAATCTATAGATGACAACAAAATATATATAGTCATATATATATATTGATATTTTGTTTCATAATGATATAATTAGTGTCATATAGAAGAATCATATTTTTAAGGCCTCGTGCTAGAATATCATATAGAATAATGTAAATACGATGCCAAATAACCAATAATGTTTTCATAATAAGATCTACCAATTCATCAAGTGGATATCTAATATTGGGACCTTCCCATAACATGATTAGTCCAGTTCATTTAACGTATCAAAGGATTTAATATCCATTATAATACATAATCAATAATCACATGTAACTAATATCTATATTTGAAAACACTGTAATTAAATTTCACCATTTTCCCAAAACAATCAATTAAACCAGTTGATCAAAATACATATAGGAATATAAGGATGATATTATAATTATATAATACCACAAATGAATCATTTGATATATTAATGAATTTTTAAATTGATGAACAAAACTATTAAAATTATAGTAAAATGTCTAATTGCAAACATGAAAAAGTTACATTCTTTTCAAACTATATAAAAATTAATAAGTCTTATAGTAATGGTACTGGGATTTTATTTAAAAACCGTTGTAAAAATTTTGATTAATCATGAATGAAATTTGTAATTGATGGTTAGAAAAGATTATCATGAGAAAATGTCAAAACACATCCTTCACCCACCTTCGAAAAAAAATATTTAGTGGAAAATGTTGAAACGTTTCAATATAAAACATTGAATATAAAGTCAAAGTGAACTAAATTTGACCTTAAAAAGTATTTGAATATATATATAATAATATTATTCAAGAAAAATAATAATATTGATATGGAAGGTACCAATTTTTAACTAATTAAGAGAAATGAGGATGGATTTTCATAGAAACATTCATTTGATTGTTTTGTGGACCAAAAAGTAGTAAAATGAAATGTAATACATGAAAACAGAAGAAATTAAAATTTAAGAATAAAATAAACTAATTTTTATGATATGGAGAAAATAAAATTTCCTTTTAATGGAAAATTTAATTTATATATCTTTATTGAAAATAGATATTGTAACACAAGCACTTTCATTATATTCTCACATTGTCAAAAAAATTATAAACATATTTATATTGTATTTATATTTATTATCCATGTATTCTAGATCTATATTTATTTATATCTTGATCTATATCATGTATTCCATTATTTTAATACCAATTTACCCATAAATCCTTATCCAAATTAGTTATTTTGATGTTAGCTATTTGGATTCTTATCATTGTTTAAAATTTTTTTAGTCCTTGGGCTATGGTCATGGATTCATCACCTCCAATAAAATTCAATTATTTATATATATATATATATATATTATAAAATAAGTTTCTAGAACCATCTCTTTAAAGTGGTTGTTAAAAATTAATTACATCACTTCGTTGAGGCTGATGTCCCCAAATATAAACTATAAATGTATATATTTTTCAATTTGTTATATGTAAAACAATTATATAATAAATTAAATTTTTAGAAACAAAATTATATTACTAATATTATATATATTCCTTGATTCCATCTAAAACAGTAGTCCTAAGAGGATACGATGAACAATGAAATTCATTGCCTTATAGATGTGCAGGTCTCAAAATAAGAATGATAAATGTTTTCATTTATCAATATATGGTAATTATATATAATATATCTATATTTAATAACTTCATCTTTTATAATAATTTTGTCATAAATAAATATAATGTATTTCACATCTCATGATTAACACACAACAAACCTAATTTAATAATTCCTTATTAAAAATATATAAAAAAGTATTATTTATTTAAATTATAATAATAAAACAAAATTAATAAATTTAATTAACCACATACATAAAATAGTTTCCAAATTATAAGAAATGCTAGTCCATTAATTATTGGCAAAACTGAAATATTTTTTTACAAACATTTTTTTCGATTATATGTTTTATTTAAAAGATAAAATTTTTATTTTATGTATTAAAGAGATAGAAAATTATTGATTGCATATATTGTACAATGAGATAACATTTTTACATTGTTTATCAAATGGATACAAATGAATAGAAAATCTTTTGAATGTATAGAAGAGATATTTTTTAGAAAATGGATTGTATTCACCGAATGTGTTTCTATGGGAATAAATTAAATTATTCAATGTTTATTATTGATATTAATTAAATTTGTAGAAAATATATTAAATATAATAAATTAACATAAATGTAGTTACTTTTATATGGTAATTTTCAGGAAAAATTATTTTTTGGTTCAATAATACATTTTCAATAAAAATAGTTTTAGGTATTTTTTGTATAGAAATTAGATTAATTTATACCATGTCTACGAATTAAAAAAAATAAAAAACATGATTCAAAATTTTGAATCCACGTGTATAAATTATTATTATATTAATTTATTTTTTTAAAAAAAAAATAGGTCTTCTTGGAAAAAACAATCAATCGTAGTAAAGGTAAATACGGTTCAAAATGGTCAAAATAAAGGGATAGAGATTTAATATATCACTAAACCATATATTTAATTTCATTTATTAGGTTTATTTCAACCAAACTAACATTATCTTCAATAATTTGGTTTTTTATAATCACTTTCAATTGATAGAGACATCATTATACTTTAATGTTTTTAATATATTCAAGGTTTAAAGACCCATAAAATATTAAAGGGTACCAACTCTTCTTGCTTATAAAAAATTGAGAACATCATATCGATCAATACATAACCAAATATCTTCCCAAAATTCATTTCCTCATCTTATATATCATGTTATCACCCATCTAACATCATATTCAGTCATATGTTGTAAGTCAAAGTAAGATACTCAAAGAAGCGACTATCATATTTACTAAAATTTTTAATGCTTCATTCTACTTCCCCAGCTCCAAATATTATATAATAGCATTATATTATTAAATTATTACTTATGAAAAATTAATATGATTTTATGTTGATCGTTGAACCATTTTATACTTCATCTCCATCTAACAAAAAATGAATGTGTTCCTCATTTATACATATGAACTATTGTCTCAATTAAGTGACATATCTAATTTTTCATCATTTTTTCACATGGAGTGTTATGTTGATCTATTTAATTAAAATATATTATATTTAAAAAATATTATTACTCTACGAATAAAAATTTTTGTTTATCTTTTATTCAATATTTCGATTAATAAATTAAATTATCACCATTGTGTTTATGAGGAGTACATATTCCATAGTGTGATGTAATTTCATTTTTAACACATCCCTTCAATGAAAATTAAAAATATTTTATTCTGAAAATTATAATATATTGTAAATGATAAAAAAATAAATAAATATAAAAACCATAAAAATGGTGGAATGGTTGGAATCTCACAACTGAAAAATGCATGAAAAATAAAATAGTTAGCGCAAAGAATATTGATTTTGTGGGGGATTATTAATAAATTGATTATTTGTAATAATTAAATAATCAGGTATTATAACATAAATATGAATAAGAATTTGATAGATATGTATAAAAAATATTCATTTATTTTAATCGATGTTTGTTTTTTTATGTAAATAAAGTCAATACATGTGGAAAGGGTTTACTTTTTCCATCTTATTTTTAAATCTAATTATTAACTATTATATCTAAATTAGAGAAATTTTATTATATACCAATTTATCTCACTTAAACACCATCTATTTTTTTATCTTTTAGTTATTTTATGTTTTCTATGTTATTCTTCCCATTTTCACCTATTTAGAACTAAAAATTACTAAATGAATGTTTTTAACAAAATATTAACATCATTTACATTTTTTTTGTTAGGAATCATTTTCCTCCTTTTCCATATTTTTTAAAATGCATCTAGAATTTTTTTTCTATATTCAACAATGATTTTGTAAACCCATTCCCAAACATAATTCAATTTCATTGTGTAGTTTTTAAATTTTAAATTTTATAATTTTTACCATGTAGTTAATTTTTGAGTGATAATATAGGTAGAAAATAATAATTGTGTAACAATAACAGAATGAATATATTTTTCCATCTCTATAACAGTTTTTGGATATATAATATTTTTTACAATTAACAATGGATTTACATTGATAACATATAAAAATAAAACATAGTTCAACTAGAAAATTCACAAGAATCATACTATTACAATTTTTTTTGGTATAATAAGATAATATAAAAAGTTGTCAAAAATAAAAAACAAGACAAAAAATATGATTTCAATGCATATGAATAGATCAGACAAAAAAGAGAAATAAAATCCCATTAAACCCTTATAAACCCAAAAAATATATCTTGATAAGACAATAAATTCTTTATTTGACTAATGGTCACCTATAAAATGTACTCATACAAAGTCATATACAAGAATAGAAGCTGGTGTGCTACATTTTTCCCATCCCATTACCTGAATCGAGAAAACCAACTTCTATGATCACCCTAAATAAAAACATGGGTTCAAGAATAAATACAAGTATCATTAAACTAAAAAATATATACAAAGAATAATATCAATATTCTATTAGTTCTATTTTAAAACAAATATACTTTTATAAATATATTTCATACATTAAAACAATTTTTATATCATCCTTTAGTGTTCATGAAATCATTTCATATTTTTAGGGAAATGAATAAAAAATTAAATGTGATAATGATTAAATAATATTGAATAAAAAATAAGGTTACATTGTTATATAAACATATAAGTAAAGATACAATTTCTAAATAATTCATGTAAATTCATGGGAGGAAATCTGCATGACATAATCGATCATGGAATAATCCAATCTTAAAAAAAACTACATGGTTTGGGAACTAATATATGGAAATAAATATTGGAAAAAAATAAAACCTAAACCCATGACATTAGTGCATCAAAATAGTATAACCTCCTATGTTATTACATTCATTAATGTTTACGAAAAAATTGAATGAGGTTATGCACACAATGAGGGACATGTTTATTCCTGATGCACACAATGTTGTCCAATAAGAAACATTTTTCTAAAACCAGTATAAATGCATGATCACATTTTTAAAAATATTTTCAATGAATAAGCAATAGTATTTGGTTCATGATGTTCTCTTTTTATTTTAAAACCTTGGTTCAATAATTTTATCAAACACTTTGTGTGAACAATCCATTTTTATAGAAATAGTCCATTAAAATAATTTATTTCTAAATAAACTATATAAATATATAATAAGTTATTTAAATTATAAAAATAATTTATTAGAAAAATAATAAATACATATAATTAAAACTTTTTATTCATTTACCTACCTAAGTAATGGAGGTAGAACTAATTTCCTTAAAAATGAGGACTAAGGAGGAGTGGATTTTGTCCTAAAGATCCTTGATCTATTAGAAACTACCCCCATAAACCCCTAGATATACCATAAATACCCCTCTTGGGTTACACAGAAATAGATTAGAAGAGATCTACCTATAATCTATTGAAAAATTAAAATGTAGATCAATAAGGAAACTTACATTGATGATATTTATCATGAATGTAGAAATAGTACCATGAATCTGAAGGAAGATGTCTCAATTATACTAGGGAAGGATTATGTTGACCAAAATGATATTTGGCAGTGATTATATATAAATATTACTAATGGAAAATGGTAAATACTAACTTTTAAAGGATTGGAGTGTTTTGGATGGTTGGGTTGCACATTTAGAAAATACATCTCCAACTATATGGGGGTATTATCTCTTTAAAAATATAATCTGCATGGTATCTTAGGATAAGTTTCATGTTTTATAAAATCATGAAACCCCTTGGATCAACACCTATACCCAAAATGGTTTTCCCTGGAGATCAATATAGTTTCTATAACTACACTGATGCAGTGAAAATCCACACAGTTAAAACACAAATCCATACCACATTGTTACCATATAATTTTAATTAAAAAAGTTCTAATAGTGCACATGGTATTCCTCTTAAAAAATATACATTTTCTATCCATGTTCTCCTAAAACTCTAGAATATCCATAATGGAAAAAAATAATTTTAGTCATACTTGATATTTGGTGAGAAATATAATTATGCATTTCATGAAATATTTCTACCCCCATAAAGTCCTATGGATCTTGGGATCAATAAAATTGAAGGACACTACTACCTCATCAATGGAATCTGCTATAATATATCATATATATTATGCACACATCCAATATACTCGAAATAATGGAATAATTTTACCCCATAGTACCTTTTCCATGAAATCCATAATCTAAACCTATTATAAAACAATTTTGTAATTAGCATCGTGATCAATATCCCCTCATTAAATCCAATTTTAAGGGTCTGGAAGATACCTTCTAAGCTAGGAAATATTAAACACTTCATGTATCAAAGTAAAATGGGATGGTAATTCAAATTAATACACCTTCTATATGAGATTATCCATGATCTCTATGGGGCCTAAAAAAATATTGAAAACATTCCCTATATACCCAACCTATGATGTATTAAGTGAAAAGAAATAGTGAGAAAAATTAATCACAAGCTTAAAACTATAATGGACAAAGAATTTTGCCAAAATATTATTCATAATGACTCTATGTTGAAACTATCCACTTTGGGGACAAATGCACAATTTATGTTATCTCTTGAAAAAGACTCAGCCAAATTATTCATAGATAACCATCTTTTTTGAATCGAGATAACTATTTTTGAAGGGAAATTCAACCAGAGTAAAATTATTTTCCTAAGATCCACCTGAAATTAGTCATCCTCGCGGAATGAATATACTAAAGAACATTGATTTCTCTCTATGTATGGTCATCTTTCTAAAGATGATATTCAATTATAAATACCAACTGGTATACCATTTCATATTCTAAACCATTCTAAAATAGATAATTGAGCTATAGATCCCTATAAAAAAATTTATAGAGTGAACCCAATTAATTCTAACAATCTTTTAAACATACAAGTCTCTAAGGTATTTCAATTTCATTGTTTCCTTGAATGCTAACGAATAATATTGATTACATAATTTCATTAATTATCAACCAAAATGAATCTTTCCCACTATATGTTTTTTAAAAAGTGATTTAAATATAAATATTATCCCTCTTAACAACTAGAATGGATAACGGTTACAAAAAATTCATCATCTCTCCGGCTTTATACAATATTTTTCAGACAAGTCTCACATTAGAAAATGAATTATACAACTGACTACCTCATCATAAGACATCAATACTGATGTCCCATGTTCCAATACATCTTATTAATCCCATTTTGAATAGATCAACAATATCACTTCCCACATTCCATTAACTCAAACATTAGATAAATCAAAACAACCAACCTTCTTCGGAATTACAATGCTCGACTAGGGGACTTAAACCACTCCCCCAATGTCTCCACTCCATTGATTATTTTACTAAATTCATAAACTCATTTTTTACCTAATTGATATGTACTTTCCCATAAAAACAAGTTTCTAATTTCATAAAATCTAATAATATATTTCCAACAACCTCTTTCAATCCCACTCTCATCTTAGTGAAAAATCTCTTCAGAGACCAAAACTAAACAGATTTATTCTTTTATTTGGTTATAAATTATCTACTTAACTAATCATCTTCCAAATTTACTTTTCTAAAATTATATTAAATATTAAAATCAATGGTGTAAAGATACACAAACATGTGTCACCGTCTTAACTATATATCCCTCTAATTGAAACTAAATTTAAAGATATTATGATCATGATACATAATAAAATTCTCTACAAACTGATTTTGATACCACAGTTTGAGTTCATTCATAACTGATTTCATCTCAAGATCATGATTATAGTTTTTAGTCTCATCAGGTAATAATTTGAGTGATCCATAGTCCACTGACTTATCCCCTAGATCAAGTCACATCCCAATCTTGTACATGAAGCATCACAAAAAATTTCATAACATTAATCTTGTTAAAATGTTATAAAAACTATTTCCTATATTAACCTCACCTTCAGTTTCCCAAATGATCTCCAACATTATTCATTACAGTTAGACATTATAACCTTCTAGGATAGCATTTTCATCCAATATGTTATCATAAGAAAATTCTAAACAAACAATATATTGTAATCAGAAAATCCAAAGATTCATATGAACTCAAAAACATTAATTGGCTACTACTATGTTATAATTGTATGAATCTTATTAATATCCACTAAGAAAAAATTCTCAGGTTTTACAAACACTATAAATTTTATACCTTGAATCCAAATATCCCATTTGGATTGAATTCTATTGATATAATGTATAATGATCCCCTCTTTTCATACATTAACTTTACAT
This sequence comes from Viscum album, assembly GCA_963277665.1. Classification (NCBI taxonomy): domain Eukaryota; kingdom Viridiplantae; phylum Streptophyta; class Magnoliopsida; order Santalales; family Viscaceae; genus Viscum; species Viscum album. The sequence goes on from OY728163.1 coordinate 1,883,479,420, forward strand.
AACATTTTAGGAACACATAAAAATTTATAAATATAGACGACCAAATATTGTACTTGTCTAGTTCCTTTAGAAACATGGAATCATAAACAGAGATACATAAGTGAGATAAATTATCTCCTACTAGGTTCTTCTTGACAAGAAACCTTCATGGAAACATCAAACATAGAACATAACTTCATAACCCCTGAAAGGAAACATAGAAATGGGTGAGATCAAATAATCAGTATGGGTAAGAAAGGGAGATATGCATGAAAAATTATGACCATAAGAGTAAGATAACATGATCATGAAAATAGAAGATCTTACCTTGAAAATCAAAGATCATATTCATGAATCTTGACATAAAGCATAGAATTTCATAATACTTAAATCATAATGGAATAAATACAATAATATTTAAAATAATTATGCCGTAATAAAAAACTGGAATTGTGGCAGGAACAGAAGAATATAATATTATTTCCATAGTAAAAAAGGCAGCATTACCATTAACATCCTAATAGTGTGGGATCACTACCATTAATATATTGTATTAATGGTTCACTCACATGGACATATTATTAGCATGATTTCAGTCCTCATTCCATCTCGGTAGTTATGGTTCACTCTTATGGTCATCCTAGTAGTTAGGGTTCCCCCTAGGACCATCTTACTCTATCTCATGAGAAGTTAATATTTACCCAATGCATTGTTGGGAGATATGGGTGTCGCTCATATCACACTGAAATCATACATACATGTTCCACATGATAATAATATAACAACCAATTAAATTAAATGGATATTATAAACATGTAATCTTATAATGACATATGGAAAGAGAAATGTTTCATAATAATTTCATTATAAACATAACCCTTCAAAATAAGTGGGTTTCAAAATCATATAACCCATGAAAGGGAAATAGTTTTCATTAAAATAATTCCATTAAAACATAATCCATTCATATAAAAAATATAAATGGAAATATTGAAATATTTCCTATAATTTCATGAATGAAACCAAAAATGTTATCATAGATGGGAAATAATTTTAAATATATATTAATAAAATTTCTTGTGGAAATATCCTTTCAACCTTGAAAATAGATGTTAAAAAAATAAAACCTTTTGAAAAATTATTTTTTGAAAATATATTTGAAAATATAAATATGAAATATTTAAAACCATAAAACGTTTTAAAAATCATATTATATTGAATATTGGCCATGAATAACTTTTGAAAACATTTTTTAAAACATGGATTTTGAATACAATCGATATCCGATAGAGATAGAGGGGGTCATATTTTATATAAAAATGTTATATTAGGTAAAAATGATTATACAATAGTAAAAATTCAAGGATATATCATTAATAAACAAAGGATAAGGAAACTCAATCTGTGTTATTTGGATATGTATCATAACATCTCATCAATGGATGCAGAAAGATAAAAAATCTATAAAAATGATGGGATAGTCTCAATAAACTCTTATAAATTTGTAACATTGTTTCATAACCTCTTTGTAAGAAAAAAATTTTCATTAATAATAAAATATCTAGAAAATAATTATTATTTTGATATGTAATTTTTAATTTATGTTTATACATTGTGAAAAATAATTTAGGGACATAAAAAACATGAGTCTCAAAGAAAGAAAAATTTATACAAAACTATTTTTCCAATTGGGTATCATTTAAACATAAGCCCAATGAAATAAATTTCATAAAATAGATATCTAGATACACATAAATATAATTATTATAGATATATAATTAATTCATGGGAAATACATACACCACACAAAAGGAATAAGTGGTGAATAAATCCTGTACCTCACATAAATAAAAAGTGAGATGAAATCCCCTTACCATGTATCTTGACTCTCATCGTACTCATTGAAACCAAATATTTCATAAATATTAATTTATTATATTTATAATGAAAAACCATATTATTATATCTAATAACATATATAGTTTAATTATGACTTTATATTACACAGTTGTTAACCATCCTAGGTAATGTTTCCACCTTGGATAATATTTGATTTCTTCTTCACATGCTTGTTAAATGAACAATCATTATTTTGTGAGGTTGTAGTTCACCGTCGACGTAAAAAGATTGTTCATTACCCATTATATGTAGGTGTGTGTTATTTTAGGTTTTAAATTAGAATAATAAAATTCTATTATATTTAGGGTACTATTTTTTATACAATAATTGAATAAAGATAGTACACTAGGTGGATAATGAATGTTAATGAATATAGCTTGAGAGAAGGTGTTACCTCTTAATCGGGAAATGCCTTTTGGTTTGTGGTAAAAGGATTACTTAGGAGGCTTTATGTATAAAATGAGGCAACAAGAAGTAATTTAGGTAATTTTGGAGATATTTGGGTACATAGTTTTCAATCTAGAGGCTTTTAGAGGAGTGGTAAGTTGGTGGAATGGATCCCTTTTTATTTTGGAGGAGGAGTGGCACTCTTGTAAATAATTGAAAAGAGAATTACACCCAGGTTTTTTAGGTTGATTGTGGATCCAATAATTAAAAAAATAGATAAATGGTGTATATGTTCGAAATATGTTAGTAAAATTGCTCATGGACAAGGTAGTATGTCATTTTGAGTCTAAATTTATGTTTTAGTCCTTAGTTAAGCTTATTTTTACCTTAGGTGAGGTTATTATTTTTAAATATATTCAAAATTATTTTTGTACAATAAAGAAATTTACCATATTTAAAATTATAAATTAAACTTATTATAGATATTTAATACATTTTTCTAAATTTTAATAAAAGAAGTGGCATAAATTAATTTAAAATTTACCCCTCAGTTGGGTCAACAATGTGGGTTTTTTTTTGTAAAAATGATCAAAAGTATGATAAGTTTTTATATCAAATTTAAATCTGAAATTAATTCCAATATCTAAAATTTGATTAATTGATAAAATATAGTATATTTAAACTTTTAAACCAAATTAAAATATAATTTAACTTTATGAAAATGTTATACGAAAAATCAATTTTGAATTAAAATCCTATATTTTCACTATTCATCCATAAATGAAGTTTCTGAGAAAAATACAATAAATTATCACTATGATACATTCAATAGTATAAATTAAATAATAAAGTTCATCTTACCAAATTAAATTTTTAAATTGCTCTAAATTATGTTTATTATTATTTCATATAAGAATATTAAAAGTATTTCATTCAAGAAAACTATATTTTTAAACATAAAAGGACATTACAAAAAAACATATCATTCATTACAAATATGTTTTATTTATATAACAAACTATAAAAAATATGTGAAAATTATTAATTAATATTCATATTACTATGTTTAATGTCTAGGTTATAATTATTTCATTAAAATAATTATAACAATAAAAAGTTGTTTTGTAGAAACATCGATGTTTCATGTAATGTACACCAAGTCGATGATCCCGGTAATGTACACAAAGTTTATTTTCTGTGAAATGTACTAAAACTAAATTCCATGTGGGTAGAATGATTGACTACGTGAATTATAAGGCATAAATAAAAATTTAAAATATTCTAGGAAAACAGGTCCCTCAAAACATTGGATTTTACATGATGTTCCATCAATGTTCTATGAATGACATCCAAATGGTCCATGAAATCCTATGTTGAATTGGATTACAAGAAAATATCATCCTAAAACACACAAAAATCAAGTCCAATAACAAATGAACAATCTAGTTTGTCAATGTCATAAATATTTTAGGAGCATTTCTGAGACTGAATTGCATAACTACAAACTTTAAATGTTCATATAGACCCATAAACATTGTCTTAGATATATCCTATTCTCAAACTATTATATGGTTGTAACCTAAACAAAGGTAAATATTTGAAAACTAATGATCCTCTATAAGACAATTAAAAAGATGATCAATCTTGGTAAAAAGATATTTTTTCTAAATGGTCACTTGATTTGACTTTCATCATTCTATAAAATGTATCAGTCTCTAAAATACCTTCATAATAAAGAGGATATGTGATGTACAAGGTGAGATGCTCAGATAAATAAATATCACAGATTCAGGGTCCTCGTTCTGGAATTTAGGTTCCATTAACTCTATAGGTACCATGTGATATGATTTCATAGAAATGGGTGTCATAAAAAGCTGCATGTCAATGGTTAAATAGACATCTCTCTCTAATGGAAAAACTGAAAAATAATCTGCAAAGAGTTCAGTGTATGCACACACCACTACTCAAAGTGAACTTCCTAAGAAATTTTCATTGGAATCTAGAAACAAATCTAACAACTATCCTGATATTTACCCAGTATAAGGAAAACAAGTATTCCCCTACTTGATATAGAGACTCACTCACCATTAAAACGTGACTGACCACATAGGAAGATAAAAAATGAACCTAAAAAGGTAATAGACTATTAGTGACTTAATGATTATCATCTAATCCATGCCATGTTTTAAGGTGAATAATTCAATATTAAGAACTACGAAGTCCCACACCACATCAAAATCAGTTATCATCACCCAACATGTGGGATACATGAAACCTTATTCGTACCTATTTCCCAATGGAATGGAAAGATCCAGCAAGAATGTCATATGATCTAAACACAATACAATCACATCAAATAACTTTTATGATATAATATAATGAGTATCACCCATATAAGATAATATAACTACATAAGATGTAATAAAAATTGTACCTATAAAAGTATAAGGCCCTTCATCATGTTTATCTAGCACATTCTCTTCCACATAAGCACATCTTATCTCACATCATCGCTCAGATTAATAGCCAACAAAACATCCCCATTTTCATAAGGATAAGTCCCGGCACCCTTGAAATCATCAGTACGGACATGGGAACCCTTTCTCAGAGTGGATATTGTAACGACCCAAAGTTTTCAATGGAAATTACCTTCTTATAATTTTGTCATATAATCTCATGAAACCACAACACAATGAACAACATGGTTTTGTGTGACCTTTAAACATAATTTTGAAGCATCTGTGAATTGAATCTCAAAAATATGACATACACGGTAATGATAAGTAAGTTATTTGTAGCCTAATATGAACAACTTAAGTTTTGGTGATTAGTAACACACCCTTATGAATAGTCATATTTCCCATATGAATAGTGATGTAACATAATTAATAGTAACCTTACCTATTATAGTATATAAATAAGATTCAATTGAGAGTTTGATGTACCAATATTTTGGAAAAAGTAAATAAATGTTTAAAAACATGTTTTTTATGTAAATTATGATTTTAATTAAATATTTAATTTAGAATAATTGGAAAATTATCTTTGTAAAATGGATTTCAATTCTAGAATCTACAGGTCATGAAATGGTCAGGGTGAATTTTTTGTAATTTTCTAAAGTAGAAGAATTTTTATAAATAGTAAAATACGATAATTTGTGATAAATGTTAAATAATGGATTTATAGAGTCATTGATGATAATATAATGATGTAAGTCCAATTGGTAAGAATTCACATTCACTTATTAATATTCTATGTCATTCAACACTCACTATGTTTTATCATGGGAATGAATAATAAATTAAGGATTATAATATTATGAAAACCCTCCTCCCTCCACTATAAATACCACCCATCCTTACCACTTTTATTCACTCCTCTCCAGCCATGTGACTTTCCAATTTTCTTCCAAATTGTCTCTTATATCACCTCCCCCATGTCCAAAATCCCTTAGTCTCTTCAAAATTACAAACCCTCTCCCTTTAATAGGTTCTCAAAGAAGGTAAACTCAAGATGTAAATTCCTCTTTCCAATTCTTTTATTTAGTTTATGTTCATTTCTTTTCTTGTTTCTCTCCCCACCTCACTTCACTAAAATGTTATGATAAATTAAGTAACAAAAATATTTTGGAATTATATTATTCAATTGGTATAACTCGTTATCTTTTCTCATTTCCCCAAATTTTATTTAAATGAAATGAAAACACTGTTTGAGATGTGTTAATTTTGCACAATCAAGGACGACTGGTTATGAATTATCGTTACCATCTTAGATTATGGTAATTAAACAATATTAATGTTTTAACCACACCATAATATCTGTATTATGACTAATATATTGTTTTTTAATCCTTTGGTACACATGTTTTTGGTTTATAAAAAAATGTATTCTTTGTGATCAAAAACTACCAATTAACCCAAAAGAATGTCATTGCTGCTTTAAAAAACGATCCAACATCACTTCGATTTACCAAATTTAGTTTTCAACCATGTAACCATATAAATTTTAAACAATAAAATATAACTTCAATTCTGTACAACCACCTTCATTATACATGTTTATCCCAACATGAACAATAGTAAACAAATCACTAATACCATGCATGCTAGTGGACCCGAACAATGGAATTGAACCTCATAATGAATAAAAATGGTTATAAATGAACATAAAAATGTTATTTTAAATATTTTACATATAGAATAGTTTACTTAATAATTAATTAATAAACCTAATTTATTCATGTCATAAATAACTAGTGGACAACACCAACATACTTAAGGTAAGAGATTCTCTTCATTTCACTTTTATTAATGTATATCCTATATGTTATTACATATTATGTGTAGTTACTATTCATGGAGTATAATTATGAACCTCACCTATACATCCCTAATTATGTATAAAAAATTACAAATCTATTTAACTATCATTAATCCCTCTTTTGTACACTGGATACTATGCCGATAATCAGAATGAAATTCACTCGAAACTCCTTTATTCATTTGGGTTTCTCTATCTTTATTTGTACCCAAATGAAGTTTTCCTTTCATTTTATGTCTAACATATAAATGTTTTTTATATTATCCAAATTAATGTTTTATGATCCATCCCTCATTTTATTTTGGGGGTATACATGCTTTTAAGTGGATCCCTCCTCGATACATCTCGAAAGGCAAACTTGTTTTCAGGGAACTTCCCAAATTTTTCCCAATTTCAAGTTCACTCTATCCTCTATTTTAACCCACAATTATCTTTATAAAATAATACTTTTATATTATGAAAAACATCTTGGTTCACTTTTTGTTTTATATAAAATATTTTCCTTTTTCTATTTTAAAATCTCTATAGTACTTTTCTTAAAACAGCACAAAAATGTTTTAATACAAAAATTTATCAAATACATTTCATACATGTTTTCAATTCAGTTTGAAATCACATACCATTATATATACCTATTATACCTTATCAACGTCCATGTATATTCGAATTTCTTTCTTTCATGGACACTTTCATGATACACCAATTATTTATGCTTTATGTCATGATTGTGGAACCCAATTCATTCCATGGGTAAACCTTATGTTTATGTAAGATTGATTTTGTATGATTCTTTATGTGGTGAAGATTTTCATGAAATGTAATATGTGTTAACCTATATAGCGCACCAATGCATTGGGTAAAGTGGAGTCTCATGTGGCATTATGTTCTTCGGTCTTCACAGTTAGCCTTGGCTTATGCTACTATGTGAAACGGTCTTGGAGGATAGCGTTGGAGTGTGCTACTCTGGGAAACATTTTTGGTAGATATCTTTAACTCATAAAAAATTAATGTTTTATTTTTCTGCCACATTTCTAGGATTCCATGCTTATATTAAACTATCTTTATATGTTATGATACCATAAATTATATTCCTTTTTATATTATCATGTCTTTTCTTCTATCTCATGTACTAATGCTTTGTTCTTATTGTTATTCCATTATTAGGATTTTATCTCATCCCATTGTTCATGTTATCCACAGGGTACACTATGATGATGTAAGGGCTGAATGGAAGGTATGAGCTCTTTGTGGAGATTTAATAATGAAGGTTTTTTAGTCCCATGTTTATGTAATATGTACCTAGTCTTCCAAGACACTACACATTACAATCCTTGGCTTCTATTCTGAAGAATAATTATGCTTAAAATCATGTAATGTTATGTGTAAATGGATAGGGTCTCTATAATTGGTATCATAGGATGGTCTAGCTATATATGGAGTCTAGGAATAGGGATTCTTAGTGAGAACCTTAAGGATTATATTAAGTATAAGAAAACATCCCAAAATATTAATAAGTATTGAGTAAGTGGTTCATCAAGAAAATAAATCCATGTTTGGATACAAGTAGGTAGAGGCTGCTCTGGAACATATGTACCAAGAAGTGAAAACTCTAACATGGATATTTAGTCTTGACTCTGGGTATCCTAGTACATGAGAATGGGCCTTTATACACTCTTGTTTTGACATTACTGGGAGATAATCTTTGGAAAATTCATAATCTTAGTTCAAACCATTGTTAAGTGAATAAAAAAATACCATAGGAATATATTTTATTAAATAGATTGAGCATAACCTAGATTTAAACCTTATGACCCAGAAGTTATGATATAATTATCCCTTAATGTTTATCCTTTTATGTTCAAAATTTTCTTTTTTATGTTCAATAACTAAGGATTAAATCCCTCTAATTGTACATTATTTTTCATAGTTAATGGTGGGAAATAGAAGAACATTTTCCAATAATAATTGTGATTGGAAATGTGAATATTTCCCAATTGATATGCCTTATATAATTGGAATGGGTTCTCAAAACATCATGATCATACTTTCTCAGTTGGATCAAGTTATGAATAATAACTTGAATCATGTGGAACACCCTCCTTCTACAAGGAAGGTGCATGTTTTTTATAATCCTTCATGTGTAAAAGGCCCCCCATGTATAGTGGATAATTTTATACCCTCTTAAAAAAACAGTGGATTATCTCAATTGAAGAGATATTCTACATCTTCTAGTGCTCGGAATTAGATAAAGTTGTACAGACAGAATATCATTTTGATGGGGATTCTAATTTGTGGTGGAAACTGATCGAAAATACAATTTTTCAAGAGGATCCATGTATTGGGAGGAATTCAAGAGGCTGTTTTTCAATTAATATATTCCTTGAACACTCCATATCAAAATGGAATGAGGGTTCCTCAGACTCTAGCAGAAGTAAGATGAGTCCATCAGGGCATATGAATCAAATTATACACATCTTTCAAGGTATGCCTCTAGCTTTTTCATGAACACCAAAATCTCGGTGGATCTCTTATTTAGTGGGATAATTCCATGTTTATGAAAAGAATTGGTGATTTGGGTCTTTAAACACTATGATAAGATTTTTTGTTGTGCCCTCAAGGTTGAAATAGAGATTGGATACTCTCAGTGATCTTGTGGTCCTGGTGACATGAATTGGAAATATAGTACAACATGGGTGGTTCACAAACAAATACTATAGTGGAATGAATCCCGAATATCCCACTTGTAAAAGTTGTTAGAAGAAGCATCCCAAAATTTATTTTAAGGGAACCAGAAATTGCTGCAAATGTGGAATGCTAGTAAATTTATCCAGGAACAACTGATGGGATAGGATGAATAATGATATTATTGAAGAAGAAAGTAAGGTTGAGATCAACACTCAGCTTGTAGTGTAGTGTTACAATAACAAGGAGTATGGGAATTATGCAAACAATTTTCCTCATCCAAGGGTTGTTGGAGGCAATCAACATAAACCTCAAATGCAACAGGAAATGGCTCACTCTATTACTACAACTGACGTGGATCCAGAAAATTATGTTGTGATAGGTACATTAGATATTCATTCAATAATATAAAACATACTATTTCATTCTGGTTTTATGCATTATATCATATCATGCATGTTTAGTAGAACCATTCAAACACCACCTCAAAAATTATAGGAAACGTTATCAGTGGGAACAATGAATAGGTGAATCGTTGGGACCATAGTTTATAACACCTCCCCAATTAATGTTTGTGGGATAAACCTCTAAGAAAATATCATCATACTTCCTTTAGTGGAGTTCGATGCTATCATGGGCATGGATTGTCTATCTTTATACAAATACAAAATTAAATGCTAGGAAAAGGATATCACTATTCAGATCCCAAAGCATCCTCTAATTCATTAGAAGTGTACGGAGGAAGCTGAATCTCTATTATAATCAACATCACAATTGTGTATATAGTTTCCTTATGATAAATCAGATCTAGCATAAATGATTGAGACAAATGATATAATCATGCCCATCATGAGGGATTACACTATTTTATTCCCTTAAGAGTTTCATGTTCTTCCTCAGGGATGAGAGGATGAGTTCATAATTGGAATTATTCTAGGATCTTTTCATATATAAAGACACCTTACAGAATTTCCACCATAGAGCTGGAGGAGCAAATGAAGCAGTTACAGGTGAATACAGAGAAGGGTATTATACTCTCTAGTGCTTCAACATAGGGTGTTCAATTCCTCTTCATAAATAATAAGGATGGGTCAATTCGCCTATGCATTGATTATAATTAAATCAATAAATTCACGATAATGAACAAGTATCCCCTTTCTCGGATAGATTACTTGTTTGATATGCTTCGTGGGTCCAATTATTTCTCTACGGTGGACCTCCTGCTGGGATATCACCAATAAAATGTGAGGAAGAAAGATATTCACAAGACTAACTTTCAAATGATATATGGAAAATGTGATTTCATAATGATCCCCTCAGAGTCACTAATGCTCCAGTAATTTTCATTGATATACTGAATAGAATCTTTAGAGATTACCACCACAAATTTGTGGAAGTCTTTATTTATTATTTTTGATATACTCCATGTGCACGGAGTAAAATGAGAAGAATTTGAGAGCAATGTTAAAAGTATTGTTAAGGGAAAATTAAGGTAAATATGAGTTATGGTTGGAGGAAGTGTCATTCTTTCATTATTTTATCACAAGAAAAGGGATATATGTGGACCCTTCTAAGACAAATGAAATTAACGATGTCCCCACGCTAACAGATGTAATTGAGATCCGTATCATTTTTTGTCTAAATGGGTATTATCGATGATTTTTGGATAAATTTTAAATATCTTAAAAATCAATTACCAAGATGACACGAAAGGGAGTAATGTTTTTCTTGACTCAATAATGTGAATACATATTTAAGGAGTTGAAAAAGAGGATAATCATAATGCCAGTACTCACACTCCCAAAAAGTGGTGAACTATTTCTGGTGTACATTGATGCTTCAAGGAATTTATTTGGTTGTGTTCTGATGAAAAATTATAATTTGATAGCATGCATCTCAAGGAAGCTAAAGATACATGATAAAAACTATACAACACATGATCTAGTGTTGGAGGCGATGATCTTTGACTTAAAATTCTTGCACCATTTTCTCTATGGGGAGAAGTGTGAGGTATATACAAACCAAAATAATATAAAATATATTTTCACAAAAAATAATATTCTAATATGTGTTGATGAATATTTATAGTTCTCATTAAAGATTTTAACTTCTCAATCTACTACCATCCAAGTAAGGAAAATAAAGTGGCAGATGCTCTATGTGGAAAGAATCCTGCATCATTATCAATGATGATAATTGAAAAGGATCTTGTCTTCTTATATTTATAGAGGATGAGAATGAGAACTGTTAAGGGAGTAACATCATCAATAATTTCTCAAATTATTTCTCAACTATCCCTCATGTAGAAAAAAAAGGATGCTCAATGAAAAGACATGGAAATTTTAAAAATGGTATAAGCAATCATAAATGACAAATCATTAAGTTCAATGTTGATGAGGAAGGAGATGGTTGATTTTGATCACAATTATGTGTACCATATTATCCAGAGATAAAAAAGGAGATTTTGAATGATGCACATAGCTCAACCTTCTCTATCCACCCAGGGTGAACCAACATGTATCGATATCTCCATGAAAACGTTTGGTGGGACAATATGAAATGGGAGATTGCTGAATATACATCAATGTTCCTAGTATGTCAACAACTGAAGGTTGAGAGGAAAAAAGTCATAGGGGGTGATGAAACCCTTACCCATGCCAACATGGATGTGGGAAAACATAACCATGGACATTTTCACTAGAATAACAAGGATATCCAAAGTAAACAATGCTATATGGGTCATTGTGGATCGTCTTACAAAGACATATCACTTTATCAAGATTTGAGGGGACTTCATATTAAATCAAAATTCATGGATATATATCAAATAAGTGGTAAGGTTTCTTGGATTACTATTATTTATTGTATCTAATCAATATAATAGATTCACCTCGATTTTTGGGAAAAGTCTCCAACATGCTCTAGGAACTGAAATAAACTTTTGTACTGACAATCATCCTCGCACTAATGGCCAATCTGAGTGATCTATTCACACACTAAAATACATGTTGAGAGAATTTTCTACAGAATTCAATGGAGGAAGGGACCAACATATTCCATGGGTTGAATTCTCCTACAACAATAGTTTCCACTCGAGCATCCGAATAGCACCATACGAAGACCTATATGGGAAAAGATGTAGAAAACTGGAGTGTTGGGATGAAGTCATTGAGAATAAGTTAAAAGGACCTAAAATGGTTGAAGAAATGGTGGATATTGTCAAAAAAATTTTGGAGAATATCAAGGAAGGCCAATGTCAATACAATATTTATGAAGACAATCGTCAATAAGACCTTGAGTTAAAATTTGGAAACCTGGTATTTTTCAGTGTATCTCCATGGAATAACATCACGAGCTTTGGAAAGAAAGTGAATTTCAGTCCCATGTACATTTTACCCTTAAAAATACTTGATCACATTGAATAAGTGGCCTATAAACTAGCACTTCCACCTTCCATAGTCAATGTACACAACGTATTTCATTTATCCCTCTTAAATAATTCCATAATAGATCATTTATATGTACTCTCTTTAGAGCTGGTATAGTGGGAGGATGATCTTTCAAATGAGGAGTAGCTAGTGAAGATCATGGATTGTATATATAATGTTATATGTAACAGGAATACTCACTTGATGAAAGTACTATGGTGGAACCATAAGTATGAAGAGGCAACACAGTAATTTTAGGAGGCGACGAAGGAAAAGTACTCGCACGTATCTTTTTTCATAGAATGTAAAACAAAATTTGGAGGGTGAAATGTTTGAAGGGGGAAGAATGTAACTACGCAAATATTTCAATAGAAATATCCTTCTTATAATTATTTCTTATAATCACATGAAATCACATCACAATAAACTAATTTGTACTATGTGACCTTTAAACATAAGTTTGACACTTTTGTGTTTAGTATTTCAAAAATCTGACATACATTATTGCGATCATTAAGTTATATGAATTATAATATGATTAGCTTAATTATTGGTGAATAGAAACATACACTTTTTAATAGTAACATTATTGTTATGAATAGTGACATACACGATTGAGATCTATTCTAATTTAATTTTTTTATGAACACTTTCATATTACTCTCAATGGTTATGCTTTATGTCCTGATTGTGGTACACAATTATTTACATGTGTTCCCATTGTGTTTATGTAAGATTGATTATATATGATTGGTTTTATGGAAAACTTTTTCATGAAATGTAAGATGGGTGCTCCATGATATTTCTCTAATTAATTGTTTAAATTTGAGTCTTATGATCCATTATGTGTGTCGGTCTAAGAGTTTCACCTTGGATTCTGCTACTATATGTAATGGTCTTGGTGGTTAGCATTGCCTTATGATACTATGGGAAATGGTCTCTGCAGTTTTACTTGACTCAAACTAAATTCATGTTTTATGTTTATGCTACATTTCAATGATTCCAAATTTAAATGTACCCTATTTATATGTTATGATTTCAAATGTTACATTCCATTTTATATAATCATGGCATGCCTTCTGTCCCATGTAATAATGATTTGTTCTTATGCTTATTCCTATACTAGGATATTAGCTCATCTGTATGTTCATGTTGTCCCTAGGGTACCCTATATTGATGTAAGGGATCAAAGGACGTTAGCAGCTATTTATGGACATTAAATAATGAAATGTTTTTTAGTCCCATGTTTTTGTATTATTTACCTAGTCTACCAAGACACTAGACTTTATGATCCTAGGCTTGTAATCTGTTTTATAATTATGCTTAAAATTTATATAATTTTTTGTGTAAAAGTCTGGAGTAACTATAGATATACCCTTACTATTTTTGGAAATCTTGTCACATGTTTTCTCAATGGGACCCATTATTCGATAATGTAGAAAAGACATCAATTTTTTTCATACAGTTAAACTTGGTATGACCATTCCGTCAAAATTGGATTTAGAGACCATTCTTTTTTCTTGATGAATCCCTTGAAATGGGTCCGGGTGAAAACTAACAAAAATTGTGCTTCCTTTTTTAGACAGAATACACACTATGGCTAACAAATGTAGAAACTAGAACTCCACCCAAACAAATATTTCCAGTTATATCTTCATCTTTCAAAGATAATTTTTCAACTAACTTCTTAAATATTATAATGAAAATGAGGATCCCCATTGACTGAATATCAACCCTTAGTCTGAACTCAAATCTATGTGCCTTTAGCAACTCCTTGGTGACTGCCACCAGTGCCAAATATACCTATATAAAAAACAAGTTGAATATTCTAGAATGATATGATTCCCTTACTCAATTTATAAAACACTTAGATATTCACCATATGTAATGACTCAGGGTATAATTTCTCATTGGATATATTCTAGAAATTTTTCTAGGTAAGATCCTTTTTAAACATAGAATTCTCAATAGATTCCCACTATATCACTCCTAGTCACTGAATCATGTACAATGAAAACCCCACCATAGAGACCTCATGGTTCTTTAAGATGTTGAAGATCCAATCAATCCACTCGAGTCAATCATCATATTTTTGGGGTCCTATTTCACAAATGAATATGGGCAGATACTTCATAATTAGTTTTTGTCCATGATACCCCACACATATTTGGTTCCCAACACATGCTTGACCCAATGATTAAATAACGATGATTATAGATTAAACAAAATAAGGGAACCTAGAATGATTTTACTATAAAAAATATTTAACCACATCATCACCATGAGTCCAAAAATCTCTTCTAAAAGAAAATTCCTACTAGAATCAATATAATAACCAATCATATTTAGATAAAATTCAATAATAATATCACCATCATTTGGAATTCATGTCAATTCCTAAAAACGATGTGAATTTAATGAAATAAGAATTCTTCCAATGAAAAATAACACATTAAAATGGAACATGTCCATTTAAATAAATACCCCATGAAGTTCATTTCAATTACCACAAAATTCAAGTATCAAACATGGTAAAAAAAATATGACCACCCTAGGTTACTCAAGTTAAAACATGGAAGTGAACTTTCGAGGCACCCACCCACACTTATAGCATAAATCCCAAATTTTACAAATCTTATCTTGAAAAGAAAAATCCAATTCTTTTTATTTCTATAACAGTTAAAGATTTATATTCTCTATGATACTCTTCCATAATAAAATGGTCTTGGTGAATTTGGAAATCCTCCAATATATACCCATCACAATATTGTAATGTCCAATAATATAACATAAGAATTTTTTGTATATAAAAAAATATGAGAAAAACTAGAGTAACATGCTGAATAATAGATAAAACACACAATGGATATAAGATTAATTTAATTCTGGAAAAACTATAAAAAATATTTCAAGTTAAGATCATCATGTAACTATGTTACAAATCCTCACCTCCAAACCATCTCCTTATGAAGGGAAAGACAACATGGACACTTGGTACATGATGAAATTCCATTTACCTAAATCCTTCAAATAAATTTCTACAACCACACAAAGAAAAATGTAGTTTGTAGGCACTAATTTTTGTAATATTACACCATAGAATCTATTAAATATGAAAAATAAATAATAAAATCATTCTATCTTTTATAAACAATATGTTTGAAAATACATTTTCATAATTTAAAACCATTTCAAAATCATTATATAGTTTAAAAAAAATCATTTCATATTCAAAAGAAAAGGAATATGAAAAATACTTATGATAAGAATGAAATAACTATTAATATATCCCATGTTCAAAACATAAGATAATAATGCTAGAAATATTACTATTACATAATTCATTGTGTGAAAACATGTGATAAAACGACTATGAAACAATCCATAATTTGATCATCCAATCATAAAAGAAAAAGAACACTAGTAGGAATATTAACTCATGTTAAACATTCTATTCATAATCATATATCCATAATCTAGGCCTATAGTGGATCCAATCGATGTAACCACAAGTTGAATTACACACAATAGTATGTATGAAAACTTAATGTGGAATGTACACACTATGAAGGACATGTATATTCTTGATTCATCAAAGGATACCTATTGTTCCATGTTTTTTAAAAAGAAATTAAAAATCCATTATAAAATTATATATAACATTTTAAATGAATTTTCAATATTCATTGGTTCTTGGAAACAAATTTTTCAACAAAAACCACAATTCAATCATTTTAGAAAAAATGTAGTGTGCACAAACAAATTTTAGTCTAATAACCCATTGAAAAAAATATTTATTTCCAAATAATAAATAATAATCACTTGTAAAGCATTCCAAGGATTATCCTTATGAAATTTACATATATAATAATCAATTAATATAATTAACTTTTTTATAAATTCCTTTCCTTAATAATATAGTTAGAAATAATCGCCTTCAAAAATGAAAGTTGGGGAGGAGTAGATTGGGTCCTCATGATCCTAGATCTAAAATAAATGAATCTATCTTCTTTTAATCCTTTTGGAACTAGAATACACATAATCATTGTGTTCCAAAGGATGAGAGGAGATGATATATAACTATGGCCAATTAAATAAAAGGAAAAACTAAACCAATAGCACAACATATCTTGATAAAGATCCTATATGAAAAAATTACATCATAATTATTCCCAATGAAATAGTTTATAGTGTTCTAGGGAAGGGTATTATCAATCTAAAATTACATATTTTTTAACTAAAAATATAAACTACCAAGTGTAAATAGAAAAAAAAATATATATTTAAAGTTAAGAAGTGTTACTCATGATTATACCACACTATTATAAAAAATGATCCGATAGTGTAGGACTACTATATTGTTAAAAATACATTTCGTACAACCTACAAGGAAAAGCATCAAATTTTGGTCAAACTGCAGACCCCCATGAAAAATGAAATTTACCCCACATATTTTTCCTTGGTGAGTTATACAATATATTTAAACCTACACCATCCTTCAATAGTTATCATACAGTTTTAAATAACCATGTTTTAATCACGTGTGTGGATTTTCTCCTATTAAAATCACCTTTTTGATCCATATTCCACCAAAACCTCTAGTATGACATTATAGGAAATCAATGTTTAAATTATATCATAAAAGATAATTTGTGGGAATAAAAAAATCATATTCCCATTTTCATAAAAAAAATTACTTTTTAAAAGATAAGAAAATTAAATGACATTTTCTTTTAATTTTCAGATCATATTTTCGAAGGATTTCTTAATCATACCTTTCATAAATGTCAAAATCCTTTATGGATTTCTATTCTTCAATTGAATAATTGTATAATGAAACCACCTTTTCATATTATATTAATTACATATGATTATGACATTCCATGATTGTTTTTATGAATTAAATTTCTTTACCTTAGGTTAATTATGTAGTGTTGAATGTTTTTATAATCATAGGGCACACATTTGTATTGTTTCATTATGTGATATATGTCCCTAAAATTATATATCTATTAAATCTATTGGGTAATGATCGATATATCCTGATATTAAATGAGGAGTATATTATAGCTTTATATATATATATATATTTAATATTCATATAAAACAATTATATTTATTTATAAATGGATCAGGTCACCTTAGTTGTTATGAAAGAAAGGATTATTTATATCTAGATTATATGTTATCAATAATATGAGAAAAAAATTAAGATATCCTATGATGAACTAAATGTGATATCGGATGAACCTAAATTTTAGTTGGAAGAAAAAATGTTTCATAATATATGAAATATTAGGAATTATTTTCACGATTATTATATTTTTCACTCTAATTAATTATTCTAAATTCTAACACAATGAATGTTTCTTTTTTCTATAGCTTTATTTAAGAGAAATCTTTTTAACAATGAATATAGGTAAATATAATGATTTTCCACATTTTAAATTTAATGGTATTGGGGTATAATTAAATACATTATATAATTATTATAAAACCAACTATACCTATTGAAAATGATATGAATTAGATGATTATTGGAAGGAGTGACTTTTTATTAAGCTACTCATGAAGAAACACCCATATTCTATTATTGGGTACACATATAAATTAATTATCAGGTAATTTATCAGTACCATAGAAGATATATTTCCCATTACCCCATTTTTAAAAAATGAAATGTTTTCATAGTTTCATATCATTTAGAATCTGAAGAGAATAAATTGTGAACACATTTTAAGAATATAATTCTTGATGAATAAATTTACTCTATCATATGGAAGTATTTTAAGAGGATGTTTTCTAGTAATTACTATCCATGAAAATTTTATATGAATATGGAGAGGCAATTAATTAAGAAAATTAAATAAAAATCACTCGAGGAAATAGGTGGGCCCCACATGACAATTCCAAAATAAAAAAACTTGAAAGATGAGTTATAGGCCACACACTTTGGGTTGTACAATCATTTTACTCTAATATCAGCCTCTAATTTCTCTTAAAACATAGTAGATGTGAGAAAAAGTGAAAAACACTCACACCACGATAACTAGGTCAAGTCTAAGATTAAAATGAAATTAACTTGTCCCTGGTTTGGCCACATGGATTTCCTTAACGTGCACCATCCATACATGGTTACATGTGAAATAAATTGAACAATCATACTTAGGCTACACATCCATGCAAAAAATTGTACAATATGGTTCTTCCCCAAAAATATACCATGTCCACGGTCTGGCAAACTTTGGTCAACCCTGCGACATTGCTAGTTCTCTCAAAAGTATGATTTTCAGGCTCCAAAAAAGTCCCAAAACCCCTTGGTACCTCAATTAACACATTAAGAATCCATATTAGTCCCCAAATAATAAATAATACTGAAATTTTCAGGATCCATACCTGAGTGGAAAATTAGGTTCATTCAGTCTTCCCCTATTAAAAGAACTCATCCTTGAGTTCCCCTTACAAGGGTGTAGAAAAATTGTTTGAGAAAAATTCTATCCACTAGGAATGTATGTTGGTATACCTATCCTAAGTCTCATCCTGCATGTGACCATGTTACAGTTACACCTGTACAGTAGGAATAGACTGGCCTCAACGAAACTTTATGCTCCTGTCGATGATTCATACTTGGTACTCCTAAAAGGTTGTTCCAAAAATCTAACTCAACTTCCTCAAGATAAAAGGTATGAGACAAGACTACATGGTAATAGAAAATTTGTGAAAGATGGAAGATGTCATGCATGGACCAATACCTCTGATGTAGTAGCAACTGATAGGTTACTAGCCTGACTCTATCTACGATCTGAAATGGATATACATTATAAGGCAATATCTTCTCTTACTTATATAATAGTCTATGCCTTAGCCTGTTTGATACTTGAATGAAAACATGATCCCTTCCCTCGAGTTCTATAGTTCATTGATAGAAATCGACAGAAGATTTTTTTTTCAATACTAGGGGGTATTCATATGTTTTATAATCAGTTTCACCTTCTCTTATGTCTCTTTAATGAGACAAGGACCTAATACGGCTGCCTCACCTACCACAAGACAGAAAAAGGGTGAACAATATGGCCAACCATATAAGTCCCCAAAACGATTAATCTAAATTCTCTCTTGAAATCAATTAGAAGAAAAAAACACTAGGTGGGGATATGGTTTTCCCAAGAACAGCTGAAATCAAGGACACCTTCTCAAAGAATATCCTCTAGAACCAATATTGTCTATTCTCATGTCCGTCTGTCTAAGGGTGAAAACCTTTTCTTAGAAGCACATGTATTCCCATAGATTTCATAAATCTCTGAAAAATCTTTTATTTTATTTGAGCATCCCTATCTGAAATGATAATACAATGGTCTTCATGGAGTCATATAATTTTACAAACATATAATTTCCCCAAGTCATTAATTGAGGAAGTCTCTTGAATATGAATGATGTGGGATACATCCATTAGTATGTCAATGTATACCCATACATTATCTCTACATCTAGATGAAGTAGGTAAACTGACTACAAACTTCATAGAAATATCACCTCACTTCCATTTTGGTATTGGAAGCGGATGTAAAAACCATGTAGGTCTCTAGTGCTCCACCATCTCCTATGGACTTGTGGAATGATTAATGACAAAGCATGATATCTGAAATTTTATCCCATTCAATCAATATTGGTTTCGTATGTCTTGATAGATATTTGAGATGCTTATATGAACTCCCCATTGAGATGGGTTGGACTATTTCATCAATTACTATATCATATCTGTATGGACCAAGACACGTCAATGGATTCTCAGAATGTCGTCTCAGTCTACAGACCAACCCAAAATTTGGTTACCTCCTGATATACTCTCACAAAGTATAGAGCCTTCAAAATTTGAATATTGTCAACCCTTATCTTTCATGGGGAGGGAAGAGTTAACATCCAATGTTGACAAATAATATTGTGTGTGACAATCATGAAACTCTTGGTGTAGCTCATAGAAAATGGTCATTGACTACAACTCATCCTAGCTTCTCCTAATTCTTGTGCCTGATTTGTTTCTACTCAGTGGATCTACAGCCACATTACCCTTCCTAGGAATATATTCAAGCATAAAATTGAATGATTGTTGATACTAGACCCATGTCCATTGTTTGAGGTTCATGTCACCATGATTAAAGATAAATATATGGCTCTTGCAGCCCATGTACACCAAAAATATCTCACCTAACAGATAATGTCTCCAGAAAATGAGGCATGGAAAACCGCTTCTAGAACAACGTCATTTGTTGGGTAATTTATCTCATGAGGTATCGAATACCAAGTTCCATACACAACTACCATATCTTCAGGCATCGGTACTACTCCTAGACTGATGTCGAATTTGTAATAGAAGATTCTATAACCTATATATAGATTAGAATATATTCGAACGATTGATGAGGAAAGCCTCCCATTCATCTCATGAAGGTATTTCTCTCATTATTTTGACCAAATGAACATAAACCCCTTATTTTAAATTCTAAAAGGATGTGAGAAAAGATGAGAGAACTATTGTAAGAAATTCATGTAATATCGAGTCATCCCCAAGAAAAATTTTATATAAAACACATTATTGGGAGACTCCTAGTAACCTACAACACTAACCTCTTCTTAGTTAGAAAATACACCCGATATCTATGATAATATGACCTTAAAAGTGAACTTTGTCGATTCATATATAGAAAATAGTGAAATTTTCATAAATTTGATGCTCTCTCAGTGCACTCAAAATGTTCCCAGGATGACTTGCACTATTTATATGAGTATGAATATTCACCAATATGTTGTTTACAAATACCACGACAAATAAGTCGAGATAAGGATAACACCTCTATTCATTAGTTCCTTAAAAACAACAAGTGAATTCATATGACTGAATGAAATAACTAGGTACTCATACAAATTATACATGTTATGGAATGTTGTATGAGGTATGTCTCATGATATGACTCACACCTGATGATAACTCGACCTCATATCGATCTCAGAGAAGAACCTAACTCCTAGAGTCTGGTCAAAGAGACCTTCAATTTGAGGAATTGGATATCATTTCATGACCTTTATATGGTTTATCTTTCTATAATCTACACATATATGTAAGGTTCTATCTATCATCATAGAACTAAGAATGGGTTAATCACATGATGGTGTATTGGGCCATATAAAATATTTGTCCTATTAATCCTTTAACTGTCTTTGGAGTTCTCGAAGCATTATAGGTGTCATCTTGTACAGTAGAATGGACACAAGAGAATCTCCATGAAAAATCTTGATTATAAACCCTAAATCTCTCTCTAGAGGTATTATAGAAAAATCATTGAGAAATACATCCCTGAAATGATCCACTACTGGTGCTAAATCCTCTTGTAATAAACCATGATCACCCATGATGTGATTTAAAATCTAAGAGGTAACTCCCCCTATCCCATGATGATCTGGTCTAGCTCTTCCCGCCTAGACATTGAACTCACCTTTATGTAGATAACCACTACTTTATGGTGATGTAAATGATACCCTATAGCAATATAATTCTACAAAAGCATGATATTATACCTACCAATCCATCTTGAGAATGACATTGAATCACATCATCTGAATAATTAAAGGTTCCATAAGAAATGGTAACTCCCTAACTCAAGGGGACAGTCCCTACATAAGAGAATAACCTATGTTTGTACCCCTAACCGCATATCTAGGTTCATTAGCCCATAGTAACATTGTATCACTAGTTTGAGACATTACACGATAAATACATTGATAAAAGAGTTCTAATAACATGCATAAAATATAGAAAATAATAAGGATTGTTCCACAAGAATAGTACCTCACATTGTAGATAGTATCGCACCTAATCATCTTGTATTGGCTGTAGTGCATGACACTGACCTAATCCTTGTAATTTCCAACATACGGACTCATATGATTATAATAGTTTGGTTAGATATTTTGGTGATCAGGGGTCTAGATTTTACAACCATGTACTCCACTTTATCCATTTAGGCTAACACAATTCCATCTCCCCACCCAAAGCGACGTAAAAGAACCATCGCTTTAAATTGGTTCTAGCGTCGATCAATTTCCACTAAAATCTGGTGAAAAGGTCCTATAGAACCTCTAAATATCCCCATACGTCTTCAATCGTGACACTCCATTGGGTATCTATCATAATGAGACATCAGGTTCCCTAGTCATCCAAATTGATGTCACACTTTGGAGATTTTAAAACGACCACTCTATTTTACAGTTCCTAGATGGGAAACCGCAGTAGAATGTTCAATGTCACCAGAAGAACCAATGGGTTGATGGAAAAATGGTCCTTAATTACTAGAACACTTGGAATCACTCAGGTTATGCATATTGATATTTTCATGATGGACTTCTATAGAAAATATATCCATGAGAAAGATATCCACCTATGTACGAATGGAATATTAGATCCCATCCTCAACACATTTAGCACATGAATGTACATATATAACTAGAATCAGTTCAAAAAACTACAAATCCATTAAACATACAGAATACTCCATGAATGACATATAAACCTACTCGAGATGCATAAACTCTCTCACTCTGTCAGCTCTCCGAATTTTAGGAAAGAACTTATCCTATAATGAATTATGAAATTCAGCACATAACATTCCCTAATGATAACCAGCCTGGGTAACCACATACCACGATCAGTTGGCTATTCTTAAATCATGTATGTATAAATATTTCCCCTACACTCTCGAGGTGTCTCCAGGTGGTCAAATATCTATATGGTGGCCTCTATCAATGAATTAGTAGCTTGTGGATTGTAATTCCCAGAGAGAGTAGGAGGATGTTGCTGCTGGAAGTCACAAGTCTAATCATCCATAATAGGTGCAAGTAATGGAGAACCATACATTGGCTTCATTATAAGTAAAAAAACAATTATGATCTTGGTCATCAATGCCCAGATCAGGTACATTAGGTAGTACCGTAAGGGGCACTTCTATATGTAAGAGTGGTGGCTTAGTCCACACCACATCTAGAGCATGGTTGCTTCCACCTTCTTGGAATATGATACGATAATTGTGTGGAGGAATTGGTCAAAAAATTTCAAACACACACCTCAGAAAAAGCTTAAGCTGAAATATTACATCATATAAAGAAGCTAAACTTATGAAAACTCACTGCCCAAGGTGTACTACCCCAACTACCCACATAGACGGCCATGTATTGGTAACTCCTCATGTATAAGTTTCATTTTTTAAAATTTAATTACTAGGTTCACTCCTTTACCTTTCATAAACATGACAAGGAAAGATAAGGATATGCAACCATTTCATTTTATAATTAATGATTCATATTATAATGCGTATTAATTCCCATTTAATTAGTACACATACACATTATCACTAGAAATTCCACCCATTTATTTATAGAATAAAGGATTGACTTAGTAAATTACTCATCCCAACCCATGAGGGCCAATACGCCTCATTAATTGAGATAGGAAATCACTCAATCGCAGCCCAAAATAATTCAAGAATAATCTAACAATCACAACATCACTCAATAATCACAATAATATCAATAATGAAAATCAGTGAAATGCACTTATATGGCATGGAAATATATATGGAATGTTAATTCTATATTCCTATCTCTTGATTGTAACAATGCTCATTTCCCTCAAATCATCGGTCCATGGATAAGATAATATCTAAATAAGAATAATAATCAACAACATCACACAAAATGGTCATCACACAATTGTGAAATAATTTCAACTATAATAGGAAAACCCGAACAACAATTACAATTTAGGAAACTCGTATTTTACCCCAAACATGGGTTCACGATGCCCAACCATGGATTATAACCACGATCCCAATGTCTCTAATTACCAATATATTATACCCAAATAGTAAGGATAGAAAGGATCCTTCCTTTGATACCACATTATGACATCCTAGACATGTATGATACTTAATGCGTTCCCTGAGCTCGATGGGCCACATAGCCTCAAGCCCATCTGCCCAAATGTCGGAGGCCACTAACTAGAAGCGACGGACTATGGTGTGTATGTTGGGATATTATGACCTCATTACCAAACGGAATTTTTTAAATATGAACATAGCTATCTAGTGGAAGAAACACAAGTAAACATAAGGAACATAAAAAAATGGACCATAGTGACAGAAACAGAAATAACTAGAATAATATAAAACAACTGATGATTTTATGACATGTATCTAGAATAAAAGATAACAAGTATACAAGAAAATAGGAATAACATGTTACTTTAGTGTATAAAGGAAATAAAATAAATTCCTATGAATCTCGAGCTTTAGCTCGTTCGTCTACTATCAAGATTCATCCTAAACAATAAGCAATCAAGTGTTCGAAGTTGTATGTTTCCCGTTTCCAAAACCTGCATACATGTAATCTGCCCTAGGTAAAAAATGGAACCTGGAGAGGGTGTGAGATAAATTTCAGTAGGCCACCACCAAAGGTTTCTATAACATTTGGCCCATGTAATGTAGATGTAATAGCGTAAAATAATGCATATATAATTTAAAAAAACTAAATGTAACTAAATTCTCAAGTACCGACATTATCCCTCAGCAAGAGTTTGAACATAACTTTCCCATTAATTGATTATTATGAGTTTATAAATAAGTCACATGTTTACAATTGTGAAGGTTCCTAGTTATGACAATGCAGCCAACACTGACATTTAATAATGATGTTCCAAGGTAATAACTTAGTAAATGTAGACCTCAAGGGTCTCCAACTCAGTAGTAACTATAGCCTAAATAAGGATATGAGTGTAATTCACGAAGCATATTCTAATAAATTCCATAATAATATTCCTACCCAATCCAAGGTGATCATCCAATGTAAAAAAGTGCTAAAAAGATACAGGGCCCTATCTGTTGTAACCATTGAACCTGCATACCAATTCTGGATCCAAGGAGTATATATATGGCATCCATCAATACTATGTAAAGGATCATATGTTTTCATAGTGTTATGATATTTCCTTATGTGTCATTCTGTCCACTATTGTTTAATTATGATATCATATAATACTTTATTTAGTTAAATTCTTTCCATTCATTTGTGTTATAATGTCATGTATCATGAAAACTTTTAGTCAAGTCATAATTAATCAATAAGCCAATTTGGGTCAAGCCATGCCTTTCATTACTGTGATAATGAGAAGTAACATGTATCCATTATTAATACCATTTAAGGAAAATTAAAAAATTATGATTCATTATGCTACCTTCCATTAATGTGGTATGTGGTTCTACGAACATGAAACATATTAATCACTCACATTTAATATGGTCAACACATATACATAGAATACTTTACATTTCCATTTCAAAATTAATTATCATTTTCAAGCACGTAACATAGGAAAGTCAAGTGGAAGTGACCTGGTACCTTCCACTCACCATTACAATAAAAATATATATGTTATAGGGATGTACCATTAGTATAGTCAAGCACACGCAAATTTGAACAATGGATCAAAAGATCCCAAACCCTAAAAACTCAATTATAAAATATCATCTTATAAGGGAAGGATGGAGTTTTGGGTGTAACTGGAAAAAACTAATAACACATAAGGAAATATCATAACCATAAAATTCTAATTATTTTAATCAAGTCATATAAATTCAACAAACGACACCTAATGGAATCAGTGGGCCCCACACGAAAATTTCTAAATGGAATAACATGACTATTGAGTTTTTGACCACCCTCCATAGGGTTATATGATACTTATCTTCCGATATTGGCCCCTTATTTAGAATACAATAGAATTGATCTTAGAAAAAGTGGAAGTTCTCACACCTTGATAACTAGTTTACGAGAAAAAGAGAAGATGTGTGGCTAAAAATGACACAAGTACTTACCGTTACGCAAACAACATGGAAAACAGAATCTCGATTGGATCCAGAATGAAGAATATATTTTGAATCCAAGATTAGTCCTTAAAAGAAATATAAAAGGAATGGAAAATAGGAAAGTCCATCTTAATTTCAGATTAGGAGGAAGGATTATGCCTAATTAGTTCATTTAAGGGAAAAATAGTAAAATGGCCCTGAAATTAGCATGTGCACAATTTGGCTGCACGGTCTTCTATATCGTGCACAAGCCCTACACGAGTACCTAGTAAATAAATGTCACATGCATGGTTAGGCCACATGGTCTTGTGTGAAACATGTGATGTGGTTCTATATGAAAATATACCATCTGCACGGTTAGCCAAATTGTGCGCCAACCGTGCAACATGTCTAGTTTTCCCAAAAAGATGGGTTCTAGACTCCGAACAAGCCCCAAACCACATTGGTACCTTCATTAACCCAATAAGAATCCATATTTGGTGAATAATTAAGAACTGTAATGAAATTTAAAGGTTCCATAACTGTTTTAAAAAATGGCTTCTTACATTCATAACTTCATTATACCCATTTACACAAAAATCTTCATTAAACTAAACTTTTTAAGTGTTGACAATATTGTTTCTTATAAAAGTTTTATTTCTATAGTTATAATAGTTACAACATGGTAAATGATTCACCAACTACTTAATTTTAATCAAGACATATATATCTTATTTATTCATAAAATATACATTTATAAAAATCCATGTAAGGAGGTTATACAACAAAAATCACATCGCTTCATGGAGGTGGTAGCCTTCATTTAAACTGTGCCGACATTTCACATTTCCATCCAATGGGAGGGAAGTGAATTTTTTGTTATCATACCTACTCATAATCATAATTATTATATAAATATATACAATATTCATTTAATCTATTTTACACCATCATTCATGAGAGGGGATGATGAAAAATTAAATACACTTCATTATAAGTGTATAAGATTGAACATAAGCATGAAAAATGATTTTAACTTTCATTAAAAATAATTGTGATTGAAAATGGTTCTACTATTATCCTAAAAAAATTTCAATTTAGTAAATATATATTTTTTATTTTAAAAGATGGTTATTGAATATTTTGAGGATGATTTAGAATATTAGGGAAGATTGATCACAAAGAGGGGAGGGGTGAATTAGTGGTTTCATTCTATAAATTATTTTTATATCAAATCCATCCTCTAAAACATGTTAAGGTTCATGATACACTAAATATTATCTATCAATATCTTTTCAATTGTACATGTATTAAGAGAGTTAAAATCACAATTCATTTAAAAGGTATAGTATAAGGACCTACTCCATGCCATGTTATTCCAGCAAAATGGATTCTTCACCATCAAACAAGTTATGATAGTGCTCCAACCCAATCTAAGAGTATATATTTTCATACAACACCAACTAAAATAATTCTTCACTAGCACTAATCAAGATACTCCTTCTAGTCATGGCTCCATCCAGAAGACTTAAACTACTCTTGGAACAAACTGGAGGAATTTTCATATGATGAAGGATTAATCCATTATAGGGTGATATTTTATATTCCTCCATGAGATTTTACAATATGCATTTATTGTGTACACTTCAGGTATAAGTGATAGACATGGAAGATATATGTTGAACATGTATAATTTATTCAGAATAAGAGTAATGAATAGTCGCGTCAGTGAAATATTTTCTAAGATATTCTTACTTCGGTCTAATGTCCCATACCAAATAAAATGTGTGAAATAGGTACACATAATTTTCGTCAATATATAAGTAAAAACATAACATGAAAAAAATTAAATCATCTTATTATTGAGTTAGAAACTCAATTCAATAATGTGCACTTCATGTATGGATAGATTGTTATCTAATCCATTCCCATTATTGTTATAATATTCAATAACATTATGTTTCCATTAATGTCTTGTTCCA
The DNA here is from genome assembly GCA_963277665.1 of Viscum album. Classification (NCBI taxonomy): domain Eukaryota; kingdom Viridiplantae; phylum Streptophyta; class Magnoliopsida; order Santalales; family Viscaceae; genus Viscum; species Viscum album. The sequence goes on from OY728163.1 coordinate 1,883,507,986, forward strand.
AGGATCTCAATTTTTTTATGTGGACTATTTGGTTATCATGAATCATTTTTCTTCTTCTCTTCTTCGATAAATCATGAAAAGTGAATGAACTAAACAAGTTTATGTGATCTATTCACTATATTCATGGGACTTAAGTGCGGCTACCAAAATTTATATTCATAGGAAAATATAAGCCTTTGATTATCTCAACCACTACGAATGGTTAGTTGTCTCATTGTCTTCGCAATACCTAGATGTCTCATGTGTAAGATTTGTCATTACATGTTGAGTTTATTTTTTTCTATCCATCCATCTCTTATAAATACCTCATATTTATTGTTTTATCCTTAAACACTTTCCATAACATATGTGTATTTCATGTTTCACCTTGAAAATACAATGGATGTTTTCCATGAATTCCTTATAAAAATTCCTTCATGATATTAGATGTATTGTAGAACATTCAAAAACAGATTCACATATGAAATTGTTCTCAGGTTTATTTTCTTGAAATAAATTTTATATGTATGCTTCATTGTGTGATTTGAGATGAATGTGGATTTCCATTTTATTAGAAGAGAAGTGCTTCACTACATGTTTTCGGGTGAATTATTCTCCTGGGTGCATTGTTTTCAAGGGATCTCTCAATGTTTCACTACAGAAAACCTAAAAGGTGGCTCCATTTAATTATTTTTGTTTAAAGCTTGTATATACAATATTTAAGATGATCTAAACAATCTATAAAACACGTGATTATCTCATAAAATATTTTATTTTTAATCTCTCAACTTCTTTAATAATTCTATTTGAACAATCACATGATCAGTTGACAGCTTTCGCATGATCACTTGGTCGATCATACAATGTATCAGTGAACTTCATATAAATAAACTAAAATAAATGATACATAAATATATACCAATGATGGACGGTTCAGGTGAATAGAAACTCATTATTCATCATTTGATTCATTCTTGATTTTTTTTCCTTATTTTTCTACTTCTCATGGAGGATTCTTGTGATGTCACATGTTCTAATGACAACTCATTAATTTGTCTCAAATGGATCACATGATTTTATGATCATCATGAGAAGGTATAAAATGATGTTACTAGGTCCTAAGACATGTTATAATGGTGGAATCACCTTTAAATGATTGAATATTTATTTTAATGCAAGAAATATTGTGGTGGCATGCCATGACTCGGTTGAGTCTTGATGTCTTTTGATGGTAAGTTTCAACGATCATTCATTCTCATTGATTCGTTAAGATCTTGGAGATGATATTATTATTAAGATATATATGGTTCTATAAATTGGAAGGTATTATATTTTTATTCATTATATATATAGGATATCATATAGTTAAGATCGCATTGATTGATCTCATTTGATATCTAAGGTTATATATAGATTTTTATCCATGGTTCAAAATTACCCCAAGATTGCATCCCATATTGAACTCCACTTGAGGAAACCATTTTAGTTAAAATATATATATAGTTAACAATACCCATCAAATTCACGTTTGGTGTTTTAAACCCATCTCACCTTCACACACCCACCACCAGGCCTCATCCCAATAGGCTTCTGAACTAAACTATATATGTTTGTGTCCTTGCACACTACTCAGACCCCACATATGGGCTCGCTAATGGTTTATACATGGACCAGGATACCATGCACCAATCCTGTCTTTGATTTCCCATAGGGGTAAACCCCTATGACACCTTATGAATAGTTATGGGATATCACATTGGGTCTTGTGTGATTGGTAGATAATATTTTGTAAACTCTCGCAAAATATATTATATGTGTAGATTAATATAGAAAAAAAAATGAAAACCCACATCTTAACCATCTCCTTAAACTTCCTCATGAATTAATAATTGTATTTTTCATCGCATGAACTTCATTAATAATTGAAAAAAAAAATTTAAAAATGTTTCCTTTATAAAGAATCTCTTGGCCATTGAAGAAAAGAAAAAATAATCATCACATTTTTTCCCTGAAAAATTGTAAAACCATGGTATACAATGACATTATATAAATCCATAACAATTATCAAATAATAAGTACTTCATCCACACCCACCAAACACATATTCACACATAATTTACAGAAAAGGCAACAATAGGTCCAACAACATATCCCACTATATTCTTTTGTCAATATCTTTTTCAAAAGTCAATTTTTGTTCTCAAAATATTGTCCCCCTTAGGAAATAAAATGCAAAGGATAAGTTGGGAATTTACCTCATCTCATTTCTAATATCAAAATATGATCACCAACATTAAATGAAAAATCCATGATCACTTCTTATATTGATATTTTCTCACTTTTTATTCCTATAAAATATTATTCAGTTATTAAACACTATGCCTTTGTGGTTTATAAAAGTTTAGAAAAAAATAGATAGAAAAATGAAGTATAAGAAATCCATAAACAGAGGCTTGTGAAATCTTGCTCATAATATTGAAATTCTCATTCACAGAGCTCGAAATGGTAATATTTGTTAATTAAATTCTAAATCATACACATAAATCAAAAAACACATTATAAAGTCTAGGTAAAAAATATAAATCCCACCTTTATCTTTCTGTGTCATCAACCAAACACTCCCCCTTAATTGCTAATATAATAATATTATGAACAAATGTTGAATTTATTATTTGGAATAACATGACCATTAATTTTGAATTTCTACCATGGTTTTCGTATTAATTCCATATATGCTTCTCCTTAAGGGATGCACACTTTTCTTCTATTTTATTTATGTTCGTAGACCCAATGAAGATTAATCTATTAATTTTTTATAGAAGTAATGGACAAAAAAAATCTCCGTCTATTTTGGAAATAATTAGTCAAAAAAATATGAAAAATATAGATTATGTAGTGACCACATACATTATTATAAATAACATTCTCACTATGAGATTCCTCTCAATCTGACGCATTATTTATTACTAATATCAACATGGTAAGATTCATTTAAACTCTTATTCTTATTTTGAGACTCACAAATTTGAGCAACTTTGTTCTTCAATTATACATTGTGTTTAATTTTTTTTCATCCTTGGTATTTTAGATTTCAATTTTCCCACCTATGGATAAATTCTCATCATCTTCCCCCTCATATTATGAAACTACATTTTACCCTTTAAATTTAGTATTTTTATCATGTTCCTCTAATTTATTACCATGTTTTAACTAATGGATCCAAAAAATTAGGAAACATTTCTCGATATTAAATATATTATTGAAATATTTATTTTAAAATATATTAGTTTTATTTATAAACCCCTCCACTTTCATATTATATAGAAATTAGCTTTCTAGCCTATCGATGCATACCCCGGTCTTGTGACCTTCCAAATAGATTCAACCACAATATTCTACCACAATATGAAATTTTAAATTTTTACATATGTGTTTATAAAATCTATTCACATTTTATTTTATTTTATATTTTATCATAGTATGCTCATTGAAACTCCCCCGTGATTCATTATTCATTCGATATAAATACATATTAAACCATAAATAGTGTTATTTATAATATTTCTTAACATAACACTAATGATAATTATTTCCTAATCAACTCCACATTTTCATCATCAACATGAGTTGTTTCTTCCCTATTATTTTAAATGGTTAATTTATAATTCAATAATTAAATATTATTCATTTATATTAAGAGATATTATGTATATTCCATATATAAGTCGTTCATTCATCTTCCACTCAAGTAATGTTCTTTCCTCATCCCCAAAACTGCTACCTAATGAATTATTTCTTTTATTTTCATGGGATAATAAAAAAATACACTTCTTAAGAAATAATATGATGGTTAATATTTCTTATGAATACTCGTAGAATTTATATTCATGCTACTATAGTTTCTATTTTATTTCTTATCTGATTTTTTATGGTACCTTTCATCACCTAATTGTGATTCAGAATATAATTATTTAACATTTTTCATTGGACACTTCATGGAAAAATGGTCTGTGATTCCATGGTTGATGCAGTTTTTGGGTGATTAATATTTTCCTTCAGTTTTACCTTCATGAAAAAAAAATATAAAGAAAAAAATGGGATTAAATTCATCATATTCCTCATCACTGTTGGAATATTTAGATTATTCAGCCTTTTCTTCTCATACTTTTATTTTTTTCATGTATTCAAATTCCATTTCAAGTTTTTTCTTATTAAAAGATGAAATTTCCATCATATAAAAAGAAATGATATTTTTTTTAGTTCAAAAATATATGAATCATCTCTTTCTTCCAAGGTTGAGTCCATTAAATCAAAAAGATCTTGAAAATTCCTCGATCAGTTTTTTTAAGATGATAGAGTCATCCAGCTTCTCACAAAATCCTATAATATTACTAAATATCTCATTTACTAAGGAGAAATAGTCATTAATACATTATTAAACATTAATTTTAATTCCCCTAAACCTTGTACATTGTTTTATTTGAACATTATATTTCCTTCAAAAATTCTTCATTGTTTATCCCAGATCACTAGAGATTTCGGGAGACCCATGTCCTTTTTGTAGAACATTTCTATTAGTTCATTCTGGATGAAATTTTATACTATTCTATCTCACTCCATATTTATATTATCAGCTTGTTTAAGGGAAAAATCTTCATCAATAAGTCAAAACCCCATTTTTGCATCATCTCCCTCTTCTTGGTTGAGTGACAAGAGATATATTAGTAACATATTCCACTAAGCTTGATAATTTTTTCCATTAAATGTTAGAGAACCTCATATGTTGAGAGAATTATGATTCTTCATCCGTTTTTATTCCATTTGCATATTTATTGGGAACTAAATTCACTAATACCACATGTAGATCTGTAGGCCGAATTAACCACTGGTAGGTGTGGGTTGATTCAATGGTTTTTATTTATCAATTCATATTATTTCAAACTAAACCTCTCAAACCTATTAAGGATCTTGATCTACCCAATGTTAACTCTCAATATCACTTTTTGTGAAATGGTAGTAATTGACAGAGAAGGATACAGTATTTGTATGGTTATGTAAAATGGAACACTTATTTCCATGTGGGTCCACCAACATGGATTCATTACTATAAAACTATTGATTAAAATACCTCTTCTACAACTAAGAGACTCTATTTTATCAGAGATTAAATAGAAGTACATCTATTCTTGCTCCAATAGAGATACTCCTGCTCCTGGATCTAACTAGAATAATTCAACTACTCATGGTAACAACAAGAAGGATTCACCTATGCTGATGTCTTAATCTACTATAAAATGATATTTAATATTCCTCCATGATAATTTAGGATATTACTTTATCATATAAACATCAAGTATCATCGATTGACATTTAATATGTCTTTCACCCTTGATCAATTAATTTTGATCACCTGTAATGACATGTTGCATGAGTAAAACAATGCTCAGGATAATATTTCTTCTCTCTAATGTCCCATCCTCAATCAAATGTGTCAAAATGGTGAAAAACAATTTCATCAAAGTTTTCTAAATGAGACAACAGAAACAATAATGAATTATTTCTTCTTGAATTTTCAACTCAATTAAATCAAGTACACCTCATGAATGGGTTTAATGGTATCCAAAACAATAGAATGCTTGTTTATATATTCTACTACTTTATGTCATTTAATGTATTTTTTAGGTATACCAAATATAATGTCAGGGATTCCATGAGTATCATGAATGAATTTTTTCTATCTTATTCAATGTATTATGAAAAGTACATGATTTGTCCATGTTTATGAGAATATTTCATTTTCTTTGGGTGAACCCAGTGTGTCGAACCAAATTTATACGCATAATCAAATAGATTCTTCAAACATTTTCGTGCACTGTCCATGGTCATTTGTCTCAATGTCTTCATTAGTTTTGGATGTCTCACATATACTTTTTCATATGATTGGTTGTGGTTCTAACTATCAATACATCCATTGATTTGAATCTCATTATGTCTCGCATGTTCTTCTCAAACACTTCATAATACCTATGTGTCTCATTGGTTTCACCTTCATGAGAAAATGGTCAATATCCCTAGATTATTTCTAAATATACTTATATGAGATTATAAATCCCCTGAAACTGCTTCAAATTTATTTCTATAAGCATTTGTTTTCGAGTTCCTTCATGATCAAATAACATTTTCCATGTGTTTCTTCACATGATAGGAGATATCCATGGATTCTCATTTGCGTATGAAAGGAGTTCACCAGGAGATGAATTCATGTGAATGTTTTACCCAAGTGCTCTATTTTCACAAGATCTCTCAATTTTTTTCAACAAAAATATCATTAGGATTCTATGGATTTTAAAGGAGTGTTGACACGAAATGTTTATGATCTTTAAGACGAGACTATTAATCATTCAAACACCCAAATATTTCAAGATCTCATTAATGATGAAACTATTGGATTCTTTGAAAATGTTTGAATGATCACATAATCACTTGATATCTTTCATATGATCATTTCATCAATAATATGATGTCATGGAGAACTTACAATGATTAAGAACAAATAAATAATGCATTAATATATTCTAAATGAGAAGGTTTCATGTGATTGTAAACTCATTATTCTTCATGTTATTCCATTATGGTTACATTTCTTCTGTCTCTGGTTCTCAAGATATATTCTTGTTATTTCAAACGTACTTTTAGTAGCACATTGATTTGTTACTAATGGATCACATGATCTTACTATCATTATGTAATGACATCATTTTATTTCACAATATCGATTTGAATATTCCCATTCTTGGAGAGATACTTTTTTATTGGAATGCATGAAAGACATAGATTGTATTCCATCCCATAGTTGAGTCTCAATGACAAGCGGTAGATAGTTTTCAAGATATTGTGAGACCAGTTATTCTTCTATTGGTAAGAGAAGATAAGAATAGTTGAATATATGTGATGTGTGAAATTATATCGTGACATATTGCGAATCATGTGATTTCTAGTAGATAGAGTGTAAATTATTTCATAGATCCATCATATCTCATATTTGATGTTATATCTGGGTTCTTAACAACATGGGAACAAAAACGCCGATATAGTGCCTGACATTAGACTCCACACCTGGTATCCCACTACTTTATAATCTAAAACAATACCATTGTTTGTCTAAGCCAGTGATGGTGTTCGACACCCAATCCACCTTTACACACACACCACCAGGCCTTAACCATGCAGGATTCAAGAAAATAAAATTTTCTCCTTCATGATTTCTCACAATATAGTACTTACACATGATCAAACATAGGTCTTATATGTGGAACTGGACACCATATTTCCTCTATATGTGGTTAGACAATAATTATTGTTGAATTCTCAACAAATGTATTTTTATTGTGAAGAATAATCATGCCCAAAAATTCAAACCCACATCTTAAACATATCCTTCTTCTTCCTTGTACATTTATAATCTCTTTCTTAACACATGTATTGTTCATTGAAGAACATCACAAACAATCATCACATTTTTTCAACGATAATTCTCCAATTGTGACATCCAATAAAATTAGATGAATCTATAACAATTATATAATTATCACTACTTCATCCACATTTCTCTAAACACATATCTACTCATCATTGAAAAAAATCAGCAATAGGACCAACATATGATTAAATAGAATGGAACTAGAAAGGGTTCAAAAAGAATATATAACACTTCCTATGAGAATATTCATTGAAAAAATCCTTAAGGATTCATGGATATAATTGCATAAATTCCAGATCCTGAAAGGAATGTTTAATGTTTTTTCTAATATGGATTTAAGAATTAATGATATGAGATTCCCTCTAATTTTGGAGATGTGTGACAAAATTATAAATATTAAAAACAGTTAAATATAATTAATTTGTTTCTCAAGAAATTTTTCTCTATTTTTGTCCAATTTCGAAGACCGTATAATATAAGTTATATGTTCACAAAAGAGGTCATGTTTAGTTCATTTATAGATATATTTAAGGCCTTATATATTATTTTCAAAACATTTTTACAAATTTTATCCCATAATGTGGCCAATGTTTTTTATGATGAAAACTATTCAATATGAAAAAACGTTATTTTTACTTATTAACTAATATTGATTATTTTAAATCATAATATATATTTAAATTTATAATATACAGAAAATAGAGGTGTTAAAAATTAATTCTTATAAAGATACACAATATAAAACAAAAACTATTATAAATAAAATATTTTTTAAAATGATTCTATATAAATGTTATATAAACTTGATTATGAAGACCAATATGGGTTTATGAATAAATAACGAAGAGTTATGTTCCAAAAAATAAATCTAAACCAAAATTTAATCTTATAAGTAAAAAATTAAAGAAAAGGATCAAATATATTTTTTATTAGAATATGACTTCAATTAGGATTTAAAATTCCAAGCATAGGTTTCAAATTCCATCATTCTATTTTTAAATTATTTGTTTTACATATTAAAAAAATATTTTAAATATAATGAAAATTAAAACATTATATAAATTTATTATACCTAGAATCCAAAATCCAATGTTGAAATCATAATCATTAAATCTTTTTATTTCATTCTAAAAAATGTAACCCAATTATCATCATCATATCTTTACAACATTAAAATAAAATATTGGTTCAAATAAATACATAAAGACAATTTTTGTTTGTTGTTTTAGATAGTTCAGTAAAATTATTAACAACAAGGAATCATTAATAACTAGTTCAAAATGATCAACATCATTTCCCAATATACCCATATTTTCATTTTCCATATTTATTCATCAACATCTCCCAAAATGTTATTTACACAAGAAAACATTATATATTAGAATCATTTAACATAATTATTCATTACATGGTGATTGGGAGTCATAAAAAAGGTGTTGTATAATTCTCGAAAAATGTAAACATAATAATTAACAATTGAATTTGAACAATGTGAATTAGATGATCATAGTAGAAATGATCAAATTGCATTATAATATTCATAATAGAACACATACCCATCAATAAGTGGATCATTAATCATATATCATGGAATAATTCTCTAGCACATGACATGATTCTAAATAATCAATTATTGTATCTAATGTAATGTTAAATGTGATCAAAGGAAACAATTATAATACAGAAAATGAATAAATAAAACATGTCCATACCTTGGTAAATTGTCACCATAAAACCTTTACAAAAACCCTTTTATTTTGAACCACCATATGACCCAATTCCAATATAATTCTTCAAATAAAATAATCATTATCCAATTAATTGGAGTGTTATATCCGTACACCCATATTAGAATAAATATTGGTCTCACCCTTGAACTAAAATGTGGATCATCCCTTCAGAAACAATTTTTTAGGACCAAATCATGAATAAAACACTTGGAAAACACATTCAATCCACCTGAAACACACTTACAGATATGGAAATACAATTTTCATTTAAAAATACATTTATAGAACAACAGTTTTCCTACAACAATAATTTTCAAGAAACTATTCAGATGGCACCTTATGAGGTTTTGTATAGTATGCCATGCCGATCACCATTATGTTTTCTAAAGTTAGGAGAGGCAACTTTTCTGGGACCTCATCTTGTTACGGGGACAACAGAGCAGATATAGTTGATTTGGAAGAGGATGGCTACGGCATAATCTAGAAATATGTCTTATGCTGATTAGCAGAGATGACCTCTAGAGTTCGATGTCTGAGATCAAGTTTTCTCGCGTTTCACACAGAGGTTGGGAAGCAAGAGTATTAAGTGACATTGTAAGCTTTCACCAAGGTACTTCGGGCTGTTTGAGGTGTTGGAGAGAGTTTGGCCGGTTTCCTACTAGTTGTAGTTACCTTAGAGGTACCAAGCATTTTACGACTTCTTCCATGGTTTTCAGCTTCGACGTTACTTCTCAGAACTGTCTCATGTCCTTCAACCCTAGGAGGTTGCACTCTAAGTGGATGCGTCATTTAAGGATCATCCTATCCGGATTGTGGATCGTAGTATAAAGGTTCTATGTAGTCGTTCTGTTCTCTTGGTACGAGTGTTATGGTAGCATGGGCAGGTGCAAGACGAGACATGGGAGAGGGAGACTGATGTATGTGCCCCATGGCCGAAACTATTCGAGGATTCTTCTTCTACGCCATGCTAGGGAAATTTTTGGACTAATTTCATTAAGTAAGTAGGTTTTTAAGAACCTGAACCTTCTTTTCAGATTCATTTTTCCTTTTATAGTCATTTTAACGAAAAAGAGTAAATTATGGAAATTTTTGAAGTACACGTCTTGTACTTTTTGAGTACACACCATGTACTCAGTTACTGCAGGTAGCCATGTGCTTTTCATGTACCGACCATGCACATATCCATGTGTGAGTGACTTGGAGGCCACTTAATTCAGTGTACAAAAAAGGTGAGTACATGCCTTGTACTTAAAATGTACACACTTTGTACTTTCGTTTTTTCATTAAACACAACGAGGTCGCATCTGAAGGACAAAACACCATTCTTCTAGGTCTCATAAATCTGAGAGAGTCCGTACGGTTTAGAATCTTCGACGATCCCCCAAGCCTACATCTATACACCTAATCGTACATTGTCAGTTGCATTATAATCACATCGGTGGGTTCTCTCCTCTGCTTGATCCTCGTTAGATGATTCCTATTCTTTTCCAAATTATCATGGGTTGAATGTTTTATACATTTTCTTAGAACTAAGATGTTATAAGGAGATTCAAGACTCATGTTTCAAGTATATTTATCTCCCAATGCCAAGGTAGTTGATTTGTTCCTTTCTATTGAATGTCTTCATGTTTTATGTGCTAATTTATCAATACCCTTGAACGGTGTATTGCACATTTACTATTTTTGCCCTATTGTTTCACTATTATTCTAGTATGCATGAGTAGATGATTAATGATTGTGAATTGGGTGAATTGTTGTGCTTTGGATGTATTTCCCATTCATTTTTTGCATGTTTTGACCATTGGGTCTTTTTTGTTTGTTAAGATGTTGTTTGAGTTCCCATTCCTAGTAATGTAGGATGGTGGGACTGTTACATTATTATGTTGTTTTGTTGTAAAACGCTAGACAAGTAGTTCATCAGGTTTACCATTGTCATTACACGCTTCTACACTTTCTTTACATACACTGGGCCATGAGAACCTAGTGTATAGACCATACAGAGAATAGATGTTGAGGGCTTCTCTAGAGAGTCTATTTTACTTTTGATGCGAGACCGCATGGGGAATTGATGTTGAGTGCTTCCCTAGAGTTTCTGTAATTCATCGAAGCAGACCACATGGGGAATGAGATGTTGAGTGCTTCCCTAGAGCACCTTTAGTACTGTTACGAGACTATAGGGGTAATTTGCGGTGAGTGATTCCTCTAAGAGTCTCTTCTTAAGCTGAACCCGATGGGTTATACTGCGTGTACTACCCAGAGGGTTTCTTTTACTTGTTAGGTAGGACCAGAGTTGATAGGTTGTGAGTACTTCTCTGAGGGTTACCTTATGTTTAGCTTCTTGTTTGTGTTTATAGGTATGACCATAGTGGATATGCTATGGGTACTTCCCAGAGGGTTACCTGTTGTGTTTACTTAGTTTGATTAGCGGTTGCATGTTGTGTGGTGATTTGAATGCATTGTAACTATGGATTGTTTACTACTGAGTACATCATTATTCAATGATTTCCATATTTAACCTGCCATATATTCAATGACGGTTAGGCACAGATCTCGCTGTTATTTCCTACTAGGATTTAGCCTCACTCCATGTTTGTGCCTTGCTTTTTGGCCTAATCAGATTATATTGTTGCAGGTATGGATAAGGGTAGGCACCCTTTTAATTTGGGTACCTGACTTACTGTGGAGCTGGAGAGCATGGTACCAAGCTATATATTGTGATGATTTGGATTTTATCTAGTTTCTTTTTCACTTTGGTTTAGTACTATTGTATTCCATTATTGTGACTTGTTTTGTTGTTTTCCTACACATATGTATCATGCATTATTTTAAATATGTTCTCCAGTTTATACTTTCAGTTTTCCATTGTATGTCAGTTTTACTGCTTCCGCTCTTGTATGTATTGTTTACTTCCACTGGGTACTCTTTCAATGAGGGAATACATTCCCTACTATCACTCCCAAGTCCCTCGCTGCTAGTCGGATGCCTCTAGCACTCGGGGAAATATGCTTGAGGGCATATTACCAACCGGGTACGGGGCGCCTCTGGGTGGCTTCTATAACAGAGATGTTACGTTGGACATGGGATACCAATGGATCACTATGTCTTTATAGTTGTGGAACCATCTATTATATCAGATTGAAGTACTGAGGAACAATTCCATGAAAGATTAATGAGGTTGATACAAACATTTCATCGAACACCACAACCTTCGACATCTAGGGGAGAGATGGGGTGAGTGTTCTAACTACCACATCCTCCAATGGTTTGGGTGATGGTGGACCACATACTATGAAATCTAGTCTAGAGGTCATACTCTCAATCTTTGAGAATCTTTAGATTACACATGAGTAGAGTTTAATATTGTGAAGTATATGTTGTGTGATTCCACCAAGATGGTGTGGGAAGTTATGACTTAGTGGGAGAATCATCGAGATATGGCATTGGGAGTGTTTGAGATAGTATTCTATGATTATTATTTTCCCAAGATACTGAGGGCTGATAAAGCCTAGGATTTTATGTATCTAAAGTAGGGAACCCTGTCAATTATGGACTCTTCTTCCCCTATTACTAAACATTAATGTATCACAGATATTCATATGGATGACGATGAATCGATGGCAAGGGAATTTTTTGATTTTCTTAGATATGATGTCTAATCATATGTAAATTTCTTCATGTTGACTAATATCTATTATCATGAATTTGGGACAAATTACCGAGTGCACACTTAGGTAATCTTAAGGTGTGAGTTAGGGAGGTTTGGCACAGATAATAGGTGTTGTCTTGACTGGTAGTAAGAAGCGTCGTCCAGAGCCTTCTCGTTGTGATGTAAGAAGTCATAACATTTATATTAGTATTAAAGTGAGGTACTACCAATGTAGTAGGCCCGTTCATACAAGGAAACAATGTTTATAGGACCCAGTAGAGTGAAAATCTTGCGGCAAGATGGGCCATCTATAGTTCTTCAGTAGGATGTTTCCACCATAAACTAGTGAGAGAGGGTCTGCATCGACTCCACATTCAGGATCTGGTTCAACAACTTCTCAACACACATGTTTTTGGGGTATGTGAGGCCATTTAGACTGAGGTGGTGGTCATGGTTGTGCTACCCAAACCTCAGGTTCTTAGTAACAGCGAGTTTGATCAACTCATGGTAGCCAATCAGATTCATAGGGCCATGGTACATGTCAGACCTATATATTGCATCATACCAAGTAAGAGTAGGATCCTGGACATTATACTATTATAGGAATAATTCTAGTTTCCTTAGTATTAGCTTCTGCAAATTATGAAATAGTGGATTCACAAAAATTTCATATTTTTCCCCATTATGGATATCCTTAGGATCTGTGGTTTTACTTATAATGATGTTCTGATACAACACACTGTATTAGGAACTAGAATGGAAGGGGTGAAATGGTTCCAGTAGTTCCCCTTTAAGGATGGTGGGTGTCAATTCATATGGTACCTCTATGTCATATAAATTATACTCTATGAGGTCATCCTCATAATTAATTGGTTTATTTCCTTCCAAGCCTCAGTCAATTTCTATCACCATATGGTGAGTTTTACATCACCAAAGTGCAGATCGTTTCTTTGTTAAGGTGAATGAGATGTATATAAATGACAAGATGGACCTGAGCATGCAATGTTAGGAAGAATGACAACCCAGATTTCAAGGTTATATTTGGATTACTTGTGAACATGTCAAATGGATTTCCCAATAGAAGTTGATCATTTCAGGGATGTTTTTCTGGATTACTTCTCGGGATTACCTCTGGTGTGATAGGTATAGTTTTCTATCAAACTAGTCCGAGGAGCTACATCAGTATCCATTCCTCCTTACAGAATGGCTATGATGGATTTGCAAGATATCAAGAGTCAGTTAGAGGATTTTGAAGCTAATGTCTTCATCTAACCCATTACTTCTCCTCGGGGTTTGTTGGTCCTTTTTGTGAAAAAAATAGATGGTACCATCAGGCTTCATATGTTTTATCGTAAATTGAAACACATAATGGTTTATAATCAGTATCCTTTTCCATGAATAGAATATCTATTTTATTTTCATTGAGGAGCTCAGGTTTTCACAAATGTTGATTTGAGATATGGTTATCATCAGTCGGATATTATATCATTTGACATACCTGACACATCCTTTCATAGAAGGTATGGTATTCATGAGTACTTGTTAATTCCATTCGGTCTAAGGTACACACCTACAATTTTATAACACTAATGAACAGATTGTTCAATCCATATATTAATTAATTTTCATTGGTTTTCATGGATTATATCTTGGTGTATTCTCATTATCAGCACAACCATGATACACATTTTTTAGATAATTTTGAGTACATTTAGAGATCATCAATTATATGATAATCTCACAAAGTTCCAAATCAGGATCAATCAGATTCACTTCTTGGGTCACATCATTTTAGATACTGTAGTATAAGTGGACCCAAAGAAGGCATGAGCAGTAGTTTCTTGGAAGAGGCCCAAGAACATATTTGATGTTCAGAGTTTTCTACAGATGTATCATTTCAATAAAATATTCATACATGAGTTCTCAAATTTTGTATTTTTTTGATGGGCCTTACTAAAAGGGGTGTGAAGTATGTGTGGAATGATTACTATGAGGTAGACTTTCTTGAGTTGAAATTGATATTGAATTTAGTGTCGATACTGATTTTTCTAGATCCAAAAATATATTACATTGTGTATTTTGATGCATCAAGTAACTGCAAAGGAGATGTTATTATGCAAGGGGATCATGCCATTTTATATAGGTCTTGTCATTTGAGGCCATATGAGAAGAATTTCTCGATGCATGATCTACAGTTAGCGGTGGTTGTTCATGCTTTATGTTGTTGAAGGCATTACTCACTAGAGAGAATTCTGTGGTGTACGTGGACCGAAAAAGCTCCATGTAATTATTAACATAGCGTGATCTGAATCATAGATAGTAAAGTTGGTTTGAATACCTTCAGTATTTTGACATCGAGATAGACTACACACATGCGAAAGGAAATGATGTGGCTGACGCATTGATCCTGATGACTCAGATAATAGTAGTTTAGTATGCCAATATCAATGGGATAAATAGGTATTTGTTATCTAAGATTCATTTTGAGGTTCATGATTGTCATGGGAAAACATTTCATTCATCCTTAGTTGTTACCTCCACCCTAATTCACATATTGAGGATGAGGCATCTATTAGATACTAAAGACCTAATTGTATGGGAGTGTGTGCTAGGTGACGACCCTTCTCATGGTTGGACCATAGATGATGATGAATTTTAACATTTACATGGTTGTGTATAAGTTTCAGTAGACATGTGTAAGGGGATAATATAGGATATCCATGACAATTTTTAGGTAGTTTATCCTATTATCACAAAGATATTTTGGGATTTACATTGCTAGAATTGGTGTCTAGATATAAAAATATATGTTATTTGTTTTTTCATGAGGTTATCTACCAATTTGGATATTAAGGAAGAACACTAGTGACCAACCAGACATTTACAGCAGTTACCCAATCCTGAGTGGAAATTGAATAATTTTTCAATGGATTTTGTTACAGATTTACTGAGGTCACCTCTAGGTAATGATGTTTTTTGGGTTGTCATTGATATGATCCTAGTGGTTTCATATTTCTCACCAATAAAGATAATATTTAGTGTTTTTGATCTTGGGAGGTTTTAGATCCTTGAGATTTTATGACTTCACGGGGTTCTGAATTCTATAATTTTAGATAGGGATGCCCTATTTACTTCTCATTTCCATGTAAGGGCTATAGAGGGTATTGGATACACAGTTTCTCTTGGGAATATATTACCACCCATATACAGATGGCCAATCAGAGTTTATAATTCCAGTGTTGGAATACATGCTTTGGGAATGTTTCATAGTATTCAAGGGTTCATTAGAGAGACACATACCCTTGTTTAAGTTTTCCTAAAAGAATTTATTTCAATATAATATTCAAATGGTTCCATATGAGGCTTTTTACAGTAGTACATGTCCATCATCCATCTGTTGGCTGGAGATAGGATAGGCTGTTGTAGTAAGACCTCCCCTTGTCTAGGAGACCACTAGACAAGTGCAGTTGATTCAAAATTGGATGGATTATGTGAAATATCACCATAAATTATATGGTGATCTCCACGAAAAACAATTAGAATTTAATTTTGGGGTCATGTTTTCCTACTTTATTCATCGAGGTAGGGACACAAGATATTAGAAGATATGGTGTGCTTTCTCCATGAAACATCAGGCCATTCGAGATTCTGGAGCCAGTCTATTTGCCTATCGGCTGTGGTTACCGTGGAGATACCATAACATTCATGATATCTTCTACTTTTATCGGTTCTGAACATACCTTTCATACCCTTCATAGATTTTTCATCCCATGTAGGTTGAGTTACAAGTAGATCTATCCTTTTAGGATAATCCTATTCGAATTGTGGACCATAGCATTATGGTTCTCGGTGGCCGGTATATTTCTTTAGAATGGTTGTTATGGCCCCATGGATGAGTGAAATATGAGGCTTGAGAAAAGGAGGCTGATGGAAAAATCACTTTGGCTAGATTTTATCTCATATATTTCTTCACCACCCTTGGAAGGGGAATTCATTGACAAATTTATATAATGGGGGAAGTTTGAAACATCCCGGATCATCCTTTAAAGTACCGATATTTTCTTTTTGGTTTATACATGTGAAAATGTGGGAAAATAGACCATGTTCTAGTTGTATGCCTATTACATGACATGACCTAGGGTTACACGCCATGTAATCCCACTACACATTGTGTAATGGTCTTGTCAAGACCTATTTATGATGTGCAAGGAAAGTCAAAAGAATGGGGAAATTTTGGCATTTAGAGGGTGTCTATATTTCTACTACATGTTGTATCTTTTTCATAAATAGGGATGTATCCTCATATTCTTTTACGGCATATAACTGTCACCCTATTTCACAAAAAATAGCAGTGAGAATAAGTTTTTCCTCCCACATCTTCATCCGGACACCGTTTCAAACACCATTGAATGTTTAGAACCCCATTGGTTAGTTCTAGATTCCTCTTGAGAGGTTTTTTTATGATATCTTCTAATGGCCTAGCCATAAAGGGTTTAGAGTATATGAATTTTTTTTGTAGATCTACCACATTTTATGCCGAATTAGAGGCCAATGCTTGGCAAAGACATTCGAATGAGTACGATGTTGTGGTCTTGTGCCTTTCACTGACTGACAATGTATTTATATATGCGAGACTGTTGTGTGCCCCTTTTTTGGGGCATCACCTAGATTTATTATTTGAACCTTTTATAGCCTATAATTATTTAGGTAATTGAATAATTTATTTAAATCATGTTTAGGGTTGTTTTCCTTGAATTAATGCCAACCAATGGGTGTGTTTCCCTTGAATGGTCCTTTATGGCCTTTAGCCGAGGATGATTATGTGGCATACCTTTTTTCCATTGGGTTTTTATAAAATGAAATTGGTTAAATAAAATAAATTTCCCATGTACGATAATGGATTCTTAAGCCTTGTGATAGTTTAAATTACATGATAGTTATATTTATTATATGTGCCCACGTGATTTTATTAATATTCATGCAATGTAATAGTTTAATTTACATGTGATGCTTGTTGTGCGAATTGATCCTTTGTGAATAATTGGAAAGGCCAATCCCTATGAGGTTTATCCTCGCTTGAGATTTTTTTCTGTGCTTTTGGTTTAGACATTTACTAGCCTAATAAAATATATAATTTTATCATAAATGTTTAAAAGGTAAATTTAAATGGGTGAATCATGGATTCGGTTTTGAATGCCATGGAATGGTTCATAAGACTCCCATAACTTATACCTTGAGTGACCCATGGATCTATTGAAGGATTCCATGGATGGAGAAAAATGGGGTCTATATGCTTATGTCATCAGAGAACAACAAATATAGAGGATGGGTTCATGGAGTCTTCATTTAAATGTCGAACAAATCATGGTTCAACTTAGGGATGCCACATATGAGTTCTATTGGAACTATTTATATGTCTTGTTTGGTACATGGGCTTATATATAGGATCTATAGATGGATCATTTTACATATACTCACATCACACTAATATTGATACTAAGTTCCTGAGAGGATTGTCTAGGCAGGCTTAGAGGATGTAGGTGGAATTGCCCCTAGAGTGATACTTGAATTCCCAATTAGAAATGTTGAAGAAAAACTCAAATTATAATTTAAATATTGAAATGGAATGACTTATGAAACTTATTCCAAGCTAAAGCACAATATTGGATTCATCCTTCACTATACTTGTTTGGATATCCTTCTTAGGTACCTATAGTGATTACTTCTATATGGGGCATGACATGCTTATGTCGAATTCCAAGATATATATAATTTAATTAAATTGTATTGTTAATGAATATTACATATATTTAAATTGAAACCAGTTCTTGTAGAAATATTTAATTTTGAGTACATCGTAGTTTACATCTTTCATTATTGTACACTGCTTTTTATTTATATTCACTGATAGATTAGAATAGACCATGGGTGGTTGACTACTAGGATTTATTCTCACACCATGTTTGTGTCATGTTTTTGGGTCCAAAGTGATTATATGACTATAGGTGTGGATAAGGTAAATAACCCTTCTCTGGGTACTTGATCTTCTTGTAAGGAACAAGAGATAATGGGACAAAGCCGAGTCTTCTGATGCTTTAGAGTTTCTTTAGTACTTTTTATAATTTTGGTAATTATATCATGTATTAATGTAGTGTAACATTATTAGATATTTTCCATGAACACGTAACATGTAGAATCATCTTTTGGTATGTTTTGACACCTGGTTATTGATGTTATCAATCTTCTACTATTTACATCTATTGTGTGATATTACTACTTCTACTGTTGTTTTACTATTGTATTATATAATCTTATACTCTTCTAATGAGGGAATAGTATCCCCAATATCTCTACTAATCCCTAGATACTAGTCAGAAGCCTCTGGCATTTGGTGATATGCGCTTGAGACCATGTGGCCAACCTGGTACAAGGCACCTTTGAGTGGCATACGGATCGAGGGCCTAACAAATATATCAATGAAGTTCTCATTATAATGATAAGGAAACTAATTATTTTAATTGAAAATATTATTATAATAAATTGGAATCTATAATATATATCTTACTAAATAAACCCAAATTTCATATATGGACTCCAATACAAATATCTTCTATAATATTAACAAAATTTTATTTAAATCGACAAAAAATAGGATTGGTATTACAAATGATCATAGAGACAAAATCATAATACCATTAAAAATTATAAAAATAACCATAAATATACCTCAAATATAGAAATAGTATTCTGTTTAGGGAACATATCTATAATGTTATTCAATGTATTTGATCATGTGTACATAACATCTTAGGATATATTTTTAAACATATAATTGTAGGTTCTAATAAATTCATGGGTAACATATATTGTAATATTAACAAATAGATTAGTCATATTATTGTCTATAACCAACACATGCATGTTTTAATACCCCAAAATAATAAATAAATAAAAAAATTGTGTTTGAAATTCTATTACATGTTTTAGGGTTCTATTTAATATAATTGTTTATTAAAAAAATTATGAAAACATTTTCCATTGAAATGTGATACCCTAATTTAGGGAAAGTATTCTTAGTTCACAACCACTATTTAAAAATGGTTTCAATTAAAATTATTCAAAGCCATTAACCTTAAAATATCTACATTATTAAGAAAAATAAAATTTAGGTTCATAATGGACAACATTTCTTGAAAATAAATTTGTGTTTTTATAAAACCCAACAAATCAAAAAATAACATTATCTCATGTGGAAAAAAATTAATTTTTTTGTTTTATTTAGAATATGTTTTGGTAGTAAAGGAAAATCCCAGATAAGAGGCATCCTCTAATTATACATAGTTAATTGTACGTTGAACTTGTTATCAATGGAACTCTTAAAAAGTATAATGTTTGAAATGTGCAATTATAACTCACTCTAATAATAAGGTATCAGTATTATTTTCCTTAATGAAACATAGTACAGATTTCAAAAAGATCTATAATTTCACAATTTACCCATTAACGTATCCAAATTATTTAAGGTATCATCACACTCTTATATAAACCCAAAATAAATATATAATTTCAATACAAATGAGAATATGAATGTCAAAATTGATAAAAAAATATAAATAATAAAAAAAATTACATTTTACGGTTTTAAGTTCAATTATAAATTAGATAATTTATATAATTGATCAATTCGAATATTCATTTCAAGACATATTATAGTTTATGAACATAAAATGGTACACTACCATAAAAAAGAAAATATTTTTACAAGTTTTAATGAGATGATTTTTAGGGATGGTATGTACCATTCCACCTAATATATTATCTTTATAAAACATAATTTAAATTAAACTAAATTCTTCTATGAAAAAAAAATCATTCTTTGATAATTAAGAAAAAAAAATTTTACTCAAATTATTTAATTAATGAATATTCAAATTCGAAATATATTTAAAAAAATAAATTGAATGAATTGATACCCCATACCATAATAATTAGATAGATTTACTCACTACCAATGAACATTTCTCAACCCAAACAATAGTCCACAACCATTTAAATAAATTACCCATGAAAACATATTTAAGAAGTTAAAATAAATATAATGTAACTTAATTGTAGGTATATTTATATAAAAATTATCTGAAAGATATTATAACTCAAATACCTTATTAAAATAGAACTATGAATGCCTAAATGAAATATTTAAATTAGATAAACCTATCAAAATATTATTGAAAAATAATATTTATCAAAATAGTAATAGATTGTTTGAAATAGAATTCTACGGTCATGTTTAACTCTAAGAATATGAAATCAATGAAATGGACAAAATTTCATAATGAATTTGGTGAAATATAAACTAAATAATCGAGTTATAGCAAGAAGAAAAATAATACAAACCAAGTAATGATAGAGAGGATCAAAGGAGGTCTTACATAGCTTTTTCAGGATGTGTTCCACTAAAAATACATGCTGAATAATGAAGATTGGTGAAATCATATTTAAAAGGGTAATGGAATATCCCTTTGAGAGAATTTGTTCAAATATATACGAAGGGAAGATAAGTGGGTTTCAAGGGTTTAATTGGGAGATGAAAATTTACCATAACTTCCATTAATGAAACTTTAAAAAAACCATCTATGTGGCCAATAGAGGTACAATGGCCCCACCAACGTTTTGGTACCCCCCACCCCATAGTTTAGGTGTCACTCTAGTGGCTAAATTTCCATTGGATATCCAAAATACTATTGTTAGACCTCTATTAGAACTATGGGGTTTCCAAAACCATTATCCCCCTTTCATTTTCTAGATATTATTACACCTAAACATCAAAATGGTCTCCTAAAACACCTAATAAATATCATACCACTAAAAAAATTATTCTTAAACATAAAATTATCAATTTAATTCCAAATGATAAACAACCCACTCACTAGAACCCAAAACCCCAAAAAAGTACTTCTCAATAATTGACAAAAATTTATATCTAATGCCTCATTATCACCATAATCACCATTACTAGGACATAATATATTGAATCCTCACATCAATGAAATTTTTAATATTCCCATATTCTAGGTATATTGTAACCCAAATAATTAATTTTCTGCAATAACCATAATCTAACAATGTATAATGATGACTAACTATATGAATCCAATATAATTTTTGAAAACATTAACAAATGTTCAAACTAAGCAAAAAAATTACACTAAATACTAATATCCATGAAAAATGGGAATCCTACACACCCATTTTCATATACAGTCACTCATCCCACATTTTATATTAATCTTTTAAACGTCAAAAATATATAATCTAACCAAATTGGATTCATTTTCAAAAATATAAATTTTCTCCAAATAATTTATTCTTGACTGAAGACAATTTTACTCATCCCCTGGAATCTGTTATTATTTTATTTCATAACACCAAATATTAATTACAATTCACAGTACCTAAAATAACATTATATTTAAGGGGAATATTATTATACAATAATTCCTAAAAATCATTAAAAAACTATCCTCACTATGAAATTGTAAAACCATTTCTCCTTTTAGTGCAAAGTTTTAAAACCTTTTTTATATTTGGAAAACATTTAAACCACTACTAAAATTACTTAAGTAAAATGAAGTGATATAATTGATTCAATAACTAATATAAAACATTAATATATTACTATTATTATTAGAAAATAACATATAGTATGGTAAATTCTTGAATACATAGAAAAGGATCAAATACAATATATAACACATAGAATTCTCTATAAGGAATAAAAATTATAATATATAGTGTGAATGAAATATAATTGGTGTATGATTGAATTAAATTAATTAAATAACACATAATAGTATATTAATGAGGTTTCATTTTATCTTATTAGTAGTTAATTAATTAATTAATCCCACTAACTTTTTTTATATAGATATTAATGAAATACATGTATTCTATCTTTCTACTAGACCACATTATACCTGAACCATTATTAGGAGTTTCTCCAGACCATTCCCTAATATCTCAATTCAAAATTATTCAAAATTACATTATTAAAAACCCATATGATCAATTTACCCATATATATGGTTCCTACTAACTACTCATCCATTCATTGGAAACCAAATCTTCCACCATGAAGAGGTTGATCTAGGCTATGTAAAAATTACATCTCAAGTCTAAATAATCCTAACTCTTACAAAGGGAAAATAAATGTCCTAATAGATCAATGAAGCTATGATATCACAATGAAATATCCAGGAAATTAATTCAATGTTGTTTACCATATCATATAATCAAAATACCTCAAGTTAAACTTCTAGACACCAAAAGGCTTCCATTAACATTGAGGGATAATAAAACACTTCTGGGAGGAAATTTTTCATGTTATTTAAAAAAGATATATCAAATATAAGGTATTGAAAAAATATATATAATTCCATAGGTGTCATAAAAATTATGAACCAAAAATGTCATCATCTCTTATCAGTTTTCCTACTGAACATAACAGAAAAAAAATAATACAGAGAAACTAATAAATGATATATAGATTCATATGAAACAAGTATAAAATACAAAATAATGTATACTAGAAATTTAAATACAAAAATTATTGTTTTAATAATTCAAAAATAACATATACTTATAAGCCAAGAATGAAATAAATAGGTCCCAAATATGGAAACTCTATATTGACAAAATTAGATAACCCATGTGAATCCACTGATAATATCCATCAAGAACTCTAAATGGATCTACCTGTGAATTGTACTCAATAAGGGTTTGACATGTATGATACCCTAGACTAGAATAAAATAATATCTATAACTAATATGGTTTCTAACAATCATCACACTAATAGTGTGATTTTGAAATAATCCCCTAGTATATGTCTACTATGTATTTTGTGGAGTAGATGAGTCCCTAATTAACATCAAGAACCAACTCCCCCAGTATAGTCTAAATCCCTATCAATATCATTGGTCGTATATGGCACTACTATGAATAAAATATCCCCCATATCATAGGGTAAAATAACAGAACTGAAATAACAGAATGGAACCCACAATAATAAATCAAATTCTGAACCATCTAGTAAATAAGAAATGATGATATGATAAAATTTAATGTGGAATATATCAGTTATACAAACTCATGATCTTACTAGTACATAAACTGATTTTCCACATGGTTAGTCACAAACATTTAGTAAAAATAGTAAATGAAATATAAAATGATACTCTACTATTGTTTAAATAAACCTGAAACACATTATATAAGTATATATGAACTATTCCAGTAGCCCAAACTATAATAGATTTCTTCTCAACTGAAACCTAAGATTAGTGAACACTATAGGGGATTCCATGATCCATAGATTCCATATAATGTTTGGATTATAAATCAAAAGGGCACCACTAATTTTTTTTCTTGCATAACTAGTAAGAAGTTTATATGCAATGTTTTAGGCACAATATTAAGGCCTTGGGAATTCTATAGTGTATGCAATAAAACAAATTATAAGGAGAAAGTATAAAGAAATTTAATAGACTTGAAATCCAGATCCTAAAATATTTCACATCCCATATAGACAATAAGGCTATGTCCAATTTGATATACCAATGAATTCAACGCACAATATTAATAATTTAAAAATACAATGGGATTTCCTAAGTTATTAAAATTTTTATTAACCTCAACATAAAATTCCTAAGAGCATTCCCAATGCATACTATATCAATAGGGTAATGCTAATTATTGGGCAACACCCTTGGAAATCGATACAAAACATAAATAACTCAGATGTCGGTTTTACTATTCTAGTAGTAAATTCAACTGTCATAACATGGATTGGTCATCCAATAAATCCTATCACACATAACAAGTGTTTGACTCACTATAAATAGACCTAGAGTTTCACCTATGAATTATTCATATCTATATTAGTCTCAAAAATGTTTTTTTATGTTCTAATATAAAACCACTAATAATATATTCTAATTTCCACATACCCACTTATATGGAAAATATATCCCTATGTAACCCTTCTGGGTCCCCTAAGTCAAATCATAACATGAACACCTTACATGGGTTCAATATTCAAAAAATAAAATCACAGGTAAAGATGTAATATATAGAGGACACAACATCTATCAACATCATTGCAATAAAAATATTCCCCCCTTGACATTATAGGTAATGGAACATAGAATTAATCTTGATAGATAGATTACGTCCCAACTCATTTTTAATGTTAATACTAGGTTCTCCCTCAAATTACAAACCAACAAATTCCTATAAATCCTACATAGGTCATAACCAAATAGTTTCTAACATGGAAGGGGTAGAAACATTCACCCCACAAACCCATTTACCAACCTAATGGATCTAAAAAATTCCATTTTTCTATAATGAGAAACATGGGCCTAAAACTCATCATCAAACACCACATTTAATAAAAGGAATCAAGGGAAACTATAAAATGTCCTAAAATATTAATTACTTCTTTTAAATCACCCACCTTCCACGTGGTTCATGTATCATTAGGTTTATAAATATAAAACAAACTCAAATATATTTGGATAATGAAAACATATGGTGTTAAAGGTTCACATTTCTCACGTGGAACCCTTTTCGATTCATTTAGAAACATTAATTTTTTGTCAAATAATTTATTTAAGATTTAAAAGGCTTAATTCCCTCTGTGGGGAGACAAAATTTCACTTTCCATATCCAAATCATAAACAAAATCGGTATTCTTGAGGGATTGTCTTCCATAAACATATTCATTACTTTAAAGATACTCCATTAACCTTACTAAAGCCCATCCAATATTATACCATCTCTTGAGAACCTACCCCAAGCCACAATTACAAATTATTAATTACAATCACATTTAATTAATTATTTCACACAATTATGAATATTTATAATTAATTACTCAAATAGAAATATAATAATTATTAATTTAATTACAAATTACACAATTTAGTATAATTTCAAAAATACTCATTGGAATCATTATCATTCCAAAACCATAACCAACCACATTTGAAAACTCTGCACCAAAATCTCGATAATATCCTGGTTCATCACCCTATCATTATAAATAATCTTAGTTGATAAACATATTTTATTTAATATAGAAATAATAATAAATTCCTATGGAAATGTACTTTCAATGAAATGTAATGTAAGTAATTTTGAACATCAACATTGGATGTCATCCATCCAATGAACACTAAATACCAAAAACATCAAGATAATTCTACCATTATTTAGTGAAATATCTCATAACCCAAAACCCAAGAAAAAGGGGCATGAACTCTTCAAAATCATAGTTTTTGGAAAATGATTTTTCACCCAAAAAACCCACAGTATACACAAAATAACATGAAATGCAACATCCACTACCCCATTGTGCACCTCCTAGTAGCTCCTCTTGGCCCGGAAGGAGTTAAGATCCAAGCACCACACCTAAAAGGATTGACTACTAATCATTGAAGATAGGTGGAAACTCCATCACAAAACAACCAATAATAAAAGGTAATCCCTATATCTCTCTCTAAAGTCACACCCATGTACTATTATGAGGTGGATATTGTAATTTTACCTCCCTAACCCCAATATTGAAGCAGAAGGATAAATGGCCTCAATTCTCGCACAAAACACCCATCTTCTCGAGTGTTTTTTATTTCATGAAACATGGGAAGCATACTCTCTAGTAAAACACTCAATAAAACACCCAAATCTAAGGATCTAAAACATGATGTGATTTCCCTTTCCAGTCCAAGGTCTCCAAAAATTTCCATCAAAGGTGTTTTACCTGTATGATTACTATTGGTGGGATGAATAGTTTCCACTATCAACAAAGTTCAAAGTCCCTAGGCACCATAGAGACACCCCATACCCATTAAAATTTTATACTATGAATCACTCATTGAATATAATTTTTTTCTTCTTGTATTTGAGAGGGATAATCCCAACGCCCAACATGAACAACTCAAGCGTTGTGCCATTTGATGGGTTGGTTTACCCTCTATTGTGGGGTATAATAATGTGTAGAACCCCTAAAAGGGTAGTACACCTATATATAAAATGACTTTGTGTTCACTTATACTTTCTCTAATTCTCTCATGAGAACAAGAAACAACCTTTTGACCAAAAACCACATCTTAAGACATATCTTAGTGTTAAACTCTCAAAATTTCCATCTGAATCCCCATTCCCAAAATGAAATCATACTCATTGAAAAATAATTAAAATTACAATATAATTTATCCATATAAGGATGTGTGTCTCGACAACCTCCCCACGATATCACTTCGTATACTTAATAATCCTCGGTTGTCTTTCAATAATTGATACAAACATACTATAATATCAAACTCAAAATCAACACGTCCTATTTTATTTCGGGGAATTGACTTAAAATCCACAATTAAACTCTAAGAAAAATTTATATTACACATAAAACCCCAATCCAACACTCATTACAAAAACGAAAACATAAAGACAAAACTTATCCTTGTTTTTCTATCCTTCGATATCATAAGGGATAGTTTTGAGCTAAGGTTCCCTCCGTTGATGGAATCTTTTTCCAAAAAAAACATTTATAGGGGTATATTGACCCAAAAAAGATGATTTTTATCTCATTGAAAACAATTATACATAAAAATAAGGTTGGTTTTTCTCTAAATAAATATTCCCCAAAACACTAAACCACACCCACAAATGTAACATCTCATTAGTTGATCAAAATGAATTCATTCTTGAAGGCTTATTGATATCATCCAAAAAAATTAAAGCTTTAACATGACATTAAATGTGATTCAATGGTTGGATCACCGACCATTCATACAAAAAATCATTATCTCACATTATTACCATTACAACACTAATATGAATCACCATTGGATCAAACGAAAACTATCCCCAATTTTAAGTCAATGTGTGGACTCCGTCCAGTATCACATTCGAACTAAAATTTGGTATTCACAAGGGAACCATATAAATATAGATTAATTTTTACATTAGAAATCTAAATCCACCTCAATCATCCAATGGGTAGTCTCACCACAACCACAACCCTACACAAATGTGGGTCATCCCTCTAGGTCCCACATTTTATCCACTACCACATTTAATTAATATACATGAACATAATACTCATACCCAATAATAAGAATGAATCATTATTTTCTAATTATTATTAACCCATAAGAACATTATCCTCAATATCCAAAAAATATATGTTTGAATAATTGATTATTACCTATAATTTTTGATTGTGAACTCCCTACTATATGAATTTCATCTTATTTCCCCTCAAGTGAAATTCTCAATTGGCCTTTATTGCACATCTTCTTGAAAAACCAAGTTAATACCGATCCTTAAGTTGACCATACCAATGTTACCCTATTCAAATATGAATCAACCTCTCATTTTTTTTAAATATTATGTTCTTAAAAATTCACTAGGAAACTAGGTCAATAATTTTTCCATGAAAACCATTTATAATTAGCCCACATGTATACCCTGACTGATTCATTTTAATTTCATCAAAATCCAAATCTGTATTTTTTTCCACCCCATCATATAATAATAATAACATTATAATGAGTTTTTTTCCATTAAAACTACGCTCATGCATCTAAATCACTATCATTACCTACACTATGTAAATAATATCTTTATAGGATTATTATTAGTACTCATCTTAAATTAAAGGAATTTCACCTATTCCAAATTCTACCACAAGGAAACCTACCATCTAGAATTGTTTCAAAAACATAGGAATCTACTTTCACTCTATCAATACTAAACCTATATATACAAGATATTTATTTAGGGACTCATTTGTAGTTATAAAAAAATATGGTCTTGAATCATAACTAGAATTCTCTCTAAAAAAATAAATTGAAACTAAATAACCTCAATAGATTCGGGATCACAAAACCTATGTAATCTCAATTTATTTATCACATACCTGATAGAACCACTCATTCCACATATCATATCTCAATGAATATTCACATTATTCTCAAAAATGAGGAACTCAAAAACCCAGGCTAAACACTCTCTCAATCTAACCTTACAGTCATCACTCATCTCCCCAATATCATGATCCATATCTCAGATGAACTAGGATCTCCCCCGTATCCATTAAACAACTTATCACAATGCCACTACTCATGGGAAAATAATTATTTTCTCTTTTAAAATATTTCATGGAAACTCATGTGGAGACACCCGCACTAGGAGTACCATATGTAGCTTATAAATTATATTCTAATCCATTAATCCATTAGGGAAATAATTCTCATTGGGTAACTACAAAATATATTTATCTCTTTAGAAACATGATCTCATATTGGTATATATTTAATGTCATCGCCAAAGAAAAATCATCTTGAATATTCAATAGTCATATGGTTTTGTTATGTATAATGTTACCATGATATTATATGGAAAAACTCCATATATTTTTTTACTAACACATTAAATAACATAAAATCGTTTTTGATAACTAGTATCTTAATTATCCACTGGGTGGTTGATCAAAAAGGATTGAAATGCACATACCGACCAAGTAGGGTAAGAATACTTACCTTTCTAGAGGTATTTAATAATCTTCCTCATTGATTATCCCAACATAGAATATAAATGACCTATTATTGTATAAAAATATATTATTTCTCAGATGAGTATAGTGACACCAAAAATTTAATATGTAAATAGTATAAATGTTTTTTTGAAAATAAAAAAAAATTTATCCCTCTATTATATATGAAATAAATCACACTATGTGAGAAATATGTCATTTGGGTCCTATATACCAAAAATTATTCATTTACGTGACCTCATTCCAATGGGATATCATTAAAAATTTCATCAATTTTAAAACATAGAATTCAAGTTTGTTAGATAATGTGAAATCATACAACTGAAAAATTAAAATACAAGAATATGAATACTTGATCACTTATATCATGGATTTAGAATAATAAAAGGTGTTCTTGTTGACATATATAATGTTTATCATAAGATTTAAGACATTCATAAACCATGTATAAGATATCATACATAGTGATACAAAAGAAAAACATGCATTGATACCACATTATAACATCCTCTAATAGTTCAGGTCTAGTGAGCAATTTCTTGGCTAGAAAAGTCTGTACTTGATATTATGCATGCCTCTCTATAATCCATAGTTCATTAACTAGCAGCAATGGTCTTCGGTGCTATTGATAGGATACTATACCACCATATAAAAGTTCACAATAACATATCATAAATATCCAAATCACTTACATAATAATAAATTAGAATTTGACTTCTATAATAACCCACCAATCACGTTATAACAAAATTTATTCCAACATATAGTAGTCATATAGACTCATGGTCATTCCATCACTAAACTAATTTCCTACTAGGTAAATCATCTATACTCAGTAATATGTATATATGTGATGTGATATGATTAGCATAGTAATAAATAAATCTATAGAAGAATAAATAAATAAACAATATTGATCATGAGGTTTTAACACAACACCTTGAAGTGATTATACATAAATCGACTAGTGGTAGTGTGTCTTTGAGAAAATCTTGTGACAATTCCAACCAATATAATTCCCTAAATCAATAAAATTTCTACTGAAAGAACTGATTTCATAGAGAGTAAATCCAATTGTTTGTGTTCAATAGATGATTACTGGGATCATGTATTCGTAAGTCCAATTATATGAGGACCACAGCTGATCCCTGGGCACACAACCTTGGTAATCAAGTAGTATCATATACACAACATATTAAAAATAGAATATAAAAGTCA
Source organism: Viscum album (assembly GCA_963277665.1). Lineage (NCBI taxonomy): Eukaryota > Viridiplantae > Streptophyta > Magnoliopsida > Santalales > Viscaceae > Viscum > Viscum album. Next base: position 1,883,538,660 of record OY728163.1, read on the forward strand.
ATCACATAGACTTGGATGCTAAATATGAGGATATTTCCCAAGAAATTAAATATTCAATAGTAATAATATCTAAATCTATTTTAATTTCATAATTAATTCTAAATAGTATAAAGATCAATAGCTTAATCCATGGAGTTTTCAAAAGAATTATGTATTAATATAAAACAAATAATTCCAAGTTTATACCCCTAAAATCGATGTATATAATATATATATTCATGGGTAGTGTTTCCCTTATTTAAATAGTACATATAATCATAAAATATGTTGGCATCTGCCAAAAATTGTAACAGATAAGAAGGGCCATCCTTATTATAGAATAACATACTAAAGTCATTGAAGACATATCATGATCACACAATTAATTGGGTTTATTTGGTGATAAAAAAATTGTCCATTCCCATTTCAACAAGTATCTTTTTTAGATTCATATATTCTAGGGGAACCCTCTAAGGTCCCCTACGTTACAACATAGAATAATTACTATATTTGTGTTCTTTATTACAAAAATCATTTTTTAGTTCCACATATGACACTCATAATATATGAAATCCATTATTATCATCATAATCATGAAATTTCCTCATTGGATTCATAAAAAAAATGTCACACGATATTATATTAGAGATATTTCATAAGTACCACCTCAATTCCCAAATTAATACTTGGTCAATATAACACATCAAAAATAAACATGAAAAAACCTTTTACCTTAGGAATAACCCTGTAATATTTCACTTTCTCAGGGAAGAAACACTCACCATACTCTCTCATTAACTAAAACCATTACTCTAAGATACCCCATGGTTCAACCATGGCCTACGTGGGACAAAAACTGTTATTTTAATGCTCAACTATAATAGGAGGCATCAAGGGAACAAATACTAAAGGAATCCACATTTATTTAATACATTTAAATCTCACCCATTGAGGTTTATGTATTTTAAAGAACATAATTATTATCAAGGGCTCCACCATCGAGGAAAAAGCCACATATCCTATTCACAAGGATCTCTTATGACCCCAGAAACTTTTTCTAGTTCATTTATTATCTTTAAATTTTCATGGAAGCATTTATTTAAATTTTTTTTGGTCAAATTCACTTATTGGTGGGACAATGTATCTAATTCTATATGAAAAAAATTAACCAAAAATGTATTCTTGAGATACCACCAAACTCAATTGGATTTATTCTCTTAAAGTATCACATTCATCTTCTTTGATGATCATTAAAGATCAGAACATACCTTGAGAACCTATATCAATCCATATTAATAAATAATAATTTATAAAGAAATTTATTTATTTACCCAAATCAATTATAACAATTTATAATTATTCATTTGAATCCAAGTTTATCTTTTTAAAAGGGAACCCTTAGGTGTGGCCTTTTTATGACCTCCACGGATAAGAAACCCCTCCCCACAAAGTAGTCACTCCAATGAGTTCCCCAATCGGGAATGAATCAGTTCTTGCTGTTATGGAAGAACATCCCAGAGGGTGACAGCCTGATCGGTGATGGATCAACATAGCAATCTGTTGGCATGGATGGGTTGCACCTCATTTTTTCTCAACTTGTTAGGGATTGGGTGACCCGTCAAGAAATGTGGATATGAGGGTAGGATAAATTCACTGAAGGGTGGGATACTAAGAAACTAACCCTACACCTACTAAAGAATAATTTCATTGTACCAGTATTCAGAATAACTTCACCACCACTAAATTGGCTTGAATCCAAATTTAACAATTAGTAATTAAATTTAAATTTTAATATTATGGAATATTCATCTAAGCTCACAGGAATCCTCATTACACTTGAGCTTATACAAAGACTACGAAAAAAGTTCTATATTATAATCCACGAACAATCTCATTAAAATAAAATATCATGTGATGGAATCTCAGTAGATAAATTTATTTAGTTTAAACAAAAATCACATATAAATTTCTATAGTAGAATATATGTAATGAAACCACGTGAAATTGTGTCTGATCATCACTATAGAACACCTTTTATCAACTGATCACCAAATCCCTTACACATGTGTTGGAGTCCACCATATTCCTATTGAATTATTTAATAACCCTAGTCCTAATATTCCTAAAATCAGATATTATAAAAAGGGAACCAAAAATTCAGAAGATGAGAGATAAGATTTTTCAATTTGAATATCGAGGAGCCACCATTACAAAACCACCTTAAACCCTGTGCATCAAATGAGAAGTGGGAGGATACACTTTGGGGTCAGTCTTGTATGAGAGTTGGATTGAAAAATGATTATATTGTATTATCAATTGATTTAGGTAAAAATGTTCTTTTAAAACTCAAAACTAAAATTCGATAGAAACATCAGGAACCACACCATGCACTACATTTTTTCCTCCATTTTAATACCTTACCTTTTGGGACCTAACACACCTATCACTACATATGATGTTCTTCTCCACTCCCCTTTTTTTTTGAAGGTGTTCCCTCCCTCGAACCATAATCAACATCATCATGAAAAACTCTCACTGGTCTATACAAAATTCAAGAACAGTTCATATTATGGTGTAGCCCTAGGTTTTATTCATCTCTCATACCCAATAGTGTTTAAATAAGGACCCTAAGCTCTAACCTCATAATTTTATCTTTCTTGGATCACAACCCACACACCCTAAAAACACTCAATAAAAGGAATAACCCAAAGGAATTATAACATGGTGGTATTTATTATGTATAAATATAGTCACCCAAAATCCAAATTTTGGGATCCTCGTTTCACATAGCTGTAATTCAAAGGCCCCATTCTCAGCTAATTTAAAAATACTTAAAACCAAGGTGAGGCCTCAAACCCCTCACTATTTTAAACCATTCTGTTCCCATATAAATAGGTTTTTTATTAAATTTTACAAATATGAAGAAGTAATATACACCACATAAACATCATATTCAAAATTCCATTTGATAATAATTTTCACCATCTTCCACAAGTTCTACTATGCAATTACCCTCCTTATGGTGGTATACCTATGGAAAGAATGGTTGTTGGTTAACTAGGTCTTACCAAAATTTACTCCCAATCACTATAAAAACCCTTCATCCTTGAAAACACATATAAAAATTATTCATGAGATATTCCACTCTTGGAATTCCCATATGATATTTGGTTCTAAAAATAGTTCAACTTAAGTGAAAATAAAATAATGTTTCTCGTGACTTTATATAATTATACAAATTTCAATATTTATAGGGAACACATAAATACATGGTAGGGAAATAACAATGTTCTTATAATCATTATTAATAATCATGTGTATGAAAGAACATGTATAATATTCTACAAACACAAAATGTAATACTTTATTTCTAATCATCATCAATCAAGGTCTGATGATCAAAATCAAAATGAAATTCCAAATTTATAACAAGTTAACCATTATATCATGAGGTTCCGTACATAATATACCTACTTTAGGTAAAAAAATCAGTGTTTGAACACAATATACATAAAGAAAATACTAAGAATATAAATTAGGACTTATAGGAAATTGAATTTCCCCACTTATTAGGTGGTCATCACAAAGAACCATAACCATTGAAGTAATGGTCAAAAACCCATCCCATGGAAAGATAATGTTAAATATAATATTTGGGGAATTATGAGCCCATCCCATTAATTATATTCCATTTAAAATGAATATTTAAAATTTATAATACAATATATAACCCAATCAATCCTTATCAAAAATATATCAATGAATATTCAATTCTCATGTTTTCATCCTTAATTATTCCATATGACATGATTGTTAATAAAATAATAATATCTATAATATCCATTGTTTTCATTTAACTATAATAATGTAAGAAAAGAACCATTGTTATTATTTTCTAATTCTATGTTATATTTTAATTTATTAAAACATATATTCTATTATGATTCGTGGATACTGAATCAAAGAGACATTATAATTTATAAACATAAAAACATAAATATCCCAAGTAATGGAATAGTGTTATTTATTGGATAGTCTAGTAGTAGGTCCTACAATGTTTTTGAACCTATGTTTGAAAAATATGATGATTAATTTAAACCCACTCATATAGAATTGATTTATTTCATGGGTAACATTTACTATTTATTTAGGTATTTTCGTAAGTAACTAATTTTTCATAACTGAATCATTATTGTTCTCATCCAATGAAATATTAATTAAAGATTCAATCATTTTTTATATTTATTGTTCACATAATATTGCTATTTTAAATGGATTTTTTTATTGAATGCAATTAATGAAAACATTTACCACTTACAAGTGATAAATAAGTTTACAAATTTTATTTTCACTATATTTCCCCTTTTTTAGAAGTATATCTTTCCAAAATACACTTCATCATTTGAGATAAAGTATAAAAATTATAGAAAATAATTAAAATTATATCCTTAATAGAATTTAGTTATGTAAAATAAAGGTAGATGTCAAAAAATACCAACCAACAAAATACCACTTTACATCACATGGGAATATTAATTTCATGTTTTATAAGTATTTTTAATTTCAAAATAATTTATGGAAGAGATGTAAAATTCCATATAATATTAATAGTATCATTCCACTAGGATAACATAATTGTTGCCTCACCATCAATGAAACTATTAATTGGATTTACATTTGTATTATTGATTTAAAACTATTTCATTTTATAAACTAATGGGATGATATTCCTTAATGTATCATAGTAAGGATGAAAATAAATGTGTTTCTATTAAGTGATATCCTTATAAAAAAATATAAGCTATGTTGTCTCATAATTCTCTTATAACAATATAAAATTATCTTGTAAGGTTAACTTGAGTGACAACACATAGTTCAATTTTGAATAACAAATTAAGAAAGAAAAATATTACAATTCACGATATAAGTATCATAAAATGATAATTGGAGATATTTGAGTATGCTATGAAAACATAACATTTAAGAGAAAGACAAAATATCTTCTCAAATGTTATAAAAACATTTATAAAAATTAACTTTTTCACAAGGTTTAGTGGCTTGGTATTTTGTGGGTATAAATAGTAATGCACCAAAAAATCTAAATATTACATTTAAATGAAAATATTTTTATATAAAATAATATATGGAAAAAATTAATTAGAATAATTGAATAACCAAAATTTTTAATTTGTTAAAAAAGTGGTAAGTATATTCTAAGAACAACCTAAAAATTTAAAAAACTTGTTGATTCAACCATCATTATTTTTTGGAAATATTTAATTATCCCAAAATAACCTTGAACGTCACCTAAAATCACCATCAAGATATTCCATAATTATTTCAAATAATTACTAATCACATCATAATAAGAAAAATAATATATAAAAATAGATCAATCATAGGAAAATTAAATGATGTGGGATCCCTTTTGTGTCTTGATACTGATGTTGTAAATGTTGTAAGGAGGAAAGTACGGATCACCTGTTCTTTATAGGTGAAGGGGAATGTGTTGTTTGGAACATCTTTGGGGAGTTCATGTGTATCCTTGACTGTAACTTACGCGTCCTTTGAGTCCTACATCGGTGGTTCCATGGATCGGGAGACTGATGCCCATAGAATATGTCCCACATCATAATCTTGCATGCTGGATGGTTGTGCATCTAGAAGGACAAAAACATGTAAAGTAGTGAAGTGGTGATGTCTAATTCCAACTTCATCACCATTAGGACTAAATATATCCTCTTTAAAGTATGCAGGCCAGTTCTCAAGATTCTCTGTATGTTAACAGTAACGCTATGGGTCAATGGGTTCGATGGATCCCACCCTCTACTAGCCTTAAACTCAATAGAGATGTGTCATGAAACATGGGGGTCCTACAAGGTGGATGGGTTGTGTTTGACTCACATGGTTTGATCATTTAGGCATAATCATCCTGGTGTATCCAAGGTTCATTTTTGGAAGCCGAGGCTAAAGATTTTCTTATGAGACATCCCATGGGCCACCATAAGAACATTTAGGATGAGTAGGCAGAAACTGATTTTAAGATTCTTCATGAAATCCTTCATATAAATTTCCCATCTTTGTGTTTCATTTTATATATCATCAGAAAGTGCATGGTCGTGCTCAGTAACTACATCAAGGTGGTACACACTTGGAAAGAGAAGAACCAAATCAAAGAATACCTTTCTTCTAGGGATGTTTTGTGCCGAGAAACTATTTTCATTTTTACTTTGAGTTCCCTAAAACCTGAGGGTGTCAACCTAGTTAAAGGGGACACCCTCATCCTTCACTATTTCTATCCTCTATAGGTCCTTACCATCTGTGTTCATTTCTATTTTTATTTGGTTGCATCTCTTCTTTCTTAAAAAAATATACATAGTGGATGTGGATCTCACCTAAATTTATTATCACCTTTGGTTATTCACAATGAACTAATTAAAATAAACCTCTAAATACCAAAATCAAAACCCTAAATTAGAAAACCATAACAATATTTACTTAACAAATTGACATTATAAAAAAATTATACAAATAACATGATTTGTTCTTATCTTACTAAAATGATAATTTTCAATGGAATTATGTTGGATTAAAATATTAATTATTTGAAATCATAACTCAAGGAACCTATTTTCGATAAGGGTAATTAGATGAGGAACAAAATATTTTGAGGGAATATTAGTGGATTATATTTTACCTAAACATTTATTTCAAATATCCACTCTAAAACTATTATAATCACGATGAAGAATAGAAGGATCTAGAAGAGTGAAAGGATGGATACAATGGATGGTGTTTGATCGAATGAAAATTAAGGGAATAGGATTGGGGGAGAGGGTTTAAAATGGTCAAAAAATATTACCATAACATGCATTAATAAAAGTTTTAAAAAATATCAACTTTTATATAGGAGTTTGGTTGAACCTCAAGTTCATACCTGACCACTAGTTAGAAATTATACTTATGTTGTACTTACATCAGAATTAAAATGGTTCTTATATCACTTTAGCTCTTTTATTTTTCCTCTTCCATCACACCCAAACCAAAAATAAGGCTCTTAAAACACCTATGAAAACTCTGAACACCGTAAAATAAACTTAAAATATCTTTACAAAACATCAAAATCTATGAATGAAATTGAAAATTATAAATGTCTCCACATTGGTACGTGAAATTGAAAAATTTAATGCCCATTGATCTCTTAAATCTTCCATAGAGGACACCATTATCACATTAGTCATCAAAACGTTGGCTAATTTCTATTATAATAATGGAGTTACACACCAATAAAAACATAGACTCAATTGTCTTATAATATCCTAATGAATCAATAAAATGGTGCACCACTAATATATTCATAGGTACACACCAATAATCAATAACAGTAGCCTTTGATAGACAACGATATATGACATATTTAGATATTATATAGATAATTTGATGAACATATCATTTCTAAAACTTATAATTATATATCATAACATATGGATGATTTTGGAAATTAATAACCATAATAAACCTCAAATACAAACCATATCCCATCTATGTCCTCAAATTGACCACGATGTTATCAATAAAGAAGAATACATACTAATAACTTTAGGGATAAAAAACCCAGTGATTCAGACACAAGGAAACTATGTACGTATAAATAAATCTATGGGTAATCAATATATCATCGAAAATTAAATATAATAATTGAATGAAATATTTGGAATATCCTCACATTTCACTCTCATTATAAGATATAAAAAACAGAAAAATTTCCAAATAGTTATCTTCCATTAAATCACAAAATAATTCATCAATTCTTTGTATGGGAATTCATTTCATCATCATAATATAGTTCACAAAGAGATAATTATTGTATAATATCAATTTTCCAAAATTATCATAAAAAATAATTAGATATCCTCATTGATATTGACTACGATAATAAATAAATTTTGTATTAAATCATCAATATAATTTTGATACTCATAAAACTATATGGGTATTATTTGATAATATTTAAGAGATATTGTAGATAAAACAAAGTGAAAAATTATACCGAAATAAAATTCATGATATGGAGTTAAATAAATAACCTCCTTATGAAAAAAATCCACAATTTATTCTATAACCCCACTAAACTCCTTCATTTATGTCTCCACTACAAGAAACATATAACTATAAAAATATTTCATGATGGTATCCACACATTGATGACATGTCTAATATTCCAAATCGAGATGTAAATTTAAATTATCACCTTCTATGTTAGTGAATATAACTCAATATTGATATAAATTTGTTGATTTAAAGAGATGATTAATGAAGATTGTGCATTCATTCATTTTTTTGATCTTATGGAACCTATTTAGACCCATAAAGAGTTTTTGATATCAGATGTTGAAGAAGAATCTATTTTTTTGTTTCTTATTAAAGGGGATAAAATATATGATCATAATTGAGTGGATAAGTTTTTGTGTTGAATTTTTTTATTAATAAAAAAATTTATTAAGTGGTGGGAAGGAAGTTTAGAAGTATAAAGGTATTTAGAAGAAGCTTAAAATATGTATTGAATATTTTTTTCTATGAACAATTGATATAGAAAATTATAGGTTATTTCATATATAATATTTATTTATCATATAAAATATAATGTTTTTCATATTCAATATCACTCGTAGATTTGAAAATATGAAAAGAATGAATGGTCAGATTGATATATGTGATATTTTGATGATACATAGAAGTTTTCAACCGAATATAGTATAATATTTGATAAATTGAAGGCTACCATTAAAATTTATAATATATTTTTATAATATACTTTATATATTCCATGTAAAGAATATGTTTTTCTGGTTGATAAATATGATCCATCGAGTTTCAAAAATCATGAAGACTTATAAACCCCATAAAGAGCCTCTAATTTTTAACTTCAACACGTAGATGTAAATTTTAATATATAGGGTAAAAATTTAAAATATTTATCAATATGAAATATTTTTAGAATCTATACATAAGAGTTAATTTTTGAATATTGGGTCCAAATTTTAAAATTCCATAGAAAATATGATTTTTACAAGAAATTTTTTCATCCTCAATAAGTATTTTTTTTCATTGATATGTAATTATTTTAAATTTTTTAAAATTTGAGTATGATGGTAAATAAACAAATCAATAGAAATTGCATGAAACTATTTTTATTCATTATAAATTAATGATAACGTATCAAATATTTACCAATGAATCTCTTAAATCAGTCAAATGAAACTAAAAGGAATAATATGAACTAATGGATCATATTTTAATAAGAAAATTAGTATAAACAGTCAATCGTTGTTTCCTACTTGAATATTGAATTTAAATTTCAAAATTTACGATGGTAGATCATTTTTTGGATATAGTTTACTTTTTACTACTACTTTGAAATTATTATTAATGAGTATTGAAAATAAAAAGATAAATAAAGAAGGAGTTATAGAAGGGTTCATGGTGTTGCACAAGTAAAAGAAGGTCAAGATGATGAAGGGAATCAAAAGAAGAAAAATGAAAACTAAATGAAAGTCAAAATAGATTTATAACTCTTATTGAAAAGTCGATTGTATATATTTTTTAATTGGAAAACTTTAGAAATTTTTTCATAAATTCAATAAAATGTATTTTCGTTGATTTTTTTGTGCTTTTTAGTGTCAAATAGTAATCCATATATTCACTTTAATAGGTGTTGAAAAGTTTTTTAGGGAAGCATAAAAAATTATCTTTACTACATCATCCACCATCCCCTCCCCTACCATAGTAATTTAGCACTAATAATATGGATCATTTTTATGTATTAAAATACAACATAGATTTTCATCAAAGAAACCCATTTAATTTGAGTTTTAAGAGATATTTGTTCCTCTATATTAATATAGTCGAAATTTGAATGACTTTGTGAACAAGAAAACAGTCATTCAATTAACATCTATGTTATTCCCAAAATCAATGGAAAAAATTATATGGATGATTGAATGATTAAATACTTGTTATTAATAAGTCTAAGTGTATTTGAGAATACTACATATGTTTTTACCCCTTTTTAAAAAGAATTTTGGGAAAATCGGTTGATAGATATAATTTGAGGATTGATTATCATGCTCAAATTTCCATTTTGGCATGTCTTTCAGAAAGATATCATCTCAAAGTTAAAAATATGAATATAAAGGATGATATCTCAGATAAATTTGGAAAAACAAATTAAGGTAATGTGAAAGTGAACCAAAGTAAAAAAAATATTTGAAATGAAATATGAATATCTGAATTTGTATTATGATAATGGAGTGGATAACTTAATAACATGATTTGAAAAATTTATAGCTTTATCAGTGGTTCTGTTGAGATTTTTCCGGATTATATTATTTTTGAGAAGTTACTAAATATTTTTCCAAATAGATTTTATATAATGGTATCTGCACTTAATGATTATGATCAAAGTACAATTCCATTATATGACATATATTTAATTCAAATTGGTTATGAAAATTAACAGTGAATAATAGAAAACCATATATTTCAAAAAAAAAATTTATAAATTTTACGATAGAAATAATAACAAAAAAATCATGAGTTTAATGTTTTAGTACCATGGGAATATAAAGTTTATGTAATAAATGTTCACAAGAAATATTCAACATTATTCAAATAATTCTTCATTTTATTCTTATATTTACTATACTATATATATTACATTTAATCTTCATAAGGAAGGATTTCAAATAATAGTACAAAAAATGGCCTAATAACGAGATGGATTATAATAAAGAACATGAGACTAGAATGGATAATAGAACATGTTGAGAATAATCATAAACAACATATAATAATCAATAGTGCCGCATGATATTTAATGTGGAAAACTAATAATAATGATATATCACAACATTATTTTCAAATTTTACACAAAAAATGTCAACAATTCTATCATCATGTTCTTGCGTAACTTATGTATAGAAATCATCACTTCAAAAATTGTTAATAATGCTTACATCATTCTTTTTAAATAATACACATAATTTCATGATATGTATCACATTGCACAATTAGTTGGTTGGATTTGTTGGTTTTTGACCACCCATCACATCATAAAATTATCTTAATCATCCATGCCAAATAGAAAAAGAAATATAGATGTTTTTAATGATGAAATGGCTAGTATGAAAAGAATAATATTCTTAATAGTGATGTATGGAATATATCATTTAATAAAACAATTATTTTCCCAAAAATAATATGGGATGACATAATTTTGGATGAATTGGGATATAATCAACAAATAAAATATCATATTTCATGGAAAAGGGGAGATTAATCATAATAATAAATAATGAAAAAATTAAAAAAAAATTGAACAAATATATTTTAGGTTTATTTAAATCATTTTCAACATTGTAAGAATATTTATATCACAATAATTACATTGGGATTGGAATGAATACCGAATTTAAAATAATAATAATTATTAAAATACATACGTATATAATTTTTCAAATCATTGTTGTTATTATTAATCAATAAAATCCAGGAGAATTTATTTATTTATATTTCTTGGAAAACATAAAATGGTTTGATGACATGTTGTCTTTGAATTATACTTTTTTCATTTCATTGTTATTTTTTGAGTCATTGTAATATATATATATATATTTAAAAATAAAACAATAAGAATATAATAATTTAATATAAATTTGTAGATATAAAATATATTCAAAAGTAACTAAGAATATAGTGCATGATAAGTAAACAATTTATAACTTCCTCAGCAGCCAATGATACCAACCATTATTGGAACACATCAATAAGAGTATGGAGATATAGTGTATATACCTTCAATTGATCAAAATAGTTATACCATATACTAAAAACCATAATATGTTATATAACAACAAATTAAATCATTTAATTTGTTTTACAAATAAATTATTTCTGGAGAATGGGATGAAAATGTGAAAATAAGGAACAGATATTGTTGTTTAATTTCCTCTTCATTGAAGTTTTACCCCTTCTATAAGAAAGTAAAGACTTGAGTAACTAGGTTTGGATGACACCAAAAATTTAATAACGTTATTTAGGGACATAAGAGGAGGGAATTGTGTTGAGACTAAGCATCAAAAAGTGGTGTGGAATTAATTTTTCAATGATTGGGTGAGTATAATATATAAATGAAAGGATTGGAATTATTTGACTAAAATATAAAATAAATAATTATTTTCATTTTAAAGCACCTAATGATATTTTTTTATATTATGAAATATATTGGATAGAAAATTTAAAAAAAAATTAATTCACAGATTCCAATAGTGAAAATCATTTTTACAAAATAATTTTATATATTTTATTATATTAAATTTTAATATACAAATAATTTTTATTAAATATTTAAAAGAATATATATTTTATTTTGACTTTACTAATTTGAATATTTATTTTTATGAAATGTAATATGTATCATTAATTGGATTATTCATATTAAATATTATTTTACGAAGTCATTTTAATATTATAATGGTTGAATTGCTATTATAAATGATTAGATTACTATTCCAAATGGCTAGGTCAATATTTCTAATATTCAATTTCATTATTCAAAAAATGAATTTTTCTATTACACTGTTCATATTGGCTTTATACATCTTATGAAATAATCATATTGACTTCATTCATAATCTAATAGAATCCCTCTTCATGGTATATATTCTTTATCTTCAAAATGAATAATACATTTTTAATTTCATGTTTGTTTAATAAATTTTTCGTTTAGAGTGATAATTATATAATATAAAAACATTAAACAAATAACTATTATTATTGTTTTATTTTTTATTTTTATTATTTTACAATTTTTAATTCTTTGTGTTATATTTATCTAATGTAATTTTATTATGTTTATGAAATAAAATTGTCATATAATATTTCACATGTGCTTTATTCGATATCATATACTTAAATAAGGAGAAAATTATATTCATAAGAAAAGAAAAGAATATATGAATATCTAGTTCATTACATTATTCCCACTTTTGAAATTTCATTCTTGAAATTTCTACCTAAATCCTTAGTTGAGAATAGATGTTTGTGCTTCAGTTTCATTTCATGTTATGATTCCCATTTTACTCTTTATACTTAAGGTTTTTTCAATGTAATTATACTATTTGTGTTTTCTTATTATATATAGATTTAGCACTAGTTTCTATAATATTCACTGATTTCTCCCCATAATAGAGTCTATTCTCTAGTGGTACATCTTCTAGATTATGTAAAACTGATTGATTATATATGTACTTCCCCATGATTTATTCGAGAAATTCCACATGTACACACTCCTTGTTTGGTGAAATTTTTAGTTGATAATATATGAATCATATGTGATAAATATTTTAAATGGGATAATTTACATTGGTCTCATATTTCCCTTTAATTGAATCCTCATGACTATATTATAGGGTTATATTTTATGTTAGAGTTAATATACTTCTTTAAACTGTATGACACATATATGACTCTCATCATATACCTCTTTTGAACCTAAGAAGCTTTAATATGTTACTGAATAGAAAGAACACTCTATACCATATCTTATACATGTTTTGATCTAAGTATCTTTATAGTGACCAATACTTTTAATACAAAAATATTTAATCTTAGTAAATTATTTTTCAATACAAAAAAGTATGTTTTACACTATAATTGTATAGTTTTATTATCTATGGAATCCTAGATACATAAACAACATATTCTTAAGAGATCTACATCATCTCCCACTATGTTATTCTAAAATATCACCCTTCTTAGAAATAGCATACTTAAAACCATTCTTTAGTACCTAAAGAATGGAAACATAAAAAACAGTGAACAATGATGCTCATTAAGGGTAAAAAGGGATGATATCAATTTTTACATTAAAATATCAGGATAATAAGGGTGTTATAATGTGATCTAAACATTTTAAAACCATTCCCAACATATTGTAAATCAAAATCATGAGACATTGCACAAGTCAGGGAAATTCATAATACATGAATCATAATAGAATCAAAAAAACCTAAACCATGAGAGAATTACATTATTATATAACTTAATTTTATGTCATACACATATTAATTGATAATAATTTATTTTGTAAAGGAACCCTTACTAGAATATCATATTGGATGTGGTTCATCCCCGATTCCATTATTTCATTATTCATGGTGAACTCCTAATACTATCATTGTGGAAAGGATCCCCTGATGAACTGTGTTCACTCCCCACTCATGTCATTATTATCTCATGAGATATCCATCATTTCCAAATTCATTGGATGGATATACAATGTGACACCATTCCTATTATCATAATCAATTCATATGTGTTCCAAAAAATAAAAATTAATTTATCATATATCATAACCCATTGATATGAAGTGGGTTTCATATACATTTCAACATTTCATCATGACATAACCCATGGAAAATAATTTGGCATCATAAAAATCACATAAAAAATCAAATACCATCGAGAGACAGAATATATATTTTTTATTTTTATCCTATCCCTGGTAAATCATATTTAATATCATTATATTTTATGATAAATGAAAATTCCTTTCAAATGTCACATGGATAATTCATGGGGAAAATACCCTTTTAATTTCAAAATAACTTTCTTTAAAATCTTTAAATTTTCCATAAATTTATGGATCAAATTTTATTTTAATAGAACCGAGGTAACTGAAAATGAAATATTTAAATCTTCGAGTGGCCATGATGGTGATAAAATATATTCATGTCATTTATGTTAAAAATAATTTTATTTTTTCATTTTTTGTTAAAAATTTAGAAGTTCCTTACTCATAAAATAAAATAAAACATTATTTTTAAATAAATGTAAAATTTTTAAAATTTGTAAAATTACTATAAATATTTATAGGAGAATAAAAAACGTTCTTAAACATATTACTAAAAAAATATTATTTTAAATATTAGAAGTGTTGAAAAAAATTTATGGAAAAGATAAATAGAGTGAGTTATCCTTAAATATATTCTTTTGGGATTATTGGTACAAAAATAGAATGAAATGAAATGAGAAAATTTAATATCTATAAATAACCCATGTTTTAGAAAATACATGGGATTATTGATATATAGGTCAGAAACATTAATCATGAGAAACTAAATCATAAGCCCACCCTACATATAATGTGATTATAATATAAATCCCTTGAAACATTGGAAAATTTTGAATAATATTTAATGAAATATAGATCCTTGTATGGATATATAAAACCTAAAATTTTTCATGATAATAAATATAAAATACATTTACTGACACTATATACACTGTATAAAAGAAACATGTCGTAAATATGACATGTGTCTTATGGAAATGAATGTGAGATGAAAATCCATTAGATTGAGTTCAACATTCATTGATAGAAATCAATCCTCTTGTATAATATATTTAAATTAATTATAATTCTATAACAAAAAATACGTACATATATTATCATATATGAATCACTTATGACACATCAACACCAACATATTAATAATATATTATTAAAATCATTGACTCCAGTAGTAAATATTTCATTTTTCTTAAGTGCTTCAGTTTTAATTTTTCCTTCCTTGAACATTGATCGTGGTTTCATAATCTCCAAAATATTAATCATGATAAAAATATCATATGTATTCATTATATGTATATAATTAATCCATAAACTTTATAGAATGAAATTTTAATTACATTATTTATGGAGACAGTAGGCCATATGTTTACGTAAACGTTGTCTTTATTTTTTCACAGATGGAAGGAAAGAAATTTAAATAAAAATTCACCTTTACCAAATCAGTATTATTTTATATATGTAAAAAATATTTATTAAAAATATCCTTATTATCATACATGAAAATCATAAATTAAAAAAAAATGAATTGAATCACCTATTAGAGTTCATTGTCACACACATACACACGAGTGAAATTATTTTTTCCCAAATGATGGGAAAGTAAGAAGTAATAAATAATATTATAATTTAAAATAAATCATAAATTATATATATAAACATATAACCCATCGAATTAATCATCCATTAATGTTGGTGATATAGAATTAATTTTATCGCTATGTGGATGTGCTAGTCCTTATATACTCTCAGGTGATACATTCACTTCTTTTTTGATGGGCAAGATAATTAAAAATATTTGTTCTATAATAATAATAAAAATTAATTATATTAATTATATAAAATATTTTCTTTCATGACTAATAATAATGATCTAGAAAATGTATAAAAATAAATAAATTGGAAGCGGCCAGGACGGATTATTACCTCTTCTTTAGTAAGACATTTTTATATCCCTTCATATGGACCCATGGAATTAAATATTTTGAAGACCAATACCACTTATTCACCTATTTGGGTGTTTAGAATATAATTACATGGGTTTTATAAAGTCATATAAATTAAAGTGGTGTAAGGGTGAGTAATAATAGAAGTCATTTTATAGTTGGGGGATATGACTCACTTGGAATTTCATAATAGATAACAATATTATAATGTTATACCAAATAAAAATGTTATAAAATGGTCTGATATTCTATTTTGGGTTATTATTAGGTCTATATATTCCCATATAATAGTAATTAGACAAGTTTAATTGTAAATCATACACTTATATTTTGGTTTAAACAACCCCTGGTAAACATGATTTCACTTTAATCATGGTAATATAATTTTACTATTTTTTAAATTCACACTGAAAAAATGATTGTGATGGTTATATTAGAAAGTATTAACTATTATGATTGAAAATATGGAATAAATTTTCTAATTCAATTAATATAATATTTAGAATATAATTGAAAATTACACCCACAGAATGCAACAAAAAAGTATTTCTCGAGAGAAAAATATTTTATATGTATTAATATTTTTTACCAAAACACAACATAAAATTAATTATAATTAATTTAATTGGCTTAATAATAATATAAATAAACTAATTTTACATTTAAAGTAATTTTAGATCAAAATGTAACTTTGTAAGTTCTTAAATGAAAATATAGTTGTCAATAAAAATCATAATTTTTGACAATTCATCGAAATATCAATCATTTCAAAAATAATAATAAATTCACTCTGAGATAAGTACGAAATGATGATATAGAAAATGAAGTTCAATTTCTCAAATACATTTTATAAAATTGGAATAATTTAATTTAGTTATTTTCTCACAAAAAGAAATAAAACCCATTTTTTAGAATAAATTAATTAATTTTGATACCTATAATCACTTTTCTATGAATTGAATAATTAGTTATCAATATATTTTCAATATCTAAAACCATTATACAAAATGTTTCATAATTTTCTTATTAATATTTACCCAACCAATTTGAAATAAATTTTATAAATATATGCTGGATTATGGTTCATTTAGACATGGGGTTTTTTGTGTTGCAATCTAATGAATAAATTAAAATTATTTCATAAAATATATATCATAAAATATTAGGGTATTACATTTTATACACATTAAAATTAATATATCCCTTAACGTTTCATATATATGATGAGAAAATGAATATATTTTTACTATATCACATTATCAAATTCCAATATAGCGTAGTCAAATTCAAAATTCCATTAGAGAAGATTAACTAAGTGAGTAGTCTTGTTTCATATCACTTTATCACTACGGTCCATGAAATTTAATTGTTGTTCTTCCTATGAAAGTTCATGCTCCAATGGTAGAACCTATAAGGTTAGTATAATTGAAGGATCATGTAAGAACATTCTCAAGAATGATACATGGGAAACATTATTAACTTGAGAGAGATTTGTTCGAAGTTCCAAAAAATATGCTAATTTACCGATTCAATCTATAATCTAAAAAGAGAAAAGATACATAAAGATCAAATTTCACATGTTTTTTAATCCTGAAACCTTCATCTATGTATAAATTTTATGTAATATTATCTCACTATCAATGGAGTCTTTTTTTTATCAATTCTTTACTTTTCGGTAACCTGTGAGTTTCCATATTGTGTTTTTCAACCAATATAACATAATATACCATTTTCCATAATAAATCTTGTCATAATATATTTATTTATCTAACATTATCCAAAAATAATGGATTTATGCACTTCTTTTAATATATTTATTCATAAGGATCCATCTAAAAACTTTAGTGACAATTATTATTGTAATAAAACATTGCAAGACAATAATGTTGATCCCAAAAACATTTGAAATCCATATAACATGAAATCATTATATAAAATAGGGTTTCATTTTCTATCATAAACTATCTATCTTTCTAATTATGATAAGCAGTACTAAAATACAACTCTAAATCCATATCCTTTATAATGATTTACCAAAAACATAATGAAAACCTCATATCACAGTTAGATATAATAGATTACGGTATTCCATTAATGATTACCACTTTTTTAATTTATATTATATAAAACTCAATAAGAGATAAATATTATCTATTATAAATAATGTGTGATAAATTATAAGGTGATATACACCATCCTAAATACAATTTTGGGCATTATATGTTCTGGATATTCCAATGAAAAAATCAGTGGGGATATTTTCCCATTTTTATTCTAGTATGTGTAATTATTGTAACATCTCCTTAAACTTATATTTATTATACTTAATTTACAGATATACGAGGAACTAAGATATATGCTCAAAAGTATCTATTATCTTTTTTCACCAATATAAGTACTCATTTAGAACTATACATCTTGATACTTCCAGGATGAGTAACGAGTTATAAACTATGAGATTAAACAAAAGAATAATTCATTGAGTCTGGTCTCGATAGGATATTTATAGGGTTCTTGAAGATTATAATTTTGTTATAATCACTAATTTACTTAGGAGAATTTTACTCTTTATTTTATAAGTCTTCATCATTCTTATGTTCTACATTAATCTTCACATGAATAGATGGTTGAAAGCTAATTTGAACATGATAAAAAATTTAACTTTCATAAATTATTCAAGGACCATATTATTCAAATAAAAAATTAGTGGATCACTTTTTATCCTCATCATAGATAATTTTTCATGATCTTTCCAACTCAAAGTATCATTAAACTTGTTTTCTTTTCTATAATGGAAATGAATTTATAAGTAATAATATTTAATTAACTCTAACCCTCATCCCTATAAAATATTCAACTATTTTAGAGAGAATATATTCTTTAAACTTTTATGGTCATTATATATTTCACAAATTCATCTATAATAACAATACCACCATATGTTTAATGTAAAAACTGCATCTATCTTCATTCCTTGAATGGAGAAATTTTTCTAATGGAACATTAATTATAATGAGGTATAATCTATCGATATATAATTT
The DNA here is from genome assembly GCA_963277665.1 of Viscum album. Taxonomy (NCBI): domain Eukaryota; kingdom Viridiplantae; phylum Streptophyta; class Magnoliopsida; order Santalales; family Viscaceae; genus Viscum; species Viscum album. Next base: position 1,883,558,036 of record OY728163.1, read on the forward strand.
TTCAGAAGGACACATCCATGTCCCTTATTTTATTAATATCTAAATATCATAATCCCATATCCACTGCATGGTAGTGTAAGAATAAATGAACTAGCTACCCTTTCTTTAGTTTGTTGAAATTTTCCTCATATTCATATCACTTAAGAAACATGGCTCCCTTACTAGTCCACTTTGTAAGTATATTAAACATACATGATGACTATTTTAAAATGCATCAATAATATCATTAAAAGGAATGAAAATAATTTATCTCAATCATAATGATTTTTCTGAGATGTTTTCAATATCTTATGAATTTTTTAGATTCACTGATATACACTCACATAGAACTATATTACCAAGAAATGAACATTTTTCAATCCAAGTTTCACACTTGGAAAATTTTTCAAATAAATTATTTCATATGTTCTTCCGTGAAATCCTAATATGATATTTATTTTCTTCTTTATTTTTAGTATATTTAATAATATCATCTATAAAGACTACCAAAAACTAATAAAGGAGGACTATAATGAATATATTCAATAAATACATGAATATAGATTTATAATTAGTAAGAAAAAATATAATCACAATAAATTCATAGTGTTCATACCTTATAAGAAAGGCTTCATTTAGTATTTATACACTTTTGACCCTCAACTGATAGTGTCTCTATCAAGGATAAATCATAGAAAAATATTTATTTCCCTATAATTGATTGAAAAAAAATCAATGGTGGTAAGATAAAACTTATTCTAGATTGTGACCCTTTTAATATCTCTATATTCAATTTTGAGAAGAATATTTCTATAATTCTTCTTAAAAAATAATAAGAGAACCCTAATGGGATGAACTTATCCAAATGAGTTCATTTTCATAATTCTCTTAGATTTGATTCTCAATTTATTGAAATAGATAAGTATTATCAAATATGGTATCTTTGAAATTAGTGTAGTTTTAGGTATGAGTTCTATTGGAAACTCAACTACACAATTTAGAGAAAGAATAGTAAACCCTTCCAATGAAACATGAAAAAAAACTCATACAATAATGACATTTTTTAGGATGAGTTTCTATATTAAAAATTATGATAAAATCTACTTTAGAATATGAATCATGACACATATAATTTAATTAATATCCCTGGGATGTTATTTTTTATCATTTCACTGATAGATAGTCATCTATTGGTTTGTAATATCAATCTTTACTTCTCTACCATGAATATTTATGTGGGAATTATGTTATGAATGTTGATCCAAGTTTAATATAAATTAATAATAAACTAGAGGCACAATAATTCGATTTTTGAGAAGTGCATTCCCAAATACTTCAACCGAATAAGAATCACATAATTGAGATTTGATTGTTATTCAATTAAGAATTTTCACTAATAATTCAATATCTAACAATTGGGGTCGTATTGTGATACCCTTGAAAATTTATTCCATAAGAAAAGACTACATAGATCTAGAATCAAATAAGTTTAAATAAGTATTATATTGGATGGTGATTGTACCTTTCACTACTACATTATTGTACCCAACATTAGAAAGAGTTATCACATGTGATTTTAATTTTTGTATTGGATTAAGAGGATTCTATCATTGATCAACATCATTAACCATCATATTTGAGCACTAGTAATTATAATACCCATAATCATTTTATTTGATACACTATAGTTTACTTGTTTTATTCTTTTGAGATTTTTATTAATCATTGCATAACTTATTCTTCCCATCAATTTATTATTCAATTTTGAGATGACTTTTTTCCCAAAATATATATTGTTACCTTTCCCCTTAAGACAATTTCCACTTTGATTCCACCAACACGTTGAGAATAATGGAAAGATTATTTACTTTTATCCACAGTTTTTATTTTCATAAATTTCATCTAAATTTTATCCATATTTTCTTATCCAAAACCCTGGTGTTGATTGGGAAAATAAATTTCAATCTCCTACATGATAACACATCAAACTATTTCTTCATATTCACTGAATTGATTTATGGATAATTCCCTTTATTGATATAATTTTAATCCATTGAATAATTAATAAATATTTATTTTTAGTTAGATGATTATATCATAGGTATAACACACAAGTCTTGTAATGTTTTCCCCATATGTACTAACATATTCAACATCCTTCTTCATTATATCAAATATTTACTTCTCCATATTTTTATAATTAATATTACGGACATACTTATTCAAAAATAATATCCTGAACTCATACCACACATTGTATTTAAATTCTTCTGGTTACCTCTTATTCGTGATAATATTCCACCATTAATTAGTTTCTCATTATAATTAAAAAATAGAAAAAATAAATGTTTCATGATTCAAACACTGGATAATTTAATATATCATTTTAGTGTTACTAACTCATTTCTCGTTAACTAGTGGATAATAAGACCCTATAAAAAATTTAGATGTTTTCTCCTCAATTACACAACATAATGTGGTTTCCATCATTGCCTTTTTTCTATAGTAGTATGATTTTAGGATATGGAATTTTATGTAATCATAGTAATAACATTTCCATTCTATCTTATATAAAATATGATTGTATGGGGGGGAAATAATTTCATTTCCTATTACATTAAACGTAAACATGGTTCCTTCAATTTTCATCCATTGAATGAAACAAAGACTTATGTTATTGTAAATAATAATAATAGACAAAAACAACATAATTTTGGAAATAATGTATAGGATGTATAAATCATGTCACCTTCTTTTATATACAAGACACCATAGGTTTATCATAGGTCATTCATGGTCATAATCTATTTAATTCTTCTATAATTATTTATTAGGAAAATTTTAATGAACACAATAATATCTCTCAAGAGAGTCGAACTAAGTGTATTGTAAGGGCACACCCAACATGCACCAAAATTATAATCTAGATATATTCAATTATCTATTCTCTAGGTTATTACCCTTAAATGAATTTGTTCAAAACCCACATCCACATGTAGGATCCAAAAGATGATGATTTTCTTAGGAAAGAAACAATCATTTCCTTACAATAATATAACATATTCTTCTATACATGGAATTTTCTAAGAGTTTTCACTAGATTTTTTACAACCTAGTTTTAGAACGTAAATAAACAATGTTGTGATACCAGCAATAGGGATCCAAACATTTTATAAATAAATATTACATATTTTTATATAAATATTCAACACATAACATTATGATATTCTCTATAATAATATAGGTATGGTGACTTTGAAAACATAAAAACATAAAAAAACTTATTCATTAGATATCTACATCACCTCCCACTAAGTTCCACATAATTATCACCCATATTATACATATCATACATAAAACAAATTCTCAAAACATTGGTAAAGAAAACATAATAACATGTGAGATCAGATACCCTGTAAGGATACAAAAGGGATATATCAAAATTTACTTAGACATAACATGTGAATAAGGGTGTGAGAACATGATATTAACTTTAAAAAAAATTACGCGGCATATCATGATGCATTGAATATGTCATGGTGGTTTATAATAGATGAATTATAAAGGAAACAATGAATATGATCTATGATAGAAGATCATTGGCATGATTCATAAGAATTTTTTTTGATCATAATCTTATAAAATCATATTCTTAGCCATGGATCCCTTCCAAAACTACCATTTTGGATTGGATTCACTCAACATTCCATTAAATCTTTATTCAACATTCAATCCGAAAACATTCATCGTGGACAACGTCCCTTATGAACTGGGTACACTCCCCATTTTCATCCTTATATTATCATTAAATATATATCTTTACAAAATGCACTATAAGGATACAAAATTCTAGTCCCAATCATAAAATAATTATTATATATTCATATTTGTGCCACAAGAATCTAAATTATTTAGCAGATATCATAATGTGTATAAAATAAACTATATTCATAATCATTTCAACATTTTTTCACAACATAACCCTGGAAAATAAATAGGTTTCAAAAACATCTTATCATCATCATCATAAAACAAAAAAAGAAATAATAAGGATGGTATCCCAAGATCATATCCTTTGTAACCATAAGTAATATAAATGGATTTTATCATTAATAAAAATTCATTTAAAATAACCCTTGGATAAATTATTGAGAACAATACACTCTTCATTATGGAATAACTTATTTAAATTTTAATATTTTTTTCAATTTCAATAACTTATGAAACTGGTATTGTAGTTATCCAAACATTGATTGGTCATTATGGACGAAAATAAATTTAATATTCTGTACATTAATACAAATATTCATTTCACGTATTTGGTAAAAATCCAAAAAGAACCTCGGTCTAAAAAGAAAAGGAATATTATTATAGAATCATTTTACAAAAACTCAAAAATGGGTTAAAATAATTTATACAATTATATAATGATATTATAATTATTTTTAGAAAACAATGATATATAAGAAATTTTTCTATCAAGTTAAAAGATAAATTATGTCAGTTTTCCACAAAAATATTCTTTCGATCTATTGAGTAAAAAAGAGAATAAAATTAATTGAAAACAAGAAATATCTACAAATAACCGTCATCGTTAAAAATTAATGTGATTATTGGGATATATGTCATAATATTTCTTCATTGGAAATATAATTACAAACAATCATGATCTATAATGTAACTGTAATATAAATCCAATTCCATTTTTTGCAAAAATTTAATTAAAACCTCTTGAATGATTGAAACATAGATGGTTTTGTAAATAGTATAAAAAATTCATTATAACGATAATAAAATAATTTAATTGGTATTATATATCTCATAAAAGAAACTATTAATGAATACAACATGTGACTCATATATTTAAAAATGAGATGAAAACCCATTATCTGAAGTTCAAGTTTCATCAAAAGAACTCTAAACTCCTTAGTAAAATGATTTAAATTTATTATTGTAATATTTCATAATAATGTACATAATTATAATATCATATTTTATCAAATTATTACATTTCAAACCCATTTTATTAGTAATTATATATTAAAGTCATCATTTTTTGCTGTTAAAAGTTTCATTTTTCATGGGAATTTTGGTTTGGATGTTATAGTATTTGAACACTGATCATGGTTTATTAGCATGCAGTTTTTTAATAAGGATACAAATAAAATATTTTATAATTATATATATATTTAGAGTCATCCATAAATTTAATACGTATAAAAATGAGTTACATCATTCCAGGTGGTAGTATGTAATACATATGCATGAACATTGTTTTCATTTTTTCTGATGGAAAGGAACAAAGGTAAATGATAATTCATCATTAAAAAAATAATATTATATAATATATATCACTAATATTAATTGAATTTATTATCATTACCATCCATGTATAGAATAAAAAAAATGAAACACGTCACATCATGGTGGTAGTAGTCCATATATACGCATAAGTGATGTTATTTTAATCCAACAAATGGGAATGTAAAATGAAACATATTATTTAATAAGTATTGAAAAATAAATATTTCAAAAATACTAAATCTAAAACTTAAAATATTTAAAATAAAAAACAATGGAATATGCTGACTGAAATTGAATTATATCGCCATGTGGATGTTGTAGTCCACACGTACACACAGGAGACACATTAACATGACATTTGACAGAAAAAAGATTAATATATGTGTTTCCATAATCATAAAAACATTTAATTATAATTTATATAAATAATTATTTATTTTATGAGGAATTTAATAAATCTATAAGAGGTATAAGAATAAATAATTTGAATGATTTTGGGTTGTATGATTACCTCATCTTCGGTAGTCCGCCTTTATATAGGTTTCTAAAGAGCCTTCAAATAGCCATTTATGGAGAAATGAAGATATAAATCTTAGATAAATAAGTTGATATGATAATTGGGAATGGTTTGTTTAAGATAGATGGCTCAGAGTGGTGTATGTTATATAAAAGTTAGGTGTCCATTTATAATTGGTGGAGAGAACAAACATAAAAATATTCAAGGGATTAAAAAATAATAATACCATACTATATAAAAAATATTAAAAATTCAAATGGATTCAAATTTCAGAGTTTTGGAGTTTAAAATATTCCCATAAAATAGGAAAATTAAAATTTTAATTGGAATAAATACCCTTATTAGGTGGTTTAACCCTCCCCCCCCCCCACAGACAAACACCCTGGTAAAAAAGACATCACCTTAAATGATATAATTTTTTTAAAATTTTTGAATTTCATTATGAATGAAAATATATCTGACCATATTATATAATAATTATTATATTTTTTACAAATGCAAAAATATTTTATTAAATTCAATTCTTATAATTTTTATAATTTAATTTAACATTTGTTCAACCAATAATTAAGATAACAAATCTTCCAAAAAAGGATTTGTTAGGTATAATAACATTTTATTTAAAAATATAATTTAAACTTAATTTAAATTAAATTAAGTATTTTATTAATAATATAAATGATTTTTTTGTTTTAAACTCATTTTAAATTATACTTTCACTTCTAAAATTTTTAAGAGAGAAAACAGTACTCAATAAAAATCAGAATTTTTAACTATTCATAAAATAAATCAATCAATTCAAAAAGTTAAAAAAAATTAAACTAATATTATTTTCAAAATATAATTTAAATAATTAATATCAATTTTCAAATAAATTTTCCATAATTATAAAAAATTAATTATAATATTTTCTCACAAAAATCAATAAAATCCATTTCATAGGAAAAATTATTTTAAAAGCATATAATGACTTTACTAAAAAATTGTAATATTTACAAATATATTTTATTCATAAAAAAGATTTTTAAATTTTTTTATATATTGATATTACTATAAACTCTTCCAAATTAATAGCTATGTAGTAATGGTATACAATATTCTGGTTTATTTATTCTTGAGGTAGAATATATCACAAGCTATCAGAAAAACTAAATTTAATTTAAAATGGATATATACTATAATCTTTTCATCAAATTCATACAAACATCTATGATTACTAAATGTTGTTGTATATGGTGCTTCATATGGATATATATTCATAATGAAGTGGGAACTATTTTTGTACAAGAACTAAACCAATAGAATATGCTGATATCATCATCCTTTGAAGTTTATCAAGAACGATCTCATCATATCTTCAAATGAAAGAATTGACTATTCTAATTTTCTATTAGTGTACGGGTGATATCATTTACTAATGAATAACAAAATATTAAGATCATTTGAACTATCATAAAATTATAATGGGTAAATTTGTATCTTTATTATGTTAGATTAAAATTTTATCCCATGCATCCTCACAACCACTTTTATATATATCAATCCCATTTATGTGTAATTAAAAAATTATACTACATTTTTTCCCACAATATGATCTATTAATATTATTAGAAAGTATTTTTACTTCCAAGAAGGATGATAAATGATAATCTATGTGTAACATATAATTAAACATTATTTTCTCTTTTGATGATGCAACTTAGAGCCTGGTTGTTTTCTAAATGAAGCACTCTTTTTCATTGTTGAATTCATGAATCTTCGATTATTTTTTTCTACCACCATATCATGAATCATAAAATAATACATTTATGCATACTTGATTTTTTAATTAATATATGGGTTGTTAATTATTTAGGAATGGTATGATGTCTTCCAGTATTTATGTTTTAAAGAAAAATCCATAACATATCCATGAAGATAAAGTGTTTCTCAATACTAATTATAGATAGACTAATAGATTCATTTTGGTAAATAAAACCACCATTCTTGTTTGAAATTCAATGGTTGTAGTTAATTGAAAAAATTTAGTCATTGATTAAGATCAACCATCTTTATTTATACATGTTCAACTCTTTTTATGTATATATATATTAGAACTCTTTCAATGAGTACTTATATCACACATCTCTCCATCGAAATTGTGTTTCTAAATAATCAAATATGTTAAATATAAATCATTTGTTCGATATTTATACTAATAAAACATCAATAATCGAGTGTTATAGGTTATAACATTTACATTTTTCATGAGTAAAAAAAATCATTTCCTTAAATAAACATTGTAGTTCCTAAATCCATCTTTCCTTGATGGGAGAGTGAGTGTAGGGGAACTAATTTTCTTCTTCTTAATCTACTTTAATATTTTTTAACAATATTCTATATATTCATACGTTACCCCTTTATACGTATACATCATTTCCAGGATATATAATCATGATAAGTCTCTTATGAAGCATTGGTAGTACCCATATAATTTTTTAAAACTACCAATCTCTAGGACACCCGTTGATTTTGGATATTATTTAATCACTTTTTTTCTAAGAAAGATCTATTTAAATTATTTCCCACATGATTTCATACCCCATTTATGTTTCATTATTCATCCCAAACTCACATTTCCAAACATGTTATAAAACTTCTCCAATGTTAAATTCTTATACATAATTCATTGATATACTTCATGTGTCTTATTTTTATTCATGTATTTGATAATATATTTATAAAAATATAACAAATCATTTTCAAGGGTTCCACTAAAGACACTATTCATTAATTCCATCATTATTTTAGGGAAAATTATAATTCAAAATGTTGTCATTTTAAATTAGAATCTTCCATATCTCATATTGAAAGCTACATTTTGAATATCACACCACTTAACTTTTAACATATTGTATCCAAATAAATGATCTGTTTTTCAGATGTCTTGTTCTAATAAAAGATTATCAAAAAATTAATCAATCTTTATTATTTTATACTTCTTCTATATAGTTATCTTATTGAAATCTCAGTATTTAATGAAAATATGTTTTTACCCATCCTACTTCTTGATAAAGAGAAATTGTGAACTCCAAGGTGGTACACTAGGGAATATAAAATATTTGTATAAATTATCATTCAGTTATGTCTTTATCCCTAGACATATTAGTTACATCTTACAAGGGATCCTGGATACTGGTGTTAAATGGGATATAAGTTCTATTGATATATCTAACACCTAGTCTGGTGGAAGGACAATAAATTGTTTTAAAAATACATCAATATATTCTATTATATTAGGTGATCCCTCATGGATAATTTGCACCCTTATCTAAATAATTTGATAATGATATGCTTTCTTATTAGGAATCAACACTTACACCATTGTTTTATTTTCTAAAGGGGGTTTTTAATATTCGTTGCATCTATATTAAATAACATTATGGATAAATATAAGTATCTATATAACTCTTTATATAAATTTAATGTCATGTCTATGTTATAAGAATTAATACATGACTCGTTTAACATCAAATTCTACCAAACAAAGGAATAATATATTTATTAGAAGAATATTCCCACAGACACTAACTATGGAAGAGTATGACACTTGGGTTGCAATGATTAAACAACTGGGTATTTACACATATATCTCTAATTTAAGTTATCATGGAGGAAATTTTGTAGATTTAGATAAATTATATTATAAATATAAATGATTATAATTTTTATTAAATTATCCTTGACCTAGTCATTAGTAAATATTAAATTTAACTTTCCTATTTCCCTTTATTTATTTGGCTACAAGAATTTTCAAAAGTAGAAATGTTATAAAATATCATATGTTAATAAATCATGGATAAATCAGTTATTCACATGGGTAAATGAATTATAATTTCTTTACATATGGGATACCTATGTTTATCAGAGTTTATTGTTTACTAGAAAAATTCCAATATTAACTATTTTTTTCCCTCAAATCAACTATAGTGACCCATAACATTCATACAATGTTATTCTACAATTTTTATGATTTAATATATAATAATAATATTCACTAAAATCAAATGGATTGGTATATTTATAATGTTTGGTTCATACAAATTCATTGTGTATAAAGTTTTTAAGACTATTTAAATCCTTCTTCATAGTATTCCTGTAACACCCGAGACTTTTATGTTATATAAATCATCAAAGGAATCTTTTTCTACACAACACATTCTTGGCTTGCTTTACACGCAATCGCGACCTTCCTCGATAGCTTGCGTCGTACGCAATACCGAGTTTCACTAAACAACGATATGCTATTAAAATATTATTAAAACTAGCCGTTATGAATAGTAATAACCACTTTTTGAAATTTTATAAATTTTCTTTTAGAAAATGGACTTCATTTTTGGATTCGGAATACCGAAATTAGCCTAGGGTGAAATTTTGGTATTTTTCTGAAAACTTTCAATTTTTGATGAATAGTGAAACCAGTAAGTGGTAGGTTAAAAACTGAATTTTGCATAAAACGTAATTTTACCGCTTCTGTGAATGGAATTTCGAAAATCCTAGAGACACTGTTAATATCAAGGACTAAAATGTGGTTCAATGAGATGAAAATAATTTTTTGGTGAATAGTAACATTTTACCTTTTTACCGCGGTTAATAGTAAATAGGGTAACTAAGGGTAAATATGATATTACTATTACCCTAACACATGTCCTAATTCTATTGGACAAGTTTAATTCGACCAAAAACAAACTTAGGAATAAAATATGACCATTTAGGCCCACTTGGATTAGATTAGGACATTTATTATTAATTTATTTAAAGAAGGGTTAAAATAGTTAAAATCAATGTTTAATAAGTAAATCATTTTTAATATGGGGTTATACATAAGATAAATTCGACTATAAATATTCATTAGAAATATAAAAAGATTTCCTACATAATGGTATTTTATTTGTAATTTTTAGACATTAAATAATTTAATTTATTTATGACACAATGATGATGTAGTAATTATCTTATTAATGAAATATTGACATAATTGATGTTATAAACACCAAAATAAATGTAATTTGAGACTTTTTATGAATTATAATAATTTTCTAGGTTACTATGATATATTAGTGTTGGTTTAATCAACTTGGTTCGAACATATAATTCTGTTATGACTTTCAAAAAAATCATATATCAAATAGTGTCAAAATTGACACAAAATAGTTTTTAAATCAAATATTATATTATTAATTGATATTTTATTCCTAAAAATCTAAGGTTCGGCCAAATAACTTAGATAAGGATATATATATTAATAATAAACAATTTGGGGTTCGTTTGGCATGTTATAGTAAGTGTATTACCCATATAGTGAAAGAAAACAAAAAGACAAGATAAAAGTTAAATTAATTAACTTAGAGTTAAATCTAATTGATAAGGTTAAAATAATACCCTAAACTTGTCTAAATCCTATTGGTTGATAGTATTTCGACCCATCCCCACATTAGCTTCGAAATAATACCCTTTGGAACCATTATAAACCGATTTTTACTTTAATATAAAATAATATTTTGAGATATTACTAAGGTGCCCCTCTCCTCCCTTATAAAAGGGCACCTCCTCCCCCTCCTCCTCACACCAAATTGAGCACTCATTCTCGTCCAACCCCTGCCATTTTCTCCTCTCCACTTCCCTAGAATAATCCTAGAGGTCCTGGTATTCTTAAAAGACCAATCTTCGTTCCCTAAGTGGAGGATTCAAAGAGTCGTTCCAAAGAAGAGGTAATATCCATTACCGATCTTTTCAATTTCTTTCTTCTTCAACTTCTTCTTCTTTAGTTGTTTAATAATAATGTAATAACATCAGTATTACTTACATACTGATATGTTATTATAAATATGAAACAACCCTAATTCACCTTCTATCCATCCTATGGAAAAATGAAATCACCGCGCGTGCGTACGTACGGAATACCGTCTCCACGCCGTGGTGTAATGTATTTTCCACCATCACTTTACAAGGATGGTTATAATGGTGTAATGAGTAACTATTTATGATTATTATAAAGTAATATTGATACTGAAATAATATATATATATATACTCCAATACAATTCCACGATCATAGAAACGATATCATCACTCGTGCGTACGTACGGAATATCGTCTCCACGATGTGAAGCGACTCGTTCTACATGATCATCATTACATAGTAATTATGAATTGAATGAATAAATATGATATATGTTACACTAATACCATTCTGGATATAAGGTATCTATATCCTTAAAATAAGAATAAGAATTTATTCGGCAAAACACGCATAAGAACAAAAGGCAATAAAGACCCGAGTAACAAGTAACAATGAAATATTACTAATAAGAAGCTAAGAATATGACCATATATGATATCATATCAATATATATGATTCTGTAATAAGTCAATAACATTATTTAAACCATTATAAAGGAGCTTCGGACACGTACAAAGCAAATCGGACCTAAGGTAAGGGAAAATATCACAATCTCATTTTTATCCGAGATTGTTTATTCGTAAGTATTTACTGGGGTGTATTTTATCATCCACATCCATGTTTCATTAATATGTAATATTATTTCCATCCACTTACAATAGTTTAAATACAATTTTACCCTTCGGTGAGTTTTCAGTAAAAGATATGAAAGGAATCTTTTTTCGTTTTTCATACGAGGTACTTTTTGACTTTTCTGACAAAAGTACGAAGAATGTTTTTTTAACTTATATGGAATGAATGGATTTTTAAAACATTATTTACAAGAAGCTTCCTTTACAAGTTTTCATGTATATTTTTAATCAACTTCTTTAAGTTTAAAATTGTATGACATGTTAAGAAAGGAAAAGTGTTTTTGAAGTAGAAAGGATATTTTCCTCAAGAATGAAGTTCAAGTGTTTTATCAAAATTATTTTCCATCTAAGATGATAAAGGGTTCTGTTTTTATCCCTATTATTACATGGATTTGATTATGTTGTGATGGAAATATTTTTATGAATTCCTTTATCTTATATGAATTGTTTTATGATGTCATGTTGTTTAAGAATCCCATTTTTATTACATGGGTTACGCTATGATGTATGGTTTATGATTATGTGGCACACATAAGAAAGGATTAATTATAAGATGGGTGGGACCTATATCTCCCTCCAATGCATTGGGTAATGATTTTATATATCATGAGATAGACAGGGCTGGAACGGTAGGTTATACCGGTTCAGAGAAACAGGACTGAAACGAGGGTTACTCGATTCAGAAAGGGACTTTTTCCACTAAGATAGTCTTGGCAATGAGTCATGACTAACAACAAATGATTTTCCATGATTATGTGTGCATGCCACAAAGTTTCAAGTTTCATGTTATGATTATGGTGATCTCATTTTCACTTCTATGATTTATTCCATGTTAAGATATTATGATCTCTTTTGCAGGTTATGACTTTCAAAAAGATATGATATGATTTTTATTTCCTTTATTTGCCCTTGATGAGCATTTGAGCTCACCCTTTTATGTTTTCTTTTCCCCAGGTCAGGAAGATGGATATTAAGTAGAATATGCTAAAAGGGACCCTAGATATGATGAAATAAATGGGAGACACTGTAGAAGATTTATAAACCAGTTGTTTATGTTTCGCAGTTTCTAAAGACACTATACCCATACGGTCCTTTGTGGTTTTATCATATGTTGAAATAAGTGTACTTCAATTTTGATGTATTAACAATGTCTGTAAAGTATGGGTCGTTATAATTGGTATCAGAGGAAAGGTATAGTCAACCTTTGGAAACTAGGATGTGAAAGCCTTAGTAAGAACCCTAAGGATAAGTCTAAGCATAGAACACAATATTAGTGTTTTAGAAATGGCCATGAATAACCTAGGATAAGACCTTAAGCGTGAAAATTTTATTCTTGAATTATGTGGTTTTCCTATTATAATTAGTGTTGCTCACACTATTCTTCTTGGTTTTAGTCAATGGCTGGAACCCGAAGGAACCGTGTTAATGCGGAATGCGATGGGCAATGCAATGATTGTCCCCATGAGCAACCAAACGATATGGGAGCTGGAATGAAAAATATTGTAGCCATGCTCACACAACTTTCTCAAACTATGAATCATGCAAGACTTCCAAACGAGCAAAGGAAGGAGCAACATTCTGTTGAATCCATCATGAGGCAGCATCCACCTTATTTCAGCGGGACTAATGATCCATTAGTTTCTGAACAATGGATTAGTACTACTGAAAAGATATTTTCAGTTCTTCAATGTTCTGAGCATGATAAAGTCATCCTAGCAGTGTATCGTTTGGAAGCAGATGCTGATCAATGGTGGAATCTTATTAAGAATACGAGGCAAAGGGATGAAATTGAGTCTATGGAATGGGACGAGTTCAAGAACTTATTTTTCAATAAATACTTCCCTCGTATTCTCCGAACAAAGATGGAGAAAGAGTTCCTTGAACTGAAGCAAAGGGATGATGAATATGTTAGTATCTATGAAGCAAATTTTACAAGACTTGCAAGGTACGCTTCTGGTATTATTATCCAACCTGAGAGTATGATCGATCGATTCTTTAGTGGCTTAAAAAAAGTCTTCGAAGGGAGTTAGCCATAAGGGACTTCAATGGCTACGAGGAAATCGTTCGATGTGCTCTCAAAGTCGAGATGGAGATTGGAGTAACCCATCAGTCACATGGGTTTGATAAGAAGAGGAAGATGGAATTCAAAGAAAAATCTAAAGTGCACACGGAAAAGAAGATGAGCTTTTCCTTATGCTCAAAGTGTGGAAAGAAACATGGAGGGAGTTGTCTTAAAGGGACAAGTAAATGCTTTAAATGTGGAAAAGAAGGGCATCGAGCATTTGAATGCCGTGATAATGGGAAGAAGATGTCTAATGACGCAAACAAAGGAAGGGATACACAGAATGAACCTACTTCACTTCAATGTTTCAAGTGCAAGGAGATGGGGAATTATGCTAATAAATGCCCAAATCCAAGGGTTGATGATGATGGTCGACGTCAACAAAATCTTAATGCTAAAGAAAAAGGAAAGTCACATGTAATTTCTATCACCGAAGTGGAGTACGATAATGAAGTGGTGAAAGGTACACTTACCGTCCACTCTAAAGTAGCAAATGTTTTATTTGATTCTGGATCCACCGACTCTTTTATTTCTAAAGAATTTTCTAAGGGTATCACCGTATTACCTCAACAATTAGATGTTGAGTTAGCTATGACAACACCTAATGGCACAACAGTCGCATCAAAAGTTTATAATACTTCTCCAATCGAAGTTTGTGGGAAAGTGCTTCCTGCAAATCTTGTGATCCTTCCTCTAGTGGAATTTGATGTGATTCGTGGCATGGATTGGATTTCTCTACATGGAGCTCATATCAATTGCCAAAGAAGGGAAGTCACATTCCATATTCCAGATCAATCTACGATCGTATACCAATGCAAGGATGAACATAACCTTCCAGTGGAAATTTCTTCCATCTTATGGGTAATGATTCCACTAAATGAAGGTTATTTATCTCAAATGGTTGGTGAGAAACTCACGATTAAGAATATGCCCATTGTAAGGGAGTTTGATGATGTCTTTCCGGAGGAATTACCGGGTCTTCCACCAAATCGTGAAGTTGAGTTTTCAATAGAACTCGTACCGAGTGCATTGCCTATTTCAAAGACACCTTATAGAATGGACCCAATTGAGTTGCTGGAATTGAAGAAGCAACTCCAAGAGAATCTTGATAAGGGATTCATACGCCCTAGTGCGTCACCTTGGGGAGCACCTGTTCTATTTGTTAAGAAGAAAGATGGATCAATGAGACTCTGCATTGATTATCGAGAACTTAACAAGATCACTTTCAAGAACAAATATCCTCTCCCACGCATTGATGACTTATTTGACCAACTACGCGGAGCTCAATACTTTTCCAAGATTGATCTTCGTTCAGGGTATCATCAATTAAGGGTCAAAAGGGAGGATATACCAAAGACGGCTTTCCGTACAAGGTATGGACACTATGAATTTATAGTGATGCCATTTGGTCTTACTAATGCCCCTGCTATCTTCATGGATCTAATGAATAGAGTCTTTAGAGACTATCTTGATCAATTTGTGGTAGTCTTTATAGACGATATTCTTGTCTATTCAAAGAGCAAGGAAGATCATGAAGATCACTTGAGAATTATATTGAAGACCCTGAGAAAGGAGAAGCTTTATGCCAAATTTACCAAGTGTGAATTTTGGCTTCAAAAAGTTTCATTTTTGGGTCACATAATCTCAAAAGAGGGGATATCTGTGGATCCAGCAAAAACAGAGGTTATCGAAAAATGGTCGAGACCAACAAAAGTAACTGAGATCCGAAGTTTTCTTGGTTTGGCTGGATATTATCAACGTTTTGTAAAATATTTTTCACAATTATCTAATCCACTCACCAAGTTGACTCGGAAAGGAGTTAAGTTTGTCTGGACAGAGGAATGTGAAGAGAATTTCAAGGAGTTGAAAAGAAGGTTATCCAGTGCACCTTTTCTCACACTGCCTTGTAGTGGAGAAAGGTCTGTGATCTACAGTGATGCATCCAAGAAGGGATTGGGGTGTGTTCTTATGCAAAAAGATATGGTGATAGCTTATGCCTCACGACAGTTGAAAATCCATGACCAAAATTACCCAACACGTGATTTGGAGTTGGCTGCGGTAATCTTTGCATTAAAGATTTGGAGGCATTACCTTTATGGTGAAAGGTGTGATATTTATACTGATCATAAAAGTTTAAAGTATATTTTCACACAAAAGGAGTTGAATATGTGTCAAAGAAGATGGTTGGAGCTGATTAAGGATTATGACTGCTCAATCCATTACCACCCTGGGAAAGCAAACAAGGTGGCAGATGCATTTAGTCGACAAGACCATGCTAGTTTATCCATGATGAGGATCACAAAAGATCCAATATTTATGGATTTACAAAGGATGGATCTTGGAATTATAATGGAAGGGGAAAATCTTATCTTTCTCAAATGAATGTTCAACCATCTATACATTTGATGATTAAAGAGGCACAGAAAGAAGATGTCGAGTTACAAAAGATGGTGGGAAATGTTCCTGAATTCAACCTTGATTGTGATGGGATAATAAAGTTCAGAAATCGGGGTTGTGTTCCTCCCATCCCCGAATTAAAGGAGCTGCTGGATGAGGCTCATTGTTCTTCATTCTCTATTTATCCTGGAAGCACGAAGATGTATAGGGACCTGAAAGAGTACTTCTGGTGGGATGGCATGAAAAGAGATGTTGCTGAATATGTCTCTCGATGCTTGGTTTGTCAACAAGTTAAAGCTGAGAGACAGAAGTCTAAGGGGATGTTACAACCATTACCCATACCCGAATGGAAATGGGAATACATCACTATGGTCTTTGTCACAGGACTTCCTAAAACATCCAAAGGCTATAATGCTATTTGGGTCATAGTTGATCGTCTTACAAAGTATGCACACTTCATTGCAATTAGAGAGGATTTCTCTCTAGATCAGCTTGCCAGGATATATGTAAAGGAAGTGGTAAGATTGCATGGAGTACCACTTTCTATTATATCTGATCGGGATCCGAGATTTACCTTGAAGTTCTGGCGAAGTCTTCAGCATACTCTGGATACAGAGTTGAGTTTCAGCACTGCTTATCATCCTCAGACAGACGGTCAGTCTGAGAGAACAATTCAAACCCTAGAAGATATGTTGAGAGCTTGCTCTATGGATTTCAAAGGAGGTTGGGATCAACACCTACCTTTGGTGGAATTTTCTTATAATAATAGCTTTCACTCCAGTATTCAGATGGCTCCTTATGAAGCTCTCTATGGAAAGAAATGCAGGACTCCAACTTGCTGGGATGAAGTTGGGGAAAGAAAGCTATTAGGACCTGATCTCGTTGATGAAATGGCAGAAAAGGTCAGATCTATTCAACAACACATAAGAGCAGCTCAGAGTCGACAGAAAAGTTATGCCGACAACCGAAGAAAAGACCTAGAGTTTGAAGTGGGTGATAAAGTGTTCTTACGAATATCTCCCTAGAAGAGGGTTATGAGATTTGGAAAGAAGGGGAAGTTGAGCCCTAGATATATCGGTCCTTTCGAAATACTGGATTGTGTTGGAAAGGTAGCTTACCGATTGGCGCTTCCACCGAATCTCTCTCAAGTTCACGATGTGTTCCATGTATCTCTCCTGGGAAAGTACATACCTGATCCTTCACATGTACTCATCTCAGAAGTTGTACCACTGGAGCAAGATCTTTCTTATGAAGAACAGCCGATAGAGATTCTGGATCGTAGCGAAAAAGTCCTATGAAACAAGACCACTCTCTTGGTGAAAGTTTTATGGAGGAACCACCAACTTGAAGAAGCTACATGGGAGCTTGAGGATATGATGAGGGAGAAGTATCCTCATCTGTTTGTTACAATGTGACGAATTTCGAGGGCGAAATTCTTTTTAAGGGGGGTAGAATGTAACACCCGAGACTTTTATGTTATACAAATCATTAAAGGAATCTTTTTCTACACAACACTTGCTTGGCTTGCTTTACACGCAATCGCGACCTTCCTCGATAGCTTGCGTCGTACGCAATACCGAGTTTCACTAAACAACGATATGCTATTAAAATATTATTAAAACTAGCCGTTATGAATAGTAATAACCACTTTTTTAAATTTTATAAATTTTATTTTTCAAAATGGACTTCATTTTTGGATTCGGAATACCGAAATTAGCCTAGGGTGAAATTTTGGTATTTTTCTGAAAACTTTAAATTTTTGATGAATAGTGAAACCACTAAGTGGTAGGTTAAAAACTGAATTTTGCATAAAACTTAATTTTACCGCTTCTGTGAATGGAATTTCGAAAATCCGAGAGACACGGTTAATATCAAGGAATAAAATGTAGTTCAATGAGAAGAAAATAATTTTTTGGTGAATAGTAACTTTTTACCTTTTTACCGCGGTTAATAGTAAATAGGGTAACTAAGGGTAAATATGATATTACTATTACCCTAACACATGTCCTAATTATATTGGACAAGTGTAATTCGACCAAAAACAAACTTAGGAATAAAATATGACCATTTAGGCCCACTTGGATTAGATTAGGACATTTATTATTAACTTATTTAAAGAAGGGTTAAAATAGTTAAAATCAAAGTTTAATAATTAAATCATTTTTAATATGGGGTTATACATAAGATAAATTCGACTACAAATATTAATTAGAAAGCTAAAAAGATTTCCTACATAATGGTATTTTATTTGTAATTTTTAGACATTAAATAATATAATTTATTTATGACACAATGATGATGCAGTAATTATCTTATTAATAAAATATTGACATAATTGATGTTATAAACACCAAAATAAATGTAATTTGAGACTTTTTATGAATTCAAATAATTTTCTAGGTTACTATGATATATTAATGTTGATTTAATCAACTTGGTTCGAACATATAATTCTGTTATGACTTTCACAAAAACCATATATCAAATAGTGTCAAAATTGACACAAAATAGTTTCTAAATCAAATATTATATTATTAATTGTTATTTTATTCCTAAAAATCTATGGTTTGGCCACGTAACTTTGATAAGGATATATATATTAATAATAAACAATTTGGGGTTCGTTTGGCATGTTATAGTAAGTGTATTAACCATATAGTGAAAGAAAACAAAAAGACACGGTAAAAGTTAAATTAATTAACTTAGAGTTAAATCTAATTGATAAGGTTAAAATAATACCCTAGACTTGTCTAAATCCTATTGGTTGATAGGATTTCGACCCATCCCCACTTTAGCTTCTAAATAAGACCCTTTGGAACCATTATAAACCGATTTTGACTTTAATATAAAATAATATTTTGAGATATTCCTAAGGTGCCCCTCTCCTCCCTTATAAAAGGGCACCTCCTCCCCCTCCTCCTCACACCAAATTGAGCACTCAAGATCGGACAAACCCTGCCATTTTCTCCTCTCCACTTCCCTAGAATAATCCTAGAGGTCCTGGTCTTCTTCAAAGACCAATCTTAGTTCCCTAAGTGGAGGATTCAAAGAGGCGTTCCAAAGAAGAGGTAATATCCATTACCGATCTTTTCAATTTCTTTCTTCTTCAACTTCTTCTTCTTTAGTTGTTTCATAATAATGTAATAACATCAGTATTACTTACATACTGATATGTTATTATAAATATAAAACAACCCTAAATCACCTTCTATCCATCCTACGGAAAAATGAAATCACCGCGCGTGCGTACGTACGGAATACGGTCTCCACGCCGTGGTGTAATCTATTTTCTACCATCACGTTACAAGGATTGGTATAATGGTGTAATGAGTAACTATTTATGATTATTATAAAGTAATATTGATACTGAAATAATATATATATATATACTCCAATACAATTCCACGATCATAGGAACGATATCACCACTCGTGCGTACGTACGGAATACCGTCTCCACGATGTGAAGCGACTCGTTCTACATGATCATCATTACATAGTAATTATGAATTGAATGAATAAATATGATATATGTTACACTAATACCATTCTGGATATAAGGTACCTATAACATTAAAATAAGAATAAGAATTTACTCGGCAAAACACACATAAGAACAAAAGGCAATAAAGACCCGAGTAACAAGTAACAATGAAATATTACTAATAAGAAGCTAATAATATGACCATATATGATATCATATCAATATATATGATTCTGTAATAAGTCAATAACATTATTTAAACCATTATACAGGAGCTTCGGACACGTACAAAGCAAATCGGACCTAAGGTAAGGGAAAATATCACAATCTCATTTTTATCCGAGATTGTTTATTCGTAAGTATTTACTGGGGTGTATTTTATCATCCACATCCATGTTTCATCAATATGTAATATTATTTCCATCCACATACAATTGTTTAAATCCAATTTTACCCTTAGGTGAGTTTTTAGTAAAATATATGAAAGGAATCTTTTGTCGTTTTTCGTACGAGGTACTTTTTGACTTTTCCGACAAAAGTACGAAGAATGTTTTTTTAACTTATACTGCATGAATGGATTTTTAAAACATTATTTCCAAGAAGATTCCTTTACAAGTTTTCATGTTTATTTTTAATCAACTTCTTTAAGTTTAAAATTTTATGACATGTTAAGAAAGGAAAAGTGTTTTTGAAGTAGAAAGGATATTTTCCTCAAGAATGAAGTTCAAGTGTTTTATCAAAATTATTTTCCATCTAAGATTATAAAGGGTTCTATTTTTATCCCTATTATTACATGGATTTGATAATGTTGTGATGGAAATATTTTTATGAATTCCTTTATCTTATATGAATTGTTTTATGATGTCATGTTGTTTAAGAATCCCATTTTAATTACATGGGTTACGCTATGATGTATGGTTTAAGATTATGTGGCACACATAAGAAAAGATTCATTATAAGATGGGTGGGACCTATATCTCCCTCCAATGAATTGGGTAAAGATTTTATATCTAATGAGATAGACAGGGCTGGAACAGTAGGTTATACCGGTTCAGAGAAACAGGACTGAAACGAGAGTTACTCGATTCAGAAAGGGACTTTGTCCACTAAGATAGTCTTGGCAATGAGTCATGACTAACACAAAATGATTTTCCATGATTATGTATGCATGCCACAAAGATTCAAGTTTCATGTTATGATTATGGTGATCTCATTTTCACTTCTATGATTTATTCCATGTTAAGATATTATGATCTCTTTTGCAGGTTATGACTTTCAAAAAGATATGATATGATTTTTATTTCCTTTATTTGCCCTTGCTGAGAATTTGAGCTCACCCTTTTATGTTTTCTTTTCCCCTGGTCAGGAAGATGGATATTAAGTAGAATATGCTAAAAGGGACCCTAGATATGATGAAATAAATGGGAGACACTGTAGAATATTTATGAACCAGTTGTTTATGTTTCCCAGTTTCTAAAGACACTATACCTATACGGTCCTTTGTGGTTTTGTCATATGTTGTAATAAGTGTACTTCAATTTTGAAGTATTAACAATGTATGTAAAGTATGGGTCATTATAATTCCTAAAAATTTAATATTATTATTAGTATATATATTAATCAAAATACGTATATAAAAAAGGATTTAACAAAATCCCATTGATATGAGGGATAACTGTAATGGAAATTATAAATTAATAAATTTGAGAAAATGATTGATAATATTCATCATCATCATGTTATAATAATATTATCATCATCATAAGAATATTGGAATCTTTTGATGGAGTAATGGAATGTGAAAAATGAATAATAATGAATAATCATAAGATTGTGTTCAATTCCCACACATTAATTGCAAAAAAATATCTCTATATTCATTCATAGAATATGTGTGAAAATCATCAGATCATTAATGAATAAAAAAGATAGAATAATTTTCACACATAATAAAAAAATATCACTAAATGTATCACAATAATAAATTAATTAGTGTTATTTTTAATTACATGATTACTCATCACATCATAAAATTATCATAATCTTGAATGGAACATAGAAAATAATCTTATATCAATCATAAGAAAGAAATAATCTATTGAAAAAGGAATGGGTTTTATAATAGTGGTGTAAGTAATATATCAATGAATAAAAACTTGTGGTTCCACTAAATAATATGGTAATAAAAACATTGGATGTCTAATGGTACCATTAAGCTAAAAAATAACATATTTCATGGTGGGGAGGATATTAAACTAAGAGATAATTTATAATATATTTTTACAAAAGTATTTGATCAATTATAATAAATGATTATAAGAATTATTCCTTATAAAACAGAAATATTTTTATAAAACACAGTGTTTGATAGTGTTTACAACAAAAAACACTAAGAATAAACAAACTATGAAATATTATTATTTTTAAAAAATTTTATTAATAACCTAGCTATTATGTTTTTGGGTATGAATAAGATTAACTAAATTTTGATATATATATATATATATAATATTTCTACTCAATAACAATTTCTATATTAATTCGTATAAAATATGAATAAATTTTTAATAATGATTATTTTGTTCCTCAAAAATATGTTTTCCTTGATAATAATCATTATTCTAGTGACTATGGGATAATGACGTCTTTGAGTACTATTAACTTTTCTATTTAATTTGGGAAAATGAGATTAATATAGTCAAAACATATTTTTTTTGAACATGATTGATTATGTAATGTTATATAACAAGGTAATAAATATAATAAAATGAAACATGGACATGAAAATGGTTCCTAATCAAGTAATTAATTTACAAAATTTTATAATTTAGGAAGAATAGGTGTGTAGAGGAAACATTAGACTTGATGTAAGGGAAACGTTAACTTAAAACCTCATCATAAATGTTCAAATTTATATCTTCAAAAAACTTTTCTATAATTTTCATTTTCAAAACAAATACTCTTAGAATGTACTTATATAGACAACAATGAATATTAAAAGTCATTTTATATATTTCTTGATTTCTAAAAACTGTTTCAAATCAATTATGTTTTATTATTTTTTAAATAACATTTTAACTTTCTTTACTAATAGAAAAATGAATAATTATTTTAAAGTAAATTCCATAAATATCATTCCCACCACTACAATTTTTATTTTTTGTTTTTGTTCCTTTATAAGATTTCGTGTTTTCATAATAAATTCTTACATTTCTTTTCCAATGTATGTTAGTTTTGAAAATTGTATCTTGAATCTAAATAGTATTATGATATCTAAAACTATGTTTTATGTGGGATCCAAATCATGTTTAAGGATTTTAGGATGAAAATATTCAAGAACATAATGTTTTATTCATGATATGGTAGTTGAGAAATATATATAATGATTAGTGAGACTAATATATATTAATCAAATTGGTGATCTCGATATATCATATACATACAGTTCATCCTGATATAGAGTATAAGAATGAGTGATCACAATATGTATAATATTATGGGTGAGCCTAATATATATGTGTAATCCATTTTGTATTATTCGTTATCTTTAAAGGTATGAAGTTTTGAGTAAACTAAAGATGTTTTTTCTATAGAATTATATAGGATCAAACTATTTCAAATATAGGTTAGGAATATAATTCTATAAGTTACATAAATAGATTTCTATTTTCTTTGTAATGTCCCCTGATATGTCACTCTCATATGTGTAAAAATAGGGATAGTTATAGGACCTCAGGTGTGCCACCCCATATTTTAGAGTCATCCAACTAGAAATGGGGGTGTGGGGAATATTATGGGGATACTATACCCCCTTTGTGTGAGTCATATTATAGTTTAAATCAACAATCATCAGAGTAAAAAAATAATGGAAATAGTGAAATATACAATTGGAATGAAAAAGGAGGGACCAATAAGAATATAATATTGAATGTAATGAGAGGCTAAATGTATGTAAATTTCAAACTGAATACAACACAAATAAAATAATTGAATCAAACTAATAATGTCAAAAGACCCAGGTCCCAAAACCCAAGTCTATCCCATCTCCAAACACTAGGCCATCTTGTAAGTAACATTCATCAATAAGGTCCCTTTACCATTTCAAAATTTATATCCATATAATCTACTTAGGTACCAAATGGTATCTAATATATGGATTGAGTAAAACACAGTAGTTTGGAACCACTTTTTCTAAATAAAAAATATATGGTTGGTAATTTTATCCAATAAATTGTTACATAGTTGTATTAAATAATCAATTAATAAATTATATAAATTTACCTTCTTCGGCGCCATGCCAAAATTTCTCTGATCATGTGGAAAAACCAGGCCAACCATAACCATATACCATGGAATAATCACAAAATTAGTTAAATCCATCTTTATTATATTTTAGCATCCAATAAAAGTCCTACATATATGATTTTATGCAGCTACGAGTCTAAGGCCACTATATAAGCATTTCACCTTGTATCATTGGGCCAAGTCCACTATATCATATTTTCATCATGTATCACTTGGCTAAGCCTTTTATATAATAATTTCACTATGTATCACTAAGACCAGCCCACTATATAACCATTTTAGTATGTATCTATGGTCCAAGATTGCTATACAATAATTTCATCACATATCACTATAAAATTAATAACAATAAGGATATAAAAATATAATATCATCAACCTCAATGGTTAGTTATAATAATTACCATTTGACCATAAATTTCAAATCCATTTATATATCCAATTACTAAAAGTCATATCAATATTCCACAAGCTACTTCCAATTTGATTCCATATCACGTAATCACTTGAAATATAAGGTCATGATAAATCCACTTTAAACCATTAACCAATTAATTATTTGTCAAGTGTCCTCTCACTCAACTTGTAGACAAATGCTATATTGTAAATACATTGAATCAAAATTTATCCTAAGAATAATCCCATCCATTATTTATCATCATTGATTGTTAAATTAATTAATGTGTATGGTTTTTTAGTGTAATCGCAATACTGCACATAATTGGGAATTAACATATTGTAGGGTAAGATTTTAGAACACTTACCTTTAACTGGTGATCGCACAACGCATCCAACCGGAATCTCCAATAAGAATGATGGTGAATAATATCATAAGAATAAACATAGAACACACAATAAGGAGATCTAATCCCTAAAACAAAACATTCAAGATTTTTATACTACAACGACCAAAAGAAATGTGGGAAGAGAGAAGAAAACCTAATAAAAAAAACTCATCGGGGATTGGATGCTTCATAAAGAAATATATAACTAATGGTTGTCCCATTTATTTCCAAGAAATTATCAAGGTATTCAGTGGGGAAGGATTTTTTATATGAAATTAAAATTATAATCTTCTTATGAATTTAAAACTGTAGACCCTATGAAATACATTGATGTAAATATATTTCATGTAATGTAATTTCTATTTTTGTGTTGCATTGAAAATGATGATACCTCAGGTGATTAAATACTGGATGAACAATATACATCATATATTGGATTAATATTTAGTATTCATTTCAGGTCATGATCCCAGATCATAGAATGTTCTATGAAATAGTCAGAAGTCGTGCAATACATTTACACAATATGTAATTTTCCTACTGGAGGATTTAATCCCACCTTCTATTGAAAATCCAAAACCACCTTTAAATCCATCATAACTCATATATGACACATTTATTCCCCTTTAATATGTATACACATGGGCACCATTAATTCAAAAATATATAGATCCCCAAACATTAGGTCATTTCCCCAAATAAGGCTCTCTGTCACTAAATGAGACACATCCAACAATGTTCAAAGACAATAAAACCCAAACAAAACAAGTTCAATGAAAAACTCCAAGCTGGAGATAACTAGAAAAAAGTGGATATAACAACCTCTACACCATATAATATCTCATCCTTAAGATTCATTAAGAATCAGTATAGGATCCCACTGAACATGTTTGGTCGATGTACTCACATATCAGACTCCCTCTCCAAAGTCTCCTCCGGAACATGCCCATGATACCACAGTAGTCAAACTGGAGATAATGTCCTAGCCCAAAGATACATCTCATAATAGTACAAAATCCACATCGGATTCTCCTCAAAGGATTCATCTACACCAAAATCGATGTACTCAACATCTACCACATGAGAAGTGTTGGGATGTTATCTCTAGAGCAGCAACATGTTAAACATGTCATGCATGGAATTATTTCACTATGGACTACCTAATTAGTATGCCACTTGACTGACCCTTTTTAGTACCTCAAATGCCCGAAAAAACATGGGTGATATAATTGATTATTTCCTAAAATGAAATTTCATCAATATAAGATATTTCCAAAGGAAAACACGATTTCCCATATCAAACACCATGGGTCTTATACTATAATCTATAACGGATTTCTTCTTACTCACAAAGGTCACTAAACACATCCTAATCAACTGAACTTTCTCAAATGTCTCATATAAAAGACATCATCTAGAAAGTACTGACTCACTTCCCTATGACCAATAATGAGTTCAGTTGCATGAAATACCATAAAACCCCATGAAAGGTTCCATATGGATCAATTCCAAGAAATTGTTATTATATAAAAATATGAAAGTTCCATATGGAAATCCAATGAACCACTAAAATATAAAATACATGTGTGTAACATATCATCAAAAATATGAATAGTCTGTTCATACTGAACTTCAGTATAAGGATAATATGTTGTGCTTATAAGAACCTATGATCCCATAGCCTTATGAAGACCATACCAAAATTGATATGTGATATGATTATCTCTATCATATATTAAACTACTCAGAATGGAGTTCTATATAACTATATTTCACCCATAAAAACTACCAAGATCATCCATTGTGGTGGGTCTCCATAAAAAACCAAAGTAAGCTATATTCATTATTTGATCCATGATAACCAATACTACATCATTCATATGTGTTATCTTGGTTAATCCAGTCAAAAATGCCATAGTGATGTCATACCATTTCCACTATGGAATGAGAAGAGGAAAAAAATCCCAACATACCTCTAATGCTTGGCCTTTACATATATATAGGTGACAGACCTTGCCACAAATCTTGCTACCACTTTCTTTATTAATAAACACCAGTATTGTCTATGGAGGTCACGATACTTCTTTGTAAAACCATGATTTACCGACCATATATAATAATGAAAATATCACATCATATCCTTTTGGAATCCCATAGAACCCTGTAATATTACACAGAAAGGAATAAAATTGTCATTACCAAGACACCATCATGATTGTGGCCTCCAATTATATAATCATTCACTCAGAACTAAACTCTCTCAACCAGATAACTTCTATCCCTTGATCTATTCATGAATCATCGGTATGCTATATTTCTAATAGGAAGCTACTCATCACTTAGACTCTTGAACATGTAAATTCATTCCGATAAAGAGTGAAAAAATATTTCACTCATCATAAGACTCATTCACTTCATCTGTTTAAATCTTATAGCTCATGGTATTATAAATGAAATTTATCTTACACAGTATATAATCCATTTCAAAATTTAAGAACTATACATACTAAACTCACCTCATCTAAAAATGGTATAGATCCCATTGATATAATATGTACCAGAGGCTCTTCTAGTCTATGTACACAACAAGCCTCTCAAAAAAAAGACCATTTAGCCAATATCACAGGACATGTTCCACTACAAATAACTTGAGGTAATGAATTTGATTATTCCTCTCATTTTTCCTCAGCTATCTAGAGCCATATGCAACTGCTCAATCCTGCATCATCAGAATTTCTCTGATTTCAAATCTGGATGAATCATGGTACATAGTATATGATTTACCTAGCATAGGAAATTTCAGGATAAGTTAAGTGTTAATATATCCATTCCACTCTTAAAAATACATCTTGAAATCGCATGATCAAAAAATTACTCCCTTATTGGTTATCCCTGAAATCAATGCTTAATTATGGGATAAGTCTTGACAAAGAACAGATAAAAACATGTTAAAAAATGGGATTACCAAAACTAAAATACATTCATTGACTCCTCTAATGATACCACAGAAACAACCTTCTCATGGTCAACTAATATTAATACCTTTGAGATGGAATGGCCCAATATGTTCACTTTTTCAATCCCGAAACTGCATTTGGTTATATTAGTGTAAAGTTGATTCTCTTTTAATTTACTCGAGATAATGTCAAGATGTCGAGAATGATCTTATACTGACTGAGAGTAACCTAGGATTTCATTCGAAAACTCAACAAAAATATATCTATAAATGTATTAAATATTTGATTCATCAATTCCATGAATACCACTAGTGCATTCATCAAACCAAATAGAATCACATCGAACCAATAAAAATCATTCCTCCTATGAAAAGCAATATGGGGTATGTCTATTCATCCCACCCTCAACAGGTGCAATCCTAATCTCAATATAATCCTGGAAGAGATATTATCACCTCTCATTTGATCGAAGAAGTCATCGATTCTGGGAATTTATTATCAGTATTTTACCATCATTCAATTCAATCGATAATAAACCACATATAGATTCGATGTCCCATCATCCATCTTGGAGAAACGTAATGGATAATCCCAAGGAGATGTACTAGTCAATAGGAAACCATTAGATTCTAAATTTTAAAACATGGAATTTAACTTCTAATGATCTTCTACATAAATTTTATAATGTGGGATATAAACTGGGTTTGATTCCAGCACCAAATCGATCAATAAATCAATCTCCTCCTCGTGTGGTAACCGTAGAACTCATCACGAAAGACATCTTCAAAATGTTAAACCACTAGAGGTAAATAATCCTACTATATTCAACAAATATCAATATCAAGACCTATTTTCCGAGAAGTGATAAAGTTCCACATTAATTGAATAATTATTACATGATCAACATAATGATCCCACTCTCCTGATGGAATGTATCTACAACCTTCTAGAGATAAAAAGGAAACTCTTTTTTGAGAATAATTTATATGATAATTGTATAAAAATATCCAACAAAAAATAAGAATCAAATAGTTACTGTATATCACAAGATAAAATTCCTTGAAATGTTTGATATACTCTAACTGAACTCCCAATGGTGGGTCAATAGTCAAAACACCATCCAATTATTCCACAAATGAGACCAACCCATTTGAAAAGTGACCAGAAAAAAAGGAATTTGATCCTTATATATAAAAATAAATGCAGGAAATGGTAGAGAAGAAAAGAATCACATTGTTGACTTTAGATATTCTTATATCCACAATAGTGGAATTATTCCACATATCATGAAACTGATTAGCACCAGTTTCTTGGGTTCCAGTTTGAATCACCTAAGTAATTATCTATGATTGGAACAATAATTCATTCACTAGCATACCATGTCCCCTACCTCAATATGAACTTTGTGTGTATGTTCAGCTACCAATATTCTAAGGGGTATCTTATCCCTACCACAAATATAGTACTTATGAGGATCCTCATCCATTACTCTATTGTGAGATTATCCAAAAATAATTAGGAGATTATCAAGTCTGTAGAAACAATGGATCTCCAAATTTGTGTACATAAATTTAGGCCACTTATGGACAAAATTTCCACACTGATAGTACTATAAAGAAACATGATCCTAAGATGGATTCCCTGTACACTGACTACTATATCTATAGTTTAGCTGGTGATAACATTCATAGTGGATCTTCTTGCACTAAAAATGATCTTCCATTTTTTCAACTAAAACAACATAGCCGCTACTCAAGACCACTCCTAGATTATCCTCTGTGATGAGTTCTTGATTCATCAGATCTATAAAGCTAGTAAAGGAAAATACGTTAACATGAGACCTAATCACAAGGTGAATCTTTTTTGAGAAATCTCACCCAAGAGTTATCATCATCATCTAATGATAGCACCAAGTACTGTACATCTGTGAAGTGTCCAACATAGTCTAACACTAATATGCCCTCATATGTCAAATTGCTTAAATTGTGATACTTCTCATCCCTCAATGTATTTGTATAGAAGAGTCTCAGTAACATCACCTCAACTTCCTTTAATGATAACTCCTTTTCCTACCCATATTACTCTATAATATCACCCCAACACTTGGATGTCCTCAAATATTAAATTTATGAATCTTCATCGTTCTATCTGCAAATGTATCAAGGTACATGAAGATCATATGTGTTGGCTCAATCCTTAACATGGGTTCTTGGGGTCCTCCATCTATAGTGAAGATAGATGAATCCTACAACTAAAAATTGTAGGTCGGCTCAAACATCAAAGGCAAAATGTGAATAGTCTCTCCTTATAGGGATTGCATGTCCCTCAAGATGTTTTCATTATGAATGAAATCTATCTTACCCTCAAAATATATAAGAAGCTTCAGCTCAAATGCATTAGGTGTGTGCTAATTTCAACTCTCATAATTCTCATCTATGTATTGAAGATGAACAATTTTCTCTATAAGAAAAACACAGTAATAAAAAAAGAGAATAAAAACAAGTTCAACTAGACAAACCCACAATAATATAGAACCATAGAGTTATGGTCTCTATAGACATGGAATACAAGTGTTTTAGTATGTCATAATACTTTATTTCATTACATTTATCAGATATAATATGTATATCATATCCGGGTTCATTAAGTAAAATATATCCATATCATGAAAAATTCATGTCATGATATATCCCTATGTGACTATCATGATGAATGTATACTAATCTAGTGAATTACTTGTCCATGAGTGTAAATATCAATAAACAATGGCATCACATGTCATGTGAAACACCCAAGGTGAAATAATATCAACTGAAATAAGAAAACATTATGAACATCAATCCCATCCTTGGGAACATGGATTTTTCTCCATACGGGGGTCAACTACACCTGCGAAAATATCCATTACCAAGTCTGAACACATTTTAATCGTCTTTCTACCTTTCCCAAATAGTAATGAAATAGAAAATGAAAAACAACTTATGGTACCACTTCATAATGTCCATTGATTTGGAACTCTCTCACATGGACAAATCAGGAAGGTTACAGGACCTCAAGCTCACCTCCCCATATTCTGAAGGTTTCTGTATACTATAAAGGGTTTGGTGAATATAGTGTGTATACTATACACCCTATTATGGATTTATAATATATATTAAATAAAAACCCATCATATTAAAAAAAATTACAAATTTTGACAAATATAGATGGGATGAAAAACAATGAATTAATAAATGAATTTAATAAAAGCATGAATTTATATATAAGTAATAATAATAATAAATAAATAAAATACTCATTTGACACAAATAATCTCAAAATCCCCAGTCCCAAATCCTGTGTTAGTAATATCTCTAAACTCTATCCCATCATGTAATAAAACATCATTAACAAGATCCCTTTCACTTTTCCAATCCGGCATCCATGTAATCTAATCGAGTAGAAAAAATGTGTCCAAAAGTGGGTGTGAATAAAACTCAGTAGGCCAACCACACCATGTCCAA
Organism: Viscum album; assembly: GCA_963277665.1. Taxonomy (NCBI): domain Eukaryota; kingdom Viridiplantae; phylum Streptophyta; class Magnoliopsida; order Santalales; family Viscaceae; genus Viscum; species Viscum album. The sequence goes on from OY728163.1 coordinate 1,883,589,899, forward strand.
ACAAAACTACTATGATAAAAATGACATGTAATAATGTGATAAACATTTTTATAAATTAATCTTTTAATACCATAGATAAATAAACATACATTTCCACTAATATTGAATGCCTATCAACATGTAGCTGAATCTTGAAAACCATAATCATAAACCATGGTAAAATCACATAACTCGGAAAATTCATCTGTATAATAATTTAAGTCTCTCCGAAAAGCCCTATATATATATATATCCATTTCTACATCAACATGTCCAAGAGCGTAATAAAATAATTTATGAATGCTTCACTATTCCAGGACTTCAATAAATGAATTTCAACATGTATCACTACGTGAAGTGTGCTATATAAGAATTTCTATATGTATCATTAGGGAAAGACAATTTTATAATAATTTAGTCATGTATCAGAAGCCCAATCCCACTATATAATAATTCACACATTTTTCACCATGAAAGTCATAACAGTATGGATATCACAAGATCATATCATAAGAATCAATGGTTAATTATGAAAATTGAAATCTTTCATTAAATTTCAAACTCATTTATAAATCCAATTTTCAACAGTCCTATCAATACCCCAGAAACTATTACCAATTTGATTCTATATCAAACAATCACATGAAATATCATATCAGGCTAAATAAAATTTAAACTATAATCCAATTCAATATTTATCAAAGGTCTACTCAAACAATGGGTACCTCAATCTTGGTCATAAAGCCATTAAATATAATGGGATCTGCAGAATAATACAATCCATGATTTATCATCATTCGTTGTTCAATTAATTAATATTCATATTTTTTTTTTCTGTGATCGTAATATTGCACATACTAGAAAATTAATAGACCACATGGTTAGGTTTTTGACTACCTACATTAATCTAGTGATCTCTCAATGATTCCAATAATAATATCCAACCAAAACAGAGGAAAGGAAGATCACAATAACGATCCTAGATCATGAAAAAATGAGATGAATACACAAAACAAGTGCTATCAGTTGATTTCGAATACAAATAAAAAGATAAATAGTTGAAGAGAAAAAAATATATGTCGTACAACTAACCAGGGATCAGATGGTTGATCAGGATGTCTATAAAGAGATTGATAGGCTCCAAAATCATTTGGAAATTACCTAGGGTTTTAGAGAGGATGGTTTTAGTGGGTGAAATAAAAATGTTAAGCCACTCTTGGATTTATATATTATAATATTTATAAACACATGGCATGTAAATGTCTGAAAATTATTATATAATCTATTTTGATTTACACTGAAAATACGATCACATTAGGTGATACAACTCTACTCAAACATTTCATGTCATGTAATGGCTTCATAGTCTGTATTCATATCCAATCATGAACTTGGATCATGGCTTGTTCCAGGTGATAGTTATATTTTGTGTAATGAATTCACATGGCTTGTAAAACTCTTGGAGGCAGCTTTAGGAAAAAATTCTTCAAAAAGTGTGACACACCTATGAATCCTTTAAAACTCATTAAAAACCCTTATAATCCCCTTTAACACGTTTAATCACGAACTATATTAATTCAAAAAAAATAAAGATCCTAATTTTTTTTTGACATCTTACCCAATAAGGGTCTCAGTCTCTGAACTACACTCATCCTTCAATATTTAAATACAAGAAAACCCAAAAAAATATGCTTAAAGAAAAGATCGAAGAGGAACATACCTAGAAAAATATGGGATCACACTTGATTACTATTGATTTTAATGTCTTACATTATGAAATAATATGTTTTACATGTGAATATGATATATTTAATATGGTTAAATAATAAAGTGTAAAAGGTGTGAATTTTAGGAGATTTCATGTTTTTCGATGAACTAACATATTTCTTACTTGAATATACCATAATAAGATTTTTTTTCATACCACATTGTCAAATTATATATCATATTTCATAAAGAAAATTAGAAAATTTATTATTGTAATTTTTCAAAATATGGATGTTTCATTGAATAAAGCTAATAAACCATTATAGAGAACTTATTTTGAGGGAAAATTAGATATTGTGTGTAAGTTTCCTCGTTGAAATAGTTTGTCCTAATTCTAAAAAACTCTAAAAATAAAAGGTATTTGGGTATATAAGTGGCAAATTATTTTAGTTATTTGTTATATGTTTTTTATTTCTTAAATTTTTCCACATCAATCGATATGAAATCCAAACATTTAAATGTTTTATTTTAACAACAATTTTTGGGAGTGCAGTTTCAAAGAATCTATAAATCGTATCAAAGAAATATTTAGGTAAATTTACAGATTAATTTGTTTCCATATTATGTTAACTTAAGATTTATAAAAACAAGGATTTTTTCCCTATTTATGGTGATTAGATGTTTAAAGTAGAAGACATAAACATTGAGGATTTTTTTGATGGGAATATTTGGGAGACATTTATTAATTTTTAGTATAAGATCGGGGTATATATAACCTTGATGTAAACAATATGAAAAATATGTTTGATTAATAATTCTTTTATATTTTGTTTACATAAGTTTAAAGGTATCCATAACAATTTCGCTTTACATGATCATTGATATTGAGATAATTATGGGTTATTCAAATTTTGGAACACAATTTTTATCAGAATGATATCCATCAAATTGAAAACTGATTTAAGGATTAAGTGATTATTATTATTTTAAAAGAATATATTAATATTTTTGGGAAAAAAAATATTTGATTATGAAAAATAAAATAATATTAGATAATATGGGATTCTATTTGAGGAATAAAGGTTTAAAAATATTTATTGAATATAATATGATTTCAATTTGGATTTATGGTGACTCAAATTATTTTTGAAATTGATTTGAATATTTTGTAGAAAATATGATTGGGGATTATAAATTTTTGGTTATATGAAATTATAGAAGGATGATGTTTATTGAATAAAAATGCTGATTTAATGTCAAAATAATATGTTATCCAATTCTTCTGATTTTTTTCAAACTTGTTAACAAATATTTTAAAGATTTTTGTGGATAGTTCTATAAGAAATGATCTATGTCGAACATTTAATGTTATTGTTGATAATTTGGAGTTTAATGCTTTATTTATTTTTATTAAGTTTTATTCATTTTTTAATTATCTTATCATGAGAAAACTATTTTTTAGTTAATATCAAAATATAGGAGGAATATATTTTAATCCATTTGTGTATTATAAAATCTATTATGATTTTACTGTAGTTCATTTGGAATTAAAAATTCACAAACATCATTTAAATTAAAAGATTAAATAAGGTTTGAAACTATTTTAAAAATGTTTCCAATAAATGAAATTGAATAGCTGGATTTAAGGAAAATTAAGTAAGTATATTTTCTTATGTTCATAGACTATGTGGTAATGAAATTCCACATATCGTGGAAAAGTATATCTAAAACAATTTTATCATATTAACTCCATTTATAATAAAGAAGTGGTATTTCTCACAAAATATTGATTTAAGTGTTTGTGTTTATTGGCTTTCTCATTATCATTGATTTTTTATGATCTGTTTTTCATATCACTCTCCATGATTTTTTGATAAATTACTTTTTCATCCATTTCAATATTTTTATATCCCACTATAGTTATCCTATTCAAAAACTGAGTTATGTCTTATTCCATATGACCTATGTATTTCTCATTCACTCTTTCCATAAGAATTTTTTTAACCATTTGTATAATGTGGGATTTTAGAAAAATTATGTTTAAATATATAATCCTTATTTACTATGATCAAGTTTAAATTCCGAGAATGTGATTTATTAAAGTCGGAGAAAGAGCACCCTGATATTTTAATATAATATTATGTTCCATGTTGTAAATGACACCCAAACATGATTGTAAAAAACAATTAAATATTATTGTTATTATAATATTATAGTTATAATATAACCATTAATTTTTTCATTATTAATATGTTAAACCAAATATATATATATAAATATATATATATTTGAAACAAAATAAAATTTTCTTGATTAATTCTTTTAAAATAAGCTTCTAATTTTTTCTAATTTAATTTAGTGCATCAAAATTATGCATTATTAAAAAATGATTATTATTATTATTATTGAGATCATGGATTAATAAATGTATACCCCATATTCAACCCACTAAATTCAGTTAGGAAATATATGTTGAATATCTTCAAAAAAACTAATCGAAACATAATTATATAAGTAATATAATAAAACATGGTAAAAAATAAAATAAAATGAATAATAAATTTGGAAAAGTTACATATGAAAGTACGAAATTAACATATATTTATTATTCATGAAGATCAAGAATATTCTAGACAATTAGGACTTGATGTAAGAGACACATTAACTTAAATCCTCATTGAAATTTTTTAATGATTTATTTTCAATATCTTTTAATTACATTCCCATATTATTTAAATTATTTTATGGATGTATTCACATATAAATAAATAAATTATAATGGAAATTTTATGTATCTTTTTAATTTCATACAAATGTTTTCAAATGGAAATTTTTTAGTTATTTTATAGGGAATGTATTGAAATTCATTACAAAATGAAAAAAGGAATGTTTTATTTAAACATGTATGGTGTCAATGTATTTACCCTACACTGAAACTATAATTTTATGTTTTTCTTCCATTATAGTATTCCAATTTTTCTTCAAAGAAAAACCCTTATTCCCATTTTTTAATTATTTTAGTTTTAAAAGGATTAATTTTAAAAGGGAAGGGTTTTTTGATATCTAAAAGTGTTTTCTATATGATTTTAGAATAATTTTTTAAGGATTTTATGATAATAAGATTCGATAATAGAATTTTTTATTAAAAATATGGAACATCAGTGTTATAGATTATTATGGGGGAGCTCGATAAAACATATACAAATGATTTATCTCAATATTGAATATATAAATGGGTGAGATTGATATGGATTATATGAATGGGTGAACCTGATATAGATTATATGATTCGTGAGCCCTATATATATCTCCAGTGAATAGGGTAATATTCTTTTTTTAGTAAAATTATGATAAACAACATTTAAGTATATATATATATATGTTATAGAAATGTCCACACGATTATTTTGTATCCTAACTCCCTAAAACTATAAACCTAAATTATCCATGGTTATATAAGTTATTTTTTTTACGATTGATGTTATATGATTTTGATGGCTAAAATTGAGTCATGATTATCAGTATGAAAGCCAGAAATATTAATTCTTTTATTTCTTTAGATCATTACCTCCTTATTTTAAAAATATAAAAACATGTTAAAAATGAAATTAATGAATTTCATGTTTTAAATTTGTCACATGTCCTTCTAGAATGAACATGAAATATTTTTCCATTTCTATAATTGATCATTCATACCTACCATATAATGATAATCTACAGACCATGTTGGATAAGTGGACTTATTGTAATGATCGCATAATAAAGATACTTACCACGCACTAATTCATTCTAATTCTTGTATTAAAATAGTATTGAATATCATGTGACTACATGTGTATTGAACCTACTATATGTTAACTTCAAAAGTGTCTACATGAATGAAACTACCTACTAATTATTGAAATCTAGTTATTATGTGGAGGTATGTAAATTTACTTTAATTAAGCTATTGACTGAATGTGTTTCTATTGTGAATTCCTAAAGACATATACTTATAGTGAGAAAAAGAGTACTGACCAAATAAAGATATGCACCTATTGTGAGAAGAATAGTACTTACTATATGAAGGAATGAGTTTTTTGTTCCATGATTTAATTCCTAGTTTTTATTCCTAGTTTCCACGTCAACCAAATGTGTTTTTTACAGTTTTTGTGCCTTGTTATTATGTCAACCAACCATGCATTGTAACTATGATCCAAAGTAAATATATTTATGCGAAGAACAAACTACTATGTATAACATATTCTATGGAATATTTTCAAATTTCCAATGTTAATATTTCACAACATTAACTATAGAATAAGTGAAATTAAATCCACAATGAATATTCTATAATGACTATATTGTGATCGTGTTGTATTTAAGAAGAAGAATCAAAAATCATAAATTAATAAAGATATGTATGTATAATAAAATATAAATATACATGTGAACCGATGATATAGAAATAACTCATTCATTACACTTTTTAACACTCTATTTTTCAAACCCTTCTACGAAAACATAGTTCAGGATTTTCAATTTAAAATTCAAGGGCATATGAACAACTCAAGGTGATATGGCTAAGATATATCAAATATTCACTCTCTTAGTTAATTTAAAATATTTTATTGAACTAAATTTATGATATATGACTGATTTGAATCTATTTATCTATAAACACCAACTCTATTACTAAACTATAGTTTTTTGACAATCCCATTCAACTCCTTTCATCTTTAATCCCATATAAAAATGTGGAAGTGGTTGTGTAGCTAGGATTGTATGTGTTTATTTTTTTCCTTGGTTTTCCCATATACAATATCATAATAGGAACTATATATTGGGAAACCTTATGTCTTTCTATGTTGAACCTAATGCTGGTTTTGAATCAGTAAATATTATTATAATCTACTCGAATGTATTTGATTTCTAAGTTGAGTGGATGGTTTCATCTTGAGAATCAACCCCTTATTTACTTATGATATAATTTTATCAATTTTTTAACTTCATTTTCAGAAAATATCCATATATATTATCTAAACTATATAAAAGAACATATCCTCACTATTAACTTTTATTTTTCATTTATATATATTTTTTTAATTGAGTAAATGTGTTTCAAAACATGGAGTGTTTTCAAAAAACATTTGTTAACTGAGTTTTTATCCAACTTCTAAGAATATTTTTGGAAAGATAAAATTATATATCTCTATTATTTTATTTAAATTGGAATATTTTATAAATTGGAGGTTTTATGTTTTAAATCATTTTTAACAAAAAAAAACTATTAGTAACTCAATTCACCCCCATTTTTATTTATCCATAGTGGAGAATAATTTCAATCAGAGTATTTTCAAAAAAACTTTTACTCTGATCATGTTTTACCAATGATATAATAATTTTAATTAATCCTAAATTTTTTTCCTTATAGATAATAATATAAAAAAGAAATTGTCACTAATTACACTATTTATTTTAATGGAAGTAATTCTTCTCAAAAGAAGACTACAATTAGAATTCATATTGAGATCTTTATATTTTATATTTGGACCATTATCAAAGAAATATATGAAAACGAGGAGTTTCAAGAGCTAAATGGTGTGATTTCAAAAATTATACTTTTGAATATAAATAAAAATCAATTAATTCAGTATTTTAATGATTTTGTTGTATTACGTAACAATATTATATGGATTACTTTTGGATCTAGGTGTTGAGACAACATTATATTTCAAATATCGTTGATCTGGAAATTAATTTATAAAATATATTAAATATATTAACTATCAGGTGTATATTGTAATCCAGAAAAAACGAATTTAATAACACTAAAAAAATTTCTCAAATCTGAAATATAAGGAAAACATTAAATTCTGAGCATGGTTTTAACCCAACGTGTGACTTAGACTGGTTGTGTGTAGGACATTTAGGTTGAACATAATTGCATGCCTCTTGTTAAATAAAAATTTATTTATTTATTTATTTAATTTATTCTCAATGGCCTACCATGGTGCATAAATACACTTCTAATAAAAAAAACTACGTATAGCGGTATAAACATAGAGATTTTTGAGGGACTATTGATGTATCTTTCTCAGGAAACAATGACAAGATCAGGGATCTTAGATCAGTGTGAAAATGGATTTATAATCTCAAAAAAATATGTGGATTATTCCCCTTTGGAGATTGCTACAAACCAAGGTGGAACATTTTTTATCTAAATTTATCCATATTTTATTATTTCTATTATAGATGTGAATCCCTAAAGTAACAGATTGATTCCAAGATTGATCAAATAGTAGGTATGGGTAAAATTATCTAGGATTACTGGATTTTTCTATGTATTATACTAGATCTCTTCATTCATTATTCTGGTGGTAATGAATTGATTCCAACATGAACATTATCCAAGGTCCATTCGTCTTATTTTTATTTTGTTTATCCCCCCCCCCACTTCTTTGTTCATTCATCACCAATGTTTTTTTTCTCATGGTTTTATAAATAACTATTAATCCATTGTTTTAAAACCATTTTAGGGAATAATAGATTGATATCACAAATCTGGGTTCTGATTAATGATTAGATCGATCTACAATGACAAGTCTAGATTTTACAATTTTAGTTTTGGACTGTGTAACTGATGAGGTGCGATGATGAGTAGCTCTTGAGCACTGGATAAAGATGGAATCCATCTATATACAGTTAATGAGGTTCATCCAACATCAAATATGTGATTAATAGTGAATTCCCCTACATAATATAGTTAATTAGAGGCGTGTATTATCATGTTTGAAGAATACCATGGGTTCTGTAAAACCATCTAATAAAGAGTGTTTAGTCCTACGAAAACACATCGTGTAGTACCATATGTGAGGATCAAGGGTTTTGGTGTATAGATAATAATAGCATTCCATGTGACTAATGTCACACTCCAAGTGAGCATTTTTCATCCACCTTAGTGATTACAATGTGTAACAACTGAGGGGGCCAAGTGCAGTTACATGCCATGTTATACATTACACACATTATGTACACCATGGAAGGTGGATCGTCATGTATAGGGGTTACACATTCGAGAGATCATGTGACCACGTGTTCTATATGTGGTGGGCCACATGTCGGGTACTTAGATATGAACAAAGGCACATGTCGTGTTACATGGTTAAAACCCAGTGCTGATGTGACACATCATGTACTCATAGTGCACACCATATATCTTCTAAAGAAGGATTGGATCCCTTATAAACCTAAACTGGGATAAGTTTCATAATGTTAGATTCCATTGATTCTTTATCTGAGGGTTTACAATGGAGTTTCATCCTATGCATTGGATAGTGGTTAACCTGAGAAACATCACTTTTGGATAGATTTGTTAGAATCCCGTCATAGGGCCAGATGTAAGCTCCTCTATCATCATTATTTCTATAGGTGGGGTTCCTAGAATCTTTGTGTCTAATAATACTCTAGATTTGATCCCCTATGTAGTGGGTTAATCTATATTGTGTTATTGGTATACCTCATGACCTTCGGTCTTATCTTCATCTATATTTCATTCTCTCGTAAGATCCTGTGTGTACTTATTATAGTGATACCTAATGGGAAAGACATGTCATATAGATTTAATCAGTTCTATTTAACTCATGTAGTGTTTTCTCTGGGATTAGTGTTATATAGAAGCTTTAATAAATAATCCTATGATGATAATATGGTTGTGATCTTACATGACTTTATGTTTCCTCTATGACTATAACTGGATTCCCTTGTTATATATGTCTTTGACATATACCTATGATGAGATAAATATTATTCTTGTTATTATATGCTTAGTGATTTTAGGGTGTCCAATTGGGTGTTGATATACCCACCTCTAAAATGGATTTTTCTTCAGGTGTCGTGTCTTATAAAAATGACTGACCTTTTGATGGAGTCCCATAGTGACTAGGAATAGGATAAGCATAGCAAGTTTGAAAAACTATAGTGTGTCTTAGTGGTTGCATTGAATTAATCCCTCTCAATATTTATAGGTTGGACCTTTTTTAGTCTCTTTTTGAGGGATTTTATATATCCCTTTATTTATAGTACTTTTTTATCATACTCAATGGTATGATTTTAGATTTATCCCTAAAAATTTATTAGTTATTTTACATTTCAGCATTGTTTTAGATTAGAAGTGTGTGTTCGTGTGTATTGGTTCCTTAGGATAAGGCCTCCCACGTGTGTTATATACATATTGTCTTTATTCACCAAACCCTATCCTATTGGAGGTAGGTTTGTGGTACTTCCAACAGGGGTCACATTGAGGCAGGTCGTCATACATTGGTTTTGAAGGAGTTGATTCTACCATAGGACTTGATTCTATCAGATTGGTGTGGGTTTTATGGAAATATTATTATTTTTTCAAGTTTTCCCCTTAGGAAACTTAATCCAATGTTGGTGTGGAGTTCAATGTATCTATACACATGTACTCTTACAACTAACTTATTGACCCAGTACATGTAGACACTCATTGTAGAGGAAAAAAAGGTTAATTCATCCTATAAATTTGGATTATAGAATCCATTAACATTTAAATTCATCTATCCAAATATACTCATTGACGGTGGAATATATTTTCTATTACAAGATGCCTCTAAAATATTTCCCAGCTTGGATTAAACAATAAGATCATGAGGATGATCCCCTTAGTGATGAGAGTTAGATAAAATGACATGTTTAGAATGTGTTACATATAGATCGTGCAGTAGAATTACTAAGACCAATAGAGAAACAGATGGTACCAGATGTACCAGTATATGACGTAAGTAGGTTGAGTGTTCTTTATGAGTTTTTTTCATAGTGAACTCTCTAATTCTAATGTGATCCTGACCCCAATAGACACAGGACCGGATTTTGGAGGTGATCTGATTCTTTAATCTCATCAGGACACCTATAGTTCAGATGGTGGTCCTGGAAGAGAGCCTTAATTATGGCTCTATGGGTTCATAATGGGGATTACTGACCTCTTCATATGATGGGGTGAGTCTTTCATGGTCAAATTTTAAAGTACTTTTCATAGAAAAGTATTCTCCATGTATGTATAGGGAAATTCACATCCATGAACTCTTATATATTTAGTATGGTAGTTTTATTGTGTTTTAGTATTCATCAATTTTCACTAACAAATTTCAATACTAAATGGATATGTTTTTTGATCAGTTGTTTTTGGATCAGACCTTTGAGTGAGGAATACATAAGTACATCTGAGCTAGCATTATAACTCTCTGCATTACTTCCAATGATGGGCGCTGAAATTTCATTTGGTTGTTGAGAGTTTATTGAATAAGAAGATGTATACAGTTCGTATTAGTAGTGTAAAAATAGGATTAAATACTTCTATGGTAGGGAACCAAAGTCATACTAAAGGACTGGGATGTGTGACACATTTTAAGAGGTGATCCCAGGACAAAGGGTATGTGATTCAAGGATCATAGGATATATCTACTCAACCTAGATAGAGATGGTGCTACTCTTATAATGTTTGGGGACATCTTTTAGGTGATTTTCTAACCTGTCTTGCATCTAATAGAGAGAAATTATATGGGAATACTAGGTAGATATAGAGGTAGAATAAGGTAGGTCTGTAGGGTTGAAAATATTGAATAGTGGATATGATAGTAGCTGGAGGTGTTAGACGTTTTGATGTGTTACCACCCCCCCAGGTGGTACATGCCTGGATTAGGGAGTATGTGGTTAGGGATGAGGGTAGCTATAAGTGGTCGAGACTTATAAACTAGAGTATATAGGAAGCAAATCAGGTATGACATGTGTATTATATACTATAGTGATTGTATTGATGGATATAGGTTCAATCCACTCATTTTTATCCAATATCATTGTTAGATACGTTGAGATTCTGATTGAGCACATGGATCGACACTTGCACTTAGAGATACGAATATTAAGTGACTCAGGGATCACACACTTCTACCAAAAGTGTGACATGACTCTTATAAGTGAGGTTTTCTTTTGATATTTCTCCAATAATGATGATTGACAACCTCTTCGATCAGTTGAGAGGGTCACGATAGTTCTGGAAGATTGACCACGGATCAGGATATCACCATCTATGAGTATAGATTGGGGAAGTAGGGAAGATGGATTTCCGATGGCATTAAGTGAAATATGAGTAATTGGTGATGTCTTTCAATGTGAGGAATACCCCAACTATGTTAATGGGACTCATGAACCATATCTTTTATCCTTTATTATATGGTTATATTTTATTATTCATGAACAACATCCTAGTGTAATCGACATCCTAGGGGGAAGATGTATGACACTAGAGGATGGTAATGGATGTTTTCTAAGAGAAACATCTTTTTGGGAATCTTTCGAGGTACCAATTCTAGAATTAGTAGGTACACTTTTTGAGAAATTCGTTCTCAGTAGATGGGGAACCAGTGGACCCAATAAAGGTTGAGTTAGTGTTAGCTAGGGATCTACCCAATATTAAGATGGATATGGGGCTATAACATTTGTTGGAAGGATACTATGAGATATTTTTACACAATTTCTCTAGGGTATCAGCTCCCCGAACAACTTTCACCAAAAAAGGGGCATCCATTTGTATGTAAATAGAGGTTTTAGTTGGATTTTAAGGAGTTTATGTAGATAATAATGAGCACCAATATCATGAAATTTTTATAGGTGGTTTTTTGAGTATATGGTCATTTACGATACATCAGGGAACATGCCTATCTGTGTTATAATTTATAGGAATTTCATGATTATCTATGGTAGACATTAGTTTTGATGACATGAGAGGAACTATGTGACCCACAATATTAATCTAGTAGTGGTAGTCTTCACATTAAATATGTTTTGACACAACCTTATAAGTGATCATTATATCATCTATTATAACCACAAGAGTATAAAATATATTTTATCTTAGAAGGATCATAACATGAGACTTAGAAAATGGATAAACTCCCACTAGGATAATGAAATTGATTGTATATACTCTTGGGTAGCTAAATGTGTTAAAATTTTCTCTTCATAAGAGATATTGTTCACAACTACTGATAGAGGAATTGAAGCAGTTGGCCTCATTAATGTTTTCCTTTTTTGATGGGGATGGACAAAATTTCCTCCAATCGATGGTTTCTACCCCTCCTCTTTTATAGATATTTAGGGATTCACATATTTAGGATACCAACTATGATACCATACACATGTAGATATCCATTATAAATAATCCTAATTTATTTTCATAATGTATGTAGAATGTAGTTCATTTTAGAGGACTGATGATGGTACTAGTTTCACGGAGAGGGGAGGTGATGACTTATTTTGAAACCTCAGACATAGAGGTACATATAGATGTATAGAAGATTCTCCAAGTGCTTTTCCAATGTTTACATTGACTAGGGATGAATATTTCTATGGCATAGTTTGTCTCTTGATTCCTTATTTTTCAGAAATTAAGGGTCGTGCTCTTGGTTCCAGTGGGATTAGATCCTCCCCTTAATGTGCCTAAATCTAAGTGGGAGAGGATTCCGTTGGAATCCATGATAGGGTTTCCATATACATTGTAAGAACCCGATTATTATTTTTGAGGCATGAGCTTCTTCTTTTTCCTTTTCCTTAAGTATTTTTTAGAAAATCTGGATAATGGGGAAAAATCCTAAATTTTTAAACTACACGTCGTGTACTTTTCCACATGCTGTGTACTTTTGGCCGTGAGGACGGGTACATGGGGCATGTAGCCATGCCGGCGAAGAAGGGTGTAGAAACTGACTACATGCCGTGTAGTGGTACCTTACACATCGTGTAGTCAGTCGGCGGGCCTAAACAGTAAGGCGGTGGAGCAGCCGCCAGCTGGGCGACAGTAAACGCCGTGTACTTGGGAGTACATGTCGTGTACTCATGTCGACAGATGAATAGTGTGGTGGTGCCGCCAGAGGAACAATTAAATGAAAGAATTACAGGTCGTATACTCAGAAGTACATGCTGTGTACTTTGTTTTTTCAGCGTAAAACAGGCAGTAGCCTACTCAATTTGCGGAGGAGATGTTTGATCCGTTTTGGAGCCAAGGAGGATGGTCGACCCATTGAAGATCCACCGGGTATTCATCTGGAGTCCAATCCGGCTTCGAATAATCACATTAAAACCGCACGGGTAAGCCCTCTCCTCTCCTGGTACCATTCTTCCCAATTATTTCCTGATGGAAGGTTATTTACGTTACGAAGGGTTTTGTTCTTCATCTGATCTACGTCGTTCTTGGGAATTTCTGAAGGCAGTGTTCATGTATAACGTTCCTTGGCGTATAAGGTATGTACCTTAGTGGTTATTTTCCAACTGTCGTGCATTTTTGTGCGTTTTTGTGCCATGAACCCATGTTGGGGTGTCGTGTGGATGAGGTTTTTGCTATATTTAATGCCTATAATTGATTAGGTTTTTAATTGTGATAATAAAATGCTGATTAGGATCGTTGTTTTGATCCGGAACCACCCCAGGGGTGTGTTCCACTGTTTAGCCGTTTGTCCAGGATACCCGAGGGTATGCATTCAAAGTAGTAATTGTAGAATTTCATTGAGAGAAATTGCTTGCTACTGCTTGTTTACCTGTTGAGCATGTCCCGGTTACCTGTTTAGCCTAAGGGCATTGTGGAATTTAGCCTGATGGGGTTACTGTGATTAGCCTGAGGGCACTTCACTTTTTAGCCCGAGGGCTGTAGTATTTCAACTGATTGAAACCTTTTGTGCCTAAGGGCTTGACTTTTGTGCCTGAGGGAGACACTTCCTATGCCTGAGAGAAATTTGTGTTACGCCTGAGGGCTATACCTGTGGGTTGGATTCTACTTACCCGTGGGTAAGGTTTTGCTTGTCTGAGGACGTGGACTGTTTGTTCAAAAATGCACTGTGGTTATTTCTAGAATATAATGAATTAAATGAATAATAAAATGGCAATTTAATTGTTAAGTTAGTTACTTGTCAGTACTTCTTACTTTATTGCATTTTACTATTTCACACTATTGTTGCATACTAACACGTAGTTGGGCACAAGCCTTTGGTGGGTGCCTACTGAGATATATTTCTCACACCCTATTTGGGTCATGCTTTTCAGCCCAAAAAGATTACTTTTCTGCAGGTGTAGATCGGGGCAACAGTCCCTATATAGGTAGTTGACTTTTGTCATGGAGTAGGAGGGCATGGGACCGAGCCTAGGATCCTGATGTTGCTGCCAGCTGTTTTTCTGTGTTTTTTTGTACTCTTTCTTTGTTGTACTATGGCTGTTTTCATAGAACTTGAAACATGTAGCATCATCACTTCTATACTATTGGTTATATCCAATTTTGTTGTTTATTCAGTTGTGTATGTTTACTGCTTCCACTGTCGTTGTATGTTTATTCTGTATTCCAAAGCACTACACCTTGACAAATGAGGGCATAGTTTCCCCACTATCATACATGGGCCATCGCTGCTAGTCTGAAGCCTCTGGAATTTCGGGAAATGTGCTTGAGGTCACGTGGAGAATAGGGCTCGGGGCACCCGTTGCGTGGCACCCAGGTACGGGACGTTACAAAGTGGTATTATAGATGGTTATTTTCTTTGAATTACTATTTGGAGTTGTAGTCAGGGATAGGATGAACGGTAGTTGGTAATAATCTGTGCTCGGGCATAGCTAAACCGTGTACAAGGAAAAACCAGTCTACCTCGTATTGCAATTTTACTGATTTTTCAAATTTTACAGTTGATATGTTTTCACCGTTGGGTGACGCACTTTTAGATTGTGTAGTTTATATTTTATCTATGGGTTCTATTTAGTTTCAACCCGATGATATGAGGGTATGTCTTCTCATGCTTCATATAGGCACTTGCTAGATATCACTTTCCATGCATAGTTTCCATGCCATGTAGGTGCATTAGAAATTCGCATGTTGTTCTGATAGTTATTGTTCTAGAAAAGCATGCAGTTGTTATTGCTGTTTGATAAATACCTGCCTTGTGATGTGGTATTTTTTGTCTGATCTTGATTATAGAATGGATGCCAAACTTTGGTTTTTGGGGAGTATGGGCCCCCATTGACCACAATTTGGTGGATCATTGACTTTTTATTGGTTATGACACATATACGATGTCAAAATTTGATTCATGTGGATTCTGGGCCCCCACGAGTCGTAATTTGACACTTTGGTGTTAGTTTCAGTATTTTCTGGGTTCTGGGGAAGTTTCTAAGACATATTTTTCGGAAACCCAGTATACATGCCATGTAGTAATTTTATACACATCGTGTATGCTATTCTGTTCGGGAAGAAAAAATGAACTTTTTGAGTACATGCCGTGTACCTTGAGTACACGCCGTGTAGTCTCTTCCCATGTCACAAACCGTGTGGGCGGTGACACGGGGTAGGGAAAGGCTTGGGTAAAACAAGCCATGTACCGAGTGGACATGCCATGTAGTGTGACCCGGTGACTCGTCTGTGTAAGGAACAACACATTCCGGTGTCACCTCTCCCTGAACACTCCCTATACCGTTGGGACACACCGTGTAGTGTTTTCTGATGACAGAACGTGTGGTGTTAGCCAGGTGGCTGGGAAACAAGGTGGTGTACACACCGTGTGTGGGTGTAACTCGCCGTGTAGTGTCAAGCCAAGTAGTCGGACATGTCACAGACGACATTGGCAGTTGGAAAATAACACTGTACACGCCGTGTAGATATTATACACGCCGTGTAGTTTTGTTTGACGGAATCCATGTGGCTTAGCCATCTGTAAGGACCCGGGCAGGGGAAGAGAAGTCAAGTACACGCTATGTAGTCAGTGTACACTCCGTGTAGTCTTGTTTTGAAAATTTTTAAATTCCTTCTTCCTCTTGTTCCATTGTGGTTCCTTCGTTTTAGTCTTAATAATCTGGAATATGGGCCATGCTTTTGACATTGTAGTGTCATGCCGCCTAGACGACCACGAGTTGTTCTCCAGGATAGCGACGAAGATTATACTCCGGATATGGTGGGTCATGGGATACCATTTGATCCTCCAGCAGAGCCAGAGGCGGTGCCAGCTACTATACCGGACATAGGCGCGGAGGCGCAGTTCCGTGAAGGCTTTAGGCGGTTCATGAAGACCTTTCAGGGAGCACCGCAGACTGCCACATCTATGGATGAGCTGACACGTATCTTCCAGCAGTAGCATCCTCCCATTTTTTCAAGAGATGGCGGACCACAGGCTGCGGAGTCTTGGTTAGGATCGATGCAGACTATTTGCGAGCACTTGGAGACGCCTCCAGGGTGGAGGGTCAAGCTCGCGACATACATGATGCGTGATTCTGCCAAGAGGTGGTTGGATGTTACCACATAGTCAGAGAATCACAGACACATGGTGTAGGAAATTTTAAGGAAGTATTCTAGGACTTCTTCTTTCTTGAGACGCTGAGGGCAGATAGAGCTCGAGATTTCATGAATATGAAGTAGGGCGTTATGTCTGTGATGCACTATTCTGCTCATTTTACGGAGCTTCAGCGTTTTGCACCCGTGCCAGTGGGTGATGAGACGTTGAGAGCCAGACATTTTGAGGATGGTCTTCAGTATGAGATCTGAGCACTGGTAAATGTTTTCAGGTTGCCTACTGTACACGCGATTGTTAATCAGGCACTGATTACAGAGAGGAACCTGCAGGAAGCTAGTGGTGTGGGCCAGGGCAGTTCAGCACCAGTTACTGGTATTATTTCTGCTGGAAATAGGAAGAGACAGATGTACTTCTCTCAGGGTGTAAGTACCAGCCATGAAGCTTCTTTAGGTTGTCCGGACAGGTGCTACCAGTGTGGCAGAGAGGGGCACAAGAGACCACAGTGTCCACGAGACCTAGTGGAGTGCCGAGCTTGCGAAAAAATGGGTCATCAACAGCACTTTTTCAGGGAATTTCTAACAGTGGTTAGTGAGAGGGATTCAGTGTAGACTCCACATGTGGGAGCAGGACCAGTGGCTTCTTACCATTCAGGGAACTGGAATACGCCAGGGCGTGTAGGCCGAGATGGTGGTCGTGATTGTGGTATCCAGACACCAGGATCTCAGTGGCAGCAGGGCGGGATAGCTCTGGGTATCCAAGCTGTGTCATAGGGCCACGACACTGGTCAGGCATATGCAGTGCAACAGACCTATCATGAGATGGATCCCGGACCTTCGACAGTCAGAGGTACTATTCTAGTAGCTTCATTCTTAACTTCAGTACTTTTCGATGTGGGTGTTACACATAGTTTCATATCAGTACCCTTTGTGGAGAGTCTTGGGCTATGTGCTTCTACTTATTCTGATATCTTGACGCTAGACACTCTGTTGGGGACTAGGACGGCTGGTGTGTGTCAGTGCATGGAGTGGCCCCTTGAGGTTGGTGGGTGTCACTTCCTTTGAGACCTCTATGTCTTGGAGATGACGATCTATGAAGTCATTCTTGGGATGGACTGGTTGGTTACCTTTCGATCAATTGTAGACTGCTATCATTGTAGGGTGCGTTTCACATCACCATAGGGCGGAGAGTTTCTATACAAGGGTGAATGGGATGTTCAGGCGAGTCGAGCTGGACTAGAGCATCATGGGTGAGGTGGAGTCATAGCCCAGATTTCGAGTTTGTTTCTAGATGATCAGGGGACTTGTCAGACAGATTTCCCTCCAATTGTTGATCATTTTAGGGATATATTCTTGGACGACTTTTCAGGTCTACCTCCGGTGCGTGAGGTGGATTTGTCTATCGAGCTAGTTCCAGGTGCGGCACCAGTGTCCATTCCTACTTATAGGATGGCCACGCCTGAGTTGCAGTATCTCAAGAGGCAGTTAGAGGAGTTACAAGGAAATGGCATTATCTGACCCAGTACTTCTCCTTGGGGTTCTCCGGTACTTTTTGCGAAAAAAGCGGACAATACCCTCAGACATTATGTGGATTATCGGAAGCTGAACCAGTTGACGGTTAAGAACCAATATCCCTTGCTGAGTATTGATGATCTTTTTGATCAGCTTCGTGGAGCACGAGTGTTCTCGAATATTGACTTGAGATCCGTATATCATCAACTATGCATGAGTCCATCAGATATACCGCTTACAGCTTTTCGTAGTAGATATAGTCTGTACGAGTACTTGGTTATGCCATTCAGACTCACGAAAGCGCCAGAGGTTTTCATGGCTCTGATGAATCGTGTGTTCCATCCGCATCATGATTCTTTTGTGGTGGTATTCGTTGATGACATCCTGGTGTACTCTCACACCCGACATGACCATGCCACCCATCTTGAGATCGTATTGAGTACAATGAGAGAGCATCGACTATATGTGAAGCTCTCGAAGTGCCACTTTTGGATAGACCAAATTCACTTCCTGGGTCATATCATCTCAGAGGCAGCAGTTGCAGTAGACCCAGAGAAGGTGAGAGCAGTAGTTTCTTGGGAGCAGCCTAAGAACATGTTTGAGATACAAAGTTTCTTAAGGCTGGATGGTTACTAAATATGGTTCGTACATGACTTCTCCCGCATAGATGCGCCGTTGAAAGGTCTGACTAAGAAGGGTGTGAAGTTCATTTGGTTAGAATCTTGTGATACACCTTTTCAGGACCTGAAGGGAGGGTTGACATCAACACTGATCCTGATACTCCCAGAGCAGGGGAAGAGCTATACAGTTTTCTGTGATGCATCAGGGATTGGGTAGGGAGCCGTTTTGATGCAGGGCGACTGAGTTGTTGCGTAACGGTCTTGGCAGTTGAGGCCACATGAGAGGAATTACCCGACGCATGATCTCGAGTTGGCTGCAGTTGTGCATCTGTTGCGCTGTTGGAGACATTTTCTGTTGGGAGGACATTTTGTGGTTTTCACCGACCACAAAATCCTCAGTTATATCTTTACTCAGCGTGACATGAATCTGAGGCAGAGAAGGTGGGTTGAGTACCTACAGTCCTTTGATTTTGAGCTTGCCTATACACCAGGTAAAGCTAATGTTGTAGATAATGCACTAAGCAGGAAGAATCTTATACAAGCAGTGAAAGAGGCCAGTGGTGAGTTGGAGCCCATGGCATTGTTCTCTGAGATGCATCTAGAGGTGCACGACAGTCAGGGGAAAGCTTATCTTTCTTCTTTGGCTGTGACATCTACCCTCCTAGACATAGTGAGGATGACACAGATATCTGATTCAGAAGGCCTAGTTCTACGAGAGTCGGTGGCAAGTGAGGACCCTCCTCCTAGTTGGACGATAGCCGTTGATGTGGTTTTTCATTTCCATGGACATGTATGGGTTCCAGGGGATATACGCGAGGAGCTGATGTGGGAGTTTCATGCTTCATCTTGGGCAGTTCATCCTGGGTTACCAAGATGTAATGGTGGCCGGGTATGAAGAGAGAGATAGCTGGTTTTGTTACGAGGTGTTCCACCTATCAGTAGGTGATGGCAAAGCACCAGAATCCAGCTGAGCTATTACAGTAGTTTCACATTCCAGAGTGGAAATGGGATTATTTTGTCATTGATTTCATGATGGGATTGCCGAGGTCACCTCAAGGAAATGACGCCGTGTGGGTTGTTGTCGATAGACTAATGAAGGTATCTCACTTCTTGCCGATCAAGGAGTCCTTCGGTGTGGACAAGTTCGGAAGGTTTTATATCCGAGATATCGTACGTCTTCATGGGGTCCCTTGTTCTATCGTTTCAGATAGGGATGCCCACTTTATGTCTTGTTTCTGGCAGAGTTTTCAGAGGGCGCTGCGTACGCAGGTGCTTCTGAGCACAACATACCACCCTCAGATAGATGGACAGTCAGAGCGGATGATACAGGTGCTAGAGGACATGTTGTGCGCATGAATCCTAGACTTTGGGGGATCTTGGGATAAGCATATACCTTTAGTCGAGTTTTACTAAAACAATATTTTTCAGGAAACTATTGAGATAGAACCATACAAGGATTTATATGGTAGGCCATGTCGATCACCTTTGTGCTAGTTAGAGGCAGCTTTACTAGGGCCACAGCTCGTAAAAGAGACATTTGAGCAGGTCCAGTTGATTCAGAAGCGGATGGCCACCGCACAGTCTCATCAGAAGTCTTATGTTGATCGCCGCAGATGACCATTAGAGTTCGTGGTCGGGGATCGGTTTTTTTACGTGTTTCGCCGAGGCTGGGACACAAACAGATCAGGATATAGAGTAAGCTTTCACCGAGGTATGTGGGGCCATTTGAGATTCTGGAGAGAGTCGGGTTGGTTTCCTATCGGTTGCAGTTACCACAGTGGTACCGATCCATGCACGACGTCTTCCACATGTCTCAGTTGCATCTCTACCATTCAGACCCATCTCACACCTTTCATCCAGAGGAGTTTGAGCTTCAGCATGATAAGTCCATTGTGGATCATTTGATCCGTATCGTTGACAGGAGCATGAAGGTTCTCCGAGGTCGGTCAGTTCCTCTCGTAAGGGTGCTATGGCAGCACGACCGAGTGCAGGATGAGACCTGGGAGCGAGAGGCTGACGTACATGATCAGTGGCTAGAGAAGCTCTGAGCTTTATCTTCACCACCCTGGGAAGGGAAATTCTGGGGCACATTTCTATAAGGCAGGAAGTTTATAAGAACCTAGTTCTTATTTTTGAGGTACGGTCTTCTTCTTTTTCTTTTTTCCTTAAGTGTTTTTGAGAAAATTTGGAAAATGGGGGAAAATCGTAAATTTTGGAACTACACACCGTGTACTTTTGGCCGTGTGGTATGGTTACATTGGGCGTGTAGCCATGCCGGTGACGAAGGGTGTATGAACCAACTTCACGTCGTGTTGTGGTACCTTACACTCTTTGTAGTCATTCAGCAGGCCTAAACAGTAAGGCGGTGGAGCAGCCACCAGCTGCGCGACAGTACACACTGTGTACTTGGGAGTATATGTTGTGTAATCATGTCGAGAGATGAATAGTGTGGTGGTGGTTCTAGAGGATTAGTTAAATGAAAGAAGTACACACTGTGTACTCAAAAGTACACGTTGTGTACTTTGTTTTTTTGGCTTAAAATAGACAGTAGCCTCCTCATTTGGCAGAGGAGATGTTTGAGCCATTTTGGAGCAAAGGTGGATGGCCGACCCTTTGAAGATCCCCCGGGTGTTCGTCTGGAATCCGATTTGGCTTTGGACGATCTCGTTGGAACCTCACGGGTAAGCCCTCTCCTCTCCTGGTATCGTTCTTACCAATTTTTTCCTAAGAAAATGTTATTTAAGATTGAATGGGTTTTGTTCTTTGTCAGATCTACGTCCTTCTTGGGTGTTTCTGAAAGCATTGTTCAGGTATAACATTCGTTAGCGTATAAGGTAGGTGGCTTAGTGTTTATTTTACAACTCTGATGTGTTTTTGTGATTTTTTGTGCCACGAAGCCATGTTGGGGGGCCATGTAGCTAAGGTCGTTGCTATATTTAATACCTAGAATTGATTAGGTATTTAATTTTGATAATAAAATGCTGGTTGGGATCGTTGCTTGGATCCGGAACCACCCCAGGGGTGTGTTCCAATGTCTAGCCATTTGGCCAGGATACCCAAGGGTATGCCTTCAAAGTAGTAATTGTAGAATTGACTTGAGAGGAATTTCTTGTTACTACTTGTTTACCTCTTGGGAATGGGCTGGTTACCTGTTTAGCCTGAGGGAATTGTTGTATTTAGCCTGAGGGTGTTGTTGTGATTAGCCTAAGGGCACTGCACTATTTAGCCCGAGGGATGTAGTATTTCTCCTAAGGGAAACCATTCGTTCCTGAGGGCTTGACTTCTATGTCTGAGGGCGAAACTTCCTAAACCTGAGGGAAATTTCTGTTACACTTGAGGGTTATACCTACGGGTTGGATTCTGCTTACCCGAGGGTAAGGTTTTTCTTGTCTGAGGACATGGACTGTTTTTTTAGAAATGAACTGTGGTGATTTCTAGTATATAAAGAATTAAATGAATAATAAAATGTAAATTTAATTTTTATGTTAGTTACTTGTCAGTACTTCTTACATTATTGAATTTCACTATTTCACAATGTTGTTGCATGCTTACACGCAGTTGGGCACGAGCCTTTGGTGGGTGCCTACAGAGATATATTTCTCATACCCTTTTTGGGTCATGCTTTTTGGCCCAAACAGATTACTTCTCTGCAGGTGTAGATATTGGAAAGAGTCCCTATATAGGTACTTGACTATTGTCGTGGAGTAGGAGGGCATGGGACCGATCCTAGGCTCACGATGCCGCTGCCAGCTGTTTTTCTTTGTTTTGCTGTACTCTGCTCTTTGTTGTATTGTGGCTATTTTCTTAGAACTTGAAACATGTAGCATAATCACTTCTATACTGTTGGTTATATCCACTATTGTATTTTATTTAGTTGTGTATTTTTACTCCTTCCGTGATCATTGTATGATTATTCTGTATTCCGATGTGCTACACTTTGACTAATGAGGACACAGTTTCCCCACTATCAGACCTAGGCCCTCACTACAAGTCGGCAGCCTCTGGCATTTGGGGAAAAGCGCTTGAGGTCACGTGGCGAACCGGACTCGGGGCACCCGTTGTGTGGCACCCTGTTCTGGGACGTTACATACATAATAGGGACATGATGACATCAGTATGATCATATAGTGTATCACCATATCATACCACTCCTTAGCTATTTTAGAGTAGAGTTAAGTTGAGATCTTGGGATATTTGTAATTGTGGTAGATGGTCTAGCTCATGAAGTTCCCTCGATAGTCATTTATAATTCTAATTCTCATTTCACATAAGTTATTGATTTTATTACAGGAGTATATTAAGACTCAATTGCATTTTAGAATAGATTTTGACCCTAATAAAAATGGCTGCACTAATTTGACCATCCAGGCCCTAGAGGATTAGATGTAATCTAGCATGTCATACTTTTTCCATAGTTTGGGTGAAAACATTCCATTTGTGGGATTTATGAATAGTAAAATCTATTATTCTACCATTGGTATGGTGAAATTAATGGAATTTTTTGGGAGACCATATAACTCACTTCTATGATGGACTGATCTAGGAGTGTCTAAACTTATGGGCTAAGAGTTTGTCTGATTCACTACAAAGATGGTGTAGATCAACATGGAGTTAATTATTACTACATAGAGAAATTAAAAGTCATATATAGAATAATGATAGAGGTATTTAGAGTTATAGGAGGGAGAACATGTGTTCATGAGGGTCTCAACTCAATAAGGTTGTAGATATTTATCTAGTGTAGCATTTTGTCTTCACGGGTGATGGATCCCCCCTGTTCATTTCTAGTGGTAGCAAATGAATATTCAGGAGACCATTTGGGAGTGGGAGACCCATATGTGTAATCAGTACGCACATCACTTTTTATGTCTTTTATTTTTATTTTTGAGATGTAAATCCCCTATGAGGGGTTAATATAACGAATCTATATTTTCAATGTGTTACTTTAGAATATTTTACGCATTAATTTCACAACTAGGATTAAAGTTGGAATTAGATTATTAGTCATGGTAATATTGAAATTTATTTACAAAATGTATTAAGTATCATGTGTGTTTAGTGTCATCAATAATGGAAAACTCATAAACATTGGATTTTATTTGAAATATAAGGCCGCCATTGAATTTATTGTGTGGGTTTTACCCATAGAACAAATTAACCATAGAGTGGCTGGGATGTTCGGGTTAAGAACAATTGTAGGAAGATTATTAAATAAATTATTTATTTAATTTGATTTATTCACCATGACCTTTGATATTACATAAATTTTTTTCTATAGAAAAATCCTAGGATTAGATGGAAAAACCGATATATCTTTTAAAGAGAGTTGGAGGATAATTCTAATGAGAACAGCGACCAGAGTACTCAGTCCTATGGACACATGCTATATAGTCCCTTATGTGTGGCACTATTTTTTTTTAAAATAGATATGTATTACAAACCATGTAAATCATGTCACAAATCATTTAACCCTTGTTGAATAACTTGGCATGTACATGGTGTTCATTCCCAAGAGGATGGGTGGCATTAAACACCATGTGGGAGATCATGTGTGTTGTGTAAACCCTAGAAGGTGGTTCAACGTATACATGGGGTACCCTCCAAAGAGATCATGTGGCCCCGCACATCATGTGTGGTGGGCCACAGAATTTTACTTAGACATAGAAATGGGTAGGTGACATATTATAGAGGTCGAACAAAGTGATAACGGTACACATCATGTAATCATAATACACGCCTCGTGCATTTTAAAATTGGGCTGGGAGACCTTATCTTCATTATCATGGATAGTTTCATTAGGGAACATTCCCATAATCCCTTCCACAATGTTTTATTATAGATTCAAACCATGTGCCTATGATTGTGTTCCCTATGAAGAACTTCTCCCTCAAATAGAATTATTATAATCCCTTCATAAGTCCCTATGCAAGATCCAATATGATCATCGACTTACCTAAGCATGGTTCATGTAATTTATGTTACCAACGACACTCTGGTCTTGGTTCCCTACATCATGGGTTACTCCAGATTGGGTTGTTGGTATACCCTATGGCCTCTGGTGTGAGCCTCATCTATTTATTTTTCTCTTCATACGACATGTGTGTACTTCTTATGGTGAGACATGATGAGAATGACATCTCATATGGAAGCCATTAGTTTTATCTTAGACATGTTTTTTCTCCCAGATGAGTTTTATTTTGATCATCTGATAAATAATCCTATAGAAGTCACATCGTTGTGATATTACAAGAGATTTTGTGTCCTATATGAGTATATATGGATTTTCTTATTATATATGCCATTGACATATACTTGTGATGAGATGACTATTAATATTAATTCAATATGCAAAGTTATTTTTGGGTGTTCTTTTGGATATTATTATACTCACCCCTTTATGAATTTTTTCCTCATGTGTCATGTCTTATATAGACGACCAAAATTTTGATTGAGTCCTAGAGGTACTAGGGATTGGCAGATCATAGTGATCAATATAGAATGAGGTGTGTTTTAGTGGTTTCATCAACAACATTCTTCTTCTACTTCACAGGTTGGACTTGTTTTCAGACTCTTTTGGTGGGATTGTATGTGTCCCTTGCTTTCCTGAATTTTTTTGTCTTACTCTAATGAGGTGATTTTAGATTTATTCATATATGGATATCAGTTTTTTTACATTTATACATTTTTGGGCATAGATAGTCGATGTTCTAGACACATTATTGGAGAGTAATCTAGCTTCAATAATCTTTTCAAGGTAGATGGTGGAAATTTCACATTTGGTGAAAAAACCAAAAGAAATATATTTGGACTTGGATAAATCTGTAACTCTAGTACTTTTTAATTTCAAAAGTTCTATTTATATATTGATTAAAATATAATATTTATAACATCTTGTAATTTTTTAATGATTTTTACCATGTTATGTTTATGAAAAATTCATGTAAATTTTTTGGATTGTAAACATGTTTTATTTTTACTATTTTGTGTAATGTCAATGCTTATTCTATGGATTTAAATTCATTATTAATGTTTAAGTGCCTTTCACAGAGATCCCTGGATCTAGAATATGATACTAAGACACATAAAACCTTACTCACATAGGATGCTAATTAAAAAATGATTAGTTAATGATATTCGTAATCTAAATTCACAATAGACAAAGTCTATAACCCATGTTTAAGAGAGACCAATGAAAAATTAATTTCAAATAAAAAAAGAAGTGTCATCTTATCAACCCCTAGATATTTTTCACATACAATTTTTGTAACCTCTAGAGTTTCTATATTAATTTGGAAACCTCGTTTTTAGGTTTATGTTGAAAACTTTTCTAGATACTCCAATACATTATTACTAACTCACAAAAGTGAAAAATTTTCATATTTCTTAACGTATAAGAAATCTATAGAAACTCATAGTGGATATACAATTAATTCCTTAATAATTGATCAAGGACTTGTGTTTGAAAATATGTATTTTCAATCATTATTCTGAAAATATGGATATAATAAATAAATTTATTCTCCCAGTTCCCCACAGCCAAATGGTGTAGTATAAAGAATAAATATAATTCCCTATGAGATTTCCAAGATTATTCTTAATGAATATGACTTACCTATATTCTTTCAAGTATAGCATATGAATATTGATTTATAAATTATAAATATATTTATAGTTAAAACAAAACCTTATATGTTTTGGAATGCAGGAAAAAAAAGTAAATTAATTTTGAGTTTTCAGATATAAAGAGTTTATTCGAAATAAAAAAGGACAATTTAGAAAAAAATCGCAAAAGTGATGGAGGAATATTTCTTGGTTATTCAACATAAAGTAAATCATATGGGGTCTTTAATAAAAGAACCAAAATTGGGGAAGAATATATACGTGTAAAACATTATGGAACAGTTACACATGAGTCTAATACCCCTTTAGAAAACCTTTACTGTAACCTTTAGATTCTTAATATCAATAAAAATTCTTGTGATAATTCATCAAAAGGTAATGTAAAAATTTCAGCAATTTATTCCATAATTTTTAAATATGATCCTTTACATTTATTTAAATTGTCAAATACCTGTATTTGTAGAGCTATTAAGACTTATAGAGACTATCCCTTAGAAAAAAATAGTTTTATTTCTTGATAGAGGAATGCTGAATAGATATTCTCATATAAATCAGGATGAACAACATCCTTTTCTCATAGATTGAAACTAGGAATTCCATTTAATAAATATATAATGAATTCTGGGTGGTAATGAAAATTTAATTGACATTATTTTAAATAGATAAAGTCTATTAACTAGTAAAAATAAAAAAGGACTTCCTATCCAATTTTATAATTTGGTCTTTTGGAAAAAGGTAAATGAGATGGGTAATATAATTATAATTAATGTAATACTTGTTACACAAGGATAAAGTCATGGGGAATGTATTGACTATGAGGAAACAAATACATGAGTATCTAGACATAAACTATCAGAATATTTCTTTCCAATATTGAAAATTTGGATTTCATATACATTAAATGGATGCCAAGGCTTATTAATTATATGGATATATAGTAGAGGTGGTTTGGTGGAACAAATTCCATGATTTCAAAACCGACAATTATATACCATGTTAATTAATTAACAATATCATTATAAGGATTTAAATAATCATCAAGAGATTGGTGTGATAGGATTAGATCATTTTGTATTTTTAATTGTTTTTTCAGTGAAACAAATAAACCAATATTATTTATTAAAATAATTTTAAAATATGGTTTATTAATACCAATAGATATTAATGATATTATTTTTGGATCATCCAAAAACTCTTTGGGTACTTTATTTTCAAAAATGATGAAAATTTATTTTTAAATGAGTTTGAAGGATGAGTTAAAAATATTCCTTTGATATATAATTTTTTAGAATAATTAAGGAATCATTTTAAACTAATGACATTCCACCAAGGCTATTATAAAATACTTTGTTATGGATAGTACTATAGGTAGTGACACTCCCATGAGTGCAAGATATAAACTAGATATTAATGAATGTTGGAAACTAGTTGATCAAACAACTTATATAGGTATGAAAAGAATTTTATTATACTTAATATAAAGTCAACAATATATTATGTTTAGTGTGTCTATGTGTTCACATGTCCTTTCCAATCGAAAAAAATCACAATTAATTTCTATAAAAAAATTTTAAATACCAAAAAAATGACTAGCTTAGGACTATTGTATTATAGATGATATGAATTTGATTTAATTATATAATCATATTTCAATTTTGGTAGATGTAAGTTATATAGGGAAATAAATTCTATATTACTTAAAATTTTGCCCATGTCTCTATTTTCATGGTGCAGCAAAAACCAAAACTCTACTCTATTGTCCACTACTAAATATGAGAACATAAATGTTGGATCTTTTTATAATTCTATGAATGAAATGTGTATTACAATACTATTGATATCAATTTCAAAATGTTCCTATAATTTTTTATAATAAATCTTAAATAAATATCTCTACGAATTTTGTATCAGATTCAAGGAAAAACATACTAATATAAGACACAAATTTTGGAGATACAATATTCAAAACAGTTATATAACTCTTGAATTCATTAGTACTAAACATCATCTTGCTAATATATTTTCAAATCGTTTTAATATGGAAATAATTAATCATATCAGACGTGAATTAGGTATGATTAAATATGTGTAATTATTTCAATTTATTTTTAACCTTTCCCATTATTTTATTTCTTATTATATATGTTTTAATAATATTTATTTATCATTTCTATGACATTTTTTTTAAATTTTATTTCACACTGTTAGTTAAGGAACCATGAGTTCTTGTTAACATAGTCAGTACACCTACCTTGACCAACTGGTCTTATGGTCACTATACATACCATGGATCCTAACTCACATTGTCACAATACCTATCATGAAATATAAATCACATTGTTTCTATAGTTATTGTAGAATACTACAAGTACGACAAGTATACCTACAATTCCATCTAAACTATTGTGATCAATTTCTTAATATACCTACCATGTCTTTTTAAAAATAGAAATTTTAGTAATGTCACACCCATTCCTTGAAAATTATTTTATTTTATTTTTTCTTATCTTTGGTGAGACTCATCAAGGTGTGGGTTGAGAACTGGTCTAAAATGGTTGACATTTATTAATTTTATGGGTTTCTGATTGGTGCACGTACGCCATATGGTTGGCTGTAATTGTGCGGTCGACTCAGGTGCTTGTGGGGTTCCATATTGTTTAAAACAAATAAATAATTATGAAAATAAATAATTATTATGTGTTTAAAACATAAAAGTAATATTATTATTGAAATAAATCGTAATATTATTGTTATTAAATATGCTACTAATAATATATAATTAAATTGTTATTAAAAGTGTTCTCAATATTTTTATGACTAAATTATTATTAATGTTGTTATTATTTAAAATGAAATAAATAAAATTAAGAATACCTTTATTATTACTATTAGTTTTATTATCATTATTATTTTAATTATTAAGATTATTGATGATATTTTTATGATTATATTGTTATTAATGTTATCATTAAGAATAAAATCATTATTATTAATATTACGTTTAGAATTATTTTATTATTATTATAGTGTTATTATTGTTATTATATTAAACAAAAAAATGGAATCCCTAGGGGCAGTGCTCCCCCCCACCATCTCCTCTATAGGTTCACCCCCCCTTTCCCCACCCCGCCCCATGGGATTCTCATGTGTGGTAGTCCCATGGTTCCTCTCTAGCTTGTGAACAAAGGCCCCCTAATCCCTATCCCTACTGTGTGGTGCCCCCACATTGATGATCCCTTGTGCATGCACGACCGACCATCCCAAACCCCCATTCCATCATCGTCCATATCTCCACCTTGCACTTCATTTGTTCTGGCATGGCCCAATTTCAGTGCAACACCCTTTCTGGCCGAACCCCCATCCCTCTCCACAAACTGATTATATTAATTTTATTTATTTTTTGTGTTTTTATTAAAATTAACCAAACCTGAAATCCTCAAGTTATGATTCACACAAGTTCTTCATTTTTTAGGGTGTGTTATTGGTCCAAAAGGTATCGGTCTCCCTTCAGTTGGAGTTTTATCCTATCTGAACATGTTGAGGTAGGTTTTTCTGTGCCGTTTTCTCCAGTTCCAATCCATTAAGGCTTGGTTGTTGTTAATTATCATCTAAATCATATTTTTCACCTTTAATAAATTCATAGTAATATCATGGTAGTGTTATCTTGTTACTTGATTTTGATAAAAATAATTAGGGTTTAAGATGCATTTCTATTTATGATCATGTGTATTACTTGCCATTGGGTTTTAAGAATTATTATTTTCTTTTAAAATTTATATGTTGGATATGTTGGGTGGTGTTTTTAAAAATAACAAATTTTATGGAAGTTGTTTGGTTTGTGTGGGGTTGGGTTATAGAACTTGTTGCCTTTGAGTAAATGGTTTATTTTGAAAATTAATAGTGTGTGTATGGTTTCTTCATAATTTTAAAGTATATGACCACTTGTTCTATCCCATTATATGTAGGAACATTCATGGATACACATAGTTCACCTGTGGATGGGCCTACAAATGATGATGACATTGGGATTGTTTCTTTTTCCAAACCATGGATTTCTTAAAACAAGGATAACCCCTTTCATCCTCATGTGATAATTGATTCCATGGTTTCTAAAAATTCTTAAAATTGTTTCAAAATTTTGTTGAAGGTTATGACTTATTTCGTGTTTGATGATGATGTGGTTATTTCATGAATTGGTTCGAGGCCCGTTTCACACCATTGATTGTGTTTTGTTTGTTTAAAAATATTTTTCTTGTAAAGTGGATTTGAGATAAGTCCTCATTTGGAAAATTTGTCATTTATTGTTGTGTGTTTGAAACATAAAGGTCTATTAGTGAAGGCATAGTTAAAATGGTATTTCTTATTCATGGAATTGATTTTTATGGGTTTTCCTTCTTTTTGGTAAATGTACACTAGATGGGAAGATCGAAAGACAAATCTGGTATTTTTAAATGGATTTTGAAAACCCCTTCTGGGGTTGGGTTCCATTCCGAGTTTTTGATCTATTAGATTTTGAGGGTCCTTGGTATGGGACATCCCTCATCTAATGAATGTTTGATGGAAAGGGACCACCCATGAGGTGGTTGGGGTTGTGAAGGATTATGTTGTCCATTTTGTCGTATATATGTGGATTATTTTATGAATTGTATGGAACACCCCCTTGTGAAACAATACATGGAAACCTAGAATTCCAAATAAGTTTATTAAGAATGATTTATTCACTAGTCTAGGTTATTATTCTAGCTTGTGGCCCATAGTAGGTGGATAAATGGGTTTAATAGTATGGAATTGGGCCCCACAACCATGATAAGTATGTATATGGTTGGGTATTAGGGTTTTATGATGTCATGGTGTTGGGTATGCCTTCAGGATGAGTCAGAGGTATAGTTTTTTAGGGTTTTCCCCTCCATTCCATGGTTTTTTTGTGTTCCCCCGTTTTGAGTACTATTAGATAATTTCTCCTCACTGTCTAGTATGTTGTTTTTTGTACATATTTTTGGGTTTTATTTATAAAAAATGTGATTGTTTGGTTTGTTGAAAAAAATCTTTCTAATTATTTTTTTTAAAGAGAATGCACAACTCTCCATTTTCCCTCTTGTGCATTATTTTAAATTATGTGGGAAATGGATCATGTTTGTTTTTTAAATGAAAAGTGTTTATTAAAATATATTTTCATAAATTTATTTCAAACTAGTATTAATGGATTTTTATTGGGAAAATAATGGATTTTATTCATTAGTGGTTACCTACTAAGCTATTAGCTCACACCCTACCTATACCACTCGGTGTTTGTAGACCTAGGTTGTTTTTCAGGTTTGAACATTGTTCAAGTTTCCAAGAAGGTGCTCATTTCTGGATCATAGTAGGTCTTATGGTTTTTGGTGACCAT
This sequence comes from Viscum album, assembly GCA_963277665.1. Lineage (NCBI taxonomy): Eukaryota > Viridiplantae > Streptophyta > Magnoliopsida > Santalales > Viscaceae > Viscum > Viscum album. The sequence continues at coordinate 1,883,622,033 of OY728163.1, forward strand.
GAGGTCACATTGAAATCATATGGAATCATTTAAATTTGTTTTGGTTTCATCTTTTTATCTTATTTTTAATCTTGTTGAGTGTATTATGTAACTGGATTGGTTTATGTTTTTATCTGAGGTTCAGTTGTTAGTCTTGCTACATTTTAATTTTGTAATTTAATTTATCTGGTTATGGTGATTTATTTTTTGGCATAAATTTTTCCCAAATATAATTTTTGATGCCCGAAATGTGTTTCAGCCCATGGGGAAAAAGAATGACCTTTGGGACATGTCGCAGACCGGTTTGGGTGATTGGTTCAAGTTTGACCGAGGACGTTTCTTGAAAAAAATGCTATCAAAGCATGCCCTTAATATTTGGGTTCCATGTAGAGGGAGAGTAGGATTGTCGAGGATTACGAAGTAGGTTAATGGTTGGTTTCAAATCACCACCACTCATGACAATACCATAGATATCAAGGGTTTTATGGGTTTTGATTCTTTTGTCTTTTTTTGGATTGATGGATGACAATAGAGGTGAATCAGTGTCATGTTGTGACCCCACATGGATTAGTGACCCATGTAAAGCCTAGGTGCCCGGTTCAAGGTCTTATTAGTGTTATGAATTACTTAGGTCATAGCTCACTCACATGTCATTAGGTTATGCATAATAACTAGTTCCTCATTCCAAAACAGTTTGTATTATGTTGTTCTTCTCTTAGTTTTGGTTTTGAAAGATTGTGTTGAGAATGAAAATGGATTTTGGAAATCAAAATGATTTTGGAAAAAAAGTGATTTATTCAAATGGTTTTAAACCATTTTTGTTTATTTAAAAAATTAATGTGTTTTTGATTTGAGTATGTGGATTTGGGATGATCATTGGTGTTCTTGTTGGAGGTTTTCAAGTGTGTGGGTATGTGTTGAATGTGCATTTGGTCATGCGTGGATATAAATGGGTGGACACAATTGTATAGGTTCATAGGATTTCATTGGTAGAGGTTTGGAATTAAATGGTTGGATTAGTCCTTATCAAAAATTATTTGAACAATAATGTGATTTTCAAAATCTGATTTTATTAAAAAGTGGGTTTTGGTATTTGGGAATTAGCCCTAGAAGAAGTCTGTTTTGATATTTAATAGAAATAGTGGTTTCTGGAAGAGTGATTTTTTTTTGATTTTGTATATGCTTGACTTATGAGCCTATTATCCTCGGATTTGGGTGTTTTTTTGTTGTATTTTAGTTTTTTTGGGATTTCATGCAATTTTTCTCAACTCGGAGTGTTTCTTTTGATTGAGTTTTCGCTTCATGCCATTTTCGATTGTGTTTTTCATGTTGTTCTGAATATGCCACCTAGAAATATCCTCATAAGTTATTAGTGATTCATTCCCAATTCTGGTTTATATTTTTTTTTTATTTTCCATTGAGGCGTTTAGGGGTTTTTAGGGGAAGTGATGTGGTTTGAGGGGGGTAGAGCAAGTCTTTGGGTGTTTGGGGACTCTCGAGTTTGTTAGAGTTCATATTGTCTCAGGTTTAGTGGAGGTTCCATCCTTGTAATAGTGGATGTGTATATCTCATCATAGTTTGATTTGGGATTATGTGGGATTTTTTTACATCTAACTTCATCAAATGGATCTTACCAAATGAGATCAATGTGAAAAGAGGTAGGATTACATTCATAATTAGCAAGGACAACGGTTGTTAAAGGCATGTGTCGGTTGCTTCAACAAGTTGTCATCTAGATATAATGTACATTGAAAATATGGTGCCTATCATCATACATGAGGGTTCCCCCATCTATGTAGAGGGGTGTAAGAGAGAGACCTATTTATGAATAATCACTTTCATTGGTGTCGGCTTCTATTTCGTTAATCCACTTTCTGAAGATCCATTTGTATGTTCGGTTCAGGAATTACAATTTGTTTTGTTACATCCCTATGTTTCCTCGCCGTCATTGTAGCCATTAGGTTCACCAGGTAATGTTTTGTAAGAATCGCATTTATAGAAGTAGTTTTTGATCAGGCGATATTAGTGTCTGAATGTGAGGTAGAAGATGTTTCATCCATCAGAGCCCCACCCACAGGTCTAGGGGTGAAGCTCCCACATAGTTAAAAGTTTCCAAGGATGAGTTAAACCTTTGTCCGAGTTATATTTACACATTTTGGGTGAAAAAATATAAACATTCCTTATTTAGACTTGTTTTCTTTGTATGTTAATCCTTTTTTATAGTGGTGTGACGAACTCACATTATCGAAATATGAGTGGTTGTTCTTGTTCTAAGTGTGGCATCTTGGAATCATTCGTTTTCCTTAGGGGGAGTTTTTCATGTTGGTGGATGGGTCCATTTTGGTATTTGTTTCATCCACATTCATTGAGAGATGTTTGGGTGTTGTGAAATGGGTGGGTGATTTTTCTGGTCCATTGTCTAATTTAATTATTTTATTAGGGTTTGGCAGTGTTGTTTTTCACAATTGTGCAGAGCGAATTCAGTTATTTTAGGAGATAACCCTTGTTATGTTGTTCTGGTATGCTGGGATGGATTATAATATGTCTGTTGATTAAATCATGGGGTTGATGTTGTTCCATTAGAGTTAAGGTTGTTGGATGAGTTTGGTTTAATAAATCTTTAGTTTCTTGTTGTGGTGAGGCTACTGTTTGGGTAGGTTGGGGTTTGGAGTTCCCACATTAACCCCCCTTAAGGTGGTGTGTTCAAATTTTATGGTGTCTATGTTAGTGTAATTTTTATGGTGGGGTGAACCACCCATGTGTTCTCCACTTATTTTGTGTTGTTCTTTCGTCTAGATCGGTCGGGTGTGACTTCTCGAACAAATTTACACCTCGAAATTCCTTATTTCTTCTGGTTATGTTTGTGAATGGACTCAATTATAGACTATCTTTCATCTTAATGACTTTCTGGGGGAAGATATTTTGGTGGTGGGGATAATTTTTACCCATTGACCTTTGATGTTATTTTATATTATTATTTCATGGCTTCGGATAGCCTCTCTGAGGTGCGGGTTGAGCACTACTATAAATTTTTTTTACCTTTAATAATTTTGATGAGTTTCATACCGGTGTATAGGCACCATTACTGTTTATAGAAACTATTCATTCGGCCCAAGTGCTCATGTGGTTCCCTAAAAATTAAAACAAATAAATTTTTATGAATGTAATAATTATTTAGTGTTTAAAAGATAATACAAAAAATATTATTGCAATAAATGATAAAACTATTGTTATAAAAATGGTGCAAATATTTTATTATTAAATTTTTATTAAAATCATTATTAATATTTCTATGATGAAATTATAATTAATTTTGTAATTATTTAAAATAAAATGAAAAAATTATGATTATAAATATTATTATTGTTGTTGTTGTTATTATTATTATTATTATTAAAAAATATGATATTGTTATGATTATGTTACAATTAATATTATCATTATTATTACAATTATTATTATTATTATTATCTTTAGAATAAATTTATTATTATTATCATTATTATTATTATTATTATAGTTTTATTATTATTATTATTTTAAACAAAAAAAATGGAAACCCTAGTGCGGGTCTCCCCCCTTTTCCTTTGTGCACACATTGCCTTCCCCCTAATGTTATCTTTCACCATGACCCCCTACTCCCTCTATGGATTGTGCGTAATGGGCTCCTTCTCCCTCTCCCTCTTTCACCCTTTTGGATCCCTTGTGTGCGTGCAACCAGCCAAACCAAACACCCCTTCCCTCACTGTCCAGTTCCACTCCCAACACTTCCCATGTTCTGGTGCGGCCTGACTCCAATGCACAGTCATCTCTTTCCACATCCCCACCCCTCACTGACAACCTTCTCGACATTTCTATTTAATTTAATTTATTTTTTTTCGGATTTTTCTTTGAAATAACGAAACCCTAATGCCTTGGGATATGATTTTTCAATTTTCCTCATTGTCTTGGATGTGTGGTTGGTCAGTAATGTCTCTCTCTTCCTTACATTGGAGTTTTAACCATACTCAATTTTTTAGGTTGGTGTTTCCATGAATTTTCATCTAATTTAAATCCATTTATGCATGGATTTTCTTACTTAACTTCTCAATCATGTTTCCCACCTTTAATACAGTCACAGTTAAATCACGTTAGTATTATCTTATTGGTGGATTTTTCTAAAAATAGTATTTAAAATGATTTTCTATTTATGATCATGTTTATTCTCGGCCTTTGGGTTTTAATTATTGTTATTTTCTTTTAAAATGGTTATGTTTTATATTATGGCTTGTTTTTTCTTAAAATCATTTTATGGGAGTCATTTGTTTTGTTTTTGGTTGGGCTATAAAACTCACTTTCACTAAAAAAAGGTTTTATATGATAATGAATGTAGTGTGTGTGGTTTCATCAAAAAAATTGGGATAATACCACTTGTGTTATGCCTTTGGATATGGTCACATCCATGGATGCATGACGTGACCCTATCATTGGGCCTACAAATTATGATGACATTTTTAGTGGTTATTTTCTCAAACATTGGTTTTTCTAAAAAGAACCCTTATCTCCCCTTTCCTCATATTATGATAAATGATTCCATGGATTCCAAAATTGATTAATGTTGTTTTAAAATTGTGTGTAATTTTATGAATTATTTTATGTTTTAATAAAAATGCGGTTCTTTCTTGAAGTTGTTCAATGCCTATTTGGCACCATTGAGTGTGTTGAGATTATATCAAAATTGTTTTGCGGCAATGTGGATTCGATATAAGGGCATGTTTGGAAAATTCAATGTATATGGGTGTTTTTTTGAAACATAAAGGATGATTGGAATAGGCATAGTGAAAATGGGATTTCTTATTATTAGAAATGGTTTTTCATGTGTTTTTTTCTTTTTTATAAATGTACCCTAGATGGGTAGTGCTAAAGTACCATTTTTCATTTTAAAATGGCTTTTGAAAAACCCTTCATGGTTTCCATTCCTTTCCTTGTTTCCGATCCATGATATTTCTTGGGTCCTCGGTATGGTAACTCCCTCGTGTATTAAATTTTTTATTGAAAGGGACCACCATTTAGGTGGCTGGGGCAGTGCCAGATTATGTGGTGTGTTTTGTTATATATATGAGACTTGTTTTATGAATTGTATGTAACACCACTTTTTGAATAATAATGGGTCCCTATAATAGCAACGACATTTACTAAGAATGACTGATGCACTATTCTAGGTTATTGTACGAGGAAGTGGCCCATATAAGGTGGATACATGGGTTTATTACTAATGGATTGGGCCCCTCTTCTAGGCCATGTAGGGTGACAGTTTGGAATTAGTGCATTATGACATCATTGAGTAGGTAATCCCTTCAGGATGAGTCAGATGTATTAGTATGTTCTAGTTCTCCTCTATGTTCTTAGGATTCCCCGTGTTTCCCTATTACGAGTACTATTATAGTTGTTTCCCTCGTTGTTTAATATATTTTTCATTGTACCTCATTTTAATTCTTATTTTGAAAAACTATAAATGACTCTTTGGTTGAAAAAAGATTTCTATGTAGTTTTTTCCAAGAGAAAACACACTCCCATTTTTCATTCTTGTACCTTGTTTCAAATTATGTGGGCAATGGATCATGTTTTTTTGTTTTAAAAAATAATAATTTATGAAAATATATTTTTATTAATATATTTCAAAGTATTATTATTGGGATGATTTTGGGGAAAAAGGGCATGGATTCATTAGTGGTAACCTACAAAGCTATTACTTCACACCCGACCTATACCTCTCAATTTTAGTAGAACCGATCTATTATCTAGGTTCAACTTTGGTTCGGGTTACCTAGCTGCTTCCCGTTGTTGGAGCATAACTGTTCTTATGGTTGGTGGTGACCAAAGGTCACAAGGACATTGTGTGATAGTAGTTTAATTTTTTTGTTTTACTAAAATCTTTGTATCTCTGTTTTCAGCCTGTTGAGTGTTTCTTTTTCTTGATTTGTTTATATTTTTACATGAGGTTTATTTGTTAGTCTTCGTATGTTTTTAGTTTGTACCATTATTTATCTGTTCCATGTTTTTTATTTTGTTCCCAAGTCATTCCCATGGGTATTCTTTGATACTGAGAACTAGTTTCCATCCCATCATGATCAGGAATACCCTTCTGGGAAAGCTGCAAACTAGATGAGGTGACCAGTTTAGGGTTTACCCAGGTTGGTTCGTGACAAGTGAAGTCATTTTAGAGGGGTTTTCTTAAAAATTAAATTAAAATTTTATCTTGTAGTTATTTACATTAAAATATAAATAAGAAAATAATTCAATGTACATCATTTTCTGTAAAAACCAATTCTTATTTTCCTAGCCCAACCTTCTCTATAAATCCAATTCCTCAATACCTTTCTTAATAACCTGAACTTTCCTATCTCAAATCACTCCCATGAATCTGAAACATATGATTTAAAATATAAAAATGATTATGGTAAGGATAAAAAATTCTTTTGACATTGTATCTCCTACTAATGTTCCTCCTAAGAAAATATCAAAGAAATACATGGAAATCTTGAGCTCATCAGCTAATCCATGGAATCCACATCTAGTTAATCATTAAATATATGCGGATAATGGGATTTATTTTTAGTGGCTATTATTGATAAAACTGTTACTATGAAAACTGATTCAAAAATAAGGATAGTATTCTTCATTAGTATAAAAGTTTAGACAATTAAATCCATGATTGGATATGGAGTACAATTTGCATATGTAATTTATTTTTTGAATGAAACAAGACATTGGACTATAGTAAATATAGAAGCTTTTTATTTTTCTTCAAATAACTAGGATAAAATATTGGGTGTAACTCAAAAAGTTGATCATTAGAACATAGAAAGTTCTTTTTTAGTTGATCATACAAATTTAATGATTTCATGATCCCATGAGGAGATTCTTGGTATTAGAATACCAAGAAGACCAATTATTTCAGAGCTCACTAGAGAGTCTAGGTTTTTTATAAATTCATGTAGCATATTGTCTTTCCCTGAATAAGATACATTAGTATCCTATTCCACCAGGCTCTTTTCATTTTTATATTTATAAAACGGTGGATCCATATAAATTTTAAAATTAATGTGATGTTGCACATGAATTAATTATGTAAGCCTTAATCTAAATTCAATTCATTGTCATATCTAAAATTAATTTCATCCCTTTTGAGGTATAACTGTTTACTAAATAAGGAGGTGGAAATGGAAACATCTTCATATATTATATTCCTAACTCAATGGATTTGTTGTCATGTGAATATCAATTGAAACAACAGGAATAAAGAATGTGTGGCTGACCCAGGGATGTTGTTTGAAATAATTAACCCTATTAAGTATCCTATCTGACCATGTTATCTAGTATATCCAAATCTTGGACTAGATTAGGTTGTTAAGTATACTGATAAGTAATTCGATGTTTTTTTGGAAGACGTGTAAGTTGAGGAATTTCATGATGAAGGTAAAGAAGAAGATAATGAGATTGTTGATCTTGATGAGGAAGACAAGATGAATCTTGTGTATGATTGGATAATCTCTCCTATTAGGCCTTTTGGACCACCTTTATCTCCTTTACCATTTCTATACCTTAAATAAAAGATAAAATATGGGGATCTTATAGACACATTGGTTTAGGATAATTGTCATATTGAAAAGATTGAATGAAATGATTCGGGTGACTTTGAAAAGAGAAAAAGAGAACAAATATGGTAGATATTTGGTTATAGGAATTACTCCTACATAGGCTATTCCAAATGAATCTACATAGTGGGTGAATTAAACATTATATGTTCTATTAAGACTATAATATTGACAGTTTGATGACAATGATGGTAATGTGGGTTGTTACACTATTAATTGTGGACCTATCATTCTTTATCCTCAAACATTTCTATTATTATCTCTAATAGTTCGTATATATTTTCATAATAAACCTCATATATCCCTATTGAAATCCTAAGTTAAATATTTTGAGCCTTCTACTGATGTAGAAGAAGTCAATGATGATGGTGGAGCTGAAGATCAATCTAAAATATATAGATCAATGTAGGATGTATATAAGATAGATGGTAGGTACCAATATTATGATCCATATACTTTTATACCTAACTATATACCTTTTACATATTATATCACAAATAATTATTTGAATGAGTTTAAAATTATCCTAATAAGTGTATTCAAACAAGTGTTTATTAGTTTTTGTGAATTCTTTATGGACAATGAGAGAGACATACTTATCCAAATATATTACTCTAGTAACTCCAATTTTTTCATCCCAAATTTCAACTCATGATAGATTTATTATGAAATTAGATTGGGGATTTGAAATCACAAATAGGTTCATTATAGGAATATTTATTTGATATGTTACTAAAGAAAATCTAGATATATCTAAGTTCAGTTTTCCAATATTATAATTTTTATTATCCAACTATTTCTCCTCTTGTTCATCCAACTCTTTATGAAGGAAGAATTACAGAACTAATAAGAAAAGTGTCAAAATATGTGTTTTCTGAGTTTATGTAGGAAAAATTTATGTTTTTTATGTTTTTAAAACACTTACTACTAAAACTCAAAAACTAGTTAGGAATGATTCAAACAAGATAGAAAAGATAATGAAATTATCAAGATAACCATTGATTTCTGCCTAAGTTAGATCATCACTAAGTAAGATTTTAATGGTATGTTTAGAACTCTTTTTTTGGACCATATGATCCAACCTTTGAATTAGGATATTATGTATTAGATTTAGAATACTATGGAGAATATCCTAATATTGAAATCCTTCATGAAAATATAGGTTACTTTTTCATAATTTGGTGCATCAATATCATGCATTGTGGAAATTGACAATATTACTAGGTAAATACATGTATAATACAAATATAATTTTTCATTCTCCTCATGTTATAACTATTACTTCAACTCCTTTCCTATATCCACTACTCTTAATGTTTATTTCTTGTTTCCTAGTATGTAATTTTAATACATCATTAATGTGATAAGGAACGTGGTATCTAAGGACCCTATTACAACTTCTATACAACCTTCTACTGACATGACCAAACCTACCTCAACCTCTACTTCAAAAGGAAATGATCCAATACTTCCACAAAATATTATGGACTTTCCAGATTCAGATTATTATTTTAACTCATAATAGGTCCACACCTTTTATTCCCTTGTTATAATTTTTGACATTGATAAAATTCCCTAATTAATTAATTTTACTATTCATGATATCCAATTTCATTCTCTCATTCATTATTCCTTATTATATTATTTTCTAAATTCACTTTTTGATAATACCAAAATGGGTGGTAAATAATTTTACATAATTGATGAAGATGGTACCTTTTTTTGAGCTGTTGAAAAAAATTATGTTCCAATTGATTTCCGATATATTCTTGATCTATTCTATAAATTTAATTTTAAATTTCATTATTTTTGTTCCTAAAAAGGAAAAATATTGTTGGATTAGAATTGAACCCCTTTTTTAAAAATAACAAAACATGTTGATAAAGTTATAAATAATTTTTTTTTATTTTGTTAGTCAACTATTTTTCTAACCAAACATGGGAAAATAGAAAGTATGTAACTATCCAAGAATACCCATTATATGAATAAATTCTACAGATTGTGAATGTTAGGTTATCATAGTATGTTCTACATGATCCGACTAACTTTTATGTTCTAATTTAATTTAAGTATTATAATGAATTTGACCAAAAGTTTAAATGACTGCATCTTTACTAAACCAACCGTACGTTGAACTCAAAGTGACCTCATGAAGGAATCTACCTACGAAATGAAGAAATGTAGTTATCTTATGAAAGTATGTAAAATTTCATTCTGTAATGAATTAATCAAATTTTTTATTTTAGTGACTTCATGAAGATATGTACCTTCAGAGTGAAAAAGAGTACCTACCACATGAATAGATGTACCTACTATGAGAATAAGAGTACCATCTAACTAAAGGAATAAATTATTCATGCCTATTTTTCATTCAAATTGTTCAGTCCATTCCTATTTATCATGCCATGTTTCCATGACTACCGACTGTGATGAGTATCCATGAGTCAAAGTAATTGTGGCTATGTGAAAACCAACCAACTATGTCTAAATTATGTAATGTAGTATTATAAAATGTCTAATAGATATAATTAATATTATTAATTGTACAATTAATGAAGTTAATGTATTAAAAAAATTTCTCCAATGGATACTTTGAGATAGAATTATCTTTTATAAGAAGAACCAGTTATGCTAAATAAAGAGTGTTACAATCAAAGAATATCATAAGAGTATAAAATTTTTTCTAAAATACACAAAGAACTCATTCAATATACTTTACAACAGTCTGTTTTCCTAAGACATCTGTGAAAAACATTTTTTAAGCCTTTCGAGGAAAAAGTTAAGGAATCAAGAAGAACTGAATTTGATCTTTTTAATTTTTTTCAAATATTCACTATAAATATTCATTTCTCACTATATTTTAGCTAAACATTCATGATGGGTATTTTTAATAATTATATCTATTATAACAGACTCATGTACTAAACAAGAGAGTTTTAAACATAGTCTTTCAATTCATTTTGTATGTACTCCCATGAAAAACTATATTGGACGTTTTTTATAAATTAATTAATGTGTGATGTTCATTTCCATTTATTACAATGTAGAACCCTAGAAGAGGCCCTAATGTTTAGACAACCATACGTATTGGTATGTAAAACCTTTTCTATGTTTCGGATCAGTTAATTTTATAATAAAATTCATGGTATAGGGTGATTTCTATGTGAAGAGGATTAGGTCAATTCTTGAAACAGATCCCCTTTTTCATTTCCATTATGGTTTTATTTATTTTATTTATTCTTTTTTTAAAAATTATCAGTATTTTTTTCTAAAATTTTTATAAAACCTTATTTTGATAGTAAAATTTTATTTTTTATTTATATACAGGGTTTGATTTGATTAAATCTATTACAAATCATATAATGTGTTTTCAACCTTATAATTAATTGTGTTTTGATTGATCTTCTAAGAATATTTTTTGAAAAGATAAAATTATATAAATATATTATTTTACATAATTGGGTTAATTGGAAATCCCTGCAATTTTTTCCCATATAGAACCCTAGAATATGGCCTATTGTTGGGATAACGATAGGTGTTGTTATGCAATACCCGATCTAGTTTTTGGATCAGATAATTTTATTATAAACTCCTTCATAGAGGGTGATTTATAAGTGGAAGGGGATTATGATTTTTCTTGAATCTAAACCTCTTATTTATTTCCACTATGGTTTTTTTGATTTTATAATTTCGTTTCAGAACATATTTGAATTTTTAATATAAATTATATAAACAAATCATATTCTAATAGTTTACTTCTTTTTATTTATACCTTCTTTTTGATTTGATTAAATCTTTCTCAATAGATAAAAATAGATTTCAAAATTATTATTAATTGAGTTTTGATTGATCTTATAAGAAGATTTTTTTAATTATAATGTTATACAAATCTAATATTATTGTTAATTGGGTTTATTTTAACAATTTTGGAATTTAGGTTTAAAATAACTTTTTATGTATTTTTTATTATAAACTCAATTCACGCCCCCCCCCCCCCTTGAGTTAACCGTAGGGAAAAATATATATCATTTTAGTAGAGGATCAAGGAGTGTGAGTTTGGGGTTGTTATAATCCAAACTAAGTAATAATACATATATATTTATACCCAGAACAAAAAATAAAAATAAATTAAAATTTTATTTAGATAAGATTTGGAATAATCATATTGAATTTAAAGATAGTGATTTGATAAACCATATGAGAAATAATTAGGGTTGACTTCCACCATATTATATTTATATATTTTGATGTGAGAATAAATAATTTAGATGTAAATTAATTGATATATATATATATGTAAATAAATTTAAAATAATAAATATAATAATATTTTTTATATGAACATAGATAAAAAAATTTAATAATGGTTATACATGGTGGGGGAATCTAAAAATTGAAGGTCAAGAGAAAGCCACATACCATAGGTCTCATTTTTGTATCACATATACAACTCTTATATAAAAAATCATTACAAATCTAATCCTAAAGTGAATTTTATTAAGTTATGTTATTTATTTTTTATTATATACTTAATAGAATTTATTTTTGATATTTTTTTGTTAATGATGAAGTGGATTAATGACTGGTTTTCTTTGAATTAACATACCTCAATTTCAGTTATATAATTATTATTATTTTTTAATTTATAATATTCTTAAATTACAATCACAAGATTTTAATTCCTTTATGTAAATTCATAAATAAAATATATAGATTGTACTAACAATCTATATTGGAAATTTTATGTAAATCGTTAACCACATTAGCATGGTACATTTAAACTAATCGTTACTATGGAGTGTCAAAAAGAGGGAATCAAAAGAGTATATTTACATTAAATTTATTAAAATAAATATACCATATCATAAAAACAATAAAATTTTATATACTTTTAAATTATATTTTTTATGACGGTTTATAAAAAGATGATTTTTAGAGAGTTTATGGACATGAAAAAAAATGATAGGAGAGGATTGTTGGAGTAAATATTCATTAATTATTTATTCATTTTCTATGAAACTATATCCTTGATGTATTGGGTTTGAATGACACTAGAATATCCTTTATGTTATCATGATATTTAGGAGGGAATTTGGCAGAAAACTGATTTTCATAAGTGGAGTGGATGTGGTTTTCTAAGGAAACATATAATGGGTCCATACACATGAGCGGTCGTGTATTTTGATATTAATGTTTTGAATAAATATTTGTTTCCAATTTGATGCTTTCAATTGTTGTATTTTGGAAATTTTAAACTAAATTTTATAAAAATATTTATTTTTATAACTCTAAGACAATTTATACTATGAATTTATTATTTTATATAAAAGGGTATAAAAAGTATGATTATATTTTTAATTGAATAAATTATATTATCAATATTTTAAAAATAAATTTTAGGATAAAAAAATTATTTTATTTTCTTAAATGACTAATTTATCTTAATATATCAGTTTTTTTCGTATATTTATTTTATGATTTATTAGTTTATTATTATATCATTATCATGTCATAAAAATGTTGTGTTTGAAAAATAAATATTTTTATTATTCAACAATAAATTTAATATTTCATAAATATCAAAAAAACTCATAAAAAATATTTATTTTTTTATTCTAAAAATGAAATTTCTTTTATCAAATTATTTTTATAATTTAAGTAATTTTTGAATTTAATATAAAAATGATTGTTCTGTAAAATATGTCAAACATAATATATTAAAAATGAACATGACTTTTTTATTGAAATTTATGATTGCAATATTTATTTTATATCAATAATATATTTATATTTACATGTTGTATTATTATAAAATATTATTTAAAAGTACTTTTATTTTTTTAATGGTCAATTTAATATGATAATGGTTTTGTTTTCATTTATAATAGTCAGGTAACTATTGGTAATGGTCTGTTTTTCTATTACAATGGTCAGTTATACTATTCCATTAGTCATATTTGTTTTATAAATATTTTAAATATCCTATATTTCTTTTATTATTAATTTACATTAATTTATCTACTGTTTATAATTTCTTTATTTTTAAAATACTGATTATATTACTAATTTTTTAATTTTTTTGTATAGTGATGTTCAAAAGTGAAATAATTCTATGTGACTAAAATAAACTCAATTTATTTGTTATTTCTGTTTTATATTTTGATTATATTGTTCTATTGTACTATTTTAAATTTCATGTATTAAATTTTTACTTGGAATATAATGTTTTTCTCTTGATGAAAGAATATAATTTGGGTTTTCTGTATATGTTTAATTATATATCCTATAACAAAATATTTAACACTTATATATTTTTATGGAAAGTATAATACATGATATTGTTGGACATTGTATAGTTTTGTTAAAAAATAAACATTGGTAAAATAGTTTCAAATAAATATTTAATATAATATATGAGTTAATGAAAACTATTATTAGAATAAGAGTATTTTAATGGAAAATTGAATATCCAATAAAAATTTGAATAACTTGTGTAATTCATTTAATGTATTTTGAGATGAGGAAAATGATATTTCATGTGAAATAGTCCAATGAAGTATTTCAAGTGTGAAGATTTTGGAAATACTTCAGTAAATTATCAAATGATGAAATTAGAATAATATTGTGAATATTATGGTAAGTGGCCAAGGAATACATCAATAAAACAATATTTAAATTTTTAAAACAAAAATATTTTTGGAATGGTGAATGGAAGGAAATTACAAGAAGATAAATATTTATTTATTATAATATTTTGTGAATGATGATGAAAATGAAGATGATTAAGAATTTGAGTATTTTGGTAAAGTTGATTAAAATTATTGATTACAAAAGTAAATGGAGTAGTGTTTTCCAATGATGAAAGTTGTAATGCATTGTGATAGAAAAAATTGATACAATGCTCATGTTAAAGTGATAACTCTAGGAATATTCTTTAAGGATCTAAAAAATGGATAATGTGAACAAAATTTTAAGTAGAGGTAATATAAATTGAATAAAAATATTCTATTCACATTGAATTAGATTCAATTATGATGAATGATATTGATAACATAAAATGATCATCAATTAAAAGAATTTTGTGAATATTAAAATACAAGATATGTTTTATGAAAAGTAAAAAGATCATGGAAATATTTTAAAAAATTGATCGAGGCTAAAATATAATTGAATGAATTCAAATTAAACATCAGAAATTCTATATAGAAAGTTAGAAAATGATTATATTTTAATATTATATAAAGAGAAAAATATTTAAATATTTATGAAATCAATGTTTTCTAATAAATCACATTAAAATTTAAATATATCCTTCTCAGTGTTTTTTTAAATGATTATTTGAAACCACTAGTGAAATTTCCAAATTATTTAGAGGAAATTGATGAATATTAAAAATATAAAAAACATCTAAATTGAAAATTTAATTTAAAAACTACAAAAAATATTAACTTTAAAAATTAGAAGAAGAATAATATATTGGATGGATATATATTAGTCGTATATCTTAAAAAATCATAAAGGGGATCCAAAACTAGTGTCCAAAATATGAAATAACATTTGAATTCAATGGCTGGGGAAAAAGAGAATTGTCTAGAGAAATGTATACATTTCATAAAGACTATAGCAATTATAAAGTACTTTCTTATATGGAGAGAATATATTGGTTAAATTAAAACTATTTTTATGAGATGAGAAGATTTAAGAGAAAATGGTTTAGGTGGGTCAACCCACTCAAAGAATAAATTTTTGGAAGAAGTTTGAAACTTTTGTACGAATGGATGAGAACATGATCCCTCTATTTGATGATGTTTGTAGAAGATGGAACCAACCTGGTCTCATTTAAAGAAAATGTTTTAGAACTCTAACAGGCCAAAAAAGTAGAAAATGTAACACACAAAAGTCTAAGATGATAACATACAAAGAAAAAAACCAGTAGGAATTGAATATGCACTCAAAGAATCACAAAAACAATCTTAGAATTTTAATAGTGTATATTCTTCATGAATGAAGAAGACTAAAATATATTTAAAGATATTTATAAATTAATGTATTTATTAATGATCATTTTAAAATATGTGTCATATAAAATCAAATGAAGTTTAATAGAAGTGATTATATAAGATACGTTAAAATTTAGAAACTTTTAATATTTTTATGGGTTGAAAAAAATATATAAACAATATCTCATCTATATGATTAAAGTGGTGAAGTGATGTTTTTGAAATATAGGTTCTTAATGATGTGGATAAATGATGGATGTATATTTATTAGAGGAAGTTGAACATGGTGGAAAGGTTTTGAGGGTATTGGGACTAAAAAAATAAAAATACTTGAACATAATAGTGGGAAATTAATTATGGAAATGAAGGCTTGGTCATCTAGTTAAAATAATATTAGTAACATTTCACAATTAGATAATGTTTTTCTCTTTCCATTTTGATAATAGAAAACAGTTGGATGTCATATAAATTCAAAAAGGGTAATATTTAGTGAAATATTTGACGTTTATCTTAAGAATCATGGCAATGATCATGAACTCGGTGCACCATTGTAACATCAAAAAACTAGGTTCCATTCAAGGGTTCCCTAATACAATTCCCTAAATTACTTCAGGTGGGCCTCCCTATATGCTAGAGGCTACAGATTATAAGTGATGTTTTAATGCCGATTATATAGATATTATACCCTCTTTATAAAATTAATACCATAGATGAAATAAATAAGTAAAAGCCAAATGATATATAAACATAACTAGAACATTACAAGAATCACATGATGATCAAAAAATTTAACATAATATTAAAATTAAATAGTATATTTTTCATTCTAAAGTATATTCCATGTGTCAAAATGCATACACAAAAAGTGAAATCTCTAAAAACTCACATGTAGGTCCTAAACCAGGTATGGTTTGTTGATTCATTATCCATAGAAAATAATTTATTCAGCATAATTCCTTTTCCCTTATCATAAACTACTAAAATATATTATATTTAAGTGTAGATTAAGACGCATGAGTAGGGTTTGAGTGAAACTCAGTAGGACACCACGAATGTCATCTAAAACAATAACTAGTTAAAACAATGTAAGGACTTCTATACATAATTAAATAAAATCAATAAGTTAAAAAATTTACATTTATTAAGTTAATCATTATTTAACCACATAACATCCCTCGGTTACCAAGGACACCCAAACCATATCATATATATGAATTCCATTATTACCATTCATATTTCATAATACATGACTAAATTACATTGTTAAGATTCATTTTTTCAAAATTTAATTTCATTGTTAGCATTCATGTTTCATAATGCATGAATGAATTTCATTGATACCATTTATTATTTCATAATTGAATTCTGTTGTTATAATTAATATTTCATAATAGATGAATGAATTTCATCTTAACTATTCATCATTTCATAATTTATTTCCATTATTAACATTCATATTTCACAATCACAATATTAAAATTAATTATTTCACCGACTAATTAATCAAATACAATAATTTCATACTCGCATTATTCCATTAATTAATTCAACAATTATTTAATCATATAAATTTCATTACTAATTCAACAATTAGTTTATAACATCAAACCCATTAATTAATTCACGAATTAATAAATTCCATTAATTAATTTATCAATTCATTAAACAAATTCAATCAATTTCATAAACACAATAAACACCCTTAATTAATTCAATAAAATTAATCAATAATTCTCCATCTCAAAATACCTAAGTTTTGTTTAATAATAAAAAATTACAATTCCACAATCTCAAGACACTGATAATTAATTCATCAATTAATTATTCCAAATTCACATTCCATTAATAAATTGATTCAACAACTTAATTAATTCAATCTATGAAATTCAGTTGCTTAATGAACCCTATAAATTTCATAATTACTTATAGGTAATTGAAATCAAGACTATGGAAATTAAATTTTAAACCACCTACCTCATGATTAACGATAAACAATCGCCAATTGAAATCCCAATTTTCAATGGAACAACAACCAAAAAGGGTCTGATGATTCAATTCCTAGACCCATGATTTTAACTAATCAAGATGTAAAAACCCCAGATTTATATCTAGTTACAATAGTGGAAAAACAGCCATATTTTATATAGGAAAAAGAGTTGGGGAGAGATATATATTAATGGGAAGAAACTACATACTCAGGTGGTGAATATCATTAGTATGGGCTTCTAATTGAGAAGAACAAAGGTCATAATCATTTTGAATTCATCTGGGAGCCTCCATAATGTAGATAATATGGTAGGGGTCAAGTGGGGGTAGATTTGTGGTTAATTTGGGGGTTTTTGGAATTTTATAAAAAAAAATTCATAATAATTAAAATTTTATGCATGGTTTTGAAGATAGAGTCCTGGGGTTTGTAAAATTTTGTGCCTTAATTGGGCACCCCCTCTAGGGGGGGTAATGTTTTCTCCAAATAGGGAACACGGTTTATCAAATGTTGCAGAATCCATTAAAACCCTCTCTATCCAAGGCTTCACAATTCTCTATTCCAGGGTGCAGAATTTGGGAAAATGGGGTTCCAACCATGCACTTTCTCTCATTCTACCAAAATTTCTAATTTTTACCCAAACACATCCCAATGTAAACCTCAAACAAAAATGTAATAAAATCATGGAAAAAGATAACCTCAAAACAAGAATGAGACTTCTCTGCAAGAGCTCAATATCTCATAATCCCCCCAATTTATAGTAGTTCATCCTCTAGTTATACTCCCAATGATCTCTAATATTACAAATCAAAAAATATCGGGCCACTAATCATGTATATCTTCTTCTCTCTCCCAGAATTCCTCCTGAACATGACAATGATTCCAAAATATAAAAACTATAATTATTTTATTTCCCCTCAACACATTCTCACATCCATCCAACCCACATATCGGGCGCTCTTCAATGGGGTCATCTATACCAAGCTCAACATCATCCACATCGACCACATGAGAATTTTCGAGGATATACTGACGAAGTTGTAACACTTGAAAAATGTCATGCATAGAATTGTATTTTTGTGGAAGATATAATTGGTATTCCACTATCCCAATTATCTCTATGACTTGAAATGTCTCAAAAAACCTGGGTTCCATCATTCCTTGTATCTATATCTTATGGTGTCCCAATCTAGGTGACACCCAATGGAAAACATAATGAACCACTATAAACACTAGGGTACACTAACGTCTCTCATCATATGACTTCTATATAATATTATTTGTAGCCATAAAATTTTAAATTCATTATACCTACTATTACACATAATTCATGAGACTCAGTTACAACAACTCTAACTCACATACCACCATCCATCATTGATTTTATCCCCATGGCCTAAAATAAATATCCCCATATGGTTCCATTGTATAATTGTCTGATAACTATTTTTATCATTGAACTCCACTAATGTAAGGTTATTCTCCCAATAACCACTTATATATATTACACATTCTCAAATAAAATTCTCAGGTTCCACTATAGAACACTCCAACAACCCATCTGTGTATGGGTTGAAATAAGCAGTCAATAAAAAATGTGTACAAATCACCTTATGTAAGTCCTTATATAAGCAATAAGTAAACTGTGAATCATGGTATGAAATAATAGTTAGTGGAACCCCATGAAAATGGACTATATCTATAACAAATAACTATCTCAACAAATCCACTAAGAAATTCTGACACATTGGTAATAAATGCACTACCATTTTCAAATAGTCTGCAATGATTCAAAGAGTATCATTCTACAAAGTTTTCCTCTAAAGACTAACCACAAAGTCCACATTAAAATCGTCCCACATCCATTCTGGGATTATAAGTGGTCGTAAAACCCACCATCACAATTCAAATCCTCCCATATGAACCTCAAAACAACATCTTGATTTTTAACATGGGTGATCTCATCCTCATCTATCATCCATTTTGAAGGTGTCTCCCCTACATCAAGGATATCCCTCAAGGATAATCATTTCAAATCCTCATAAATCATGTCACTAAGATATCTTAAAGGTGAAGATTCAATTGAACCAAATAATACATTTATCTTCTCCAGACTCTCTTAAATCACAATGTTCATCTTAGCCAGCAAGGTCATCATCTTCCACTAAGAACTGGGCTCATGAACTACATGAGTCTAAATTTTCCTAATTAGATCATCAGTAAAATTATTCCCTTTTTCAAGTAAATATTATCACTAAAAATTAAGTAAAAGCATATAATCAACCCACTTTCACTATAAGAGATTCAAATATCTCTATAAAAATATTTATTTCATTGTATTGTGATCAGTGTACACTATAATCTTTTCACCCAACATATAATGTCGCCAATACTTCAAATCATATACCACTACATCCAACTCAAGATAATTCTTAGGGTAGTTCCCTACTTGGGGACTCAAATAACAAGATGAATGCACCATAACTTGATCTCCCAACATTAACACAACACCAATCACTATTTCATAACTGTCATAAAACACCATATACTCTTCACCAAGTTCATGTAGGATCAATATTAGGGTTGGTGTCAAGTGCTTCATTAACTCCTAAAAAAATTATCACATGATTCTGACCATTCAAAATACATACCCATATTTTTTGAATACCAAAATTAGTTATTTAAATTGGGAAAGTCCTAGATGAATCTCTTCTAATATTCAGCTAATCCCAGAAAGCTACGGATATCGAAAAAATTCTTTGGCTTCTCCCAAGAAACAATTGACTGAATCTTCTATTCTTCCATAGACACACCTTCCTCCAATATGATGTTCTCTCATTAATTATACCTAATCAATCCAAAACCTACACTTAGATATCATGGAATATAGTTGATGATCTCATAGTTTACTCAAGATAATGTAAAGATGTTGTGAATTATCATCACAAGTATTGAATTACACCGTCATATCATCCTAACAAATTACCAAAAACTAATCTAGGTATGGATGGAAGATTATTTTCATCAAGCCCATAAATATATCAGTTGTGTTCATCAACACAAATGACATCACAATGAAATCATATAGGCCATAACAACTTCTAAAAGAAGTCTGAAGTATTTCATAGGTTTGAAATCTCAACTGATGATACCATGATCTCGTGTGAGTCTTGTAGAAATCACAAGATCCCCTCAAATAGTCAAATAGATTGTTGATACTTTGAAGGGGAATCAAGTTCTTCATTGTCATCTGATTTGACAACTGATAATAGACAAACTATTGTAGAATTTTGTCTGTATATTTTGCAAACAAAATATGAGAACCCAAAGGGGACATACTTATTCAGATAAAACCATAATCTTACAACTATTCCATCAATTTATTTAGCTGTAGAAGAATTATTGGTGCCAATATATATCGTGGAATAAGAACTGGCTCAGCCACAACCATGAACTCAATTGTAAATTCAACATCTCTCTTAGTTGTAATCCCTCCGAATTCATCAGAAAACAAATCCTAAAATCTGTCCACTATGGATAGAAATACATCTTACTCTATAACTCCATCATCAAGAAAAATACTAGAAATGTGGGCTGTAAACTCCCCCAGTTGCTGGTGAACTGGACTTTCACGGTTAGCATGGATATACCACTCCCCATGGTGGATAAATTTGTTATCATTTGATGAAGTGAAATCCACTCTCCTATGGTACGAATCTGTGTGTGATGTGTCACACTCCTTATTTCTTTTGAGATAATTTTCTATTTATTTGAAATCTAAATTTTCTGATTTGTGGTTCCTCTAAGTTCTTGGAGAAAAGTGAGAAAATTGGGTGCACAAAAAGTGGTTCACATTTGGCACACACTTAGTGGAAACCATTCACCCCTTCCCTTGTAACTGAGTGGTAGGTGAACAATTGAGGTTGTAGGTACCACCTGGCTTTTTCTCAAAAATTCAAATCGTACAGGACGAACATGTTGTAGGATCTGATTGGATAGAAGGTGGAGCACGTTCGCCACATGGTTTTTCAAACCATGCGGACTAACCTTGTGGAATGTCCTAGCCATTAAAAATTAGATTTTGGGTTTTCTCTATGCCATATTCTAATCTAAAATCACCCTAACTCTTCTACCACACATGATTTCTACCCTAGGTGTGCCTACCCCTCCTGCACTCCCTCAGGCTCTTTCTTGGTAGAACTTTGTGTGTGTTTTCCCTTTGAATATCCATATAAGTGTCTTATTTCTGGTGTTCCTTATCTATTCTAGTGTTTCTTTCATATTTCATCAAGATTTCTATCCTCCTGTAGGTTGGGTGACTATTTTAGGGTCAGAACTTGGTTAAAAGGGTTTAATCTTGATGTTATAGGTTTGATCATTCTTTCCTATGGTGTGGTTGATGTTTTTCACTGGATTCTAGATGTTTCTACACCTAAGGTATGTGATTCCATGGATAGACACTATTTAATAAATTTAAAATGATTTCTTTTATAATTAAATGATTTCTACGATTTATATTTGTGGTGAAAATGTGTTTCTGAAGGTATTCCATGCGTGTGTGGAATGAAAATGGTTTTACAAAAGTAAATTAGGCGATTTTCAAGAATGAACAGTTGTTATGAATGTTGAATGTGATTTATTAATTATGTGACATATTTTGTAAATTGTGAATGTGGTGAGAAACCTTTTTTTAAGTTGTTTTGTTCAGATTTGGGATTCAAAAGTGATTTTGGTCATGGAAATGGTTATTTAATATGCATGATTATATTTCTTGTATTTTGTGTGTAAAATTGGTAATCACTGAGGCATGTGAAATGGGAAATGATCACAAAGGGAACCATAAGTTACAAGGTGGGTGGACTATGACTAGTATGCTAGGGATTTAGAAGTGGCTTTGTCTTGGTTTCACTTAGAGGGATTGATGATGACAAAAATATTACAAAAGAATAATTTAAGAGTGATGGTATTTATTAAAACTAGAAAAAAGGGCTGATATATGACATCTTTATTATCACAAAAGAAAGTGCTAATAAATTTCGCAGTTTATTAGCACTTTTTATAGCACTGATAACGATCCCACTTATTAGTGCCTTTTTATTACCACTAATAAAGTCAACCCTTTATTAGCATTATATTTTTAATTCTCATAATGTAGTCCTTTTTCAATGATTTTTTAGCATGGATAAAGGTATGAATAAATAAAATGTGATAATTAAATAAATTAAAATTAAAAATGATTTTATTTAAAAAATATTACTAATTTTAGAAATTAAATAATTATTTATAAAAATGAATGAATTTATAATACTATATATAAAATATAAATAATAATAAATAATAGTTATTAAATATACAGATATGAAAAATGAAAATTAAACAAATTAAACTTAAAAAAACTTAATTGTAAAAAAAATATTAGCATTTTATTAATTTGATAATTATTGATAATGTAAATAAACATTATATATTAAATATATAAATATATATTAATTAATTTAAATATGATTTTTATATTATAAAATATTTATGCACTATATTTACTGAATAATGGATTATAATTAAAAATTAATATGCATTACAAATACTGACTAATTTCATAGAGTAATGAACATATAATTGAATTTCATTTAATTTTTCAATTTAAAAAAGATCAAATGTGTGTTATATTGATTTCACATATACATAATTAATGAATTTTTATATACAATGTACATACATAAATGTTATCCATTTTTTAATATTATCAAAGTGTACTTTAATTTTTTTTAGTTTCACTCACTTTTAAGATGCATGCACTTAAAATTAGTTATTCGTTAATAATGTTAAAAAAATATCCAGAAAAAAATATTTATAAATAAATATATTTAAAATTGTACAAACTATATTTATAAAATTATGTATTTATAATTATAAATAAATCCATTTTTTAAAATTATATATATAATAATAAATTACAAAATATTTATATCTAAATAATTATAAAAAACAATTATATATATTTAAATAATTATTATATTTATAATAAATTTACTAATTTAATGAATATATTTACTATATTTATATTTTTATATATTTATTATATATATATATATGTGAGTATTTATAATTAAAAAAATAATCTTTTTTAAAAATATTTATAAAATTAAAAATAAATAATTATATATTTAAATAATTATAAAATTATAATAAAAATATTTAAATAAAAAATATACTTACTATGTTTATATTTATATATATTGATTAAGTATATAAATATATTTACTAACTTTTTTATTTATAATTATAATTATAAATCGTTTATGAGTGCTTAAATAATATGAACTGATCAAAAGTAATATTTATAAGTACTAAAACATTTGCATGGATTATTAACAATTTTTATTCGTGATAAAAATACAATGAAAAATATTCCTTTTTATCTGTGCTTAAATTAAATGTGCTGATAAAAGTACTCTTTGTCAAAACTTTTTTGAAATTTGTGACAAAAGCGCCCCAATATAATTAAGAAACCTAAACTATTATGAACCCTTAGACAACATTTCTCATTCCTTCTTCCCTTTCCCCAACCCTAACTTTATCCCATATTTCCCTGAATTTCTTCACCCTACGGTCCCAAATCTGTTCAATGGTGTTCTGAATCTTTCGATCTCGAACACCGAGTGTAATGTGACATCAACACTTCTTAATCTCACATTGATGGTTTATTTTGGGTAGTGTCTCCCTTTAGTGGAATCCTTCGATAGATTAATATTTGAGTCATGGGGGTTGAAATATTTAGAAATTGTAGCTCTTATAAAAAATAGAAACCTTAGGATTCATTTTTTTAGGAAGATCATATCAGGGCTTTGTCCAGTTCGCCCTCATTGCTGCAATGGATTCTGGTTCTATCTTTTTAGGTTCTCATATGACTTCCATATGAAGCGCGACATTGCATAACTTGTGATTTAGGTTAGTTTCCCCAAGACCCATTTACCTTTTCACAATCCATCAAGTATAAACATGTCAGGGAATCTTATTGTTATATATTTATGTTCTGATAGTAGAACCCGGTCCATTTCTCACCCTTTTTCTCATCACATTTTCATGGATGTTGATGTCTCAAGGGTGCCTAGGGATTATATTAGAATTATAGTGGGGGAGAATTTTGATGCAATCAAGTTGTGTGGTTTGAATCTTGGGATGATTGCTGCAGTTCCTATAAGAAGTTGAATCTTTCAACACCAACATGTAGGCGAGGGATAATGAACTATAAACAACAGCAGGTTGTAGTTTTTGTAGAAAATGGCGAGGAATTTATTTTTGGTTTTTATAAAGGGATAATGGGGTATTTTCAGTTGGAAATTTCTACTAATCCATAGAATTAAAATTTTGTTTAATGTGAGTCTTAGGTGGCCGCATCTCCTTGGTGAATCAAAGCTTGAATCACACAAACCCACTACCTCTAGTTACTTGAAAAAATTCTGAAATATATCATTTAGTTTTAGTTAGGTATTCCATCGAAAACATCAAGAAAATGATCAGAGGTTCTCGTATTTTCTTCAAACTATTGAGGTACTCATGTGGGTTTCTTTTTAGTTTCTAATTTTCTTTCAAAATTTTTTGCTACAAGATCTAGATATGAGGGTTTCTGATTTTACTTCGTGGGTTCAAATTTTCTTTTTTCATGTGTGCCCTAGTTTTTGTATACTATTCTGCTTTTTTATGATATGTGGTTCTCTTGAATACCATTTTGGATATCATGTTTTCGTCTATTTAAATTGATGTTTTCGATCAATTTGCTTCATTGTCTACATCTATAACCCAGCATGCTCTGTAAGCATAATTTTATCACTGTTTTGAAATAATATTGAATCACCTCTATTCAATAAATAAACAAATTAAGTAAATATTTATGCCATTTTATAAATAGTGTATATTTTGGATATAAAAACCTTAATTGAATGATACAATTGATTTAGATGTTTGTGGGATATACGTTGCAAGGGTTAGTGTGTTTTTCTTCTTTGTTTGTGATATATCTTCTGGATGTGTATTATTTCTTTATACCAATTTCATTGTGGACCCCTCTATAATATCAAGGATATATAATGAATATTATATGGTTTCCCAAGAAATATTAGGTTGTTATATCATTTGTGCCATAACAAATAGAGTGGATGTTATGAAATTCTATATATTAGAATTTTTTTTGGTATTCATCGTTTTTATAGATATATACTTTTTAGGTCTATATATACATTTAATTAACTATAATATAATTTATACATAAATAAAAAACAAAATATTTTAAACCCATGTTACTTTCATGTTAATAAATTTAGATAACTATATATACATGTTTTTAAAATAATTATTCTTTCCAAAAATTAAATATTTATATTTTATACACAATTACCCAGAATAATAATTATTTATTATTAATATAATTTAACAGTTATTGGTAATAGTATTTTTTTAGCTTCATTTGAAAAAATATTATTATATATATATCAAATAATATATTTCATATATAAATAAATTTAAATATGATAAATAATATATTTATATATAATTATTATACTAAAATGAAGTTACTAATATAATACATATATAAATATATGACATATATATATATAATATTTAGGTAGATTCATAATATTTATCTATGTATAGAATGAGGAGGGATCTATATTTTATAGTTTTTAACGGTGGAAGGCATAAACTGATTAAGGTTTATTGCCTATCGAGGTAAGTGTGAATTAAGTACACGCCACCATAGGCATTATTTTTTTAATCATATAAAACCTGATCATTTTTTAGTAAAATATATCCTATTAAGAAATCCATTTTTTATGAAAAAAATATTAAAAAACTTTATTTTATTATTTTATTAATGTTTTATTCGGATCCTAGTTGTTAATTTTAATGACAAAAATAAAATTAATTCATCATTAACTCTATATACCCATAAAATAAAATAAATTAATTTTAGTAATATACACATGTTCGCTGAAATTACACTATAGATACCCCATACACTATAGATGAGAAACACTGTAGTTTTATATTCTAATTCTTCTATCTCCACCCTCTCCATTTCTTTCCCGCCCTTCACTCAATCATTTATATGGTTGTGTAAAGATTTTCTCTACAAGGAGTTATTGGAAATGGAGGAATCGAGTTAATAAATAATGTAAATTGTTTAACTCTCAAAAATGGGAGACATTTCCCCTTTTATAGAACACAATTAATTACATTTTTCATCCTCATTAGTTTCATATCCCGAATAGTTATTATTTTATTTTTTCATTGAGACTTATCTTGTCTCTTTTTTTTCTTATACTACTCTATATAGTAGTTATCCCATGGATGAATACTACTTGGATTATTTCAAAGAAACAAATTTGCATGTCCTAAAGATATGGATAATGTGATTGAAACAAAAAATGCAATGACAACATTTCAAGATATGAGTTGATGAGGATGGCAGTTGTAATTGAATCTGTTCTCAAAAAGGGGAAATATCTCCCATTTGTGAGAATTACACCATTAAAAGTAGTTGTAAAATTTATGAATTCATATCCCATAACTCCTTATAGATAAAATATCTAAACAACAAGAGAAATGAGATCATAAAGGTTATGATAAAAATTGAGTGGGTGGAGATTGAAGAATCAGAATACAAAACTATAGTGCTACAAAGCCAAGGGGTCTTGTACTGATACAGTGTAATTTCCACTGATGAGTGTATGTAACTGAAATTATTTTTTATTGATGTCGTGGAAGATTTAATTATGAATTAATATAATTAATATCCTCAAAATTATTCACAAGTATCTGAATTAGACATTAATAAAATAATTGGTTGAGGATTTTTTGAAAATGTTTTTTGGATAGAACTCTATTTTTTAATAGGTATTATCTTATTAAAAAAGATACGATTTTATGTTGTTGTAAAAACGGTCTATGTAGGATTTTACTACTTTAAAAATTATATAAATAAACCATAAGTCATTTAATACGATTATAAATCAACCACATCTCAATTCATCACACGGTGTGACTATTATAACTCCATGTGTCTATTATCAGTTAAAAATTGACAATTAAGTTCAAAAAATGTCATTCACTAAAAAAAAAATAAAATGATCTCATATTGGCTTGATAAGTTAGGAAATCAATTAATAAGTCGTTTGTGACATGTAGAAATCATTCCCATGTCAAACCGATACACGATATGATCGGTATAGGTCAAAGTGTGTCTTTCCAGTTTAAAATGTTTTTTTAGTAAATAAAACATGTGATGTACTCAAAACCAGGAACATTCATTAGGATTGTTTTTGAACTTCATTAAAATGATCCATAATTAATTTTCTATGTTTAGAAATCAGTTTTACTTCCATCTGATGCACGGTGTAACTCATATGACTCCAAGTACATCTTTTTATTTAAAAATGACATTAATTTTAATAAATAGGAAAACTAACCTACTCAAAACTGATCAACTGCATTAATATTTTTTTTGGATATTTGGGAAATTATCTATAAGTGAATTGTAATTTTTAGGAATGATCTACACCTTAATTGGAGGCACAGTGTGCCCAGTATAACTCAATGTGTCCATTATCTGTTTAAAACCGATAGTTTGGTTTAAAATATTTCACTCACTGAAAATAGAGAAAACATGCATAGATAATATTTATAATTTATTATATTTATTCATAAGTCCATTTTGATTTTATAATAATTTTAATTACAACAAAATTATACAATATGTGATCGGTATAGGTCAATGTTTTTGTTTCTAGTTTAAAATGAAATTTTAGTAAAAAAACAGGTGATGTAAAAAAACTAATAAAATCCATTTATAAAGTTTTGATAATTTAGGAAAATGATCCATATTTCATTTGAGATTTGTATGAATCATGTTTACATAAATTTGACACATTGTGTGACAGGTATGACTCCAAGTGCATCTTTCTATTTTAAAATGACATCAACTTTAATAAAAATGACCACTAGCCTAATAAAAACTAAGAAAATGTATTAATATTTTTTTAATAATTTAGTTAAATGATTCGTAAGACATTTTTTCTATGTATAAATAATCCACACCTCAATATGACGCATGATGTTCCCAGTATGACTCAATGTGTCTTTTGTAATTTTAAAATCGACTGTTTAGTTCCAAAAATCACACTAACTGATAACAGAAAACACACTCGGATTGTCTAGATAATTTATGACATCAATTAATAAGTTTTTATTGACATGTAATAATTTGTATCATGTCAAAACAATATATGATATGATTGGTATAGTTTAAAGTGAATGTTTTGAGTTTAAAAAGACATTTTTTTAAAAAATGAAGTGATGTACTGTAAACTGAGAAAACACATTCTAATGGTTTTTATACTTTATGAAAAACAATTTTATGAAATTCACAAAGTATATTAATCATTTTTACCTCATTTGGATGCATGGTGTGACCGATATGACTCCTAATGCATCTTTTTATGTAAAAATGATGTCAATTTTATTAAAAAGGATAATTGACCTCTTCAAAATATATAAAATACATTCAGATAGTTTTTATAGTTTAGAGAAAAAATCTATAACTCATTTTTTGATGTGTAGAAAATATCCTCACCTCAATATGATGCAATTTGTGCCTGATAGGACTCTATTTGTTCATTATCAATTCCAAATCGATAGTTTATCTCACAAAATCTCAC
This sequence comes from Viscum album, assembly GCA_963277665.1. Lineage (NCBI taxonomy): Eukaryota > Viridiplantae > Streptophyta > Magnoliopsida > Santalales > Viscaceae > Viscum > Viscum album. The sequence continues at coordinate 1,883,651,347 of OY728163.1, forward strand.
TCGTAGAAAACCATGAAAATTTACTTGAATTTTATTAATATTTAAAACATCGATTAACATGTAATTTTCAATGTGTAGGAATTGGTCTCCCGGGAAATTGATATATTATGTGATATTTATGCATCAATGTGCATGTTTCCAGTTTAAAATGACATTTTTGGAAAACCAATACGTGTGGTGTACTCAAAATTGAGTAAACACATTCATCTTGTTTTGATGGATTTTGAAAGAAATACATATGCCATTTGGGATGTGTAAGAATCATATATACATCAATCAAACACACAATATGAACAATATGACTCCAATTGCATCTGTTTATTTAAAATTGAGACCAATTTGGGTAAAAAGGATAACTCAACTACTCAAAACCAAGAAAATGAATTCTTATTATTATGATACATTATAAAAACGATACATAAGTCCATATTCACATGTAGGAATAATTCTTACCTCAATATGATACATTATATGTCTGGTATCACTCAATGTGTTTGTTATCAGTTTCAAATCAACATTTTAGTTGAAAAAGTGTCACCCACTCAAAACTGAGAATTTTCACTTGGATTGACTTTATAATTTAATAAATCTATTAAAAAGTAATTTCGGATGTGTAGGAATCAGTATCATATCAAAATTACACAAAATATGTCTAGTATGAGTCAAATTTTGTGTTTATTAGTTAAAATTGCATTTTAGTATAAAAATTGTAACACCCCGAGCTTCCATGATACGCTTCTCATTCAATAATGCAATAGCTTGCATTATACGCAACTTCGAGTTCTAAAACACCGCGACTAATAAAAGTAGCCGTTATGAATAGTAATAACCACTTTTTAAAATTATAGAAATTTTATATTTCAAAATGGACTTCATTTTTGGATTCGGAATATCAAAATTAGCCTATGTTGAATTTTTGGTATTTTTCTGAGAACTTCTATTTTTATGAATAGTGAAAAATACTTAAAAACAACTTTTTTAATCAAAATACTTTATAGTGATAAATTATACTATTTAGTTGTTTTAAATTATAATTAGAATATATTTTTACCATTTTATCCAATGGTGGTCATTAGAATTAATTTAACATTGAAATTGGACATAAACAATTGCCAATCTTTTGATATAAATTGTTTCTTAAAAACACGCTATTTGTTATGACAGTGGGAATTAATTATAAAATTAATTAATGCAACTTATATGATTTTAATTTTGTAAAATAGACATCATTTTTGAATTCGGAATATCAATTATAGCTTAGGGTGAAATTTTGGCATTGTTCTGAAAAACTGCAATTTTTGATGAATAGTGAAACCACTAAGTGGTAGTTAAATAACTGATTTTTCGTTTAAATGAAATATTACCACTTCTGTGATTTGATTTTCAAAAATCCGACATACATGGTTGTCATTAAGAAGCAAAATGTTGTTCAATGAGTTTAAAATAATTTTTTGGTGAATAGTAACTTTTAAGTTCTTAATCGCGATTAGAGGTAATTAGTGTAGTTTAAGGTACAAATAATGTTTTAATAATGTGAGAAGAGAATGAAACTTGTACTACTCCTATTGGATGAGTCATGGCCGACCAAGACAACCCATGGGTCAACTTGGGGACCCCATGGAGCCACTTTAGTTGGAAAATGACATTAATATATATTTATTTAATGTTAAAATTAAATTGACACAAATATGAGTTGTTTTACTATAACAGTTTTTAAGTGGGGTTACACAAGTCCAAATTTTGACTATAAATATTCATTAGAAAGATAAAAAGATTTCCTACATCATACTATTTTTTTTATAATTTTTAGACATTAAATAAATGAGATTATCTATGACATCATTATGATGCAGCGATGACCTCATTATTTAACGATTTAAATAAAATGAGAAGATAATGCAAAATACAAGGATTACACTTGTCCAAAGCCTATTGGATGAGGATATTTCGAAACATTATCACCTTATCCTCGGATTATATAAGTGTGGGACCTTTAGAATCCGAAAAGCATTGTGAAATAATGTAACATTTCAATCTTTCCAAAAGTTCCCCTCCTCTCCACTTATAAAAGGCCCCCACATCTCCCACCTCATTTACACTTTCAAGCCATTTGGCTCGGCCAACCTCTGCCCAAATACTCTCCCAACTTCCCCATATTACTCCTAGAAGCCTCAATTTGGGCAGAAAACTTCCCAAGGAAGCCTTTATCTCAAATCAAAAAGAGTTACCCGATTTTGAGGTAATGTCTTCTCTAATGTTGTTTTGTTTTATTTTTCTTCTCCAACCCCCTAAAATCTTTTTATTCATTTCTTTTGTAACAACACCAGTATCGTAAATATACTAGGATGTTGTTATAATAAGTATTAGAGCTACAATTACACACACCTACATCTAATGGTTAAAGAACATACGGTTTCTGTGGATGGCGAATTTCTGCCTCACGAAACAATGATTGTTCAACACTCATATAACACCTTCAAAGGTGGACATTAAGATGTCACTATTTTTATATATGATATATAATATGCTTATGTTTTACTTATGCTTCTGTATTTCTCATTTATGGAATACTTTATGATTTCCAGTATGGGTAAAACGCGATAATTTCATTTTAGGAAGTGCGGACTACAGCCCCCTCAAAGTGATTTGAATCGTTAATGCCATATGTGGGATGTATAAAGGATGGAGTAAATGGTATTATACACTATATTATACTGGAATTATATTATACATTTATATCATTATGATTTAGTTCTATTAAATATGAAATTGAAATGAAAGTAGCATTCATGCGTATGTACGGCTTACCGTCTCCATGAACGGTGCATTTCATTTCTTACCTCTAAATGTTACGTAATATTATAAATGAATGTATATACTGGATATATAAGATATATATGACATCTAAATCATGAATATAATTCTGGATATAATGGATATTCTACCACATGAACATCTTGTAATTATAAGAAGTTTATTGTTGGCTCAAGTACCAAAGATCGACAAAACGACCGTTATTAACTTAAATAATTACATAATGTTCATAACATCGTAATAAGTGATATAAAAAGGATAATGAAATTGAAAATGGTTCTTAATAAGGTAGATATTAACTCTAGTTTATTATTCAGGAGGTTAAATAACGGTTGAGTCAAGTCGGACACAAGGTAAGGGAACTTCTTAACCCAATTTCCATTCTTTGGGTTAATCTCCTACTTTCAAATTATGTCATGATATTATTATGTCCTATCTTGTATTTTTTATTTCTTCATGTGTACCTATAGTGAATACACATAATAGATCTATTTTATTTTAAAAATGATCTTTTTAAGGACTTCGTCTCAATCCCCTTTCATTGAGGCATATTTGGTTTTATACACGACTTTCTTTTATACGGTGTATAAACCCCTTTTACTTTTACATTTATTCAAAAGGAATCTTTTTTTATACGAAGCATTTTGCTAAATGACAAAAGGGAATGTTTTTCTTTCCGTACTTATGTGGCGACAACGACTTCTCCACCACCGTGACCATTATTTGAGTTTCGGCTTCCTCTACAAGCCATCTTTTTTTTAATGAAAAATAATACAAAGTTTTAACTTTATTTTATTTTGGTATTGAAAATGGTTTTGAAAGCGTTTTTATTATATCAATGTGTTGTATTGATATCTTGTGATTGAAATGTGGAAATTTTATTTTTCCTTTATGCATGTTTTATGTGATACGATTATGTTATGGTTTATGATATGTTTAAACCTATTCATATGAGGAATGTATTGGACTTAATAAGTGACGGGTGGAGCCCGCTATAGCTCCTCGATGCATCGGTAGGTCTCATGAGACAACTAGACGTAGAATTGGCCGAGGACCTTTCCCAATTTGATTTATGGTTTTGGCCGAGGCCTTAATCATTTTAGACGTCTTGGCCGAGGCCTTGACAAAATGTTTCAGAATGTCTGGCATTATACATTCCATCATTATGAAAGTGGTTATTGATATTTCATGTGATTATTCGACCAGTAGAATATCCATGTGAAGAAGTGAATGGCATTATCTCATTTTACTTTTTCCATATTATGTTGATGTTCAAGTTTAAAAGGCTTTTGTTTTAGTTATACATTGCCTTAAATTTTTATGTTTATTTATCAAAGCTTCCGCAATATTGTTATCCTTACTCAGCATCTGAGCTCACCCCTTTCAATGATTTAATATTTTCCAGGATGTGAAGAAGTATTTTATGAATGACCTGCAGGGATAGTCCGAAGAGGATAGAAGTGTGGACTATGGAGACTATGTTATTATAGTTTTTCACTTTGTGATGTAATGTAACATTTATGAATGTATCTAGTGTTTCCAAGGCTACTAAACTAATCGGTATTTCAAGACTTGATCTTTTGTGATCATTCCAATGTTACGAAGTAATGCACCGGCTCTGGGTAGCTGGGGTCGGAGCGTTACAAAAACGACAAGAACAATACTTAAAACTGGGAAAACACAGTCAAATTGTTATGATACTTTTGGAAAATTATCCATAAGTCATTTAAGATGCATAAGAATTAGTATCACCTCAATTTGATGCACTGTGTGACTGGTACGACTCCATGTACATTTTTCTGATATATAAGTTACATTTTAGTTTAAAATGCATCTCATATCACTAATACTTAGCAAATAAGACAAGATTGTTATCTCTTCATTTAAAATTTATATTTGCACATTATTTTTTTGATTTTTTAGTTTATTTAGTGCTATGATGTGCTATTAAAGTACACTGTAATGGTAGGGTAGTGTTTTAAAATAGAACACTTTAGTATTCTCTTTTTTCAGGGTTTGGAATGTTCTATTAAAATAGTAGGGATTTTACCCTCACTATAATATTTTGTGCTTCTATAGTGTTGATAATGGCCATTTTTATCTTTTTAAATGCCTTTTCTTATTAATGAAACAATAATTAAATATTAACAATTCATTGAGACAACTATAATTTTTTATGCTTCTCTTCTCTAGTGGCTCGGGCACAAGAACATGGATTTTCATGATTATTATTCCTCTTTTCATTGAGAGACAAGGTCTATAAGATACCACATATAGAAAGTGCCTAGAGGTATATCGCATGACATGGTGCTATCTAGGTATATCATATCTACCGTCATCATAGGGTATACATTTTCGGTTATTTCAATAGAAAGTATGCTTTCTTGAAATTTGGTTTCTATAAACAATTTTCTAGTCATTATTTCATAAAACATGAAGGATTTTTCATCTTATAATGTTTATAAAATAGATTTTTTTTGGGTGGAATCCCACTAGTTGTTGGATTAAACCCCTTTTAAACCCTATTGTGTAAGATGACAGGGTTATGTCTTGAACTTGTAGAGGAAGTTTGTTTGGAGATGGTGGTTTAGGTTGTTTTTTGTTTCCTTTATTTGGGGTTGATAGTGGTGGATTGTGGGTGATGATCCTATTTTCATATAGTAGTATAAGGATAATTTTTTTCCCCTTGGGTTTATCCCTTTGTTGGATTTTCTTTAATAAGGTAATTGAAATATAGAAAAATGGTAATGCGATATTTGATTGTGTGTCTTTTTTGTAATTTTTTTTTGTAATTATAAAATCTGGTAAAATATTTCTAGTGTCTTATTATTGATACCCAGCCACATGTTTCTATCCTAATGGGATCAGGAATTCTCTTGGGAAATTCCATGAGTCAGATCAGGTACCAGTTTGGATGAAATCCTTTCTTGTTTCAATACTGGATATGTATTCTCCTAACCAGCTCACACAAAAAATTAGTTCTTAGCCTAAAATGTCAAGGATGAATAGATCACATAAAAATCGATACTCTCCAACCTCGAAAGAGCACCCATTACATAAATAGATCTCTCTCAATCATACATCAAAAGGTGTATCTATCATCCACACCATACTTATGAACTCTACCATCAGTCTAAAACCATTCAATAAATTTCAAGAAATAAAGGAATGAGATGCACCAGTTTCAAATAATGCACTAGATAATATATATTCTATAAGTATAGTACATCTCATTATTGATGCTCCAACATCACTATCCACCAGTATAGAATAAACTACATGTAACTATCCTACCCCTCTTCTCTATGATTCAGTATGAGTCACCTGACCTACATCACTCTATTGATATAGGTTCTCTTGCTTGGAAGCTCCATGTCTACTACATGTTCCTCCATGGCCAGTAGAACTCCAACTGTGAGACTGATACAATCCATAAGCTAACCATCATACACTCAATCCCAGTCTATATCCTCTATTACTACCCATTTGTTTCTGGTTTCTATATAGCCCATGTAGTTGTCCTATACTTCCAAATGATCATCACTCCACTAGTGGTCGGTTATAGTGCCAATGATAGTGGCTTGGACAACCGTACATGTTATAGATAGCTTAGGTACGGTCCTATATAACTGAACACTTTATATGTCCACTCTTTTTTCACTACCATGACTAAAATTTTCATAGTGACTTTTCTTATTCTTTAATTTCGTGCCTTTTGATCATCTACAAGGAACCAACTATCACTAACTGGAATCCTCCTTTAGTTAACACTCATATATGAGAGCCTGATTTACAACTATTGAAAACTAATTCATCCTAAAGATATTCACATAGGACTTAACTTCACATTTAATCACATCTTAAAATAACTTTTTCAAAGTAGCCACATCCACTACCAATGTTGGAACAATGTGATACAAATCTATGAAGCATCAAGTGTAGTCAATCATATATATACTCCTTTGAGTCGGTCTCATGAACTCAATTTTTCTCTCCTTTCTGTGCATATTATGATAGAAGATCTCCATGAAATACCCTTAACAAGATTCAAGTCTATATTATTTAGTTGTCCACCCCATATCTGGATGTCCTACCAATTCTTTTCTTGACCACATAATATATAAGAAACAATTTGACTCTCTTCTCAACTAGAGCATCTAGATAGTCAAGTATAGTCTGGATAGACCTGATCTAGAACCCATCTACCTTAGTTCTACCCTCTCTAGTAAAAGTCAGAGGGTGATTCCACGAAAATTTCCCCACCAGATCAAGAAATCCTTTCCCAACCCTACCAAGTTCAATTTCCATGAATTAAATAAATAGAAAAAAGTTATCTCAGAAATACTCTCCCACTACCTCACCTAGCACTATCGGTTCCTAAGGATTCACTACTAAATGAGTATATCTAGTGTAATGGTATGACCCTAGTTAACCAGAGTTGGTGCATTATTAAATAACATTGGAATGATACAAGGAATCATGTCCCGAAAGACCGATCAGTTTTGTAGCCTAGGAAGTACTATATACATTCATAAGTTTCACATTACATCATGAAATAAAAGTATCAACAAAATTTGGTCCCCATTAACCACACTTAAATCCTTATCCTATCCCTGCAACTCAACTATAAAATATTTCTTAACATCCTGGGAAAAATAAAAAATAGAAATGGGTGAGCTCAAATGCTCAGTCAGGACAACAATATAGCAGAAACTTTCATAAATATGCATAAACATTTAATACAATGTATAAGACTAAAACAAACAGCTTTTAAACTTAAACTTCAGATTAATATGGAAAAGATAAAATCAAATAATTCTATTTACTTATTCACATGGATATTTTACTAGTCGAATAATCACATGCAATATCAATAGATACTTTCATAATAAAGGAATGTATAATGCCAAACTTCATAACCACATATTCTCGGCCTTGTGCCAAGACTACAAATAATATTTTATCAAGGCCTTTTTCCAAGACACTACATTGTCTCATGAGACCAACCGATGCATCTATGAGCCATATAGGGATCCACCTGTCACTTACTAATTCCAATTCATTCTTTATATGAAAAGGTTTAAACATAACATAAACATTTATATTAAAACCAGTATAAAAAATGTCAATAGTTTATCCATAAACAATGAATGATATAAAAATAACAATTTTCATGAACCGTCATCAGGGACCGTGCCGTGACTACCCCAAGGCCGCCTTCCATAGGCTAGGGACTGGCGACTAGCAACAAGGAATAATTCCCGAAAAAAGGGACGACATTGCCTTTGTAAAGTAAACAAACACCAACGAGTAACCAAGCAGAAGTAAACACTAAGTAAAAACTAGGTACAACAGTAAGTGCGGAAAAGTAAGTGGGCCAGAATACAAACCCAAACTGAAAGTAAAGTACAACTGAAAAAGGGAGTACAACAACTGAAAAGTAAAGCCACAGCCTCGAGCCGTCCACTGGAAGTCCTACCTGAAGGGTGGGTACAGATAGCCTCCACAACTCTTTGGGTTCAGCCGTCTGCTCCGAGTACGTCCCGCCCAGTGGTCCACCTCCATGTACTGTCCTGCTCCGCTAGCCTCAACCATGATCAGCATTGTCTGTCGTCTGCAACCAACACAACGTAGTGCAGGCATAGCCCATGTAGGATTGAGTATAAGCTACTCATTAGGGACCCCGAGACCCACGATGGTCTCCCAGAATCCACAAAGTATAATCCACAAAGGAAAGATACAAACATGAAGTAACATTCGACACTTCTTAGGTATGTGACCATACATATACTTAAGTAATAAATTCTCATTCGGCTCCAACATCTGAGCCCAAGTACAACCCAGTCCACACAGGAAAGCATAACGTAATCCACAAAGGATATCAACTCGATCTTATCGAACATAAGAATTGAAAGTAAAGATTCAGCTCACACAGGTATACTTCTTTGTAATACGATAGAGATGACCAGTTTTAGCCACTGATTCATCTAATCCATCAGAACCACACAGGATCGATAAGTACTAACCCCCGTAATGAACCACAGTGGATCGATAGGTAACTAACCTCCGTAATGACAAACACTGGATCAGACCCACACAGGATCTGTAGGCACTGGCCCACACAGGACCACTGAGTGCTGACCCACATAGGATCTGACCCACATAGGTTCGGTAGCACTAATCCACGTAGGATCGATGAGTGCTGTAGTCGTCGTCGTCGAATCCACGAAGGATTTCTATACAGTCGTCATCGTCGTTGTAGTCGCAGCCAGCTCTAGGGTTCCTGTACACAACAAGCTCATTCGGGAGGGTCCGCTCCATGAGCCGAGGGTCTGATACATCAACTGACACATAGTCCGGAGTTGATGTATCCAAAAGATCCATATTGTCAACAGGAACTCAACGCGACATACGGCATGTCGATCATACGCCCGATCTGCTAGTTATTGGCTTTTTCGTTTCAGGAGCCCGGTTGGTTTTTAAGTCAAAACCCACCCAGCCATACTCCAACTGTGTCCAAAACTCGAGCGGAGTAAGCCAAAAGTTCTTTCTCACTTAGAGGAATCCATCAAAGTCGACGGTATGTCAATCGGACGTCCAGAGCTAATGTTATAAGCGTTTCCGCTCCGAGGGCGCGGTTAGTTTCGTGTAAGAACCGCCTGGCCGAACCCAATGTTCTCCAAAACCCTGAGTGTAATATATTGAAATGACCGTCTCGATCGAAGTATCACATTTCCGCTGACAGTGCGTCGATCGGAGGTCTGCAGCCCATGTTATGGGGAAAAGACCGTGAGAGGTCCGGAAGTGGGGGTTTCGGGCCCGGACCGACCTGGCACGAGACCCCCTTAGTCGTCCCGAACCAGGTCAACCCGACCTGGGTCCAGGTCTGGCCTGGCTTGCGGGGCCCGGCCCGGCTGGTGTGGCCCGGCCGGGGCGCGGCCAAGGCACGGCCCGGTCGCCCGGTGGCTCGTCCGTTTCGGCCGAGCGGATTGGGGGGGGGGGTGCCTGCCCCCCTGTTTCGTAACCGTGGCCCCCATGATGGGGGGCCGCACCTGTTGGCCAGCCGAGGGTCGTAACCCCCGGCTCCTCCCTTGACCGGCCGGCCCGCTCCGGCCGGCCGGCTGCTGCTGCCACAGGACCTTCATGGCCGGTCCCCCTTCTTCAACGCCGGCGGCCCGGAACCGGCCGCCTGTCTTGTTCTGTCGCGGCCTCAGCCGCGGCCTTGGTTCGTTCGGTGCGGCACGACGACGTCGCGCCCCTCCTCCACAGCCCTGCTCCAGCCGCGGTGTCTTCATTTTTTTCTAGAATGGCGTGACGGTGCCGCGGCTTGGTTCGATTTTCAATTGGGCGGCGCGACGGCGCCGCGCATCCTTGCCGCTCGTTCCCGTGCGGTGCGACGGCATCGCGTCACATTCCGTTGAAACATAATCAACACAAAATATAATAGAGGGTCGGCCGTGTTTGTGCGGTCCGGACCCCTCCTGTTAATCGATAGCAAGAGGTCCAATTGAACGAGTAACGTCGACGGAAGAAATATCACGAATATCATCAACAATAAAATTCCCCTACCTCGAGCGTAGTTCGAACGGAGGATCGTCGCGGAAATAACCATCGCGGAAGAAGACGTCGCAGAATGAGAGTGTCGTCGACGTCGAGTCGTTGATCTCCAAGGATCCAGCGTTCTTGTCGACCTTCGTCGGAGGTCGGCGTTCTTCGCGTTCTTTGCGTTATCCGTCAAAGAAGAAGAAGATCTTCAAGCCCCTTATCTTTTCTCCAAAAAAAATTCACTCAACACAACAAGTTCCAACCAAAATAAAATAAGTGCTTCCCTTATTTTATTATCATGACTTAAGTTTGAAATTAAAAGATTGAATTAATCCACTAAATTAAATAACACATGTTGTCTTAATAAATGGAGGGTTATGGAAGGTTAGGGAAAATGAAGGGGCGGAGTTCGTGTGGGCCCCACTACTCTCATAAAATCCCATGGGAAGTTGGGTGGTTACCCCAAATTCCACTCAAAGGTTTAACCACATAGAAAGAAATGAAAATTGTAGCTCAATTTTTATTTTCAACATTCACCATTTTTTAACAACTCCTCTCGTGTAAACGCAACTCCGTAAAAGGTGTTCCTAATAAATTACCGGCACTGCGAATTCAGCGGTGACCTCGACATTCGATTCCGAGCACCGGTTCAAAAGTTAGGAATACTAGCTCGTTCATTCACTGAATGTACCCAAGCTAAAATTTGGATAAAAATTCCGGGCACACCGTGCCTCGGAATCAAGTGCCGTTAGAAACTGTGTTCTTGTAAAATCCCAAAGAAAATTAAGAAAAAAAATTCCCTTGAATTTTATGGGTCTTTAAAAAAATCCATAGTCATACATATCACAAAACCATCGATACAATATGGAAGACTAGTATCATAATAAATCAACTTCAAACAAGCTTAAAATCCATAAAAAGATGTTCATATAGATGAAATAAATACTTTTTATAGAGAATCATCTCTTTCAATTATGAAATCATTTAAAAGACATGTAATTATAAAAGAAAAAAATAAATTTCAAAATATTATTATAAGATTTTATTGGAAGATTCACGATGTTATAATGGCAGAAAATAGCCACACTCGATGTATAAGTTAAAAAAACATTCTTACCTTAATTTTGTCAAAAAGGTCATAAAGTACCTTGTTTGGAAAACAACAGAAAGATTGTTTTCAAACAATTTTATAAAAAGACAAACAAGGGTATAAATGAATTTAACCCATATTTTATTAAAGACTAAAAATTTATTTAAATACATTTTTATGAAACATATATGTGGATGATCAAGATGTCCTGATAGATATTTACATAAAAACAACCTCGGATAATAAAGAGATTGTGAAATTATCACTTACATTGTACTTTTCCATAGTAGATGGTATGTTAACCTCTTATATAATAGTTTAAACAATGTTATTAAATTATACAAGAATAATATACATAAATATGATATCATATATGATCTTATAATATTGCTTTGTCAACTGTATTTTAGTAGTATCATCGTTTCGAGTGTTAACTGATACATTTTCCTTTATATGATCGGTTACGTAAGCCATGTTTTATATTGATAGGAAGTATTTTTTTCATATTTAGGATGATATTATGTTCTTAAAAATTATTTTTAATCATAAAATGAACATTGTTCTTGAATGATTATGATGGGGAATGCATCCCAATGCGTTTGTGGAGATGGTAATCTGTACGTACCACGAGCAACAATATCATTATATTGATGGTGAAATCATATGTAATTGGATGGTATATCATATATAAATAATAATTAACATGTTATATTTATTATTTACATTATTTATACTCATTATAATACCAATCCAAATAATGAAGTGTTTGAATAACAAACTACACCACGATGTGGAGATGGTAAGCCTTAAGTACGCACGTATAGTGACTTTGTCATTCATATGATTGATGGAATAATGAATATGGCTGTAAAATTTCTATAATTAATTCATAGTATATATAAGATACTGAATTTATTATTTTATAATGGAAACAACAAAGAAAGAGTAAGTGGTAGATGAAAAGAACTTGATATAGGTGATGAAATATTTACCTCTTCTTCGGGTTCTTCTTTTGATTTGATCAAAAGGGATCCATAGGTTGAATTTCTGACCAAAAGAATGAATCTAGGATGAATGGAGGATCATTTTGAGGATATTTGGGTATTGTTTGGCCGAGACAAATTGATTTGGAGGTGTGAAATTAGGAGAAGGGGAAGTACCCTTTTATAAGAGAGGTGAGGGTCACCTTATGAAATAATTGAAATATTATTTTACAATAAAATCCTTTTCGTTATCTAATTGCTCAAAAATAATTTATTTTGAGGATAAGGTGGGTATGGGTTGACAAAATATAAAAAAATTGGTTTTGGATAGGTTTAGGTTAACATATAAACCATATCATTTAGATTTACCTCTTAGTTAAATAGTTTGATATTTACCATGTCTATTTGTATTATTATATTATATGGTTAATAAATGTACTATAACAAGCAAAGATAAACCCATATTGATCATTATTTATATATATAACCTAATCTATGTCCTTTTCCCAAAACATAGATTTTTAAAAATATTATATCAATTATTAATATATTATCTGTTTTCAAATCTCAATTATGTCCATTTTGGCACTATTTAGTATTTGATTTTTTTGAAATCCATAAAAACATTATCACATAAAATAAAATTTATTTAATAAAACATAACATATCATATTAACCTATAAAATTATTTTAATTTTTCAGAGGTCTCAATTTAAATATATTTGGATATTTATAATATCAATTATTTTAATATTTCATTATTAAGGTAATCAGTACATCATCATTGTGTCACAAATAAATTTAATTATTTGATGTCTAAAAATTATAAATAAAATATTATTATGTATAAAATCTTTTTAAATTTCTAACGAATAATTATAGTTGAATTTATATCATCTGTAACCCTATATTAAAAATGGTTTAGTTATTAAACAATGAATTTTAATTGTTTAACTCTTATTTAAATAAAATAGTAATAAATATCCTAATCTAATCCAAGTTGGGAAAAAGGATTATATTTTATTTCTAAGGTTTTTTTGGTCGAATTATAGTTATCCAATAAAATTAGGACATGTGTTACGGTAATTATAATATTATTTTGACCCTTAATTACCCAATTTACTTTTAAGTGTGCTAAATAAAAGACAAAAGATACTATACACCAAATATTATTTTCATCTTATTGAACCACATTTTACTTACTGATGTCAACTGTGTCTGTTAGATTTTTGAAATTCATCTCACAGAAGCACTAAAATTATGTTTTAGACAAATTTGTAAATACTCTTAGGAGATGATTAAAAGACGGTAAAAAGTTCAATAAAATTTTTATATATCAAAACGTATTATATAATGACTCCAATGAATTACATTGAACTTATATACGTATTATGTATCCATTTTTACCTAAATTCAATTTAAATAAAATAAATAATTATTTAAACAAAAAGTCGGTTTTAACCAATAATGTAGTGTTTTTCACTATTCGTCAAAAATTGAAAGTTCATAGAAAAATACAAAAAATTCAGCCGAAGGTAATTTCAAAATTCCGAATTAAAAAATGAAGTCCATTTTGAAAAAATAATTATAAAATTTAAAAAGTGGGTATTACTATTCATAACGGCTAGTTTGAATTTTCATGGAGTGTTAAAACTCAAAGTTTCATAAAATGTAAGCTACTACATTATTCAAAGGGAAACATATCATGGAATCTTGGGGTGTTACATTCTTCCCTCTTTCAAATAATTTCCTCCTCAAAATTTCTATAATACTACCAGGCAAATTTTTTCTGGTGGTTCTTCATCATATTTTCCTCTAGTTCCCATGTTTCCTCTTCTATCTTATGGTTTCTCCAAATAACTTTTACCAGATGAGTCAACCAATTTCTCAACACTTGTTCTCTAGTATCAAGAATCTTGGCAGGCTCTTCACAATAAGAAATATCAGGTTCCAATTGAATTTCCTCATAGGTCAGGTACATGCATTGGGTTTTGCATGTATTTTCCCAATAGTGATACGTGGAACACATCGTGAACTTTGGAGTGACTTGGTGTCAATGCTAAACGTTAAGCTGCAGCCCCAATTTGTTCTAGAATTTGAAATGGTTTGATGTACATGTGACTCAATATTCCCTTATTATCGAATCATATAACACCCTTCCAAGGAGATACCTTTAAGAAAACATAATCTCATACATGAAATTCCAAATCCTTCCTCTGATTATCAGTATTGCCCTTTTTCCTACTTTGAGATGCTTTTATGTGGGTTTGGATAACCTTCACATTTTCCATCATTTCCTCAACATGTTCTCGGCCTATGGGTTTTCTTTCACCAACATCATCCCAACAAGATTGTATGTGACATCTCTATCCATATAATGCTTCATGTGGTGCCATCTGAATACTTTAATGGAATCTGTTTTTATAGGAAGATTCTACCATATGTATATATTGAACCCACATACCTTGAAAGTCATGTGAGCAAGATCTCAACATATCTTCTAAGGATTGAATATTCTATTATAATTATCAATCAGTTTAAGGGTGGTAGGTAGTGCTCAAACAATGTTCTGTATCCAATGCTTTTTGATGAATTTTCCAAATTCAAGATGTAAAACAGGGATCATGATCAGAAACCATCGATAGGGGTACAACATGGAGTCTTAAAACATTATTAATATATAGTCTTGCTAGTCGTTCAAGTGGAAAATCTTCTCTTATATCCTGAAAATGTGCTGACTTGGTATGAAGATTAGCAATTACCCATATTGCATCATTTCTTCTAAGATTCTTTTGCAACCCCGTAAGAAATTCGATCATAATATTATCCCATTTCTACTTAGGTATGGGAAGAGGTTGCATGACTCTTCAAGGATGTTTCCTTCCAGCTTTCACCTATTGAAAAACCATAAATATTAACACAAAATTAGAAATATCCCTCTACATGTTTTTTCACCAAAATTGTTCCATGAAATCATTATACATCTTGGTGCTCCCAGGGTGTATAGAGAAATTACAGCTATGAGAATATTCCAACAATTCTTTTTTTTAGATAGGGTATATCGGGAACAGAAAGTCTCTTCCCAAATTTTAAAATTCCATCTTCATATACAAAGTCACTCAATCTCCCATCATTTACAGCTATAATCTTCTTTTGAAACTCCTCATCATTAGTATTAGAACTTTTTATCCTTTCTAGTAATGATGGTTTGACAACCATTTGAAAAAGTATTGATGTTTCACCTTCCATTGTTATTCCCATATCTATCTTTACTAGATCCATGAAAAAGGTATCCCTTTCAACTCTCATCTTGTTAAAAACTACATCATCCTTTCTGCTCAAATCATATACCACCTTCTTTTCCTTCCTCAGGTGGTATTTTATTGTGAAACAATAATCCTTGAGTAGTTCAAGCCATTTAATTTGCTTCATGTTGATTTTTTTTGTGAGAAAGTATACTTCAAACTCTTGTGATCCTTATAAATCTCAAAATTTTCAACTTCGAGATAGTGTCTTCATATCTTCAGAGCAAAGATTATAGCTTCAAACTCAAGATCATGAGTGGGATAGTTTTTATCATGAAGTTTTAGTTATCGTGATTTATATGCAATATATCTATCATTCTTCATAAGGAAACAACCATGTCCATTCATTTAAGCATCACTATAAATAACAAACCCATTATTCCACGGTGGTAGAGTCAAGATAGGAGCATTGAATAATCCTATCTTCAGTTATTAAAAACATTATTCACACTCTTTTGTCTATAAAAATTTAACCCCTTTACATGTGATCTTGGTTAATGAGTAAGCCAACCAGGAAAAATTCTTGATGAAATGTCGATAATAACCTGCTAAACTAATAAAACTGCATACCTCAGTTATACTCGTCGGTGATGGAAATTGTTGGATTTCCTTGTTCATTGAAGGATCAACAAAGATTCTATATTTAAAGATGATATGGCCAAGAAAAGAAATCAATTGAAGCCAGAATTCACACATGCTAAACTTCCCATATAATTCATTTCTTCTAAGGGTTTTCAGAATAGTGCGTAAGTGATTCTCATGATCTTAGTAGCTTTTTGAGTATACTATGATATCATCAATAAATACCACGAACAATTTGTCAAGATATTCCATTAAAACTATATTCATTAGATCCATCAATATGGAGGGTGCATTAGTCAATTCAAAAGGAATTACTGTAAACTCATAATTCCCATACCTGGTTTGATGTACTGTTTTCTGAATGTATCCATGCTTCACACACAACTGATGAAATCTAGATCGAAGGTAAATCTTTGAAAAATATTGAGCTCTATGAATTTGCTCAAATAAATCATTAACGTGTAGTAGGGGATACTTGTTCTTAATTGTTATAACATTTATCTGCCTGTAGTTAATGAACTACCTCATAGATCCATATTTCTTCTTAACAATAATGGTAGGGGCTCCACATAGAGAAACACTAGAGCGAATCAATCCTTAATTACTCAATTCCACCATTTTTTTCATTAGTCCTCTAATTCCACAGTGTCCATTCTATAAGGGGTCTTCGATATTTGCCTTGAACCAGGAATTAAATCAATGGAAAACTGAATTTCTCATTCTAGAGGATGTATAGGTAAATCCTTTGGAAACACATCAATATATTCATGCACAATAGGTACATGCTCCATTCAAACATTCTTTTCCTCCCCGATAATTATTTCATTATCTTCTTCCCCAATAATTGAATTTAGTATAGCTTCTGGGTGTGAATCTAGATAAGAATCATGTGGTGACATTTCTACTCTAAAGATAAGGTACTCCTTATCATCATCAATAATTGTAACCACCTTATTATTAAAATAAGTTTTAGACTCATGGTCTGAAATCCAATCCATTCCAAGGATTATGTAAAATTAAATCATGGGTATGATAATGAGATCAGTAGATAAAAACATTTATATTCCCTAATAGTAGCTGATTCAAAAAACGTTATTTTTATTATAATTCCTTAGGAGTTTTGACTGACAACTCCCTTGTTAAGTCAAATTGGAAATATCTAATTTTCATTGAAAAGTGGGAAGATATGAAACAACGCGATGATCTAGTATCAAATAAAGCATTGACTAAACATGAAGAATCTATTAAATTACCTTCCACAATATCTTTAGGAGATTCAACCAATACAGTTGTGATCGCATAAACTTGTCCTTGCTCCCATGACCTTTTCTATGGTAAGTTCCCTTAGCACATACGACATTAATTTTAATAATGTCCCGTTTCTCTATAATTGTAGCATTCAACATTGACAATGTCTTTATTTCCCTTACAACCATGATATTGGTGGCCTTTTTCACCACACTTGTAACAGACTCCCATTCCCTTAAAGAAAGTATTGGGGTGTTTCTTCCCACATTTACCATAGGACAGATATTCAACTTTTCCCTTCTTCTCATTATTTCGATTTCTAGAGTGATCATCAGATTTCTTCTTCTCTTGCTTTGCTTTGAATTCATAAGACATAGATAATTCATTTTCGGTATTGATTGAACATAAGAAAATATCATTATATGATGAGAAGTATTATGATACTAATGCTTGATAGATAAATGGTTTTAACCCATCAAATAATCGATCAATATTACTCCTTTGGTTATGTATAAAATCTATTGCATGCCTTTCTATTCATGTAATGTTAGACTCATACTTTTTTACAATCTCATCATCCTTGTGCCTCAGACTCAAAAATTGCCTTTCCATATACGCTGGATGGTCACGGGGAAAGTATTTTTCAAATAAAATCTCTTTAGACTCCCTCCATACCATGTTAGATACTTCTTCATCTTCCTTTTTGTTTTGGATTATTGGCCACCATTGATCTGCATATCCTGTGAGGAGATAAACATCCATGACAACTTTTTCTCTTTTTATACTACCCAAAGCATGATATATTTTTTGTATGGAATTTATCCATTTCTCAACTACTAATGGATTTGTACTCCCATTGAATGGTGGTGGTTGTTGCCTCATGAAGCACTCTAATATTGATCCTCTGTGTTGTGGATCAGGGTGCTCCATACGAGTAATGTTATTATTCCTAACCTGAGTGAGTTTTCCCAGTATGTTGATAAGCTGATCAGTATCAGTTGTGTCACCATCTCCATTATAATTATCTTGATTAGAAGGGAAACCCCTACATGGATTACATACATTGATACAGTTTCATTCCTTCTATTAGGCGTCATTTCTAAACAATGGAATACACTAGATTAATTTATGAATCGAAATACATAATTCCAAACTTGTAAACCACATAACATAAATTAAAAATTTTATGGATATAATCCAAAATAATAATAAAAATGTTTTCTTTGAGAAGGTATATTCACATAAATCATTTATGATGGTTTGTAAGGAAAATATGAATTATCCTAAGAATATCCCCCGAGAGTGTCATAACCAAGAGTATAGCAAGACCAGTTGTCATGTAATGGGATACCCCGTGTCAAGCCTAAAACTCCATGTCGGATTTTTTACTCCTAGGTAAATCTCTAGAAGATCCACCTCTACCTGCTCGTTTCCAGACATGGATTTATTTTTTGAAAAATAAAAAAAATCATTGCAATACCAAGATTTTAAGAAGTTCTTTTATACCAATCCTCAAAATCTATTGTAGGGTAATATTCTCTGATCAGAGTTTATCTAAATCAAGTTTACAAGGTTTGTACTGAACTTACTCTAATACAAACTGTAACATTATGACCCCATTTACCTAGAGTCGGTGTATTATTACATAACATTTGAATGATACAAGGAATCATGTCCTGAAGTACTGATCAGTTTAGTATCCTTGGAAGTACTTGATACATTTATAAGTTTTACATTACATGATGAAATAAAAACAAAAACAAGATTTTCTCTCCATTGGCCATAATTATACCCTTAGCCTATCCCTATAGGTCAACCATAAAATATTTCTTCACATCCTAGGAAAAATAAAACATAGAAAGGGGTGAACTTAGATGCTCAGTAAGGATAACAATATAGAAGAAACTTTTATAAATAAGCATAAAATTTTAAGGAAACATATAAGACTAAAATAAAATCCTTTTAAACATAAACTTCAAATAATATGGAAATGTTAAAATCAAATAATTGTATTTACATAATCACATAGATATTCTAATATTCGAATAATCACATGTAATATCAATAGCCACGTTCATAATGATGTAATGCATAATGCCAAACTTCTTAACAACATAGTCAATGCCTTGTGCCAAGACTACAAATAACATTTTTTCAAGGCCTTGTCCCAAGATTCTAATTTGTCTCATGAGACATATCGATGCATCGAGGAGCTATAGTGGGCTCCACACGTTACTTACTAAGTCTAATGCATTCCTCATATGAAAAGGATTAAACATAACATAAACATTTGTATTAAAACTAGCATATGAAATGTCAATATATTATCCATAAACCATGAATGGTATAAAAAACACATCCACAGTAAAACATATCACAAAACCTTCAATACAATATGGAAGATTTGTATCATAATAAATCCACTTCAAACAAGAATAAAATCTATCAAAGGATGTTGACATAGATGAAATAAAAACTTTTTGTAGAGATATATCTCTTTCTATATTAAAATCATTTAAAATATATATAATTATAAAAGAAAACAATTATTTTGAAAATATTATTATAAGATTTTATGGAATGCTTTGACGATGTTATAACTACAGAATATAGCCACACCCACCGTATAATTTAAAAAGGACATTCTAGCATTAATTTTGTCGAAAAGGTCATAAGGTACCTTGTTTGGAAAATGACAGAATGATTCCTTTCAAAACATTTTATCAAAATTCCAAAAAGGGTATAAATGACTTTAACCCATAGTCTAGTGAATAGTAAATATTCTATAAATTCCACTTTTAAGAAATATGGATGTGTATGATAATGAGGTCCCAATATATACTTATGTAAAAACAACCTTAGATAATAATGAGATTGTGAAATTAACCCTTACCTTGTACTTTTCCTTAGTCGATGGTATGATAACTTCTTGTATAATAGTTAATAAAAATTAAATTATACTTGAATAATTTACAAAAAATATGATATCATATATGATCTTATAATATTTCTTTGTTAATAATATTTTATTAGTATCATCATTTCGGGTGTTAACAGATTTGTTTTCCTATATATTCTCGGTTATGTAATCCATGGTTTTTATGGATAGGATGTATTTTATTCATATTAAAAATAATATTAAGTTCTTAAACATTATTTTTAATTATAAAATGAAAAATTTTCATGAATAATTATGATGGGGAATGAATCTCATCGCGTTTGTGGAGACGGTAATCTGTACGTACGCACGAGAGACAATATCATTATATTAATGGTGAAATCATATTTAATTGAATGGTATATCATATATACAGAATAATTAACATGTTATATTTATTATTTACAATAGTTATACTCATTATTATACCCATCCAAATAATGAAGTGTTTGAATAACAAACTACACCAGGACGTGGAGACGGTAAGACGTACGTACGCACGTATGGTGACTTTGTCCTTCATCAGATGGAGAGAATAATGAATATTGTTCTACTATTTTTATAATAACATCACATTATATAGAATATACTTAAGTTATTATTTTTTAATGTGGAAAAAATGAAGTAGGAAGAGTATGAAGGATATAACTTGAAAGAGATGATGAAATATTTACCTCTTCACCGGGTTATTAATTTTGATTTAATCAAAATGGCTCCTTAGTTTGGCTTTCTTATCAATGTAAGGCCTCTAGGATGAAGGGAAGAATTATGGGATTATATTTGGGCTGGTTTTTCCCGAGAAAATTGATTTGGAGGTGTGAAATTAGGAGAATGAGAAGTACCTTTTTATAACAGAGATTATGGTCACTTTAGGAAAATCTTGAAATTCATTTTATAATAAAATAATTTTAGGTTTATAATGTCTAAAAATGATTTATTTATGTGATAAGGTGGGTGTGGGTCGAAAAACTCTCAACCAATGGGTTTGGGATAGGTTTAGGTCACCATATTAAACATATCATTTAGATTTAACTCTTGGTTAAATAGTTTAATATTTACCATGTCTCTTTGTATTCTAATATTATATGGTTAATAAACATACTATAACAAGCCAATAGAACCCCATGTGGTTAATTATTAATATATCTAACCATATATAAGTCCTTTGGCTGAACCATAGTTTATTAGGAATATTATATCAATTAATAATACAGTATTTGTTTTAAAAACTCAATTATATCGATTTTGACACTATTTAGTATTTTATTTTATTTTTGAAATCCATAACAATATTATCACATAGAATAAAATTTATTTTATCACCCTCATAATGTCATATTATCCTATAAAATTGGTAAAATTTATCAAAAGTCTCAATTTACCTTTATTTGGATATTTATTATATCAATTATTTTAATATTTCATTATTAATGTAATTATTACATCATAATTGTGTCATTAATAAATTAAATTATTTAATATCTAAAAAATATAAATAAAATATAATTATGTAGTAAATACTTTTATATTTATAAAAAGTATTTATAGTCAAATATATATTGTTTCTAACCATGTATTAAAAATGGTTTAGTTAGTAAACTTTGAATTTAACTTTTTCAACTCTTCTTTATATAAAATAATAATAAATGTACTAATTAAATCCAAGTAGACCAAAAGGATCATATTTTATTCCTAAGGTTTATTTGCCTAATTACACTTATCCAATAAAATTATGCCACGTTTTAGGGTAATTATAATATCATTTTTACCCTTAATTACGAAATTTACTTTTATCCCTGGTAAATAAATGTAAAAATGTTACTCTTCACAAAAATTTATTTTCGTCTTATTGAACCACATTTTTCATACAAATGTCAATCATGTCTCTCGGATTTTTGAAATTCAAATCACAGAAGTGGTAAAATTATGTTTTATTCAAATTTGTATGTGCTCCTAGGAAGTAGGTAAATGACGATAAAAATTTCAATAAACTTTTTATATATATAAACTTATTATCAAATGACTCTAATGAGTTAAATTGAACTTATATATTTATTACGTATCCATTTTGACCTAAAATAAAATTTTAAAAAATAAATAATTATTTAAATAAAAGTATCTTTTAACCATTAACAAAGTGTTTTTAACTATTCATAAAAAATTTAATGTTATCAGAAAAATACCAAAAATTCAACCAAAGCTAATTTCGTTATTCTGAATTAAAAAATAAAGTATATTTTGAAAAATAAAATTTATAAAAGTTCCAAAAGTGGCTATTACTATTCATAACGGCTAGTATGATTAGTCATGGTGTGTTAAAACTCCAAGTTGCGTACAATGCAAGATACCGCATTATTCAAAGGGAAACATACCATGGAAGTTTAGGGTGTTACATTTAGTCATATCCTCCTATCGTCCACTCAAAAAACATCATCATGGGGGAAGATCTCAATAATGAAAAATTAAATTCTCAAGAACCCTAACACCACTTTATAATGTTTACATATGGGGAAAACACAATAAGTCACATCAATTATTTTCCCCAAACTCCGCCACATAGTCAATATCGAGCCACTATCATTAGACTTAACCAAACCACATCTAGGTCATGGTTAACAAAGGGTAAACCTAATTTCATTATTCCAATTTCTCATTAGACACCATTTTATTCTCATTTTTTCATCATTTAAAAATTTAAATTTCATATTATCCACCATTTTCAATTCAATTACATAAGGGAAAAATTTAATGTTAAATAACAAACACAAAAAACATGTTTTCTAATGTGTTCCTAAAATTACACATGTCAAAAAATAGTCTTCAGAACCCATAATGATTCATGCATACTCAACTGTCATGTCATTTCAGGATATAAGTCATATATTAGAAAAATATCATAAATAATAACTACATCACACCAAAATTGTGTATCCCAAGGTAAAATAACATCCAACTATAACAGTACGCATCAAAAACAGAAATCCCACACATGGTACTGTGTTTTTCCACCATACATGGGTTTGTAACTCCCATGTATGAGCTCATTTTCGTGGCTTTAATATTTATACACTCATATCTACCTTTCCTAAAGAGTAATACCAATGAAAAGAAAATAAATCATCCCTTTGATACCCGTTTTTAACATCCCAACCCATGTGTGACATGTCGGTTCCCCGATATGGTTCGCTACATGACCTCAGGTGCGCCCCTAAATATGCCAGAGGATTTAGAGTAGCAGTTAGGGTCTAATTTTGATCAGGGAGACACTATACCCATTTCATGAGAGTAATACCATAGCGTAACTAAATAATCAATAATCGAATGACATATAATAATAATAAGAACAATATCAGTAACACAATATGACCAAAAATGTAAATACAATATCAAAATTGAGTATTAGATATAACATGATAAATGACATTCCAATTGTCAATATGAAACCCTCAAAAGTAAATACCATGAAAACTCACATGTGGGTCTTGAACCAGGTCTGGTTCCCCATACATTCTCCATTCAAACATATATATCTAACACAAGGAATTTTCCATTATCTTTTCCTTTAAACATAATGTATATTTAGGTACCGACCAGGCAGCCTGAGTAGGGTGTGATTACAACTCATTGCCCAACACCAAAAGTATATAAAATAATATTCATTCAAATTAGTTTATACAATTGTATAAAAATTATAATACAAACAATAAGGTAAATAGTTTACATTTAATTAATTATTTTGTATTTAATCACATAACACCCCTATGATTCAGAGTACACTTGAACCATATAAAATACCTGAATTCCATCATTAACATTTATATTTTACATTACATGACTGAATTCCATTTTTACCATTCATCATTTCATAATTTAATTTCATTATTACAATTCATATATCATATTACATTACTGAATTTCATTATTACCATTCATCATTTCCTGATATAATGTCATTATTACCCTTAATATTTCATAATACATGATTAAATTACATTTTACAACAAATAATTTTCATAATTTAATAGCAATTTTACCATTAATATTTCTTAATCATAATATTTAAATAAATTAATTAATCAATTAAATAATCTAAGACAACAATTTCATACTCTCAGCATTCCATTAATTAATACAAAAATTAATAAATCACATTAATTTAATTAATATTTCAATAATTAGTTTATCACATGAAAATCTTTAATTAATTTACAAGGTAATTAATCCAATTAGTTACATAAATTAATTCACTAGTTAATGAGTCCATTACAATCAATTTCATAAACACAACAAACTTAGTTAATTAATTTGAGTTCAAACATGATGAAGAACAATATCGTGATTAAATTACTAGATCCTATATTTAGATTAATCAAGATATAAAAACCAATATATAGATCTTGACACAACAATAGATAAATATACTTTTTTATCAAATAAGAGGAGTAGCAGTGAGAGAGAGATCTAAACTAGAAGAAACCACATACCTAAGTGGTCATGAACATTAATATGGGATTCAAATAATAACGAATATAGGTCAAAATCCTTTATAATGTATTTTATAGATACCAAAATTCAGAGAAAACATTAGGGATCAATTGGGGGTCAATTTGGGGTTAATTTGGGGTTAATTTGGGGGTTTGGGTATTTTGAAAACTAATTTTTAGATTAATTAAAATAACACACAAATTTTACTTGGTAGTGTTACATGGTTTTCCAAATTCATATTAATTGTGTGCGTCTTCCATGGGGTGAAGGGTTTCTCTTAATAGGGGGGAAATTTTGAAAATTCCAATGCCAGTAGTGGAAACCCATTTATTCAAGGTTTTCATGGTTTTCGGGGACTTAGAACACGTTTTGGGAAAACAGTGTAGATATGATGCACATTCCATCATCCTTCCAAAATATCAAATTTTCACCCAAACACACCCCAAGGATAAACCAAAATAAATGTACTCAAAACTATGAAAAATGTTTCCTAAAAAATATTTATCCTTCACCAAAAATGTTCGGGATCCTACAACCATAAACCCTAAAAAAATGGTTTTTTAAGTTAATGAAAAACATTTGTGGAGTTGTCACATAAATGTTTGATTTATCATGATACTTCACATTATATTTGGAAACATTTAATTATTACTAGAATATATATTCTAAAACACTGTTATTAATTATTTAATTCAAATATTTTACCATAAATGATTCATTATAAGAACTGATTAGTTAAAACAATAGGATATTTGAGTAATGAGGGGTGATTTCATCTTCTTAGTTCATCTTTTAAATAATATAATATATCCTTATTATAATAAATATAAAGAAAAAATTGATGATACTTTTGATGAAATTTGTTTGGAAGGAAAAAAGAAAAAAAAAATAAAAAATTAAGATACAAGTACTAAAATTGAACATAATGTAGAATATTTTTCCGAGATGTTGGGAGAAGATTATGAAAATGTTTATAATATAGAAAAATATTTACTAAAAATATTTATTATGTAGTTTCTAATGATTAATAACAATATTATTTAACTCTTATAGTGTTTAAAAAGTGGTAGGACATCTATAATATCATTTTAGAATAAGTAGATATGGTTTAGATTGTATAACATTTTGGATTTTAATACACACCTAATGGTTTTCTCCCATTGAAACAAAAGATATCAAAGAGGCTTTGGGTTATCATTAGTTGATAAACTCTATTAATGAGGTGTTAAGTTAGATTGAGAATAATTATCCATGGGAGTTTGTACCCAAGACAACAAACAAGAATGATATCTGGAATAAGTTGTTGTTTCATGAAAAATATAATGAAAGAGCAGAGGTGGTAAAAACTAAGGAATCCATAGGTTTCATATGGTACTCATTGGTTGGATGAATTTATTTTTATGTGAATTCAAATTGGTTTCAAGGATTGATTCCATTTTGATATTTATTTCAATTTTGGTAAAAATGTGATACAAGATCTACTAAATAGATATCAAGTTATCCTTTCTTATTAAATAGTTGAAAGATGATCTGTTTATTAAAAAACATGATAGAATTTTTCAGAGAAAAGAGAAGTGTTATTTTTAATGTTTAAGAAGGATTTGTATTGTTTACACATTCTAGATGTGTAAGAAATTCAAATTTAGTTACTTTCATTCATTGATGTTCGTGAAGGGAAGTATAGACAATAACATCTGTAATAATGATGAATGAAAAGTATCACATATCATTATTATCAATTTTGTTGATATTTTATATTCTATAAATGAATAATTTAGGTGAAAATATATTTCTTTAGATATAAAAATTATTTCTTAAATGGACCCTCTCGTAATAAATGAGGATATTTGGGATTAAAACTTTACCAAGTGAAATATTATATTTTTCTTTTGTAAGAAATATATTCCCAAAAACATATTATTATGTTTATCATAGAAGATTAAAATAAAATTTTTAAAAACAATTAGTGTAAACTAATCCTTCCAATGGTGAAAAAAATTAAAGTATGTTGATTAAATATATTTTATAAAGGTAATCATCAAATTTCATTACCTATTTAAATTAGGTTTCAATATAATGTTTTATTTAACATTATGCTCCAAATATTAAAAGTGAAAAAATAGAATAAAATTTCATTACTAGAATAAAATTATCATATATATTAAGGCCATGATATATTATATATTGAAATATGACCAATTTTAGAATCTCAGTATCTTTTTATAAAAATATACTGATTGGGTTGAAAATATAGATGATTAAGGATCAGTATCTAATGAATTTTTCATTTTTGTTGAAATTTGATAATGTTGTCACAAAAAGAATCAAATTATGGTAACCTAACCTCTATATTGAACCAAAATATATTTCTACAAATTTAAAAGTAATACAATTGATGTGGATAAATATCATGGTGGATGTGGAGAATCCATTATTAGTGGGTTGTGATAATAAAAGTGATATTAACATACTGAGATATTTTTCTCATCATTATTTATTAATCACTTTGATATAAACTAATATTATAACAAATATTTTGATGAGAAAATAGGTATTAAGAAATTTTTTGTTCCTGCCATAGATAAAATTGAAACAATGTACACTAATCCACTATTGAAGGAATCATTTCATACAATAATTTTGATCAGGAGAATTAAAAATCATTCCACTCAATGCTAAGGAATGGTACAACATTTTCCTTCCTCATATTGTATTTAGATATTTTTTCACTATAGTGGATAAAAACACTAAAAATACCATTTTTTTGTTTCTATCAATATACATTGGAGAAAAAATATAGGTTGAGAATCCAAATATATATGATAAAAATAATTGGGGATATATCTCTTATTTAAAGGGTGAATATACTTTTAATAAGTTTTTAAAATAATAATTCAACATTAGAATCATGGAAATTTGAGTTTAGAACTATTCTAAGATGTTTTTGAGCATGTTTGCAGGAACAAGTTCTAGATAGGTTCAATGAAAAAATGTATGAAGTAGATGAAAAGGTGCATCAATAATTTAATATCAATTCATTTAATTTGAAATGGATAAGTTCATTTAAGTCTATTTAATAGATATCATGAAATTATTATAAAATATTTTCTTCTACTTTTAATTCTGTCAAATAGAACTATTTTTTACACTGAGTTAACTCACACAGGATTAAAATTAAAGAGAAATGATTCATTGATATGTTTTTTGAGTATGAAATTTTTATTATTTTTCATGGATAAAAAATAAAAAAACAGGTATTTTTTATAAAAATATATTATTAAGGATGTTTTTGGTATTTGTAGTTCCAATACCCTTGGAGGGTTTATTGAGACCTAGAGACAGTGTTGAATTCAACAGCTGATGTAGAATCCCTTTCTTTCGGGTTTCTTCAAGAGGAGAAAACATGTGAATAAAATTGAGTGGGTAAATTTTTTATATGATTTAGTTTTCAATATAAAAATAATGTTCAAAATAAAATAAAATAAAGATTATAATTTGGGTATAAGGTTGTTTGGAAGTCTAGAATAATTTGAATGATGTTTAGAAAATGTATATAAAATGGTTAGTCATAAGAAGGATTTTTTGAAAAATGTTAAATTATTTCATATCCAATATTTAGTTTTCATTTTTATGATAAATTTACCCACATGTAATACCTCCTAGAGAAATGAAAATTACAAAGTAATTGACTTTGAATGTTATGTAAGATATCATGATGAGAAAAAATATCTATAAAAGTATTATATTCTATGATTTTACATAGGGAAAGATTCTACTGGGATCTATAATATATTTTATATGATACATAATATATTATGGAAGATACATTTGTCTTTCAATTTGATGCATAACAACATTCCAGTTTCAAAAAAATTACAATGTACTAAATCTTATAACAATAAAAAAGATTTTTATAGTTAGATTGTAAGAGTTTTTTCATGAAGACTAAGTTAAGAAATTTTAAAAGCCATAAATATCTAATATTATGATCATTATTATATAAAACATACTCTATGAATTACAGGTTAAAATTGTTAAATCCATAGAGCATAAGTATTTTCCTTATGTTGATATTTATTGTTTTTTAAATGTTTGTAGTTTATGTTTCAATACATAATAAATTATGATACATAAGGATTTTAAATATGATTGGAGAATGGGTAAAATAATATTAATGTATGTATTCTATATATAATTATTTAATCATAAATATTTAAGGGTTTTCTCTGATATATAATTATTTTTACTTTGCTAAAAACTGAGTTTGCTGGGATGAAAAAAGTGATGAATAGAAACTACTTGAAATTGTTTAACTTTTTATGGATTACTCAGATAAGATGAAACTCATATACAAAATTTATTACACAAATCAAAGGTGATTAAATTTTTATTATCTAAAGTCTCATATTTCAATTAGAATATATTTATAAATAGTAAAATGTTGTTTGATATCATAATTTCATATTTGAAATTCAAATTTGAAGTGGGAAGATACGTGTTTCTAATGGAGAGTTTATTTTCATCTATTGATAAAATATTTTAGAATTTTATTGAAAAGGAAAAAAAATTAATTGATAAGAAGAGTAAATGTTTTGGTGGAAGTATAATAGGATGATGAATATTTTAAAAGTGAACAAACCATACATAATGACAACTTAATGGAAGTATGCTTAGGTTAATGTGTTTCTTGTTATAGAAAAAAAATTCAATATTTTTGTTTTTAGGGGAGTAATTTAATGAAGTCTGGAAAAATTTTGGCATGTCACAAGCTCAAGGATAAAAACCTATCACGATATCCAACATTATGATTCTTTTGGACCGTCTGATCATGGGTTTTTGAAAATACTACCAAGGATATAAAAATTAGTTTAGATTTGTGAAACATGTTAGAATAATGTGTTTCATGTGGGTTTTTCTTTTTTCTGTGTAAAAGTGATCTAGTCATTCACTTTTATAGATATCAAGGGTTTTAAATAAAATAAAACTAATATTTAAATAACTAATTAACTCCCTCCATCAGTTAGTTCTCGTTGATCATGAGATTAATTTTCAAAATAAATAAACAATATTATATATTATAACCAATTACTGACAAGAATAAGATTTTTGTTTTTTTCTATAGTATTTTTCACTCCAAATTCAATTAATATCTCCACTACACATCCTCACACTAAGGTTCCCAAAAAATAACTCCATGATTGGGTACTAAAAAATACATATATTACACATGGGATTTAATACACATACTTAATTATAAGATCATTTAATAATAATGTCAAACTTACTTTAAAATTAAATTTTTAGGTTTATAGTTTTTTCATGTTAGAAAAAAATTTTCACAGGGAGAACCCATGGTATTTGTAAAAAAAGTATCTTTTTCCAATTATATGTCAAACAACCTAATCCACAAATATTCGGCAATAGCTCCCATAAATTCTCCACATTATAAGATTTGATAGATAAATACAACATAATACATCCTTTTAAAACCTACGAAAAATGTAATCAAAAGAAGTGGTGTTCTCAAATGATCCCTAATGGTAAACATAATTTATAATAATCAATTACTAGAAGATTATCATTTGGTTATAGTGAAAAAATATAATAAAATCTTACCCAATAAAAAAATTTCCTAAAACATGATTCATAGAGTATCAAGTAGAATAAAATAAGAAATTATTCACTATAGTATAGAAACATTAACCAATAAATATGAGAAATGAAACCATAACATAGTAAAAGGTATAAGACTATGGAAGGATCATAAGTATAGGAAAACATTCTGAAAAAATGAAAGTATGTCCATCATTTCATGTTCTGAAAAAAACCCATCTATTCAAGTGATTTATGTTGTAAAAAAAATTTGAATTTGACCCCAAATTATTTTTTTCAGGATATATATATCCTTAAAAAATGAAATAGAGGGTGATATTGGATCCCACCCATAATTATTCAAATACATGAGTGCCATAAAAAATCAATCATTCATCAAAACATTATGAACCAAAATAAAAAATGGGTTCTGTTACACACATCAAAAAGAACCCATGGAATGAAATATGATTTTATATCCTTTTGATTTGGTATTAAAAAAATAAATCATTCATAATTCCACCAATAATAATAACATTAGAATCCCATAGAGAATAATGGGTATCCGAATATATTTAGTAAATTTCTAGGTTAATACCCTTTAATTAATATGATGAGATGTTGGGTACCTACACACTGACAATTAAATGGTATATAGTTTACTTAATAATTTTCCAAAATAAATAAATATATTTTATTTATTTTAACACTCATCAATCAATGAAATTGAAAGTACGGTATTCTTAGAGGAAGGGCATTGGAAAAATTTATGCTCATTCGTAGTGGATGATTAAGTAAGAAAAATGTAGTGATAGATTATATGTTTGATTAAACAAATTACATAAGGAATCTAGAGAAATACATTTTATAGTGAAACTTAATTAATGTCCTTGAACATGTATAATATTTTCCAAGTATAATGATTAATATGGAAATTTCTTTTTCAGAGTCTTATAAAAAAGAAATTTAAAAAAAATACCCCTGATCATTTGAAATCATTTTAATATAAATATTTTATGAAAATAGGATAAAAATATTTCTTCTGAAAAAATGGAAAAATCTATAGATTATTTCATATTAAATGATAAATGATGTGAAAAGATACACTTTTAGGGAAATGTTAAAAGCGATTTTTTTGTCAAAAATATCCCATAACAAAGAATAAATAAAAATATTTTAATGTTTTCCCCAATAATTTCAATGTATTTGATAATGACCTTCCCCAATTTTTTAAATTAATGTAAGGATACAAAAAATGAATATTTTAACAAAAAGGAAGATCCCTTTTTATATCACATTTTTTGAAAACAAAATCACTTTAAAAGGTTACAAAAGTTCTAGTTTAATTCAAGGTAATGTCATGAAAAATTTCACCAAGGGTAACTAATGGATAATAAAATTATATTGATAATATATTTAAATATTATAAAAATTACATATATGTGTTATCATATTTGAGAGTTTTCAATTTTAAAATTATATCGAAAATAAAACCCTTACACCTTTAGTGATATTCAAATCAATACCACTAAAAGAGAGAAATATTGATATATAATAAAATATATCCTTAATAAAGTATAATTCATGTTATAATATCTCAAAAAATTAATTTACACACCATATAAAACATGTGTGTACAAAATAAGAAGTGTGTCTCAAGAAATAGGAATTGAGGCCAAGAAACTCCTATAACCATAATATCTGTGAAATTAAAAAGAATAAAAATAATGAACACTATATTAATATTTAAACACAATTAATTACAATAATAAGTTTAAATACATAAATTATATATAAAACTCTCCATATTAAAGACATCATGGTGCAAAAATTAAAATATGTCAAATAAATTAAAATTTATCCAAAAAACCACTTTCCTAATTTCCCAATTAAGTTGAATTCATTGTAATCTCCTATAAAAACATACATAGCTTAATTACATATTTCATGAAATATCCCACATATATATCATTATGTAAAATTCATTTATAATTATTATTTATGTGTATATTAGTGAGTTATAATCTATTATCAATAATGGGTAAGAGTAATCTTGATTGTT
The DNA here is from genome assembly GCA_963277665.1 of Viscum album. Taxonomy (NCBI): domain Eukaryota; kingdom Viridiplantae; phylum Streptophyta; class Magnoliopsida; order Santalales; family Viscaceae; genus Viscum; species Viscum album. The sequence goes on from OY728163.1 coordinate 1,883,683,991, forward strand.
TTGATCTAATTATGTAGAGTCATTTCTGTTATAATTTCTTCACCCAAAATTCATAATTCTTGGATAATAAAAGTTATTTTGATTGATAATTTATACTTATTTATAGTGTTATAATTTCACTCTATGGGATCATTGGTTATGATCCTTAAATATGAATTTTATGATAAGAATGTTTTGATGATTTTTTAGATGAAGAAGATTTTCTCAAATAATGAGTTATATTTTTAGATTTCAATTTAAGAAAAAAATCAATATTGAATTATTTATATGACATATTTCTAAAAAATAAATTCCCACAGACATCCATGATAAAATTTTATATCATTGTTCAAGAAGGTTATTAAATCGAACTAAACAATAACAAGATATAATTTAATGGGTATGTATGGTTAAAAAATTGTTTCTTTCATCATACTATAATTATAAAAGAATAATAATTTTATAATTTTATTATTTTATTATTTTAAATTATTAATGAATAAAAATGAATAGAAATGGCCAAATATTAAATATTTGATGAAAATTGGAATTTATCACTTTTGTGGATATGGTAGTATACACAAATGCACACTGGTCTTTCTCATTTTCCATAGAATAGGGGAAGGTATGAAATTGAACATTTATACAGAAAAAAAAATTATAAAAAATGTATTTATATTCTTTTAATTTAATTTAATACTATCCATTAATGAATGTAATCAAAAATAGAATACATTGTCCCATGTAGGTGGTAGTCTGCACATTCAAATGGTTGATGCATTCATTTCCCATAGAATGTAAAAAGGGAGTAATATCGTTTTTTATTTAAAAACCAAAAAAGTTATAAATATCTTATTATTTTCATAATTTATATTTAGGACCATCCTTGTTATTCAGGTAAGACAAACTAAAGTCATTGTGTTGTAGAGGTGATAGTCTACACACACACACAACTGACATTTTCAATTTTCTTTTGGGAATTTGCAAAAGGTGGTTAATGTTTATTCCCATAATATAAATACATTAATTATTATATAAATATAGAATTCATAATAAAATATTATGATAAATATATTAAAAATGTAAAGGGATAAACAATATATGTCAGAGAGAATATCGTACCAACATTAAAACATTGTGGTTTCTATTTAAGATTCCATGGAAAGGGAAGGATTAGGATAATATTTGTGACTATAATATTAAGGGAGTGAAATGGGTTTATAGGGGAAATAATTAATTAATATTTTTATGGGTAAAACCATTATTTATGGTGGTCTTTAAGGGGTGGTGAGGGGATGGTTTTATAAGTTGTTAGAATGCAAATTATCCCATTATTTCTACTTAATATATAGGTATTACGTATTAAAAAAGTAATGTGGCTGAAAAACTGAAATATAATTAAATATAGTATGATATATGATTTATAATACCTCAAACACTCGATATTAATAATTTTTTTTCATGTTTCAAGCATGTTTCCCCTAGGTTTATTACATTTAATATTTTAGATTATACTGTGGTGACTAGTTTTTTACAAAGGTAAATTATTTTCTATTCCAAAAAAATAATTAAAATAAAAAATTCATACTTATTGCTAATATATTATAAATTTTAAAGAATAAAATTATTGTTTGTAGGGGGGAAAATTAACCAAAAAGACATGTCGTGCAAAAAAGTCTATTTAGTATAAGTAGATTTTAGATCATAAAATTTATTTTCAATGTAAACTATTCGATATTTTTCATATTCATAAAATATATTGGTTTTAGTATAAAGAATTAAATTTTATTTGGAATTTAACTAAATCAAAAAAAATATTGAAAAAAATAGTATTTATTTAAAAAATGCTAAAAGTAATTTTTATAATAACAAATTACATAAGTCCTTAAAATGTTAATCATATTATTTCTAAACTCAACCCGGTTTTTTAAAATGGATAAATTAATATATTGATGAAAATTATATATTCTTTGTTTTATAAATTTATAATTCAAACATCTCTTATGAAAATTTCATTAGAATTATAATTTTGGATGGAATAGTTCATATAAATGTTATCCTTAAAAATAAAACATTTTAGAAAAATCCTCAAAATCCATTAAAATATAATGCATAAATTTTTAATCAAAAAGAAATTTATTTTATCTAATTTATAAATTCAAAATTTATAAATTTATTTTCCATATGAAAATATGAAATTGAAGGAAAACTATACTTATAGAAAAATGATATTTTAAAACTTTATTTGATTTAAATATTATTTCATACAAACATCTAATTTACCGAATGATAACTTATTAGTTCATAATTCTAAATGTTATATATTTTCATTTAATATGGGTTTATTTAATTATATTGATAAAATATTCAATATTTCAAAAAAATTTATCTGAGAAACAATAAGTCATTTTAATATTAAATATCATTTATTATTTATCCTCTAAATATAAACATTTTTGGATGGTTAAAATATTTTTATTTACTTTTAATTTTTATTCATCGTGTATATTTCTAAAATATATATATATATATAATAAGTAATAGTTTTATTAGAGTTATGCTTCATAAAATATTTTCTATTTTCTTAATATTGTTAAATACATGGTGAAATATCTGTTCATTATATTTCCCCCCCCCCCAAAATAAATAATACCCTCATATTTTTTTAAAGTAATCAAAAATGGAATTTTTAAGGATTTCATTAATATATAATTGAAATGGGATTTTGTTTTATAATTTATATCAGCATTGGTAACTTGTTTAAGTCTATGAAACACATCTATTCCTTCATAATTGAACTATCACTGCTTAGATTTTCCTTCTACCCATTAAAGCTAAGTAAACCTCTTGATTGGCATTAAGAAAAATAAAATGGGATTAATTTTGTTAGAGTGATAATTATAATTCCTAAAGTGATTAAGAATTATAATTTTTTATCTGAGATAAGAAATTTGATCTCTTTATTTTGTTAGTATATATACGAATAGTTAATCAAGTTCAATTAATGGAAGGATAATAAATTTTTCACATGGATCATTCATTTAAACCTAATTATAATATCCAATAATTATACAATGAGAAGTTTTATAAAAAATTTAACATATGTTCATCTCGTTGACAATTTGGTTTTTTTAGAAAACATTATAGGCATAAAAGAGTGGGTTTAACAAGAAAGAATTACAACACTTACAGTTTCTGTGCAGATGATCATTGTTCTTCACTCCACTTAATTAGTAGAACATACTCAAATAATTGTGGTTTTGTATAATTTCCATTATTTTCTTGTTTTTGGAAATTTATAATCCCTATCATTATTTTGATCTCTTGAATTATCACATTGATTTCTATAATACCGATGTTTTCCTTAATTAATGAATTGAATTTATTGTTGTATCTCTAGAAGTACTCTTTTTTAATTTCACCGTGTCCACCGAGATTTGTACATTTCATTGGAAACTGGTCAATCTATTATTTTATTTACCACCTATAAAATATATACAAGATCCATTAATACATTTCCATGGGTGCATCTACCAAAATTTTTCATGTGAAGATAATTATATATTCTCTACATTATCATCTTCATTACTTAAACATCCATGAGGCTAAATACATTTCTTCTTAGGTGTACTTGAAAAATAAACTAATTCCACATTATTAATCATAGTTATTGATTAATGGTTTCAGATATCATAATATTCCACATTCTATCACTTATACCATTTTGTTCGTCATTGGTAAAATCTACTCATTTCCCATGTAACTAATATTTAACTAGGATCCTTCAGGCTTTGGACATTACAAATAATAAAAGGAGTTACTCAGGTGTGATAACAATTGTCCACCATGAGAGAATTATTTTTACATAACTACATGAAAAATTAAAACTCAAAAAGTATTATTATATAAAATTATTAAATTAATTTCCATCTCAGCCTAAATCACACTCATTTCAATCTATGTTTTTATGGTTTTGTTCCCCCATTCTTCTTAACCTAATTCCATAAATTAATAAATCCTTATTAATAGATATTGAAGGGAAGGTGACTGACCCGGTCATATCACCCAAGAGAATATATGAAGGTATAAAAAGCTAGAACCACACAATATGAACTTGAGAAAATATTTAGTTATACTCAACTATCCATTTGTGGGTGATTACCCCTAGGTGCATATGTTCTATTGCCATATACACATGGAAGAATCCAGAGAAGGATTTAATTTCAATGAAAACCATGTAATCATGAAAATACAATATTTTTTGGATGTTATACTATATTTATACATATCATTTGACTTATCCCAAGGGTTTTTACTATTGTTCTCTCATCATAATCATCAAAAAATAGATATTTTATAATATAACCAACCTAATGGTTTATCTAGAAATCTAGAACAATGATCAACTATAATATATAAATCTATTAAAAATTTATCACCCATAATTTACCTTAAAATGATTATGTCCTAATGTCCAATGTTATTTCAACCTTATCAATGATAATAACTATATCACCCCATACCCACACAATGGGACCCAGTGCTGAAAAATCTATATGTTACAAAGTGTATTTGATACACATCCTTAATTATAACATCATTCAAAAACAAAAAGAAATTATATTTTAAGTATGAATTTTAGATATTTATCGTAGACATTTAACTAGTATGACACATTTTTTTCTTTCAAAATCATATATTTTTCTTTATATATAAAACTATTCAATCCTTATTTTTTTATTCAATATCTCCCATAATTATTTAAATAAGATGATCTTCTAAATAATGAAATCATAATAATTCCTTTCATAACCATGGAAAAATTTAAATAGAGGAAACTTTAATCTAAAATTTATTATAAGGGAAAATTTAAGCATTAATAATCAAGGATCGTAACTATTAAGAAAATGAAAGTAATGGTTTAAAAAATATATATAAGAAAATTTTACCACAATATTCATAGATAAAAAACATAATTTAAGGATGATATCATGGAATACAATAAGAAATATTTCATTAAAGTGTGGAATCATTATCCAATCAATATGATCCATGAAAGAATAACATGGACATAAGAATAAGACTATAGAAAAAAAATAATCACACGAAAAATTGTAAAAAATTCAAGAATGTACACCATTCCATATTATGAAAAAAAAATTATGCCCAACTTTTTTATTGTTAAAATTGAAATTATGTCAATGATTTGTTGTCTCATGAGATACCGATCCTTAACTAATTCATAGTAATTATAGTACCCCAACCAACATCATCAATACATGTTATTTATATAAGAAATAAATCACTTATAATGGAAAAATGAACCCATGGGGAGGAAATGGGTTTCATTCATCACATTATAAGGAACCCATGGAAGGATAATGGGTTTAATATATTTATTTAATGTAATAACACTTTGAAGTCTTCTACATTTCTATAAAAATGAGAACACGATAAAACAATATAAAATAAATGGTATCCAAAAATATTTAATTACTTTTGATGTAAATATCATTCAATTAATATGATGAGGTATATGGTACCACATCGTAGAGGTTAAATGAAAAAGGATTAGTCAATAATTTTCCAAAACCTATTGAAATATAAAATATATGTGAACGCCCTTCAATCTATGAAATAGAATATAGGGTATTCACAAATAAAAGGCATAAGAATTATGTTATATTTATTCATGGTGGAAGTTTAGGCATGAAAAAGGAAATGATAAATATTAACATTAACATAAAATAAAACTACATAATATATATATGGAAATAATGTGTATGGTAAAATTTTAAAAATATCATTGACCAAGACTAATATTTTTCAAATAAAATTACATAAATTAAAAATATTTTCCATTAAATTTAAGAAAAAATCACATAAAAAAGCAGAATGAAAGATATTTTCAATTAAATTGACAAAAAATATTTTATAAAACTGTGAGAAATATAATTTATTTTAATAATAATAGAAATATAGAAAGAATTTGTCTTAAATATTAAAAATGATGATAGAATAATATGTTCACAAAAAAACTTAAAAGTGAATTTATTTTCTAAAAATGACCCATATAAAAATGTAAAAATGATTTTTATTTAAAAAATTATTTAATAAATTCAAAGTAGTGGAGATTTAACTTTTAGCTTTTTAACTAAAGATAGTGATTGTATAAATAATATGGAAATTATTATATATAAATTTTCTTTTTTAAAACACTTATTTGGAAAATGCCATCGATTTAAATGGTTGCAAAACATCAAGTTTAAAAAAGTAATTATAAGATAGTTCTTACCAAAGATAATGAATGGAGAATAATATGATTGTGATACAAGATTGTGTGACTATATACATTCCTCAAATGTTCTATTATAATTGAATGGTATTGATTTTAATATTACATTGAATTTATAAACTTTAATTCTTCAATGATATTCAAATCAAAACCCTATATGGATAGAGATCTTGAAATAAAACAAAAAAACTCAAGCATATATTTTAATTCAGATGACATACCATGACCCACACTCTAGGATCCGATTTTGAAATTCATAATTTTTAATTTCTGTATTTGATGTATAATTGTGACCCAATCTATTTGTATAAAATATTTCAACGTCAAAAGGAAAACTAGTATCACTTATATTCTGTTAGAAATTTGAGTTTTTTGGTTTTTGGTAATTTGGAAAAACATCTTTATAAGTAATTCACATGTAGTCAAAAGAACATTTCTCCTATTTAACCAAGGTTTTATTATTTCACAATAGGTTATCAACTTTATCCTTATGAAATCCTTTATATATATATATCAATTATTCAATGTAATTCATTAAAACCTAGGGGAAAGGGACCATAAGAGGGGTGATCTAAAATTCTCAGTATGAGAAAATGTAATCATTAATAAATGAATTTTATAATGATAATAAGTGTGAAAATGGGTATGAATAAAAATAAAATTTCATCAGTGGATCATAAAAAACTCAAACCCATAAATACCTAAATCATAAAATACAATAACATGGAAAAGAAAAGATCCATCAAAATAAATAAACACATTCCATATAATATCTATATATATCATTAGACACATTATAAACTCATAAAAAATAAATTAAATCTTCTTTTTCTAACTTGGAACATCACTTTCATTAAACCCTTTCAAATCCCTTTCAAAACCATTTTAATTAGAATTACCATATATCTGACTTCCAATATTAGCATTAAAAAATGTGTATGGAATCTATAACGGGTCTACCCTTTTCATAAGAAATATAAGGCTCACTCATTTTACATGAGATATAATGGGGATCATCCCTTCATATAAGCTATATTGGACTCACTTGTGAGCTATAATGGGGTTCGACCCTTTATATAAGATGTATCCAAATCACCTTTTTCATATAATTCTCATGTAACAAATCAATAATAACTCAAATTAATCTTAAAACTCATATAAACAAACATTATTTTTATATCAACTAATAATCCCATATAAAATAGATGTTTTTAATGTTAGTATCTTGGAAACATTATTAACCAATGGAAAAAGAAACGGGTTCCATAAAAATTTCATTGAAAATTTATTAACCAATTAAAAAGAAATTTCTTCCTTAAAAAATCTTTTGAATCATGGTTATCATATAGAAAATAAATGGGTTCCATAATAATCTGATTGAAACCTGATCAAGCCATATAAAAGAGATGGTTTTGAAAACAATTTCCTTGAAATAAGATTATGCTATAGAAAAATGTTTTCCTTAATTATCTCATTGAAATATTAATAATATATCTAAATAAATAATGAATGTTGACTCAATAAAAAATATTCATAGTGGAGGATAAGTAAAAAAATGGGTTTTGGAATTTATAAATTGAAATTCCCTTAAAATATCATTAAAAACATTCTGGAGGAAAATTATCTTTATACATTTAAATTGTCTTGTACCTCATGGAAATGTTTGAATCAAAGTCTCTAGTAAGGAATAATGAATAAAAAACATTAAATAACACGAGAATAAATTAAATTCAACATATATAATTTTATAGGGTAGCATATACACCAAACACACAATAAAGGTGAATATGACATTTATCTCACTGATGTAAAAAGTGATATGGGAATATCTTACAACTATGGTATCATTGAAATGAGAATAAAAAATGTAATAATTATGTGTGAAAAATATAAATCCAAAAAATTAAATTTTAAATACATAAGAATAAATAACAGGTCATTTAACCTAATGAATGTAAAATAAGTTAAGAAACTTGTTTCGTTTAGACCAATTTTTTATGTTTTACCCTATTTTAATGAATTAAAAACTTATGTTAATTATTTAAATTATTATTAAACTTTTAAAATATTATTATTAATTTTATTTCACTTATAAAAAATTGATATACAATTACTTAATTAGTAATATTTAAGTTAGATATTTTGACCATATTTGGCTTCTGTGTCAAAAGTAAATATGATAGGACTACTAAACTTTATTATGTTATTGTTCAAAAATATCCTGATTAATAACCATAATATAATTATCATTTTTTTCTCAAATTATGCTTTTAAAATCAAGCAGGAAATGTGGTTATGAAAAGCAAACAAACATTGCGATCATAGAGACGGTAGGTCATATGTCTTCATGTGTATCATTCCATATTTTCAATGATCATTATAGAAATATGGTAAGTAAAATTTGTCATTAAATAATTAATACTATTAAATAAATACCAAATAATTTCATTAAGTAAACTTATATATATCATTATTGTGATTTGTTTATGAAAAAGGAAGAATCAAATAATTTTGAGGAGGCAGTAGTCCACAGGTCAGTGAAGGATGTTATCACTTTTTAGTGTGTGAATTAGAAAGAATAAAATGTTGTGTTATATGTAAAGATAGATAATTATGTCATTTATATCATAAATATATTATTTATATAATATATTTTTGTTAAATCTATCCATAATACATTCCATTTAAAGTTTAAACGAATCACATCTCTTTGAGGAGGCGGTAGTCCACACATCCACAAACAATGTTATTGTATTAAAAACCCGAAATCAAGAAGGTATGAGTTATATAATAATTATAAAAACATGAAGAAATAATAAATATTATCTATATAATATGAAATATATGTGTAAAGCATAATTCTCAACCTTGAGAAGCGGAAATAGAAAAATGAATAATTTGATTTCGTAAGGCGATAATCTACCATACACACGAATAGTGATTTACGTACCCATTTGATGGATGTGTGTGTTTGTCTATGTATATACATTAATATTAAAACATATAAATATATTTATGATAATTATTTTATTATATAATCATGTAATAGTATTAATTTAAGTGGTATAGAATGAAAAAAACAAAAGTTCACATTGTAGATTGTTACTTCTTCATTGGGTAACTCCTTTTGGTTTTCCCCAACAGACATCCATTGATTACTTTATTCCAAAATTGAGGCTTATATTGTTATGTTATATAATTTAGAAGATTTTTTTGGTATATTTTTTATGATCCAAAAGTATTTATATCTGTGAAGAAGTGGGGAGAGTAGGTATCTTATTGTTGTCGAGGAGGACTATAATTCTTCTAAATTTAAAGAGGTAAAGACTATTGTGAGGTACCCCTTACATCATGTGCCTCCAATAATGAAAACGTTTCTATCCATGATTATATATGGTTGAAATATGTAAATAAAATGGGCTTTTATAAATTTTATAGGTCATTTAGACCCTTAAGATTAAATTTTTCAACTTTGTAATCTCATTTTCACTTCAATCGTTGTAATTATGTTTAATTTGTTTCACTAATAGTTTTTGGAAAAAAACTATGTTCAACATCCTAGAAGATATAAATTATTATTATTAAAAATATTTACTCCATTTTTCTAACTTTATATCATATAATATGAATAAATGAATTTAAAACTAATCCAACCATCATGACAGAAAAGTAGGTTTTTAAAGTGAAAGTGTCCAAAATATTACTATGATTTTATATATAAATTAAGTATGAAAATGATTGAAATGACAAAAAATGGATTATATTATATAAAATTGATCTTATTATATTTTAAAACTATTAAATAACAAATCAAATCACTATAATGTATTTATATGAAAAATGAAATTTTCAATTGAAGTCTAGTATTTTTCACTATTCATCAAAAAATGTAACATCTCAAAAACAATTGAAAACATTAACCCAATATAAATTTTATTATTATTGTTTAAAAGAATTAAGTTTATTTTTTCAAATAAATTTTATAAAATTTCAAAATTTTATATTTTAAATCAAGGCTTCTATTAAAAGGTAGCAAAACACCCTTTAAAAAAAATGTTTTTTATGTTTAAAATTTGATTTTTTTCATATCTTACTCTTACAAAATATTTTTTTTGATTTAAAATATATTTCATTGAATATTTAAAATATAAATTTTATTAATATCATTCAATAATAGTGATATATTTAATTTATTAATACAAAATTACAATATGTGCATGAAAATAGTTTTCATAAACACACATCCTTTATATTCAATTATTTTTTATTTTAATTTATAATTAATTGGTCACCAAAGGATTTATTATATAAACATGTGTAAACCATATTTTCCCAATTTAGTAAATCATATTCTTTCATGACATTCTAATTTCTAGTTTATAACTTTCATGCTAAATAATAATATTAATAGTCTATTGTTATCTGGTAAGACATGAACTTACATTTAATAAAAGTTATATGGGACACATGATGTTTTGTGATACACAATATGAACATGGTGTTGTGTATAAAAATATATAAACTTTTCATTGCATATAAATCAATATATCAAATAATTTAAATTAATTTGAAATAAGATATTGCATAAAATCATGCGAGGTTATAATTAATGTTATAACATCTCAAATGGTCATTACATATTCTATATAAAATACAATTTGTGCATAATAATAAGTATGCCTCAAGAAATATGTTGTGAGACCACGAAACCATTTTAACCTTTGTATAATTCGAATTATGTTTTTTTTCATTATTAACAAGTTATGAATCCTAAAATCCCATCAATTACATAAATTTAGAAACATACATTCATTAGGCGGAAAACACTCTATATCAAAGATTACATAGTGCATAGAATGAAATATTTCCTAATAAATTAAATTTGAGAAAAAACACTAAAATGGTTTCTTCTATTGTTCAAATGCATCCTAAAAACCTATATACCAATCATAACTGTTCAAAACACATATTCTATAACCTTTTTAAAATATTAAACCATTTATAAAAATTATTTATAATTATTTTATAAATATATTTAAGTGAGTTTCTGTCTATTTTAAATATTAGGTATTAGTAAACTTGACTGTTTTGAACTAGTTTTGTAAAAGTGACATTTCTCTCCATTATTATTAAAAATTTCACCATTAATATATCCTATAGTTTATTTTAATTGTATATTAAAAAAATTAAAATTTTAAAATTTCATTCTATGGGAGTTTTTGTTCTGATCATTAATGATGAAGTGGATGATGAGTATGTTTTAATGATTCTTATTAAATGAAAAGGGTTTTATTATATAATAATATAAATTTTTATATTCCTATTTTGGTAATAAAAACATAATTAATTTATTTATATCATATTCTAACAGAAACTAAATTACCATAGTCTTCCATTACATAAATTTTACATTGTTCAAGGTGAAAAAATTGACCCATACAAGAATATGATATAATTTGATTCATGTGTATGTCTAAGATAGTATTTATTTTGGTGTAATATCATAATAATAGAAGAATCATAATATTTTAGATTATTTTATGGTTTAAAATTATAAATAAAAATATTTTAATAATTGAGAATTATTTGATAAAAAATGGAATATGTGAATTTCATAGAGACTATAATATGCATGTACACACGTACGACATTTTAATTTTTAATGGAATAGGAGGAAAGTAATGAATATAACTTATTATAATGTTGTTAAGGATGACATATATATATCATATTAATTATTAAAATTAAGAATTAAGACTAATCATCAAAGGTGGTTAGGAGAAACCAAATAACACATTCTATAGAGGAGGTAGTCCACACATGCGTATGGATGATGATTTCATTCCCCATATAGTTAGAGAGAGGGGGAATACAAATTATTGTTTCAAAAAAATGCCGTAGAGATTATAATTATATATTAAACTCCCTCTCATTAATATCCTTAAAATTATATGAATTAAATTAAAATAGGTTGTGTTATAGAGGTGTTAGTCTACACACAAGCATAATTGGAATTTTTTATTTTCTTAATGGAATAAGGAAAGGTGGTTACTTTTTATCACAAGAGAATAAAAAAATTAATTATAATTGAAATAATTAAGACATAATATATTGTTTAAAAATAATATATTTGAAATTTAAGATAAATAGAATAAATGTTAGTGAAAACATTGTACCTACATTGACAACATTGAGTTTTACAAGGAGTATTCCTTAGAAAGAGAATTGTTAGGCTAATATCATATGGAAAAAATATAAATATAATAAAAAACCATTCTATGGGAATTAAAAAAAATAATTTTTATATATAAAAATAAATTTTTAGTGTGGACATGAAGGATTTCAAAGAGACCACTTTTATAAGAGGTGAGAATAGTATTTTTGACAATATTTCATCCTCGATATAAAGGTATCCCATGTTAAACTTTACATATGTCTCCGAAAATGAACTATATTATTATAAGGGATAATATAGTGTCGATAAACCCTCAAATATGCTATTAGAATCATTTTTAATTTTTTTTAAATCCCTTTACCCCATGTTTTATAACTTTCATTTTTTTAGATTTTACCAGGGTAACTATATTTTAACAAGGTATAACATTTTTTATGCCGAAAAATTAATTATAATTTACTAAATAATTTTAGACCTATTTATTTGTAATGTAAAATCCATTTTAGAAGATAAAATATCAATGGGTAAGACATACCAACATTAACATTTATATGTACAAGTCATAGAAACCCAATTTTATAAAAAATTGTATTTTTCTACTTAAAATTTATGTTTTGGGGAATGTTTTCAATTTCATTTATTTTAATAATATGAATTTTTTACTATAAAACAAATAACTGTTATTTGTATTTAAATTTAATCAAAAATTGAATTTTACCAAAATAATATTCTATAAATGAAATCATAAATAACACTTTTTGTTAGAAAACATTACATAAGACAAAGAAATTTTAATCATATGTTATATATATTATATAAAATAGCCAATATATTAATAATTATTTTTTTCATAATTTGTATTTTTCATGTATTTTATGTTACCTAATTTAATATTTTAAAGTAAAAATCAAAACAAAACATCAAGACAATTGGTATAGCTCTTAAACTCACATGAATGGATAGCAGTGACTACATTCATAATTTCTATATTTATAATAAATTTATAATTTTAATTTGACCAAAATATCTTTATTTTTTAATTTATTATATAAAAATTAGATTAATAATATCTTTTAGGTTTTTTTAAAAAAATTAATATTTTGTTGAATAGTAAAAATACCAATTTTTCTTAAAAATCTAACTTTTATAATAAAAAAATGAAATAATGATATAAGAAAACCATTCAATATAATATATAAATATTGATTGATAATTTAAAAATATTATTTGAAATCTATAAATAATATGTTTTGCATTTTTCAAACTAAAGTAATATTTCACAATAAAAATTGTTTTAATGTGCTTATAATAAAAATTATACATTATCACTTTTCAAAAGAAAATAGGAAAAAATTATTTTCTATTTCAGTTCAAAATTTAAATATTATCTAAAATGGTTGATTTGTTTATTTGTTGCATAAAGATATTACTATTAATATTTCACATAATTTCCATGACACTGGAAAAGTATTTTTTTTAATAAATTTTTTATTAATATAATGTATACACTATATAATAAAAAATGGATAAAATTTTATTGTTAAAACTATATATAACTTTCTTTACACTCACTAATTTGGTTATAACTACATAATAATATTAAATAAAACATAGTGGTTAAAAGTCATATTTCTATAAAAATATATTTTGTGTAATATATTTTAATTACAAATATGAATATGATATTAATAAATTTAATTAAACTAAATATAGAATAAAATTATGTTAAAAAAATTAATAGTTTTTGTTATCAGTTACATTATATTATTAAAGAAAATATAAGTAAGTTACAAAACTAGTTACCATGGTTAAAAATAAATGTAAAAATATAAAAAACCTATGTCAAAAGAATTTAAGAATGTTTAAATAATTTTTTTAAAGTCTATAATGAGGATTTATTAACCTAATATCAGCCCAAACTCAAATATTTCAAAAATTTGGAGTCTTTGGTAATATTGAATTGATATCGTGGAAGGGTGAATGGTACTGCCAAAAATAGTCATTTTCTTGACCTATAAAATGTAATCTCATCAACCTCATCATGGATACAATTAAAATTATAATTTCCCTTAAACATATGACCAAAAAACCTCTACAATAATTCAATTACAAATTCTTAAGCCACTTGTCCCATGATGTTAGCCTAAGGCCCTCATTTCCAAGGAAATTTCTATGAGAAGATCATGTCTCCAATGTAAGTACACCCATCTTCATAATTTTTATCATTAATATTTATATAAAAATTATATTATATCTATTAAAATATATTTGAAAAATTATAATTAATATATTGGGACGTTATTATATTAATTTATTTTCCATTATTTATTCATCTCCATCCATTAAGAAAAACAAAAGTGTCATTAAAATGTGGTGCAAATTTATACCCCCCAAAAAGCGACCTCTTCTTTTTCATCACACCCATTCATGGATGATAAAAATAACATAACTGAGGAATAAATTTCATATATTTATGAAAAGAACAATTTTAAAGTGTAAAATTATCATATATATTCTTCCCTCTCATTCTATAAGAAATGGAAACATTAATTGGGCATACAAGCGTATTATTACCTCCATAATAAATGAGTTTCATTTTTTCATAACCACCCATAAAGATTTTATATAATAATATACTTAATATATAAATATTATTTATATAAATTTTTTAATATTTTTTATATTATTAAACTATTTATAATGATTTCTACCATGGTCAACATATATAAGGCTTTCTGAAAAAATTACTAACAAACCCCAGGTAACCAACATATGTAAGAAAAAAATATTATAAATAAAAAATATATTTTAGTTAAATTACCTTGTAAAATAAAATATAGTTGTAAAATATTCATTGCTAAATATTTATTTTTCTTAATTTGGTTATTCATAAATCTTTGGGTGTGTGTAAAACAAATATGGAACCCAGGGTATAATATATTTCATACCTTGTTCATAATTTATTAGCAACAAGTTATTTTTAATTTTCTCTCTTTTATTGAAAATTATTCTAATGCACAACTTACATTTTTTATATATATCCATTATATATATAACTAGTTAATTAAATCCTTTATTGTTGTTTTTATTCATGTTTTTAGTGCCTTTTGAGATTTACAATTTTATGTAAACTAGATTTAACATAAATTTCATGTTTCATAACTCAGGTATATAATAACCCCATGAACTTGTTTTAAACCATTAATAGATCCTTAAACCCTACATAATTTTTTTTGAAATAATTTTTTCTATTATGTATTTATAGAAATTAGTAATTTATTTCATTCTTTAAAAATATCCTTTACATATTTAACAAAGGACCACCAAAGTGTATAATGTTTATTATATCTTATCCTAGAACATTACCATGAATATTGTACATTGGATATCCATGTTCAAGATGTTTGTAATTTTTCAATTATGAAATTTAAAATTATTTTATTATGTATTCTATTAGAAATTCTTATGATTTCGCCATTAGTTTTACCTTGATTCATAATTTTTAAATCCACTTCCTTCTCATTATCTTGATCAATATTACAATATATGTATAATATATTTTCTTGTTATGGAATTTTAATTTATGATTTTCATTTATGGGAGAAGTGGGACCAAAATTATATATCACTCTATTATATTTGTTGAACAATTATATCCCATGAGATATTATGTAATATAATAGATAGTGAACTTAATTCCCCAATGGGACATTGTTTACTTTATAATGTTGGTCTCAGAAAAGACTCTTGAGTTATGTTTATTATATCATGTTTTTTATTATTTCCACATGTTTTTGATCTTATTACACCATTTATATATTCTATTTCTCTAATATTATGACTGTCCACTTTATGTTATCATGTTATCCCTCTTAACTCTCAGGTTAATCTTTATTTCAATATTTATTCTAGGATATCTACCTCACTATATTCCATATGTATTTTCACCAGGATATTCTAAAACAAATTTAATGATACATGTATGTCGAGACCATGATATGGTTTTCTAAGTAGACTATATTTTATATGCTAAATTAAATTTTTTTTCTGTCTAATCATCCAATGAAAATGGAGATCCCATTCTACAGTACATATTTATTGGAAAATAATGTTAAAATTTATAAAATGTTATATATTTATGCCTAATGTATCCATAGTTGGTAAAACAAAAAAAGTTATACTTATTTTTTATTACTAGGTTTAAGAAACAATTTGGAAACCCCTAGCGTAAAGTCTAAGAGATATTCCTATGCATAGGATAACATTTTAAAATTTTGGTAAAGTAGAAATTTATGTATTTTTTCATGAAATAAAACCTTTTTTGGATACTATAAGTGGAAATTGTGTTATCAAGCATTTAATTAGGGTTAAAACCCCAATAATGATTTATCAAGTATATCATGACCATTATTATGGTTTATAATGAATGGTCTGATACAACACACCTTTTTTGACAATATTGGGGGATAAGCTTTGACAAGTTCAAATTCACATTACAGGACATTAAAAAGGACATGAAAATATAGGTTTTTTTGTCAAACATAAATATGTTTTATAACATAATTGGATTATTCCCGTGGATTTCCGGGATTGAAAATATAAATTCATAAATTAGGTTACACACATCATGTATGAGTTGTATATTCTAAGTTTATGGTTTAACTTTTAAATATATAATAATAAATGTATTATCATCCATAACAATTATTTATCATATAAATTGTTTCGAAATATGTGTAATTCTGTTAATAAAATTGAAAATGGAAAATGTGATGACTTCCCTACTGAAATTCCTAATTTGATTAAATAATTATCTAAGAACCGCGTGGTATTACTAGTAAAAACTAAATCATGTCATAAATAATATCATGAATCACATAAAACATCCTCTGATAGATAATATTTTAGATGAATATATTTGGGTTAGATACATCTAAAATTTATTGGATCTTCTGATAATATAATTGTTAAACAAAGGATTATCCTAATTGAGAAGAAATTCCTTATCCATCAATTATCTATGAAAGTAAATTTTATTCTAGTTATTTTTTTATAGAGGAAGAATTTGATCAGTGGTATCTACTATTAATAATTCAAACACAATGTAATACATATAATCTTTGGAGTGGGATAAATTGAAGAGGTTGTTTATCAATAAATATTTCCCTCAAAATCTATGTCATAAAATGGGGAGTGAGTCCCTAAAACTCAAGGAAATGGAAGGAAAATATATCAGATCATATGAGTAGAAATTATCAAGGCTGAAATTAATCTCATTTGGTTTTATCATTAATTTCTCATGTAAAATCAATCACTCCTTTAGAAGGATAATTCCATGTCTATGATGATCATTGAAAATAATGGACTTTGACATCTATGAAAAAGTTTTTTGAGATCCCCTTAAACATGAGATGGAAATGGTTGTTTATAAGTGTTCTCATAATACTAGATATAATGAGTTAGCCATTGAGTTTAACAATATTGGATGACAAGATAAAACTCATGGTGGAAAAAAACTATACCCTTTCATATGTCAAAAATGTGGAAAAATGTATCATGGAAATTTTTTCCAGTTGACCAAGAAATGTTTCTAGTTTTGAAAGGAGGGACATATAGACAATTAATGTTTATGTGAGATGAGATTTTTCACTAATATGGTTAAAAAAATTCAAAATATATCCCATACCTAGTGTCCAATGATTCATTTACATGGAATGTAGACACAATGAAGACCAATTCATGAATCCTTGGGTAATCAAAGATAAACAATTAAAAAATTTCCCAAGGACAATAGATCAAGGATTGGATCATTTTATAACTATATAATTTTTATATCATGTAATTAAAGTGGTGAATATACCTCTAGTTATTCATTAAATCATAGTGAGTATAATATTAAATTCATATTCTACATAATCTTTCATTTCATGTATGTTTATAAGAACAATTCTATAACCAAAAAAATATGTTGGTTAAGTTATCACTAAAACCAACAAATGGTGTGGTTTCAAAATAAAAAGTACATATCTCTTACCCAATTTATACATGTTGGACTAATCTCAAATAAAACCATATCATAATCCCTTTAGTAGAATGTTATTATATTTATGGAATGGAATAGTATCTATTATATACATCCCACATCAACTTGTAGGATAATAAAATCACCTTTTAAATCCCAAATTAGCCTATGATTATATTTATGTATAAGAATTAATCTTAATCTCCTTTTTTATCTTCATTAAAAACATTGATTTTGTTTCATTTTAAACAATAACATAAATATCAAAAAATTGAATCAAATGAGAGGAATTATTTTTGATGACATGCCTATTCTAAAGGATTCTTTCGATATATTCCCTGATGATTTTCCAATTATTCCTCAAAAATGAGAGGTAGTGTTATAAATTGAGTTATGTGTGTGTCTCTACCAATATCCAGGACTTTATATAGAATGGCTAATATTGATATAGATGAACAATCGAAGAAATTACAAAAACATCTCTACATAGTTTTCATAAGAACAAGTTCTTCACTATAGGTTGTTTATGTCCTCTTTTTCCTAAAGACTGATGAGTATATGTATTTATTTATTTATTATTTTGAATTAAAAAGATCTTGAAAATGAAAAATTGTCCTTTTATATGTACTAGTGACTTTTTAACTAATTTACAATGATCTGAATACTTCTCTATAGTGGAACATCATTCATGATATCATCAAGGTGAAGAAGGAGGTAATTATAAATACAATCTTCTGTATTAGGTATGGTCAGTAAAATTTCAAACTCATTCCATTTCAACTCATGAATACTCCAACAATATTTATAGACATAATGAATTGTGAGTTTAGAGATTATCTTGATAAATTTTCAGTGACCTTTATAGATTATATTTTGGTATACTCAAAAAGTAAGTTTGAACATGGGAAATAAATAAATATCATTTTAAATAAATAAAGAAAGAATAATTTATATGAAATGTATAGTAAACATGAATTTTAGAAATACAAAGTAACATTCTTGTAGTATTTTAACACATTTAAGGAGATGTTTGTGGACACTTTAAAGACAAATGTGATGGAGGATTCCAATAAATTGTAATCTATGATAAAAATAATTAATTTCATTATATTTGAAAGGTATTATAGATGATTTTTTATAAACATATAATGATTTGAAATCCAAAAACTAAGCATTTTCATAAGGAACTAAAGCATGTTTAGACACATGTGTGTGAAGAGTTGTTTAAGGAGCTAAAGATGAAGGTAAGCATAGAACCTTTGCATTCAATGCCCAAGATTGGGGAATAATTTATGATATATATTGATCCATCCAAAAAAATTGTATTTTTAAAATTTCGGAATGATATATCACTACCATATGCCTCAACATTGATATTAGTGCATGTAAAGAACAATCCAACACGTGATCTTAATGCATCTCCAATAGTATTCACATTGAAAAATTTTGGAGGCATTATAACTACTGGGATGTGTGATATATAAAATTACCACAGAAGCTTAAAATATATATTCACATAGAATAATACCAACATAAAGTAAATAATATGGTTAGTTTTGATCGAGGATTATTACTTTTTAATCCCAAAAAAGTTATGGAAGTTGAACAAACTGGTAGATGTTATTAGAATAAAAGATCTTGTAACCTTAGCTAATATTAATATCGAGAAGTATGTGATCTAACATGACATGTAAAAGATCATCATGGGAATAATTATGAAAATAAAAACATCGAACGTTTCCAAAATGACTTCTCAACCATCACAATATTAGAATATTGAGAACGCTCAAAGGGATTATGTGGGGGTACATAAGAAGGAGGATATAGTGAGAAAGGAAAAACCCCAATATTTCAAGGTTTATAATGATATAATTATAATATTTAATAAAAACACTTTTATTCCATTAGATATTGCTATAAAGAAGGAATTACTTTATAATTCTCGTAGATCAACATTCTCCATCCACATAGAGTTGATGTTCAAGACCCAAATGTTTGTACATTACATTAAATGTATACTTAAATAAGCGAATACTAATTTAAATTTATTATTAAATAATAGAGATAGTTATATGGAAAATTAATGTAATAATGTCATAGAGTATCTGTCACATTAAAATAGAAAATTATTAACCCACTATAATGAGAACCTTGAAATTCCAAGAATTTTTTCTTAAACCCAGTTCTACGGCTGGATAAAATTCCCTGATAGGGAAGATGGAATGATGAATATCATTTTTGATAATTCATATGTAATAGATATGTCTTCCCATTGATTTTTCACTTGGTAATCACTAATATAAGAGTTTATGATTTAACCCCTTCTAGTAGTAATTCCACATGTTTACGTGTTATTGGATATTTCAGTCAGCATAAATGTGTATTAGTCCTTAGACATTAAAATTATTATTAAATTATTTCATATTTCAAACACTTAAATGTATTTTTGTAACCAATAATGATAATAAATATTATTGAATTTTCCTATGCGGGGTGCATCATGAATGATGTGTTAATAAAGAATAAGGTGAAGAGGTATTTTTATCTTCCTTGACAATGGAAGTTATTGTCAACAAATAATGATTGATGTAGAATCATAAAATTTAATTCCATATCCATGGTTTAACAATAATTTTATTTCAAATGGTCTTGAAAATAAGTGTCAACCATATAGGGTTATGGAATGGGTGTCTAACATACTTGAATTTTTATTTTGAAAAGGGGATTATTTTATTTATTTAGCACTCATATGTGGTTACCAAAATTTTAACAGTAACTTCATTCTCGTGTATTCCTTGACCTATTTCTAGGTTGTAATGTTGGACTTCATGCAATAATTTTCAATTCCAATAATAAAGAATACAATAGGTTCACAAAATAAGTGTTATCATTGATTGTATTTAAATTATATTAAATATAATTATTCGAATAAATATTATTCTCATGTTCAACAAATAATTTTATTCATGATTTATTGATTTCATAAATTAAATAAATATTTATTCATATGTTATTTTTTAAATTATTTAGACACATAATAATAATATATTTATTTATTGAAGGAATAAATATTTAATTTATTCTAATTTTGAATTAATTTGGTGGAGGAATAGATGAAAAAGATTATGTCTCTTGAAAAATATTATTTATCAAGATGCTATAATAATATTTATTGTTTCACCAGTTTTCTCACACTATAGAATAAAAATATTATCATTTTATAATTAATTAATTAAATTCATGGTGTGGGGTTAGAAATGAGTTTAACACTTTATTAAGGGAATATTTGATACAAATTAAATTATGAAACATAACACAATATACATAAGTAGACAATTATTACATTTTAAGAGAGTCCAATCAAGAATATTTGTGCACAACATATTTCTATATATAATTTTCCTATACATTATCTCAACCTCTCAATAAGGATAAGATTAAGAGAAATTTATTCAAGATCAATTAAACATGATGTAAAAAATATGAACTATAAAAAAAGATCAACTGATTGTAATAGCACCTAGTGATTCATCAGTGTTTTCCAAAGGTCATAAGAGCATGTGTGGATCAATAATAGAGAGACCCTACACATGAATCCTATAAGAGAAATGACGTATAAACTAAAAGGGTTTTAGATGGTCAGTGTATCCTATGAAGAAAAATCTCATGACAATGGAAAAATTATATTTATTTAAATTAATTAACTATATATTTATCATGAAAATATCTTCTCTTTGTTATGACTTCATTTCGTTTCAATATTCAATTTGAAAAAAATTGATCCTGAAATTTGTGTCTTGTAAAATATGAAAATTATAAAATGAATATAAAATTTTATGATTCTAGATAAAACATAATAATAACATCCATTATACCTAGAACCATCAACTCTTGTCAAATTATTAAAATTGAAACTTATAATTATTTATTTGATTGTTTTTCTTTGTGTATTTAAGGTTAAAATTAATTTCAATTTTTAATTCAATCTTGATCAATATTAAAAATATCTTCTCCCTCTTCTTCTTTTCTAACTCATATTACTCAGATATATTAATAATTAATGATGATGAAATCTCAATAAAACTTCTGGAGGATCAAATAATATAATCTATAATATAGAGGACTATATAGAATGTACTCCTTTGTTACACATCAGGTATTCTAGTCCATTACACAAGGATGTTTGTGTGGATTCTAGATCATTATGTAATCCATACATTAAACATGTAATAAATTCACCATGTGTTGATCATCCTAGGTGTTACATGGATTTTCTAGAGTAAAAATTATGTATATTAACTACACATCATGTAGTCCATGTGTTTTCAAGGTGTAAAAAATTGTCCTAACTCACATTTTAAATTTAATAGAACATGGGTATTTAATACACTATGAATAGAAACAAATTTTCATGTAACTGGTATTCTATTACATCTATTCTACATTCATGTCATGTACATCATGAATGTTTCAACGAAGTACTTTCTTTGTCTATAGGATTGTACTACAGATATCATGAAAATAAAATTCAAGTCATGTGGAATCCTTACATGTACCGTTTACTTTATCTTTTTATAAGAAAATCTAAAATTTAATTTATTATTCAATTAAAAATTATTGACTATATTTATTTATGCAATTAAATTAATACTACACAATTTTCATTAGGTTTTATTGAATATTAAATGCTTAATTAATTAGACATAATAATTGAAACTATGAATAATAAAAGGATATTGTATTTTAAATTGTTCATTCATTAAACTCTAATGAGTATTTAATTTCCATGTGTTTCATGTAGAATTAGATTAGTAGAACACAAAGTGAAATTATGAAACATACCATGTATACAATGTGTCATATGACTTCATTGTTAGAAATTAAACCACACATAGTAGTTTGGATAAGTAATCACTAAGATGTGTCAATGTACAAAGCTATTTATTATTTTATTGATCTTTAAATAAATTTGAATTATTTATTTTACTTAAAATCACAGCATATGGGTATTTCTGGATGATCATTTGAAATAAGTTAAAATTAATTTATTACATAATAAGATAATTAATCATATTAATTTTTATGTGTATTATCTTATTAAAGAACAGATAAAAATGAATGCAAGATAATTATTTGAAATGTATAATTCTCAAATATTCATTCCTGATCATGTTATTTGAATATGAATATATATGTGATGTTTTATTTCATTTAATTTTATTACAGATTTTCGTAATTAATTATTGTTAAATTAAATAAAATAGCCTATGATCTACCCCTCTAACTTTTATTAGGATGGATCTACATGTATAAAGTTGTTTTATTTAAATCCATTTAACCAATCCTTTGGTAACCCTCAGGTGCAAGTGAGTTATAAAAAATATATAATAAAATGAGTAGATGGGGGTGAGGTGGTTCTAGATGGAACTAAGATGAAACCAACATGGGAGATATATAGGTACAATCGATGAATGATGTTACTCATGTTAAGAACAACACATAATATTTTTCCGAGGTTCATAATTTAATTTATTATCCACTATTAAATCAACCATTAGATAAAAACATGATATTTATTTATTTATTTATTTATTATATTAATTTATTATCCATAATTTATCCATTGTATACATGATCATAATCACATAAATACCACAATCACATAAATAAATGAACTAATATAAAAGTATGAAATCAAAAATAAAAGGGTTACATAAAAATGCTTTATTAGAACATGGTATATCCCTAAGATAAAATCCAATTTACATTAATAATACATGTTAAAGACAAAATTTGAATATTTGCAAATAATTAAAAAAATTTCATGATAATATGAATTCATTAGGCATTTCATCATCTGAATTAATATAAACTCATAGATAAAGTGTCGATTCATCCTATTTTAGTGGTAATTTTAATTATCATCTAGTATTAACTAAAATATATGGACAACTTAATTGAATTTTTATTCGGATTCGTGATGTTTTTCTATCTAATAAAATTGTTTGGAAATTTGTTATGTAATATGAGTCTGTATTTTTAGATTGTGGACTTTATTCAATGGATTAAAAAGATTCCAGTTTTCCATTAAAAATATCGCTAAAATACATACTTTAATATAATATTAATTTCCTCTATATTGAAAATAAGAATGTAAATATGGATCATTCTGAATAGAATTTCTACTATAAAGATACATTCTGACTTCAATAATAACGGTTAAAGTGAAAACATGGAATATTTTGAGACTTAATATAATTAAAGTTAATCAATTAACACATAAATTTTAATCAAATAAAGTATTAATAATTTTCTCTTTTATAATTGTATCAAAAAGGAATATTAATTAACCACATTATCCTTACTATCAATTTTTGATATATATCATCTTTTTATTAGAAATAACTTCTATGACTATTTTAGATTCCCAAGTGAAGCGTTGCAATATGGGTAGAGATATTACATGCTATAATCATCACTGTTTGATCTACCTACCAAGTAGGTGAATGCTGATGAGTTCATCATTTATTTTAAACACCTGAGGGGTTCACCTGATGTTTCGTGTTTAAAACATTCATCAATGATTAATGTACTCATGAATTCAAATGTAGAAAATGATTCAGGTACAATGCTCTAGAATCTCCACTATCTATATCATGGGAGAGCTATATATAAATGTTATGAGATATCCAATGTATTATTTCATGTGAAAAAGGTAGAATGTTTTCTAGGTATACATCACATATTCAAACTCATTGGCTATATTGAGAACGTTGATGTTATTGGTTTGAACTACCTAAGGAACTACATGTTGATCCAATTATTTCATCACACTCACCGAACATCTCCAACATTGTTGTTGATTTCTTTTTGAACAACATAGATAATTATTTACAATATCCCCTCACTCTGCTTCACCAAGTTGAAAAAGACTTGATGATTGTAAATCCATATTTCATTGTCATGAATAAAAGTAATGTCTAGGTGAATATTGTGAAGTCCAAATATTTGTTGAAACACCCTTCCGAGAATAGAAAAATATATTGGAAAGGAAGGGAACATGATGTTATTTTTTCTCATGTGGAAATAATGGCCACTAGAATAAATACTACACCTAAAAAAAGAAGTATATATAAGCATCAGGTGCATTCAATTTAAATTTTAATTTTTATATTTCAACTAATTAGGTATTAGATACCACATGTGGTGCTCATATATTTATTCAAATACAGGAACTAAGTATATTCTTAAACAAAATTCCATAGGGGAGGTAGATGTGTCAGAAACCTCCTCATCTCGAATTTGTATTATTGTCGTTAGGGCCTACCACCGTAAGTTTCTGACTATAATTATAATGGTTATGAATGATTCTTATTAGGTGCCATTAGTTTCAACAAAAAATTATATTTTTATCAAAACTAGATACATATGGATTCATTTTCAGATTTTGGAATATTTGTTTCTACTATTATAAATAAATATTTTTTTTATGATAATGAATATTTAAATATCAATATTTACATGTTGGATTACACAAAACTAGTGATGGCATTAGACAATTAGAATAGTTCACCTGACTCATTCCATACATAACTACGAAATTATTTACAAGGTCATGTATGTGAAAAAATATGACCATATTACAACAAGGTATCTATTTAGATTCTATTTAACTAAAAACCAATAGTTTATATCATTCATGTTTGTAAGGAAAAATTTATAACACTATATATAGAGGAAAAAGTGAAAGGGACACTATGAATCTTATGTCAGTTAATATCTATGTGTAGGAACATTTCTTATTAAATCATAAGGCGTGAATTAAAACATCATAAATTTTAATAATGTTTTTAGTAGATATGGATATTTCAAATTAATGAGGTATAAGTCATATTCTTTGAGAGATTAAAGAAATTTAATAAATAAGTTATGAGGAATAACTTTCTATAAAATTTTACAAAATCAGCAAGGAATTTACTAAAATGAAACCTTTTTAATAGCTACTATAACTATATCCATCCTAGTTCTATGTACCATAACATTTTTCTATGTCTATGATATTTGGAAAATGGATATCAATGAAAACTTCCTTAATGGGAACCTTCATGAAGATTTCTATTAGTCATAACCCAAAGGTTTTGTGATTTTAATGGACTCCAATAAGACACACAACATAAACATATTCATTTATGGATTCATATAAGAATCTATGTCATGGAACATTATTTTTTATGAAGTCGTAATGAAGCATGGTTTCATAAATAACGAATGTGAGCCTTTTTTATATATAGTTTAGTGGGAGTGTGGTAATCTTCTTAATAGATTATTTTAATGATATAGTAATTATTTGATAGGAAACACTCGTATTAAAGCCCGCATAATCTTAATTTAATACATTCTTTTCCATGAATTACTTTGGTGAAGAATCATATATTTTTGGGATCATGATCCATCATGATTGATACAAGGGGATGCTCGGCCAGTGTAAAATGATAAACACTGATGTGATTCTAAAATATATTTAGTATGGTACTATCCAAGAGCTGATTATTCCTACTGTCACATATTTTTCATATTTGGAAGAAAATGTTTCCTTAGACAAAGGTTGAAAGGAAGAGGATTAAAATAATTCTAAATCCATCTGTGATTAGTTCTATCATGTATGTTATGATATGTATTAGTCTATATGTGTAACGAACTAGAATTATATCAATTAAAATTACCTTATTATAATGATTTAATATAGTATAAATCCCATAAAATCACATTAATATCACAATATAAACATTATAAATGAATGATGAATTATATAAGATAAATTAATGAACTTTTACCAGTGGAATAGTGACTGGACCTTTAGAATAGTAATATAATAATTAGGAATAGTAATCTGGACAATAGAACAGTTACATCACAAATTAAATTATAAAAAAAATTATTTATGTTATGAATTAAACTATGATATATTTAATCATGGTATAGGTAAATAAATGTTTCAAAAATGATAAATTATGTTTTGGTGTTTGTGTAAGTCGTAAATATTTAATTTGAATTTTATGATTAAATAATTAATTTAAAAATAAATTTATTTTCATAAAATAGATACATAAATTAAAATTTAATTTTCTTGTGATTATAATATATTTTTATGACACCTTAAATAATTTTTTAAATTTTCATAAAATCAGTTACAATTTTAAAATAGGTATTTTAATAATAAATTTAAATTATAATTAAAAATTAAATTTAAAGTATTTATAAAATTAATTCAATAAAATGGTGTTCATTTTTGAATTATAATAATTGAAAAATGGTTTGGTTTAATTTTTGGGATTTTTCTAAAATAGTTGATTTTTTTAAAGTGAAATACGGTAATTTACAGTATATAATAGTATAAAATAAATTCATTTTTTACTGAGTCATGGTTGATGTGAGCATATTAATATTTAAACCTCATTATTTATTTAATTTTTTTAGTCATAAGGCTCAAACTATTCGTAATATTCAGCTAAAATAATAAACTAATGAATAAAATAATCAAAAAACACTCCTCCCCTCCCCTATAAATTCAAACCCTCACCAACTCTACTCCTCACACCTCCAATGATTTTATTGTTATTTAAATTCTTACTAATACTCCTCACAAGAATCTCAATCATGTAAGGGATTCTTTGGTCTCAACAAAGGTGAAAATCCAATTTCCCTAAGGAGGTTCTCAAGGAGAAGAAGTTCAAGAGATAAAATCCTCTTTCATTTTTTTATTTTTTTAATTTTTTTTATTTTCTTATTATCTCTTTACCTACCCTTATCAAAATGTAATGATATATATAGTGTCTTATATATATGGTAGTGTTACGTTTTTAATGGAATAATCTATCATCAAAACTTTTCACCCCTCACATTTATTTAAAAAATGAAAACATCATCTGTGAAGGGTTAATTTATCGCATTCCACTAAAAAACAATCAACAAATGGCATTAGTTTTTTTGATTTAGCTGTGGTTATAACCACCTCCACATGATTCTATGATGGTTTTCTGAAACAACCACCAAATTTTTCATTGGCATTCAACATGTGTCGGTTCCGTCCATTAAGAAACAGTTTATGGGAACCATCGCCGAACATTTTTTCAGCAGTTTTATATGTATTAGAGGTGGTTTCACCTCCAAAAAAATGTCTAAAGGTTAGAGGTGGTTTAAATTTCTAAAATATCACAATACTTTTTTGGGAGGAAAACCCACTAGTTAAACCAAAAAAACCTCCACCAAATAAAAATCTACCCCTTTGAACCCATGGTCGAATCGTCTTGGTAAAAATCTACCCCTAATATCACCATTTTAAACCACCACTAAAAAGTAATTTTTCATAGATGATAGTGGTTTAAATTACCACTATATATCTATTAAAAAAATACAACTATAGAATCTACAGCCTTAGAATATCCAAAAATATAGATATCCAACAATAACACATAAATATAAAAATATTCACTATATATTCTTCATACATCATCCCCCCTCTTGAATTTGAAATAAATACCCCAACTCGATGAGTTTCTGATGTACCACATTGATAAAATGAAGTATCTAATAAATATCGTGCATTGCGGTGAAAAAAACCTAGGGAATCACTCTTACAACTAAAAATGTATATTAAATTGTCAAAATTCACATTTATTGGTGTTCAAAATTAACTACTCCATGTAGTATCCCAATGAACTCTACTCAACACCCTATCCATCTTCGTCTCCACTTCATTCTACCAGAACCTGCATGATAATTATCCTGAAAATTAAATACTATTTTATATTTAAGTTTAAATATAAAACTAATGAAAAATTTCATAGGAAATGATTTTCAAGTTATTTGATTTAATTTCTCACTACTATCCATTTATGAAATATCACCAGGGATAGATCTAGCTGTCTTCTGATATAATTCAATCAACACATTATGTAGAGAGACAGCCATTTCATCTTTCATCTTTATACGATCCCCATGTACTTGAATTTTTATTTTCATTACAACAAACTACATCTTCGCTACATTAATATGTAATAACATCTATTGAAAGAGATTAATTTTTAAAAACTATAATTTAAAAACATAATGACATTTAATTACATGGTTCTGTATCAAAATTACGTTTATCTATGAAAAAATACATCATTTTTCAATGATTTAGGTACATACCTCCAATCCGCATAGGGAATTGGAAGGGTAACTAGATCTGCTGACTGGTGTCCTAGAATGTGGACAAATAATCATGTGGTATCATATGTAGGGACCCCATAATAGTAAAATGGGAAAAATATCTTCAATCCATTTAGATTATAGGAATCAAAACTATTCATATTTCTCTCTGTAGTAATATTGATTGTATATTTTATGGAAAAATAGTTACTAGTATAAAAAGTGAAATAATTTTATTCGCATTAAAATTGGTACCTATGAGTATCACCCTATAATATCCTCCTTGTGAAAAAGAGTGACGACCTACTCCCTCTCTAGTGAATGGGGGTGTTGTCTCAAATGATGAGAGTTGACTAGAATCAGTGAAATTCTTCCTCTATGAAATTCCTGTCATTTAATCAAATAAAATTATCTTCAAAACATTTATTTTAAAAAAACCATGCAGAATAAAATTATAAATGTTAATACATGCCCAGTACTGAAAAAAATATACATAGCTATGATAATGAATGACTACACATATGACATAAGTGGTTGATAAATTAATGGATGACTGTACATATCCTCGTTTTTTCCATAAATCATTTCATTTTACTGATCCATCAATACATCATCTACTGCATCCTCCCACTTGGGACTAATATTTTTTATAACATTATGTAAATATATTTTTTCTTGAAGTTGATTAGATTCAAAGTCAGAGGTAATATTTTCACCTTCATCAACCATATCATACTATTATATTTATTTTTACATGAACAAATAAACATCACCCTTCAACTACAACATCTTCCACATAATATACCATTTTCTCTTGTGAGGATAAGATATTCGGATAATGTAATTCATAGTCTTTTACATCCATCATGTGAGAGAAGTTTACATAATTAAAGTGTAATGAATATCTTTTAATAACCCTAGTAATATCAACCCACTTTAATTTGAATAAAACAACTAAAAATTCCCATGGTAGTTTATTTTGATAATGTTAGTCAATATTATATAGTATCCCTATTTAGAAACAAATATTGTACCATTATTCTATGTTTTCAAACTCACATATCAATCGACTGTAAAAAATTTAAATCCATTGACATTGTATGTGTCGAACATTCTATCCTGTTGTAGAGGAACTCAAACGAGAAACATAAACTCTTATGAAAACTAGCCTAAGTATTAGTATTTATGATATGAAAAAAGTAATATAAATTATTTGATTTACAAAATATATAGATCAACCTAATATCTATATGTATTGAAATATTTATTAACTTACATGTTGTGAAAACATTTCTATAATAAATTTATTAACATTTTTTGTAATATCATTCTCATTTAATGTGTGTCCGCTGATTCATCTATTTATTTCTATCCTGATATCTTCAATAAAAAATCTACAATTACACTATTCAATTTTAAATATCTATGTGCCTGTAATAATTCCGTTTCTGTAAATGTAACAATTGAGCTCCCTCTAGTTGATTGGACAATACTAGGAAAGATTTTTGATTTCCCATGAAGTTTTAATTCATTCAATGTGTCATCAACATGTCCAAATTAATTTAATCTTTTCAACATATCATTATTATCTAAAACAAAAAATAAGACACTACTTTGGAAAATAGACTTTAGAAATAGATCCTTTAAGTTGAGCTTTAATTTTCAGAAATGATTTCAAATGAACAAGGTTTCAATGAAATAAAATAAATACAACAAAGTTATGTTATTAATAAATATCCTAATATTTTTTACTTAATATGAGAAACATATATATAAATTAATTCTCAATAGGATATATTCATCGATAATGTAGGGGATCATAATTTTTTTCCTCATCCAAATTCACAGTCAAATGCATCAGGATAGAAAATAATGATAGTGGAAAGATCATATCCATTGCACAATGACTCAATAAAAATTTGGATTACAACAGTAGAAACATTTTCAGGTAATAATTTACACAATTCCAACGGTAATAACTACTATAAAAATATGGGAATCATGAATTTTAAATCCATGTAACTATGATTATTTAAGTAAACACACTTAGATATTTTAATTCTATACCAATCACATACCTTCAAATGTATTAAAATTATAAGGAATTTATCTTCGTCCCTATTTTTCAATGAAAAAATTGTCATATAAATCTTTATATTCTCATCAGGCCAGAGATCACAGTTAATTTTCATTGATTGAGTGTCCTTCTGAGCATTGAGAGGGTCCTTCTATTTTCCATTATCATTAGGAACTGTGATTATAAAATTATCACAATCATTCTTCTCTAGGTGAATGACATCAATATTATGCCGGAAAAAATTAAATTCCTAATATAGAAGTTTGAAAAATATACTTTTTCTTCCACTTTTGCATTCTAATTTCACTTGATGATGCACTTCAAACATATTTCCCATAATAATTTAACTGATCCACCTTTCCCAATTGTGTTTCAACATTTCCACATTGTGAAAATAGTTTGTAACCTATCAAAAACTTTATAGGTGGTATCCAATCAA
Organism: Viscum album; assembly: GCA_963277665.1. Lineage (NCBI taxonomy): Eukaryota > Viridiplantae > Streptophyta > Magnoliopsida > Santalales > Viscaceae > Viscum > Viscum album. The sequence continues at coordinate 1,883,716,170 of OY728163.1, forward strand.
TAAAACCATTAAATTTTTTCTCGTTCAACCGAAATATAAGAGATTCATCAAAAAATATCTCATGACCCAAGAAGTGTCAATTTTTACAATAAGGTAGTTAGGTGGGCTCGAAATCAATGTTACAAATATAATAAGACAAACAAATGTAATTGTTCCAACCAGATAAGTTCCCAAGTCTATAAAAGTAACTAATTGAATATATTAGAGAAGTGTGCATTAAGAACACTGTTCTACAAGTTGCATCATTTTTTTTCAACAACATTGCCCCTTATCTCCACTAATTCTTCCATTACAGGATGAAAGTATAAATAAATATAATTTCTAGTCATTTGTTTCATAAATATTCAACAAAATGATAAATTTCATTTTTTTCATACACATCTTTAGTGATAGATTGTAAGGGATCAAAAAACCATACAAATGATGTAACTTGTGCTCAATGCCCCAAATGGGTTGAATCCATCGACTTCTAATCCTAATCACACATTTTTTAGATTCAATGAGAAATTTGGATTTAATTGATCAGATATCTTAAATGAATGTGAATAACATGTATGTTGCATTAACACATCATTTTTATTATCTATAGAATGCTAGTTCATGTTCTCTGTGGTTTTCGATGACATGAATAATCTTTGAAATCAATTATTTAAAGGGAATTAATGAAAACCCTTTGAAGGTCTGTTCTTTTTCTTCTTCTTCATAGTAGTATTTTTATTCATATTTCCATATTCACCCATTAAATTCCATCTATAATAAGAACATTTTTTTTCAATCCTCTCCCCAATACTGCATAAAATTATTGGGACAATCATGTGTTTTGTATAATTCAAAACAATCTCGTTAAGAAATTTTTTCATATCATAAAAATACTCTGGGATCTTAACTTCAAGAAATGCATCATGAAACAATTCTGATATCATAGATAGCAGCTTATTTAGAATTCTATATTAGGATTTTACGTGATACAACTTTATAAAAAATAAACTTCTGAATATTTAAAACATCCTCCATAGAGATCTTGATTTACATCATCAAAAAATCATGAAATGAATTTTTCTACTCATGGAAGTAATCTCTTCCATTAGACACCACAGAATCAATAGGGGATACAATGATATGTTACAATATCTATTTGGTTGTCTTAAAGTCCCAAAACATCACTTTTCATGTTACTATTTATATCACCATCAATATGTTGTTATGATATGTTTTAATGTTGATTTTGTTGTAATGAAATTATGAATGAATCATTTATAAGGGTTTTCATTTAATTTTTAATCATCGATGAAGTTGGGAGTTCATTCTGTTTATTGACAACAGTACTAAAACTTCCTTGTATTGTTTCAATTTCCATACTAAATTCAACCCAGATATTGATCATGGAATTGCATTTAAATCATGGGTTCATAAACTACATATCTCGTCAATCATATTTTAAATTTACATTTAAAACATAGAAATGTTTTTTACTATCAATAGATCTAATAGACATTAAAAAAACTAAAAAGTCTTGAAAACCCTTAGCATACTGAGGTGTGTTCCTTAGTAATGTTATCCAACTTTTACACATATATATCACAATGTTCCAACATTTTACAAGGTGAAAAAAAATCAATCAAAGAATCAAAAACCATTATACAATAGTGGAAAATATGTATGAAAAAATAAAATAGAAAAGATCAACAGTAGATATATCAAATCCAATTGATCCATTATCCATAATGAAAACAATATCCCATCAATCACTAACCCAACCATTAAAAACATTTATTACAAATCATTCTATTCACATAAACTATAATTATATTACTCATATAAAATTGCATCAATAATATCAGTTTGAACAACACAAGAAAAATAAAAAGATAATAAAAATATTAATACATCAATAAATATTAAACAACATCAAGAAACATCAAAGGAAAAAAATATAACTATTGCATTTACCTCTTATTCGTACACATATCCTCTGACCCCAGGAAGCTAATATCATGATGGAAACACCTCATTACTTGTCTAAGGTTAGGATAAATTAACAGAAAAATAAATTTAAAATTAAAACATAAATTATTATTAAATAATTTTAACCATTATTGATATTAACCCAGAAGCACCATTTATAATTCACTATAATGACCATTATCAATTTAAAAAATAAAAATTTAACCATCAGCCATTATCATTAAGTGGTCTTGCTTCAGAACACCCATAAATATTCACTTCCACATAAAATCATTCAACATCATCCCATTATCATCATTACATCATCTATATCAGCCTACCATTCCTGTCAACACATTACATTAACCACATCACTGTGTACTATAACATTCTATAACATTCAAATAGTATTCAAATAATTTTTTTCAAATATCATAACAAATTATCCACATTTATCTTATATTAAGCCCCAACTAATATAGATTATCTCTCTCAATATTATATGAAAAACAATGTATTTTCTAATTCAGAACTACCCCATATAAAAAGTGATAATGGTGAAGAGAGTGATAATTTTGGCACAACATAATGTTGATTTTTCATGAACCCAAGGAAATTTAGCACTTCAATGTGTAAGATCCCATGTAGGTATTGATAATTTTCTATTCAAATTTTATAGAATGTGACACATCACCAGTGTAGTTCTAGTACATCATCTTGTTGTTTTAGTAAACATCCATAACACCATGGATATTTATCTACATCAGTTTCTCTGAAAATATTAAATATATAAGTAGAAAAAATAAAATGTATTCAATATAACTAATAAATTCAGTAATATGATTATTCAACAAGAATTTAAAAATTCACTTTGAATAATAAACCATGTTATTTAGTAAAATTATACTATATTAATTCCATTCAATACATTGTAATCTATCCCGAAAAATAAGAATTTATGAAACACTTATATTATTTTAATAATTTGTTCTCAATCAAAAATATATTTTAATTTTTATATCATATAATATTATTTACATAACACATCATGAAAATACAACATATCATTAATTACCTACCTTATATAAAATAAATTTAGTAGATTCATCAATGATCTATATTCTGAAATATGTTCATGATGTTATAAAATTACTCACATGATTATAAAAAATTTATATTATGAAACCTTCCATAAATTCCATTCTATATGAGTCAACACTGAAATGAAGAACATGATAATTCTTATGGAAAAAAAAATAATACAAATATGTGAAAATCACCAGGACCTCATGGTATACAATTGTACAAAAAAACAATCACATCATGTTATAGTAATAGTCAAAATGTATAGTGGAAACTAAAAAAAATTACATTCCACAAATAAAAAATTACTAAAGGAAGTGATGGTGAGGCTGAGGTAAGTGGGATATTTGGGGAAGCCATATATCTATGTGAGGGGGAGGCTCGAGAACTGGAGAGGAAGGGGATCAAGAATTGGATAGGGGGAGGATTTGGGGGGTTTTAGTACTGTAGAAGGTGTAAGGACCTAGAACAATTGAGTGTGAGTTCCACCAACTCTCGTAAAAGTTGGGTGTCTAGGGAAAATAATAACAATAGAAGGGGAAAAACTAGGCGGTTGGTAGGTGGGAAGTGGCTATGGTTTGGGATAGAAGTGAGTATGATGAGAAGGGTGGGTTCTCAAGTGAGAAGATGTGGGTCAAAGGAATGAGTTATTTTTTATAAAATTATTAATATTATGAGGTGTTTTTTAAAAACATATCACTAAATTCATGTAGCAGGAGTTTTGTAAATGTTTGATAAACTATAAATTTGGTAAATTCTTTGAGGATTAAAAGTTTTTATTTTCCTTTACAACCCTCAAGTCTGGTCATAAAACTGTTATAATAGATGAAGAATATTATAAAACTTATTACATAAATTTTTTTTATGTTTTGTATCTAACAAATATATATAATACTAAATAATAATACAAAACTAGTTCATGATGGTTGAAACCCCACAAAATTATTCTAATCGATTATCATTTAGGATTAAACTGATGAATCATCCAAGAATTTGGAAAAAATAATATATAAGACTATTTAGACATCTGTTGGTTCATTAATAACAAATAATTTCAATTCTGGATAATTATTATCATTAAAAGTTTTATGATCTTCCATACATATATATATACAAGTGAATTTATCTTGATAACAATGAAAATGAACACTTCTGAACAATTAAATTGAACTCTATGACTCCTCATAATGGCCATAAAAACTAAAAAAATTATAATGAATCAAATACATGTAAGAGGGGTTATGGATTTAGTAAATAATGGATATCAATTTATTATCTCGGGTATTAAATTAAAAAAATCATTTGATCGTATGGTAAAGGGATTCTCGAACCCAATTTCCTTCCTTTAGGTTATTCCTTTTTCATGCCAAATTTCATTGTGGATGTGCATTTAATACTCCTCAAATATAATTCCATTATTCTTACCTTTTCATTCTTGCATTTTATTTCTTGGTATATAAATATTTCTAATCTTGTTTTACGAAAAATACTATTATTTTCCTAAAAGAGCTATTCCTTCAAAAAACACATCTTTTACTTCTCTTGAGATTGTTTCTTCTACACTTAATATTTATTATTCATATACCAATATGTTATTGCCTTTATATAAACTAAAATTATGTTCAAGAATTTTTGATTTATGAAATGAATCCCATTCCTTTCTAGGGGCTATTTTCTGTCTAATATTTATAAGTATAAACATGACATAAAATAGTGATAATAGAAGGGCACCCGTAACACGGTTTCCATTAAATATTTATCTGAGGGGAATATAATATCCTTAGAGAATTCAATATATAATAAATAATATAATATATGAATAAAGTATATATAATTTTAATATAAAAACACTTATATAATGTTTAAATTTAGTGGATTTCAATCCAATTAGACATGAAAATTCGGGTTCTAGTGGAATATAACCCAGCATGTACATTGGATCCAAAATAATCGTACTCATTTTGTGTTCTTGTATTGATTTGATAATAAAACATAAGCTATCATAGAAATAAAAATATATTATAATATTCCAATGATAATCATAAATTAGGATACATCTTTATCCATCAACAAAAAATATATATTCTTATTTTAATCCACAGCATGGATATATTAAAATGTAATAATCAAAAAAAATATCAATATATACATTAAATGGGATCTTCTGATTTCATAGTATATATTCTATATATAGGGATAAAAAAATATAAATTTAAATTCGATCTCAACACCTACATAATGTTGTTGTTTCCTCTTACATAAATGAAAACTACATTAATTTCTCCCATCAAAATATCTGAATTACTAATAATACATTCTCCATATATATTCTTTTTACTGTAACATTTTATTACCTATTATTCATTTTATGGAAACTAATCCTCATATTAATACCATGTAAAATTAAAATTATGAAATAAAAAATCCCTTGGCAGCCCCCAAAATATAAATTTTTTGTAGTTACATAAGTTTTAAATCTACCCAATTCAAACATAGTACCACATATGTTTACTTATTCAATATAAAATATTCGATTAAGTTATTCTTCAATAAAACATATATTTATCACTCTTAATTCAAATTCCTCCTTATTTCAAAACGTATTGGTTGAATTATAATTTATATTATTTAAATAACAAGGATTATGAATTAACCAAAACAGTATTAATTCATCATCTAAAAAGTAATAAGTTTTGAAAAGTCTATATAAGCACATAGTTAGAAGGATAGTTCATTAAAATCACAAACATCATTAAATTTTATTTCCTTCAACAAATTTCCATCGATATCATACTCTAATACTCAATTACCATTGATACATGCCTTGATCTAATCACATAAAATTTAAATTCATTAAGGGATATTCATGGTCCTCGGAATATCTACCATATTTCCCAAAATGAATAAAATTTTAAATTAGATTCATTAAATTAAAATAATGAGGTTTTGAGTTATTTCTCATATTTTATATTTTACTTCTCAAAAATAATTAAATATTCAATAAAATCAAAACATTTTATCATTAGGCAGTGCTTCATCAAACATTTATATTTTTTTCCAAATCCCCTTAAGAAAATCCATAGACACATTACATATTAACTTCATACATATTTTATCACCAAAAGATAGTGTCAAAATAAAACTCAATTTGTTTTGTTGATTACTATAAAATCAATAAATAAAAACTTGTCTTTTTATATTACTCGTGTATACTATCTAAATATATGATATATCATTACAAAAAAATAAATGAAATAAAATGCATTGTGTTTATCAAATCCAACATTTCACTGATTGTACTAAACATTCCTTCAATCATGTCCAAAAACTATGAAATTCCAGACTAAACTATGACAAGTTCAAAACATCCATGACATGTTTTCTAGGATTTACCAACTATTGGCTATTAAAATATTTATTCTATCTCAACATAAATCTCTTTATTATAATTATCTAATTCCATAACTAACCAAGATGGGTCAAAAATCCATCAAATCTTGTTTTTTGTAGTTGATTTAATTTCTCTTCAAAAAATACTCAAAATCATACAATTTTTACTCTAAATTACATAAAAAACATAAAGTAAATAATAAAAATAAAAATTTGTTGTTAAAGAAATTTTTTAAACTCCACATTCTTAAAATCAAATTCTATAATTATTTATATAATTCTAGTTATTATTTCTTTCTTCATAGAAAATTTTATCCCAAAAAATTCTTGATAGATGATAGATATTTGATAAATTGTTATAATAAAAAGAGTAGAAAATTTTTTACCTCTCAAAGTCAATTGATTACACAATATTCTATCAAAATAAAATATAATAATAGAGTTGATAAGCTTCAGTCTGAGATCAATTTCTTCTAGTACTCATTAAAAATAAAATAACGTGTCCAATATTATCTCAAACATATAATAGATCACTAAAGAAATATTTTTCGTTAAACCATAACATAAAAGTTTGTAAACAAGTGGAGAGGGATAAATCCATTCCTTAGGTGAATGATTTCCCACATCATATATATTTATAACAAATACTCATATTTAAAATATTGAATACATATATCATATATATATATATATATATATATAAATTAAACAAACCATACACTCACCTAGAAATACATTATTTATATGATTTTATAATTTATAAGTTTAAAATTAAATAAATTAAATGGATACAGATATGGATAACAAGACACCATGATGACTAGTTCACATTAACCACACTGAAATATAGTGAAAATGAAGAGTCTTTGACCTATCAGACATTCAATACAATATAGAACAATATTACATGTGTTCTAAACTTCACACGCATAGGGTGAGTATATTAGTTGGTTTTTCCTATAATAATCATTAAAATTCCAAACCTATGGTATACCAAATTTTATATAAAATATTTAAAAATAATTTTTTACAAAATGACATTTTAGTTTAACGAAATCACTCATTCTATAACACATAATCATTATAAATAATAATTCTTTAAAATATTTTTTAAGTATAAAAACATTTTCTTCTTTCTAATTCATAGAGTAATAAAGCATTAGTATAATGGAAAAATGAACTAAATGAAGAAAAATAAGGTATAACTTATGGGAAAACTATAATAAATTAAAAAAACAATATCATGACCCACATTATTGATTTAATAAGGGATAATATCCCATTAACGACCCACTATACCTACCTCATCAGGAGTCAACACTCAATGTCAATCAATTCATATGACTAAGAAATACATTAACCTACCATACAATATTCTTATCAAGACCCACCTTCACCAAGATAAGGGAAAGGACCGCGTATGGCTAGACCCTTCCTTCCTCAAGATGAAGGAGAGATAATGACCTCCGAAACCCACCTTCAAAAGGTCTCGGAGTGGAGACTAGCACTAAGGGTATAGAATCACACACAAAAATGGATGTCATTACCCTTTTTATTTAGTAGGATTGAGAGATAAGATAGTAAATCCCAAACAGCACCGAAACCGGGGGTAGAGGTAAATCCAAAACAAACCATTCCCATATGTATGTTCCAAATGTATGTGCTAACAAGTACAAGAGAACTCCAAAGGAATATACAAAAGAAAAGAAAACCAGTAACTGCAACTGCCCCAAAGTCCGAACTATTAGGGCGTGACATGGTCCTCATAGTCCCCCAAGAAACATGAAAGCATTTTTATATACGTAGGGTGAGTATATAGGTATACTCAGTAGGGAAAAACAAAAGCTCTCATGCACAATTGGGGAGGGATACTAATGTCCCATGAAAAAATTAGATAACCAAAGCACCTAACAAGGAAATTATCCACCCAAACCTCACCAAGTCACACTCCCTAAATAATGAAATTTAAGTAAATTAATAATGAAACACATTGATGTTTGGGTACCCCTTTCTCACTAGTTATTGAACACATCCTATGTGTCAGACCTCCACCGCAATTTTCACCACAGTCCCACTACCATACCGCACCCACACACACTAGGGCTACCACAACCAGACATCCCGCCCACAAACACCTGAGACATAACAACCAAACGTAACCACGACCGCAGACAACTGGACAAGAAAAACTATAGATATGCCAAAAGACACATGGCCCCCATCCCAAAGATACTTGGTAAACAACCTGCCGGCACACACCTGGGACAAATACCACAAAGTACCCTACCAAGAATCTAGGACCTCAGGTTGTCACATCCTTTCTGAAGAGTCTTGGGCTACTCGGGAAAGGGAGTAGAAAAGGAGCTAATAACCAGCTACTCATACGTGTGTTGGGAAAAACACCCACCCCCATAAAATGGGGGTGTTCGGCACAAAGATCTCACCTTGGGTGGGGCACGAATAAGAAACGTAAAAAATAAATTATACTTATAGGTAAAAAGCACTCATCCCTTCCTAGGAGTTCAAAATACATACCACATACAAACACCCTCGTTTCTATTCATTCTTGAGAAGTACACCAGCCACTAACATGTCTCAACTCATTCTGGGAAAGAAAATCCCCCTTAAACCCATTCTTGTTTTCATATTCGAGTGACTTAATTTAGATAGGTTCTTCACTATCAGGCAACTAACAGGCAAAGCCCCAAGCCAAAGAAAGAAAAATAGCAAAACAGCCATTTAATCTTCCACAATAGGTTCTCTTGTAAAGTCACAACAACAAAAGCGATGCTTGAGATCCCTCAAAGTACTGAAACCAAACCAAGCCCCAACAACAGCATAACAACAGAGGATCCTATCTCTATCCATTTCACCTCATAATCATCAACCGTAAACATCACTTGAACATTGCAAGTAAGTTTTCAAATTTGAATATGCCATTCATTTAGATTTTTTTCCATTTGGTTAATCGGGGTGATCACACATGTATTCTTATTCATTGGGAATCCATTTAATCAACTGGGTTTACATGATATAATAGTTTCCTTGTTACATCCATTCAATCACATAATTATCCAGAAATATGGAGGTTCATTAGCGCGCAAGAAAGGACCACCAATTGCCACAAATTTCAGGGGACATAATCCCATTCAATTTACAACATATAAGAGGATATAAAGTAGTAAAACAACATTATCAATCACACCCCTTCATTATTTTAAATCCATTTATTATATTCGTTAAGGTTTGGCTTCATCCATCCTAATAGGAATCATTTTCATACCCACCCTGCATGATACATTGTAAAGAGAAAAAAATAACCATACTTTTATGATCAACTATGGAAGTTTTTATTCTCATTCCAACAACTGGGAATGTGAGAATTCTAGGGGAGGAACTCAGAGGACTCCAAGAATGAGTAGGAAAGGATTTGGAACAGGCGCACCACTAGCTTCGAGAAAATGGACTCCAATCTCACCAAGGAAAGAAATAAACCAGAAAAGAGAAATAAAAATAGAATACTAGTGAAATAAAAATGTAAATATCTTGGAGTTACGGGATATGAAAATCTTGAATAGTTTTAAAGACAGATTGTGGGTTCACCTCGTAGTTAGATGGTTACACACAATGGAATTAATTATTACATAAATAATTATCATCATAGGGGTGTCCAAAATAGTTTTCCACTAAAGGATTTCATTTAATGAGAGGAAAACAGGTCTGTTTAGGGTCTCCCTACACTTATGGTATTTAAAACATTTTCTATGGTGCTAAAAAAGGCTTTGAACCACTTTTAAAATGTTAAAAGACTTAATTGTGTCATTATGGAAAAAATGGGGAAGGAAACACTAACACCCCTCTATAGCCGATTTGTGAGACTCATAGGTGAAACCGATTGGTGGAGATGATTGGGTGAAGCAAATATCGTGAAGCTGATCCCATCAAGATAATTAGGGAAGCTCATTGGGTAAAGAAGATCCTGTGAAGTTGATCCTATGAAGCTAATCCTGTGAAGTCGATCTGTGAAACCAATTTCATGAAACCAATCTGTGAAACAGATTTGGTGAAACTAATATGTGAAACCGATTTGGTGAAAAGGATATGTGAAACTGAATTTGTGAAACCGATCTGTGAATCTGATTTGGTGAAACCGATCTGTGAAACAGATTTGGTTAAACTGATCTCTAAAATGGATTTGGTGAAACAGATCTGTGAAACCGATTTTGTGAAACTAATCTCTGAAACCGATTTGGTGAAATGAATCTATGAAACAAATTTGGATAAACTGATCTGTGAAACCTATTTGGTAAAACTGATATGTGAAATTGATTTTGTGAAACGGATCTGTGAAACCGACTGGGTGATACCGATATGTTAAACTGATTTTGTGTAACAGATTTGTGAAAACAATTTGGTGAAACTGATCTGTGAAACCGATTTGGTGAAACAAATCTGTGAAATGGATTTTGTGAAACTGATCTATGAAACCGATTTGGTGAAATAGTTATTTGAAACTGATTTGGTGAAACTGATCTGTGAGACCGATTGGGTGAAACTAATCATTGAAACCAATTGGGTGAAACTGATCTGTGCAACCGATTTGGTGAAACCAATCTATGAAATGATTTGGTGAAACCAATCTATGAAACTGATTGGGTAAAATCGATCTATGAAAGTGATTTGGAGAAATTTATTAGTGAAATCGATTTGGTGAAACTGATCTGTGAAACCTATTTGGTTAAACTGATCTGTTAAACCGATTGGGTGAAACCAATCAGTGAAACCGATTTGGGTGAAACCGATCTGTAAAGATGATATGGTGAAACTGTTCTGTGAAAAAAATTTGGTGAAATAGATCTGTGAAACCGATATGGTGAAACTGATCTGTGAAACTGATTGGGTGAAACCGATCTGTGAAATAGATGGGTGGGATTGATCGATTAGTCTAGGACACCCCAACCCTTATAATTTTTCAAGGTAATGGACCAGGAGTGTCTAGTTTATTACATCAAATACCACAAAAAAATTATTCCCCCCCTTGAGAATACCAATGTAACCCAAACAACCCCTCCAAAAAATACCTCTCGGGGACAAACCACCCCAAACAGCCTTACAAATCCAAGGATCACATTGTACTGACACACAAATCGGGGAGTTCTTTCCTCTATGTCAAGTTAATGTCTGCTTTGGGTGGAATTTAATCTCCCACATGGGTTTAATCACATCTACCTTAATGGGCCTTGATTAGGGATCAGTTCCTCCCTTCTCCACATATCAAGACCTTTCAGAAAAATTCAGATGGTAAGGAAACAAAACATCTTGTAAACCAACTAGGTCAGCATTACATCAAAGTTGGTCACGAAAACAAGAACAACAAGGAAGGCTCGGAATGACAACTCAAAATTTCGTTGGGTACTAGGCACACATTTGAGCTTCTCACTCCCAATTACTCTCCTCTGGGCCACCATGCCTCCACAACACATGAACTAAAGGGATGGTTCATCAACAAAGCACATTCTCCATTTGATCCACGATCCTCACTACTTGATCCATGAATGTAGCATCATCCCCTATATCCAACTCTCCCCAGTCAATGACATGGGATTCATCATGATGATATCGACGAAAGGCCCGATGAACCTAGGAGAGAGCTTGTTCCCCTTGCCGAACCTTCGCTACCCACATCAAGGGGAAGCCTTCAAAAGCACATGGTCTTCAACCTCGAACTCCAAGGGCCTCCTCCTATGATCAGCATATGACTTCTGCCGGTACCGGGCTACCTTCATCCTCTCACGCACAAGGTGAACCTTCTATTTTGTGCTCTGCACTACCTTTGGGCCAAGAACACCTACCTCTCTAACCTCGTTCTAGCACATGGTCTAATGAAACGACCTACCATAAAAGGCTTCAAATGGTTTCATGCCAATAGTAGAGTGATAGATATTATTATATTCAAATTCTTCTGAGGGAAAACATTATTCACATAATCCCACAAAGTCCAAAACACATGCTCATAGCATATCCTCCAATGTCTAGATGGTTTTCTCTTTCTGCCGATCTGTCTGGGGGTGGAAAGCAGTGCTAAGACGTAGCTAGGTGCCATAATCATGCTGCAATCCATCCATATATGTGAGGTAAACTATACATCCCTATTCGAGACTATAGACCTCGGAACTCCATGCATCTGCACCACCTCATCCACGTATCTATGTGTTATGGCATCCACCGCACCTGACTCCTTGATCACTAAAAAGTGATCTGATTTTTTCAATCGGTCTACCGCTAACCAGATACCATCACAACATTCTTGATCCATGGGTATTCATGTGATGAAATACCTCGATATGTCATCCCACTTCCACTCGAGACATCTAAAGGCTGCAAAAACACTCTTGGTATGCAGTGTTCAGCCTTCACCTGCTGACAAACCAAGCACCTTTCCATGAACTCTGCCACTGCCCATTTCACCTTGGGCCTCCAATACTATTCCCTCAGGCCTTAGTACAACTTGGAAAATCCAGGGTGTACTTCTATGAGTGAGTTATAGACTCACTAAGAACCCCCTCGTGTATCGCCTCTAGGACAAACAACATCCATCAGAAAAGCATCTGATTCTGACCATCCTTCAAACACCCATATGGGGTATTTCCTTGGTTAAAACGATCATGCATCAAATCACTCTCTATGTCTCCCCAATGACACTCCTCCACCTTCTGCAATAAATAGAACCGCACTGTCATCTGAAACAGGAATCCTCAACCACCAACCACCCTTTCATCCTGGTGTAGGGAAGCCAACTCCTCCATTGCCTTCCAAGCCTCCACAGATTCCTGAATAGATTCCCTCGGTGACTTCCTACTCAAGGCATCACCCAAAATGTTCCCCCTACCTTCTGTGTATAATATCTCGAAGTTGTAGTCATGAAGAAACTCCACCCACCGTCTTTGTAGTAAGTTCATGTCCCGGTAGGTAATGATATGCATGAAAATCTTGTGATCTGTGAATACAACAAACTGCTCCCCTATGAGGTAATGCTGCCACAACATCAATGTGAATGATACTACTGTACGCACTAGGACATGGGTTCCATAGTTATGCTCTTGAGGACGTAATCTCCTAGACCCATAAGATATCACTCCCCACTGCTGCATCAGAACACACCCCAGGCCAAGTCCAGATGCATCGAAAAATACCTTATACAACACCCATTCCTCTGGAAACCATAGAACTAGAGTGATGAACATCCTTTCCTTCAGATGGCTAAACACTACCAGACACTGGTTACACTATACGAAGGTCTGGCCTATTCTATTAAAAGCTTTCAAAGAATCTAAAACTCGAGAGAAGTCGGGTATGAACCTCTGATAATAGCCTGCCAAAACTAGAAAACTACAAACCTCCATCACATTCTTGGGTGCTTCCCAGGAAACAACTAATTCGACATTTGATGTATCAACCAATAACCCTTTCTGAGACACCACGTGTCCAAGGAAATTCACTTCTCGGGTCATGAACTTACAGTTAAACAATTTCCCATAGAGATGGTGATGTCGAAGGATTTCCAAGACTATCCTATGGTGCTTAATATGTTCCTCCTCTACTTTGGAGTAGATCAAATTGTCATCGTTGAACACAATGTCAAATCCGTCCAGAAACTCATGGAAAACAATGTTTAGGAGCCTCATGATCATAGTAGGTGTGTATGTAACACTGAACAACATGACTATGAACTCAAAGTGTCCATACCTGCAGTTGGACGTAGTCTTCCGAATATCTCAATCCATCATCCTTAACTGGTGATACCCTGACCGCAGATCGATATTAGATAACAACCTACTCCCCTTAACTGGTCAAAGATATCATATATCCAAGGGAGAGGGTAATGGTTCTTGACTGTTACCTGATTCATTCTTCGGTAGTCTATGCGCAGCCTGACACCACCATATTCCTTCTTCACAAAAAACACAAGAGCGGCCCTTGGTGATATGCTAGGTCGGAAAAAACTCTTCTCCATCATATCATCAATCTGAATCTGAAACTCCCACAACTCAGAAGGCGTCATCCGATAAAGAGCTATGGAAATCGGACAGGCATTGGGTTGTTTTTTATCCCAAACTCAATGTCATGTGTATGGGGAAGAGTCACAACATACTTAGGAAAAACGACTTGGAACATTCTAACAACTCTTGAAACATCCATCATCTCCACATCCAATGATTCTTCTGAAAGATCGACTAACATAGAAGAAATATTCTCCACACGCCGTCTCCTCACTGGACAACTCAGTTCGCCAACAAAAGCCACATGATATCAATCCTCATTAGAGAACATGAATCTTCTTCTGAAGCAATTGATAATGGAATGGACCAAAAACAGGCATCTGATGCCTAGGATGACAACGTATGGCTGCATTTTCAGCAAAAGGAGATCCCCACTAGACTGATGCAGCACCAACATCAATCTATATCCTCGATAACCATCAAGCAGGCTGGTATGACCCCCAACTAGCATACTCTGCACCAGGGGTCCGGATAGTCTCTCAATATCTAGGCCCAAGGATTGTGCTTGACTAGGTGTAACAAAGGAGTGTGAAGCTCCTGAATCTAACATGGTGCATGTAAGATTGCACAACAAGCTTGTCGTACCTTGAACGACTTCTGGCCCTGCTTGAACTACTGCCTCTGTAGAGTGCAACATCCCACACCCATCTCCCCTACCTCTCGGCTATCGGTCACCTCCCTGACCACACCGTGGTCAATGTCCATGAGGAGCACCCTACGGTCAGCCTCCACCTGCCATGTCTTCTCTCAGAGGAGCGGGAGCTCGCTATCATAGATGCTATTGCTGAAAGGGCCGAGATGGAAACAGTTGTTGAGGTGGGCATTGAACCTTCCCACCCCCATTGTGTTTCACTGTGTCTGGTCACTGATTTTAAAGGTTTCCATGACTTCCAAAAATGAAGAACCTCAGTCCTAGGACCACAAATAAAGGTCAAGGACCTAGAGATTGAAACTGGAACTTTTGGGGCCTGCTCCCAACTGGTCCAAACCTAGAAGGTCCTGACACTAGAGGCCTATTGTTGACGAACATCCCCTTTAAAGAGCACAAATGGATCCCCTCTCGCAGTACACCACCAAGAATGTGCATCTTTTCTACCACTTCATCCTTCTTCTTTATCTCCAAGTACGTCAGTAGGGTGAAGGGAGTAACAACATACTGAAGAGAAGGTCAAAGTACCTCCTATAAACGTCTATCCCGGGACTCCTTATCCTGAAAAAGGTCTGGAGAAAAATGAATGAGATCCTTGAACATGATTCCCACCTCCCTCGTTGACATTCTCCCCTACTGAAGGGAGAGTATCTATTGCCTCTTCTCAACCTTCATCGTGGAAGAGATGAATTCCACCCAGAATTCCCTCTCGAAGACAGTCCATGAAACATGAGCCTCTCTCTTCTCCCCAACATAGAGCATCCACCACTGATGTGCCACTCCCAACATCAGGACCACGGCTAGAGGAACCCAATACTCCAATAAATCTAGGAACAAGCTAAAAGATATCGCCATCTCCTTGAGCCAGCTCTCTCTCTTCATGTTTGAGACGTTGCCTGCATACTTCCTGAGGGTTTTCCACAGAATGTCATGATGTGTCCTCTTCCACTAGTCCTCCTACTTCTCTTGATTATCCCCTATTGATCATCCAAATTATCCTTCTAGTATTCGATCACCCGCACTACTCGTGGTCATCGTCTGGGTTCCAGAGGTGTAGGGTAAACAAGGAATGCCTCAGCCTGAGTAGTGTAGAAGATTGCTTTTAAATTTTTCTAAAACATTTTAATTATTTTAATTCCCAGAACACCCAGAACACTCAAAAAGACAATTCATTATGATTCATGTACCTTTCCTAGTGTCTCTAGACTATAATCAGTGTAGCCACACTTGGTCATTCAGTAGGTCCTGAGTCCTTCCATCAGATCACAGGAGCCCTAAAATCCCATGTCCTAGTCGGTCTTCCCTGGCCTATTTCACACACCAATATTGCCTAACATTGTTTCCCTACTATCCCATGAAATCCTCACTATTCCTAACTTCGAGAATGATCCAATCTCTCAAAACCTTCCTCTAATACCATTCTATCATGACCCACCTTCACCAAGATGAGGGATGGGACAGTGGATTTCCAGAACCATCCTTCCTCAAGTTGAAAGAGAGATAATGACCCTTGAAACCCACCTTCAATGGGTCCCAGAGTAGCGACTAGAACCAAGGGTATAGAATCACACACAAAAATGGAAGGCATTACCTTTTTTATTTAGTATGATCAAGAGATAAGATTGTAAATCCCAAAAAACCCAAATACTAGGGGTATAGGTAAATCCAAAACAAACCATTCCCATATCTATGTTCCAAAAGTACGTGCTACAACGTACAAGAATACTCCAAAGGAAAGTACCAAAGAAAAGTAGAAAAAAAACTACCCCAAAGTCTGAAATAGTAGGTTCAGGAACAGTCTTCAATGTCCTCCAAGAAACATGAATGTAGTTTTATATATATAGAGTGAGTATACAGGTATACTCATTCATGAAAAACAAAATCTCTAGTCCACAAGTGTTGAGGAATACTAATGTCTCGTGAAAAAGGAGATAACTAAAGAACCTAACAAGGAAACTATCCACACAAAACTCCCCAAGGAAAAATCCTCAAATAAAACATGTCAAGTAATGTAATAATAAAACAAATCAATGTCTGGGTACCCCATGCCACTTTACCACTAGTTATTGAAGACATCCTACGCGTCATACCTCCCTCACCATTCTCACCGCAGTACCACTGCCATACATCACCAGCACAAACCTGGGCTACCACAACCACACATCCCAGCCACAGACACCTGGGCCACTACAACCAAACGTAACCACGCTCGCAGACACCTGGTCCCTAACAACTACCGCTACAACCAAAGACACATGGGCCTCATCCGGAAGATACTTGGAAAACAACCTTCCCGCACACACTTGGTCCAACTACCAAAACGTTCCATGATTGAAGAATCTAGGGATATAATAGACCATAGGCCATCAAAGTATACCTGAAGAGTCTTAGGCTACTCTGTAAAGGGATCAGAAAAGGAACTAATAACCAGCCACTCATAGGAGTGTTGGAAAAAACACCCTCCCCCATGAAATGGGGGTGTTCGGTAAGAAGTCCTCAACCTGGGTGGGGTGTGAATAAGAAACCAAAATACTAAATGATACATATAGGTAACAAGAACTCATTCCATAATAGGGGTTCCAAGACCATCCCACATAAAAACACCCTCATTTTTATTCATTCATAAGAAGCACCCGAGCCACAAACATGTCACAACTCATTCCGGGAAAACAAATCCCCGTTAAAACCTTTTTTGTTTTCATATTCGAGTGACTCTATTTAGATATTTTCTTCACTACAGGAAAACTAATAGGCATAGCCAGAATATAGAGAAGAAAAAATAGCCAAATAGCAATTTAAGCATTCACACTCGGTTCTCTTGTAAATTCGCAACAACAAAAGGGATCCTTGAGATCCATCAAAGTGCTGGAACCAAACCAAGACCAAACAACTGCACAAGAACAGAGGATACCATCCCATCCACATCATCTCACAAGCATCAACTATAAACATCACCAGAACAGAGTAAGGGGGTTTTCAAATTTGAATATGTCGTTCATTTAGATCCACATTTTCTTTCGGTTAACTATGGTGATCACACATGGATACTTATTCCTTGGGAACCCATTCAATAAACTGAGTTTGCGTGATATAATAGTTTAGATGTTACATCCATTCAATCACATTATTATCCAGAAAAACAAAGGTTCATTAGTGTGCATTAAAGGACCACCAATGACCATAATTTTCAGTGGACATAATCCCATTTAATCTACAACATATAAGAAGAGATAAAAGAGTACAATCGAATTATCAAACACACCCCTTAATTATTTTAAATCCATTTATTATCTTATTTAATCTTTGATTTCATCCATCCCTATAGGAATCAATTTTATACCCACCCCGCTTGATACATAGTAAAGAGAGACAAAGAACCCCACTTGGATGATCATCAATCGATGTTTTTATCCTCACGACAACAACTATGGATGTTCGAATTACAGGAGAGGAAATCAGACGACTCCAAGAATGAGTAGGAAAGGTTTTGGCATAAGAACACCACTATCCTCAAGAAATGGGACTCCATTCACAAAAAGGAATGAAATAAACCATCCAAGTATAAGAATGAAATAATTCTACTATGACAAAAAGTGCGATATCTTGGAGTTAATGGATATGAAAATCTTCAATGGATTTAAACACGGATCTTGGTTTCACCTCATGGTTAGATGGTTACACACGATGGAATTTGTTATTATTTAAATAATTCTCATCAGTGGGGTGGCCAAAATAGTTTTTTGATAAAGGATTGCATTTAAAGAGAGGAAAACAGGTCTGTTTAGGGTCTCCCCACTCCTAGGGGATTTAAAACGTTTTTTGTAGTGCTAAAATGGCTTTGAACAACTTTAAAAAGGTTAAAAGACTTAATAGTGGAATTATGGGAAATTGGGGAAGGAAACCTTAACACCCCTCTGTGTCCAATTTGTGAGACTCATAGGAGAAACCGATATATAGAGATTATTGGGTGAAGCTGATCCCATGAAGCTGATCCTATGAAGATGATCAGTGAAGCTGATTGGGTGAAGCTAATCGTGTAAAGTTGATCTCGTGAAGCTGATCCCGTGAAGCTGATATGTGAAACCAATTTGGTGAAACTGATCTGTGAAACCGATTTGGTGAAACCGATCTATGAAACTGATTTGGTGAAATTGATACGTAAAACCGATTTGGGGAAACAGATTTGGTGAAATCGATTTGGTGAAACTGATATGTGAAACCAATTTAGTGAAACTAATCTTTGAAACCAATTTGTTGAAACCGATCTGTGAAACAAATTTGGTGAAACCGATTTGTGAAACAGATTTGGTGAAACTGAATAGTGAAACTGATTTGGTGAAACTGATCTCTGAAACAGATTTTGTGAAACTGATCTATGAAACCAATTCAGTGAAACCCATCTATGAAACCAATTATGTGAAACCGATCTGCGAAACCTATTGGGTGAAACCGATTTATGAAACTGATTTGGTGAAACCAATCTATGAAACCAATTTGTTGAAATCGATATGTGAAACCGATTTGGTGACACTGATCTGTGAAACCCATTTATTGAAACCAATTTGTGAAACTAATTTGGTTAACCTGATCTGTGAAACTGATTGGATAAAACTGTTCTGTGAAACTGATTGGATGAAACTGATATGGAAACTGATTTGGTGGAACCGATCTGTGATACCGATTTGGTGAAACTGATATGTGAAACCAATTGCGTGAAACTGATCTGCGAAACCGATTTCGGGAAACTGATCTGTGAAACCGATTAGGTGAAACCGGTCTATGTAATCGATTTGGTGAAACGTATCTATGAACCCGATTGGGTGAAACCGATCTGTGAAACAAATTTGGGTGAAACTGAGCTGTGAAGCCTATTTGGGGAAACCGATCTGTGAAACCGATTTTGTGAAACAGATCTGTAAAACTAATTTGGTGAAACCAATCTGTGAAACCGATTGGGTGAAATGGATCTGTGAAATAGATGGGTGGGAGTAATAGATGTGTCCAGGACACCCCAACCCTTAGTATTTGGGAAGTTAATGGACTAGGAGGGTCTCGGGCATTACAATTCCCACTCAAATCTAACTTTTGTAGCCTTTAATAAAGAGGGAAATTGTTACTCTGCCCGTATTAATTTTAAAAATCACACTAAATAAATCAAAAAAATTATAAATAATGCCACAAAAGATTTTGAAACCCCTCAAACCAAATACTATTTCAAATTTTGCTTACATATCTTGATTATAAGATTCAATATAATTAAAAAAATTAATAAAACACCCAAACACAATTCCAAATATTAACATCCAAAAGTATCCTTTGAAAAAACATTATGATCATTGGTATTTACACAAATAAATCCTAAAATAAGTTATCAATTTATTATTTGAAATTAAAAAAGTATATATTTAATATCATATTACAAGATTCATATAGAAATAACCATGTATGCAATTCATGCGAAAAGAAGTAACTTAAATCCATTATTATAAAAACATTTCACCAATAAAGGTTTATCCAAAGGAATATGGTTTTTAATATGATAGCTACCATTAATTATATTCATAAATCATTATTAGACAATTTAAAATAATAAAATTATCATATAGTTATACTTTCACCAAAATTCTTAATTAAATTAAACAATGTCTTGAGAAACACCCAAAATAAACTAAACAAAAGAACTAGTTACCAATAGATCGAATTATTCTCATCAATATAGAAATGATATGAAAATACTTATTTTAATAATTGAATCATGATAATGAATAAAATACTCATACTTCAAGTTGGATATCACATGATATGCTAAAACCAGCATTTCAAATCCTTAGAAATCATGAAAAAATAATTTAGATTAGGGAGAGAATGATATGAGATAGGGGATAAAGGAGAGATATAAATTTAAACTATAAAATTAATATGATAAAATAGTAAATATTATAAGTAATATAAATGAGAAACAAATAATGGGGATTTTAATATTTAGATGTGAATAATATAAATAACATTGAGATAAATATTAGTGAAAATTTTAATAAAATAATATGTCTTTGAATTTGAAAAATGGCTATGAGAAAGGAATATAAACAATTAAAAAATGTGTGTTGACACAGTACCCATTTTTTACACCATATAATGGATTATAATCTCCCTTTATTTTTTATAAATCATTCAACACCTACATAATCCTTTTTTATTTCCGTTAACCTACAAACATAATTGGATGCCATCCTACTGCATAAAAACTCATCCTTAGAGCTAATTTCCCATTTCTAAATTCAAAAATGTATACGCATGATTTCCATTCGCTAGAATCTAAATACAATCAATTTCCCATCCTTTTACTCATGGGAATTTATTTTATTTAAAATTAAAATCCAAAAATGTTATAATATCTTCCCTATAAATTCTTTTTGTTAATTAAAATCGACACTAAAATAAAAAAAATATCATGTAAATTATTCCCAATAAAAATTGATTTCAAAAAAGGAAATTAACAACATGAATTTATCCTAATAAATTTTTATAATTCTTGAAATAGTTTTTCAAAATTTTATATTTTCCCAATATAAAATAAAATTTTCATCCAATCAACTATTATATACCTATTAGAATTTTAAGATAAATATTAAGGTGATTTAAAATAATGTTTAAAGTATTTATATCAATTATTAATTCAAACAAACAACTCATAAAAGTGGTCTCATCTATATTCCATACAACATTACATAACTTTAGTCCAATGAGTTCAATTGAATTTGGAAAATATCTCAGGGAAATTACATAAATCTATTTTCATAATTTTTCTTTATTTCATCCACGAATGTCAAAAAAATTATAAATCTCAATATTATGGGATGAAAATTATATCAAAATCACACGGACTACCAAATTAATAATAAATTTCCAAGAATAACCTTTAAAATAAAACAACCTAAACCATGAGATATGTGCTATATAAAGGGTATAACTCAAAAATAGTAATTATATAGTCATATAGTGTGAAAAAATATATTTTAAATATTTCCTCTCAATAATTATTTTTTTTATGATTTATAAATTTTCTTAAAAACTATTTAATACAAATTCAATGATTTTACAACCTAAAAAAACTAGTAAACTACTAATAAATTTATAATTATAACATTACAAACTCATTTGAACTTTATTATGACCCTAGTGATTTTTAAAATGATTACAAGCTATTATATAGTACCCATAATCCTTTAAATTTATATAAAGTGGCATACTAAATATGAATGTTTATATTTAAACCACTAAAAACAATAGTTTGGTTATATCATTAGTATATACCCAAATATGATGGTTTTAAATCATCTTAAGTCAATAATGATAGACATATAAAGATATTCCCCATACAATCCTCACTTTATTCATTTTAACCAATGAGATAGATCCCATTCCCATTTTGAAAATTCACATTAAATATTAATGGAAAAAATTATACCTAGCCTTGTTACACATAATCCATGTTAACATTCACACAATTCAATCAAAATTACCCTTAAATAAAACACAAAATTGATGAACTAAACCTTATTTTCAACATCGAATTATCCACTCGAGAAACAAAATACCAAAATAAATATTTATATCTCCATCATTCTTATTTAAGTCTCTTCGAATTATCTAAATATAATGGCATCAATCCAAATAAATGATTTTTAATTTAATACCATATATATATCAAAAAATCATTTTTATAACATTAAAATTATAAAGACTTATAAAATTTCAATTCAAACCAGATATAAAATACCAAGAATACTACACTTCAAATTAATAAAACCACTTCAAATAAAAAAATAGATTTTAAAAAAAATCATATTAAATCATTTCATAAGAAAGTCACACAAAAAATTACATTGACTAAAAAAATGATCCTAATATTTTTAAATAGTTTCATTATGACCTAGTAGCTAAAATTCATCAAATTGATTTAGTCATAAAAAAATTATGATATTTTCAAAAACAAATCATGTTTTAAATCAAAATTTAATTTAAATTAATTTTTTTAAATCATTTTTTTAGTTTATCAATATTGTATATGAATAAAATAATAGTTTCAAGAAAAATATTAATCAAAATCATAGTTTAATTTTTAAAATCAAATATATATGAACAAATTTATTAATATTAATTTAAAATAAATGATTCCAAAACAACAATATTAAAATAATTTTACATCCTACCAGTAATTATATTACAAAACAACTACTGTAATTAGTTAAGAAAAAAAATCAAATACCAACGATAAAAATTAAAATAATGACAAAAATTCAACCTATGAAATTACAACTGCTATAAAATAATTCAAAATATATTTTAAACCACACAAACTGAACATATATCATTAAAAACACATTAGCCTAACCAAAATATATCTAAAACTCAAAAAACTCTTGATTTAACATTATAGTTTAAAAAATGAATAAAAATATCATATCAAAATAACAAATGACCCATTTCAAAATTACTAAATTCAATTATCATAAATAGTTATTGGATTTTAAATATAATCAAAATTACACCATTTTTATTCAAAAATAAGCTTTGGATTCATCTTATACCAATTATATGGGTTTTATAAAATCATTCTATGCAAAAATAAATTCAAATTTCTCAAATCTAAATTCCTTTACTTTATATCATTTATTTCTAAAATGAAAAATTGAACAGTTGTTTTGAAAAATAAAAACATGGTAAAAACCTTAGTTTTTTTTAACAAAGTATATAATATCATATATTTATTTCAATCTTATATGAAAATCATCTATTAAATATTATAAAAATCTTAATAAAATTAATATGATGAAACATTTTACATAAAATATTTATATAAACCCTTAGTTAATCATTAAAAATATCTAATTTTAAATCAAAATGTAATAATAATTCAATCAAAATATAGATAAATTCTTTAAAAAAATAAATACAAATTCATTTAAAAAATCTTTTAATAGAAATAAGTAATTGAAAAATTGAAAAATTATTTTAATGAAATATGATACAAAATGTACATCCACTATAATCTTTAAGAAAAATTTTAAACGGTTTTGAGACATAATTTAAAATCATTAAAATCTTAGCTTATCTTGAAAATAGATTCAATAATAATGATATATATTTTAACTAAAAATATCGTTTAAACATAACAAATGTACTATAATACATCCAAAAATCCAAAACCATAAAAACCATAATTAAAAATAAATTTTAAATAAAAATAAAGTATTCATATATATCAAACAATACTAAATTTATCTATAGAGATGAAAATCTGGATAAAATCAAAAAAAATATCAAATATATATAGTTTCTCATTTTACAAAGATTATAAAAAATTTATAATATTTTATCAAATCATATTCACAATATAATGAAAATTAAACACATAAAATAAATGTATTATAATAGTAAAACATTCTAGAAAATAAAAATACAGCTGATGATCAATTAATAAACTAGAATAGTTATCCACTAACTTAAGTTATATAATTGTTAGATTATTTTCAGATTAGTTGGTATAATATATCATTTTATTGAATTTAAATAGAAACAAAAAACATTTTCTTATAACATTCATAATATTCAAATGTAAAAACTAAATAGAATACAATAATATTTTCATTTAATGAAATTATAAAGTAATGTTATGTACATCCATTGTTATAGAACATGAGTCACAATATCATGAAACCACAAAAATTTACTAGAATTTATTATAATGTAAATTATATTTCAATATATAAAAGATGAGTGAGAAACAAAATGTTTATATATCCATAGTGGGTCAAGACACATAACTATGGGAAAAAATAAAAGAGAATCAGAAACATATCAAAGGTCACAAGGAAACTCAGTCACCCAAATATCTTCAATAAACATTAGTATCTTTATTAAATATTTCTGTTATTTACATATTTAGAAATATAACTTTAAAATTTTTATAGTCTCGTCATATCATCAAACACATAATTTCATTAGAACCCCTCTCATACCATTTGTAATAATTCACCCCAGTTTACCCAAAAAAATAATCCAAAACACCACTAACCTATAATGTGTTCCTATTAATAATCATAGGATAATAATAAGAAATGATGGATAAAACCATTTATTACGATAATGATATCATCTTCCTTAGAATTCATAATATATGAACAAAATAATATATGTCATATATATGCTATTTTCCTAAAAATAAACAAACCGTGAACTTCGGGAGTTATATATTATATATATAATTTAACCATTTCTAAGTAACAAATTATTATAGTAAAAAATAGAGTAAATATATAATCAGACATGAAGTAACAACCCAGATTCAATTACATGAACTAAGTTATTAAAAACACCAAGAGTATTCAAGGATCTATAGATGATGGTGACTAGAATCAAGGGTCAGAATGATGTAATGGGGAATTATTTAACCTCAAAAATTGATAATCTAATTCAATGTTGTATTCTATTGAAAATATGAATTGATTCATATGTATATCATAAATTTTAAAAAATTTATAAACATTCATTGAGGAGTCAATAGATATCACAATGACATGGTATAATTATATAAACTATAATTTATATGAATGAAACTAAAAATATGATTCCATTCGAAAATTTAAAATTTCCAAAAATGACATAAATATCTACTATTATATTCCATGACCGATAAAAAATACTAGTTGATAAGTCCAAATGAATCCTCCTATCAAACAAGGTCACCCATTCTCCGATTAATCATATAGTCCTAATCATGCCAACACAATACCATAGCTTAGTGAAATAATAAAGAATCCCAAAAATTTATCAAAGTAAATGTATATTCCTAAAATAAAAATATGTAATTTTTTATATCCATTGAATTACAAAAGTTGAGTGTGAGTAAAATTTCAAAGATACTATTTTGGTAACATTGTGGGGGTGTTAATCCAAACTAAAGTACTTTTTAAAAACCTACTAATTAATCGAACTTCTCAAACCTATTACATTTCATGATGTAATCAAAAGTTCATAATATTTTCATTGGGTGTAGAAATATGAAAAATGTAAGAACAAAAAAATTACAAGGTTAAATTCCAAATACTAATCCAATCAATTTAAGATATCCCCCCCCCCACATAGACTCTTCAATATCACCAATAAATATTTCACAAAACATAATATATTATGTTCTACCACATCAAGGTTCCACTGGAAAATACAACTCTCTATAAAAAGGATAATTTATTAAAGATTGATATTATTCTTCTCCTTGGATTATCTTGCACTAATTGAGAATATAATATTCTACCATGAGCTTACTGTAACGCCCTGAGAATTTAATAATAGATTTATTATATAATGAATAGATCACCAAGACTCTACAAACACTACTTTGTTATAACCTAACCATGTAAACAAAATTTTTCTACTTCTATGATGCGAGTTTTCAAAATATGACATACATGGTTGTGATCAGTAAGTTATTTGGAGTCCTATATAAAAAACTCAATTTTTTGATGAATAGTAACCTACCCCTATAAATAGTAACCTACCCTTATGAATAGTAACTCGCCCTTATGAATAGTAACATACCCTTATGAATAGTAATATGACTCTTGTGAATGGTATCCATACCCATGAATATATAAATAAATTTAGGCACACTTTAAACTAAAGATGAAAATTTTAGGTGTTTATATTTTTCGATTAAATAATGATTTTATTTAAATATATAATTAATCATATTTATAAAATTATTTTTGAAAAATGGACTTCATTTTTGGATTGTACATGTCAAAAAATGGTTTTGGTGTATTTTTTGTATTTTTCTGAAATACTTTAATTTTTGACGAATAGTGAAATTCCATAATTTACAAAATAAGCTAAATACATTAATTATAGAGTCTTGTATGAAGTTTTGATGATGTAATCCCAATTTATTATGATTCAAATGAAATAATTACTATAATTGGTCATTTAATAGTTACCATTCCGTGACTTTTAGAGAAATAATAAATTAATGAATATAATATAGAGAAATCCCCTCTCCCCTCCACTATATAAACCACCCCTCACCCCCTCTTCCTCCCACACCACTAAAGCTTCAATCCTTGACTAAATTATGGTCAAATATCTCTTTAACCTCCTCCCCCACGTACAATACCTTCTGGTCTCACCAAAAGGCCATAAACAAAGGCATTAAATAGTTCCTCAAGGTGGAGTAATCAAGAGGTGAACCTCTCCCTTTTTCATTCAATTTCTTTTACAAGTTCCATTATTTTGTTCCATCCTCTCACCTCACCTCATCCAAATGCCAAGATAATTCCAGTAACTTACATGTACTGTATTTTAATTATGATAATGGAATATTTCATCATAATATCTCTTTTTCCCTTTTATACTATAATTGCAGTCACCATTCGGGGTGTGTTAATTTATCACACTCAAGGAAGATGGGTATTCAATTTTCATTACTATGTTCAAGACTGGTCATTAAACCCTTTAAATGGTTTAACCAGGTCATAATATATGTATTTTATCTTTTTTTTGTTATTTAATCCTTACACACTCATAATATGGAATAATAATACAAAATAAGTTCATTGTGCACAAAACTGCCAAACCAAATCCAAGCGTTTATCATTAACTTATCGAATGTGTCATCCTTAAGGTATATAACAAGAATAATTATAATATAATTTATATCTATTTAATGTCACTAATATTATATGTTAACAATTATGGATGTTTGACCACATTTCAAAAGAACTTCCATTCATGAATACAATTAAACGGATCATGAAAACCAAGTAAGAAAATGCTTCCAAAACAATAAAATTGAATCCCTTAAACCCATCAAAAACGTCATTAATGAACTTAATAAGGTTATACAGTATCAATTACATTTTTGTGAGGTTCTTTACTTATTAATTAATGAATTTAAATTTGATTATTCAGGTTTTTAAGAACAATCAAAAAAACCTTTGTGCTTAAGGTAAGGGATTGCTAAACTCAATTTTCATTCTTTAATTTAAACATCTATTTCATTGGTTACATTTTTCCAATAATAAGTGTGAATGACCTAGGATTTTTTTATAATGTAGATCTACAAAAATGTTTTGTATTTTTATCTTTCACACATAAATATTTCATTGATTTATTTTCACACTAAGGACACAATCTTTGTAAGGGATTTATTAACTCAATTTTCATTATTTGATTTAAAAATGTATTTTATTGGTTACATGCCCGAATGGCCCGAAGGCCTTCTTTTTTATTTTATTATCGATAATCCACCTTTTAATGGTTGATGTGGAGCCCGTGCATGACCCATAGTCCCAAGGCACAAGGCTCGACATGACCCATAATACATGACCCGAAGGCCTAGAGGCATACCATGCCCAATGCATTGTTCAAAGAATATGAGTGAATAACTTGTGATTATTTTATACTATATATAAAATTTTATATTTTGGATTTTTATTATTCACTTGTAAATATTTCATTTATTTATCATCACTCTAATGACACAATCATCGTAAGGGATTTCTTAACCAGATTTTCATTCTTCGAGTTAAACATATATTTCATTGGTTAAACTGTTCAAAGAATATGTGTGAATGACCAATGATTGTTTTATTCTATATATCCAATTATATTTTTTGGATTTTAATTTTTTACACATAAAAATTTCATTGATTTATTGTCACTATAATGACACAATCTTTGTCAAGTATTGCTTAAATCAATTTTCATTCATTGAGTTAAACATCTATTTTATTGGATACATTATTCGAAAAATATGTTTGAATGCCCTGTGATTGATTTATAATGTATATCCACTTATATTTTTTGGATATTTATTTGACACAAATAAATATTTCATTCATTTATCATGAATTTAATTACCAAATCCTTATAAGGTATATCTTAATTCAATTTCCATTCATTAAGTTAAACATCAAAGTCATTGGTTTTTTATTTTCCCTGAATATGTGTGAATGATCTATGATTGCTTTATTAGGTATATACACTCATATTTAGTAGGTTTATGTTCTTCACACATAATTATGTCATTGATTTGTCTTTAATTTAATGATATCTTCTTGGTAAGGGATCCTCTCTCTCACTTTTTTTCATGAATATCCTTTATTTTATGCCCTTTTATTTTTAATACCTAATGATAGGGTATGATTTCTCACCTCCCCAATTCTTAAATTATGATATATAAATAATGGGATTCCCCTTTACCCCTTATTAAGCTCTCACAAGAACACTCATTACCATGGCAAAATGTTTGTGAGGTGTTTTCTCATCTCATTTTAAATTCGGTTGGATTTCTATTGTTCTAATCATATTTTTTGTATGTCTTATAGGTGTACTACCATTTGATATATATTATCATGACTCTTTTTATATTCATGGTATTATGTGATTCATTTTTTGGTTAGTAAATTTCTTTCATATGACTCAATTGATTAAATTGTGGTAACGAGCTTTGTCTCAATTTTCACTTTGTGGTGACTGGCTAACTGTTTTTCATAAACAATTTCCTAGGTGGTTTACATACTTACCATTTGAGATAAATTTTCAATTGACATTGTATTTCATTTACATTTACATATTCTCATTTTATGTATATGATTATTGTCTAAGTCGTATACCATTTTACATACAATATTTATTTTGAATATTGTTTTGACAGTGGAAATATTGATGAAGTTGTATCCTCTATTCTATATGGATAAAGTAAAGGAATGTTTCCCTTGTATTGACTCTATTTATAAAGAATTATTTATAAATTCAGCAGAATGTGGGGTCCACTACACCCCCTTGATCCATCGGTAGGTCTCATGATACAAATTTGTTGGCGACAAACTCTTCGAGATTGTTTCCCAAAAAAATCAAACAGATTTCTACCCGCAGACTTAAATAATTTTAATGTTATTTTGGTATCATGTTCCTGATGCATAATGTCTAATTAATAAGAATTAACTTTATTCTTTATCAGTTATTACTATCCATGAGGTTTTCATTATGATAAAATCTATGTATGCAGTTTCATTATCTGTTTATTAATGGCATGACTTCTTCATTTATTCACCATGCCTTATTGATTATATCAAATTGTTTATGATACTGTTATTATTGATTCATGATTCCACCATTTGTAACCCTTAATGATCATTTGATCTCACCCCTTCCATTTGTTTACCTTCAACAGGTTATGAAGAGGAGACTATTTATTGAGTTCTATATATGTAGTTTTTAGTTTTTGTTATGTATTGTATTTTTTATCCTTTTCCAATATAATTTGAGTTACATTTATATATCTAGTTTCTTAAAGACTACTAAACCAGTCGTTCCTTTAGGATTTCATTCCTTCTAACCATGCCAATGTACATAGTAATGAAACGTCTATGGTCTAGTGGGTTGGGGTGTTATAGTTTGTATCGTATTATGTCTAGTAGAAAACATGGAATCTAGATTTAGAAGATGTAGACTAGGGAAAATTACAAAAGATAGTATTTAAGGATAAAAATACAAGAACATCCTAGTTTTTTGGTAAGGAATAGATTATGTGGATATTTATAGCTAAGGAATCCATGTCTACATAAAAACAGGTAGATGTGGCTCCAGAACAGATATATCTGGTGGTGGAAACTACGACATGGAGTTTCAGGCATGACCCGAGGTATCCTGGTACACGACAATGGGGATTTCTGTAGTCTTGGTATTGAAACTCCCAGGGTATATGGGTAGGGTAAATCACATAGTCTTTACAAGCCATTATGAATGATTTTAATGTAAATTTTTCCTTAGAGTAACCATGTTTATGATATTAATTATGGATATAATTTAAAACTATCTTAGGTGATTTTCAATTTGATATTCATAACCTAATATAATGTATGAAATTATTTAGAAATGGCGCCTAATGGAAAAAGTAGAATCAGTAATCATAGAGAAATTTAGGGGTTATGAATTTTCTTTAAACATATGGTTTTTCTCTATGTTGTTATATATGTTAAATCCTTGTTTTATAATTTTTCAGATCAAAGAATGTTAGTTACAAATGGATGTAGGAGGATCTCAGACGGCATTAATATCCATTCCAGATGACTAGCTTACAATAATTATTGCACAGTCGTGTCCTGAAAATTCTGAAACATTTTCTAACATACAACTCACTTGCATGCAATTTATTGAGATTCCAAACACCTCCACTATACCTCGATACCATCATGGATCATGGGTTGAATTTAATCAAATCCTATTTTCTCAATATTATCATATTTTCAAGAAATAAAAATATTATCCAGGAATTTTTAAATATTTTACCTTATCACAAGATTTTGAAGCATATTATGATTTTGAAAAATGTGTTAATGAAGGATACCCTTGTTCAACCTCTTTATGTTTTCTTTTTAAAATATAATCTTTCAGCACATACTTTTAGAATTTTAAAAGGACCATTGATTGTAAGTTTCAACTAAAACTCAGTTCGGATGTTTTATAAAAATCATGTTTTATCATATGATTTTAAGTTATATTTCATACATGATTATTTTCTGAAACTATTTATTTGTGAACACCCAAATGACCCAAGTTGTACAAGGTGTATCTGGATGAAGGAAGGAAATGATTTTGAAGGATCTATAAATCATTGTTGCAATGAATGGACCTTCTATTTAGGTGAGAAAGATGATGATGAAACTAGATGGACCCCATGATCATGGTACCCTAACATATTAATAAGTAAATAAAATTTAGAGGACGAAATGTTTGAAGGTGGTAATAATGAAACACCCCAAAAATTTACAAATAGATTTATTATAGAATGCTTAGATCAATAGGACTCTAAAAACACCACT